>JACBWW010000005.1:33865222-34014927 GCA_020086605.1 Lanius collurio
TTGACAATCCCTTCACCTATTCTTCTTTTGAAGGATATGTCATTTAAACCCTCTCTGGTTATTCAAGTAACCCACTGGTTACTACATTCCACTGAAGTTTTGAGTCACTTGTTTCCATGTCCATCCAAGAGTCACTTTCATGTGTATCTGACTTCTATCTAATTTAAAGGAGGACTTTGAAATGCAGTCTTTTGTATTAAGTGTGCCCTAACCATCACTGTATAGGTGTTTCTGGAACTGTTTGTTCTAAGTGTTTCCAGGCGATGTTACTACATAGTACATAACCTAAATATTCACCAGGGCAGGCAAATACTACAATTCAGTAGTGATTATGCAACCATGTGAAATGATAAAAGTCCATACTCCAATTCAATATTTAAATCATTGTACATGGTGGACCAGGTTCAGCACCAGAGAATGAGAAATGCTACAGTTGAGCAGGAGGCTGGAGGGCTACAGAGACTTAGTTCCTGCTCAAATTCAGTACAATAAAGATTTGTGCGAGGGTCACCCATATTTCAGGAACTTCCAAACCACTTGGGTTTCAGGGAATCTGAGAAATCACTGTTTCCTGCTCTCTATTAATTGTGAGCACATTCACTGGGCTTTAGAATAGAGTTCACATCTATCAAAATTGAGTAGAGTCAAGTCTGATCTAGATCTGATAGGCCAATTCTTCCCTTTACTAGTGATTTCCTGCTGATTGTGTTAAATACCTCCATACATAAATAGAAGCACTTACTATTACAAAAAATCCCCACATTCTACAAAAAGAATTGGCAACAGGATATCAATTGGAATGCAAACCCTTAGGCAAACAACCACTCTGAAACACAGATTTTAAATAAAACATAAAGATTTTAGTTATAGGTTAGCTATGTTGAAATCACTTAAAATGAGTGAGTTTGGGCCTGGCTAGAATTAATTAAAATAGTTAAGAAAGTGCTGGACCTGAAACAAGTTTTCAAGATGTGAGTAACTGATTACTGAATAACTGATTACCCACCACTTTTATATTTGCTTAGCTGTGCTTAGAATGGGAAACAGAAACATTAACAAGTAGATCTAGGGAACAAGGACAATTACCAATTTCCTCCCTAACTGAGAACCAATTCAAAAGTCACGCAAGGGGAAATTGGAAGGTCACCAAAGATAATTTGTATTGCCAAAAACCAAAGGGCTGGAAATATCAAATTGAGGAAGACTACCTTACTTCATCCTCTGAGACCTCTGACCCAATTCAGGGAGCACAGCATGCTCAATAATATTAAAGCTAATTTCCATATGAGGCGGAGAATGGGAGGTGCCAATGTTATAAATATGCATTTGTATATTGTATATTCATAATTTTTGTGGTTAAATAGACTTTGTGTTGGCTTGTAATTTAGCACTGCATATTAGGGAACGATCCCACACAGCTACTCGGAGCCATAATAAACATACACTTTCTAACTTGCACTGTTAGAGAGTTTTTGTCTGTCCCAGTTGGGTATCGATTTTAGATCCATACTCATATTTTGATAAATCACTCAAAATAAAGCAATGATCATAATAATAATGTATTAGTATTCAAAGTACTCAGCTCTTGATTTTCTTGGGAGAAACCACTTTTTTTCTGTTCCTGAAAACTGACATTTAAGTTAGGTATAAGAATACTATTCTCTTTTACAAATCAGTACAGTAACAGTATGAACAGTGAAATTTTTAACCACCTGCATTACTAAAACCGGAACCAGACACATCAGAGACCAACTGGGAACCTGAGAAAAAGGGACAGTGATATTTAGATGTGTGATCTAGGATTACTGTAATGGTTCTGTCCTATACAATTTGACAAGTAGTTTAATAAGTGATACAGCAAAGCTAGAACCCGAAAAGAAGGACCTTGTTTCTGAAAACAAAAACCTTGCAAGCAGCCAAAGTAAAGCTCACGTTCAATGAAAATGTGGCCTATGAGATACAGCACAAAGAGAGACTTGCTTGCAGTTTTTGCAGAGGAAAATATTTGTGCTCTTCCCCTTTGTATTTTCTACAGTTGTCTTGCTTTAAGAACTGCACCAGCTGCTGGCTTAAGCTGTGCTTATGGAACAAAAAAAGAGAATTATCACTATGAAAGAAATGCACATATAAAGAAAGAAAATTTAGAAAACCCCCATAAATATTCTATCAGGTCTTGATTCTATTTATATTATAAGAGAACAAACGAATGTAAAATAATTTATGCTTTCTGAAATGGTCAAAGAAAGCCTGATGTTTCCAAGCTTTGGTGTGGCTTAATTATAAGCAAATTTATTTGCGCTTTTTCTGTTGTACATAACATTTTGCTATGACTAGAAATTACTAGGCTCCCTCTGACTTGCACATATATAATACGGAAGCATTGTTGAATAAAGTAGCTGGTGACCTCCTCTATACAGTCAGTACACAATTGAGCCCAGATCACCTACTGCTGCATTTTGGATCACATTCTAGTTTTAAATCAGAATAAATTGAAGGATTTTGTGAGGACAGTCAGACCAACTCAGGTCCTGAGGAGGACTGGCTCACACTCAGTACTGCATCCCTCCTGGCAGTGCTAATGAAACCAACTTGATTACAAGAAAATAGTAACAGGTAGCATTTTGGCTCTAATCAGTAGCAACAATTAAACCAAATTTACTTTTCAGACAGGTCTATACAATGGTGAAAGAGGCTATTGAAATGAAGAAAGGAAGCAAGCAGTAAATGCTTAGGTATTATAAGGTTACCTCATAAATAAATTAAAATACTAGTCTCAACTGTGTTGCTCAGCACAATAAAAAATAAAAATTAGATTCATTCTTATGGAAAGCACAGTTTGGAAACTAGGAGTTGTGCTGTCATCAGAATTTTTCAGTTCTTTTTACAAATATGTCTCAACCTGATAAAATGTCATATTGCTATTCATACATTACAATACTCATGACATTGTATGCTTAAGAAAAATAGCCAGTGGAATCATCGGTTCCATTTATACTGATAAATAGCATGGAATCAGGTTACCACTAGCCTGGAAGTCAAGCAGCATAACCTGGCTGCATCTCATTCACATAACACTTGTTCACGTGATTTCACCTCCATTTCAAATGTCTCTTACACATTAATATAATTTTGCTTATATTTTTATGTTTGCATGTAGAAATAGTGTTGAAGGTTTACAGAGAACAGAGAGAAACAAACCACTATAAACTTATCCATGCTACCCATTGTGAATGATCTTTGTCAGGTGGTATTCCCCAACTGATGCTTGAGAATCTTCTTGGAAAGTAAATGCCAGCAAATCCAACACAGTAAAAAATCAGGTAGCATGAATAAACAGTATCCCAAAGCTGAAGCATGCTCCTTTTTTAGTGATATAGATTTGGTCATTGAAACCATGGCTTTAATATTATATGTCAATGCAATTAAGCATAATGAAATTGCAAGAAATCCAATTTCCATCACATCCAAATTTTTGAAATGTAATCTGTAATTTTGCCCTATATTTGCAGACAAGTCCTTCAATCTTTAAATTAAAGGGTTAGATCCAATAGCATGGGTAGTTGCAAAGCAAGAGCTCTGGAACTCATGCATGGCTATCTTGCATTGACTTCTATCATTTTTAAAAGATAGAGAAGAAATAATTACCTTGATAGTTGTATATTCTTGTTTTGCAATTAGTCTTACCTTGGTGTTGTGGGTTAACTTCAACTGGCAAAGCTAAGTCCCCACCGAATCACTGGTGCACCACCACCCTCCCCTTTCAAATGCAGAAGAGTATTAAGAGAGCAAAAAGCAAGAAAACTCATGGGTCAAGAAAAGCATAGTTCAGTAAGTGGGGAAGGGGTGTGGGGGGAGAAAAACTCTCCCCACAAGGGAGGCAAAACCATTCAACCACCACAACCAGACCAATGCTCTTCCAGTCCCCAAGCAATGGCTCTCTTTTAAAATACACACACACACATTGGTTTCTGAACTTCATGTTGTATGGCGTGGGGTATCTCTGGTCAGTTTTGGTCAGCTGTCCCAGCTGTGTCTACTCCCAAATTCTAACCCCCAGCCTTATTGCTGAGGGCTGGAGGGAGAAGCAGACAGCCTGGACACTGGGCAAGGACTGTTCAGCAATAAGAAATACATTGGTGCGTTTTGGTCAGCAGTCTAAACAGCACCATATGGACTGATGTGAAGAAAATTAACTGCATCCCAGTCAAACCCAGTCAAATCCAGTACATTTGGTGTTGATACCCTTCAGTTTGTTTTTTTCCCCCCCCTCCCTTTCATTTACTCCCATCTTAGTCATTGTCCTGGCACTGCAGCATTCTACAGCAATGACTAATTTAAAGTGGAGCTTTTCATCTTTTCAAATAATCTGTTCCTCACATCTCTTTATTAATTTTTCTATATTTAATTTTTCTAGATTTAATTTATGATAAATTTGAATGTAAAACTTGAGAAAGCATCAAAATTTTTATAGAGTGCTTACATCAGTGTGGGTCAAACAAGTGAACAGTTAGATAAGCTAAACACATTCAAAAGGATCAATAATCTTCCTCTGCCTAGAGAAATTACAGTCTTACAAAAAGGAAATTATTGCTCAAAAATATAATGCAATTATTTAGGCAACAAATTTCTTAGAACTCAGATACTTGATTCCATCTGTCAGCTCTACTTACCTCTGGAAACAAAACCCCTTACGAATTCATAGTTTGTAAAGGAAATTGTTTTCCTTCTTTGCCTTTTGTCTGACTAACTACTGAAACTAAAAGTGACATAACTGACATCTTGTAGCAAACCAGTTTCTGTGCAGGTGGCTTGGAATTGTACTAGCACTATTCATATTAGCACTGAATGTAAGACTTTGAGTACTGTTAATATCTGCACTGTAATTTGCAAATATTCCATTTTATCTCTCCGCAAAATAACTCTTCAGCTTCAGGAACATGACATCTTTTTTTTGAAAAATTGTAAAATGCTAAAATGCTAGTTCATGTATGCTACTGCCTTTTTTTCTAAACAAGGACTAAAATATCTCATAATTGTTTAAATGGTTTCTTACTGTTTTCTGAACAAAAGTGCAACATAGCTAATATTTTTAGACAATTAACAGTTATCTAATTATTATTTTCTCTCAGAGCTATGTGTTAGGTAATTAATATTCAATATTTTGAAATTTTCATTATCACCTTAATATTAGAAATGAAATATCTCAGTAGATATACTCGTTATTCTCTTGGATGCTGCAGCTGGCAATTCCTATTTTTTCTTTATTGCAAGCTCTGGTTCCACAGCTTTGTCTACGAAGGAAACCACTCAATCCATGCATAATGTAATTTAAATCTGGAAACTCCATAAATATATAGGATTCTTGTTTAAGAAATGAAATTACAAAATCAGAATTACAGTTCTTGCTTAGCCATGTTCCATTTAGGACCTTGTCTTGGATCACCATGATCGAATTAGTATTTTTCATTTCAGACTGAAGAAAAACTACAGATATCATTATAATGAAGGGCAAAAGAACATTAAAAGTTATTAATTTTCATATTCAAGATTTTCTCTCAGATAGATAACAGGCTAGAGGTAATTATTTCTTCCTTTCTGTAAGTTTTGGGGGTTTTGCTTTAAATTCCTATTATGTCATGTAAATTTCCCTTTTTCCTAAGAACAGCTGCCTATTGAATTCAGAACTTCAGCCATTGTTCCATTCTTCAAAAAAAAGCTTTGTGACTCAGCAGTATTATCTAACCATAGGCTTATTGCTCAATTATCTCTGTTGTTAAGTCAAGGAACAGAAGTTTTTTAATTACTTGCAATATTTTTTTTGAGATATGTTAGTGTGACTTTAGGGAAAAGTACAGGACAAAAGTACAGGACAAACTTTATGTTCTTTATAATTCAGTAAAAATGCCTTTTATCTTAATAAAATGAACTTAATTGAACCCTTTAATGGTACAAAGTGTTCTGCACAGGTCAATGGAAATTTACGCAGTGATGCTGTTGGTAGGTTGATATAGAATAGTGGACCTTTAGGTCCAAATCATCCAATTTTCTGTCAATGCCATGTCTCTGCAAAGCCTTACATATTGCTTATCATTCTTACTTTTATTAGAAATTAATCAAGCTTTGCTTCCACTTGCAAAATTTCAAGGGTACCTTTAAAGAGTGTTCTCTGAGGAGAATGCCAGCAGTATCCAAGACCACTTCCTCAAGGTGCTGCAGGTTATAAAGGCTGATGAGATGGATTCATATCAGACTGGAGATATCAAATGCAAGATCATGAGACCTTTATAAAACACGTATGGCTTTGATTAATAAAATAAATCAAACTAAATGCTGTTTTATGACCTTTAACCACAATTCAGGGAAAGCTAATGCTTTTGGCTGACAACAAGCCAATCGTTCCTGTAATGGCAGCTATTAAATCCATGGGAAATCAAGACATTATGCAATTCACATCAATTAATCAGATACCTTGGCTAAGCAGAACTAATATCCCACTTTGTTATTGAGACACATAGTAAAATACAATAACTGTACTAGAGTTCAATTTAGTATCAAAACTAAGATTTTGTGCTCAGGTATCTTTGCTTTTTGTTATTGATGTTCAAAACTTCTTTTAATTAAAAAGCAACTCTCCTGGTTTTGTGGCGTGACTGTTTGCAAAAAAAAATGAAGTTAATATGTTGTAGTCTTTTAAAGCATCTAACATTACTGAAAGATAACCTCATGAACCTCCTGAATGTTATACAACAAATGCTCTGGACCAGCTGAAAGGAAAATGTCTAACAGATAAATTGTTTCCAGATGTATTTTTTTTTCCACATTAAGGTAAATGTGCAGATTATAATGATGTGTTTCTGAAGGAAGGAGTATTTCAGTGAGGAGAAAATGAAGAAGAATCTGGTCAGCAGAACAAAGTGTTACATCCAGATCTTAAGGTAATTAAATTGGTCCTGGCAAATATGATCTCTCTAAAGAACTTGTTTGAACATCTTGTGACATTCATTATATGGAATTCTCAGAAGGAAGTTTTTTTCTAGTATGAAAATCCTAATAGACTTGAGTATAATTTGTGGTGAACAATATTAAAATATTGAATACATTTGCAAGTTGTAACTTCTAAGTTGCCACATTTAGTTAATGAATAGATTATAAATAATGATTTAAGTCATCCTTACATAAGTTATGGAAGGATCAGCTCAGCAGTTACAGGCTATACTGGTGGTCCAGAGAGCTGCCATGGTTTAGATTTTTGGTTAGTATACTTTTGTCCACTTTTCTCAGACTGCAATACTTATGAAAGGGTTAGGAAAGGGGACAGCAGCTTTTAGTGTTTGGAGATATGTGAGTCCTTGATGAAGACCTAAAGGTCTGAGTGAGAATAACAAAGGTAAAAATCTTTACAGTTCAGATGGGCAGGAGTAGGAAAGTGTGGGTATACACAAGAATATCTTCATCCCATGGAAACTGTGTAGACTCAATGCCTTAGACTCCCAAAGGACAGAGTGCACATGGTACTACTCTTGTGAGTGACCACTCTAGGGCCATATTTTGTAGAGAACTTCCTTTCCTGCTTCTTTACCACACCTTGGACATTTTCCTTGTAAACCAGCTAGGTAATACCACAAATGGCACACCACATCTCTCTAATTTAAGTAATCGCAGCAGAGCATTGAAAGTGACATAAACTTCATTACAGAATAAAATGGTGTATTTTTTTCATGTTTGATGTATTTGAACATGGTGGTAGAAGAAAGACAAGGCAGAAGTCTCATGCAGCAGCTGAAGACCAGTCATCTAAATTAGTCAAATATTAAAATCTCAGGAGTTCTCTTAACATTTAAGACAAGCAAAATTGGATCCAGTAGGACCAGAAAGTAGCTTTCAGTATTAAGGGCACTGGTGGAAATCAGTGTCATAGAGAATGTGCTGTTCCAGATCCTTTTTTGCTTAAATGGTACTTGCAATTATGTATGCATGGAATATACTTCCCATGAGAGTCAATTTGTGAAAGTCTGCTGTTTCAATAGCAGCAGTACCAACCTTAAAACACAGTGGCACATAATCGAAGAATATGCTGAGATTCAGCAAAAATTCAAAGTTCCTACTTAAGGCCCAAGAACTTCTTTATAAGTATATACAGGTGTAGCAATACTAGCTCTGAGGTTCTTGTAAGCATAGAACCATGGAAACTCAGAATCATAGAATGGGTTTGGTGGAAAGCAACCTAAAGAGATAACCTAGTGCCAAATCCCCTGCTGAGAGGAGGGGCATCTTTCACTTGATCAGGTCATGGGACATCCCCAACTTCTCTGGGCAACCCATTTCAGTGTCTTCCCCCCTCCCCCCCCCACCTAAAGAATAATTTCTTCCCTACATCCAATCTAAACTTGCACTCTCTCAATTTAAAACCATTTTCCCTTGTCCCTTAATAATGATCTTGAACAATACAAGTCCTGGTACAGTCTCCATAGGGATACCACTTAGGTACTGATCTCCATTTGGACATTTGAGTTGTTGATTGAAACACTTCTGGTAAAGATGTCCAGCCAATTTCTTCTCTACTGAATAGTATGTCTGTAAACCCCATATCCCTACAATTTAGCAACAAGAATGTTATGTGGGACCATTTAAAAAGCCTTACAAGAAATTAAGATAGATGAACACAACAGCTCCTACCTTATTCATCAACATAGTTTCTACATTGTAGAAGGCCACTGGATTAGTCAAACACCATTTGTCCTTGGCAAAGGCATTTTTGCCATCTCTGTTCACTTTCTGTCATCTATATGCCTTGACATAGCTTCTAGGAGGAGCTCTTCTGTGATCTTACTGGGTACAGAGCTGAGGCTGACTGAACAGTAGTTCTAGCATCCTTCTTTTTATCTTTTTTAAACATCAGTGTAATATTTCCCTTTTTCCAGCCACGAGTGATTTCACCTAATTGTGATTCTCTTTCAAGTATGATGGAAACTGGCTTTGACACTATATTGGTCAAGTCCCTCAGAACCCTGGAATGTGTCTAACCAGGTCCCCTGGTCTTGTCAGGGTTCTCAGATGGTCTCAAATCTGATCTTCTTCAAGAATTAGTGGGGCTTAATTTCCTCAGTCCCTGCCCTGTGATCCAGGGACTCAAGAGATGTGGGAACAGCAGTTTCTGATTAAAACTGAGGCAAAATGTTCCAGAGTATCTCAGCTTTCCCCATGTCCTTTGCCACTAGATCCTTTACCTCATTTAAGGCGAGTGGGGAGTGTACTGCTCCTTTCATATTTCTTTTCTGATTAACACACCTGTAGAAGCATTTTTTCTTCACATAACTTGACAAATTTAGATCCAACTATGTACTTGCTTTCCTGATCCCATCCGTACACTCTTGGGCATTATCCCTACATTCTTCCCAGAATGTGTGTCCCTGCTTCCACTGCCTAGGCATTTCCCTCTTGTGCTTCAGTTTGACTAGAAGGTCCTCACTCAGCTATTCTCATCTCTTGCCTTCTTTGCCTGACTTCTCATATATGGGAATTGATGCTTGTGTTCTAATAAAAATGTCTTTATCCCTGGAGGCAGTTTCCCAGGGTTTGCATCCACCAGATCCTTTAGAAAGCTGAAAGTTAACTTTCACAAAGTTCAGCCTCTTTACTATTCACCTAATCTATAACTCTTGAGATCACAAATTCCATGAGAGCATGATTGCTGTATCTCAGGATACCACCAATCTTGGCCTTTCTAATAAGTTCATCTGTATTGGTAAGCAGCAGATCTAATGCATCTCCTCTGGCTGGGCTTACTATCACCTGGATTAGAAAGTTGTCCTCCATTCTTAAAGTTACCTGGCCTGCTTGCAACTTGCTGTGCTTCTTTTTCTACAGTGGCCGAAGGTGGCCGAAATACTCTATCAGGAGCAGGGCTTGCAGCCATGCTGCTTCCTGTAGTTGAAGTAAGAACATTTCATTGACATCTTCCCCTTGATCAGGTACTCTTTGCTAAATACAAGCCACAAGGTTTCCTTGTTTCCTTTATCTTGTTCTCTAATTTTTGCTTATAAATTCCTGACCTCTGCATTACTGCTTTTCAAAGAAGGATCTGTGCAGTCAACCCATCAGTTTAGGTAGAGAGCAAGTCCCTCTACCTCTGTTCCTCAAGTTTATAGCTGTTAATTGCATTGTTCCTATCATGTGATTAATCTGATTAAATTTCAGTGATAGTGATCAGATCAAAAATTTCCAGCTTCACTGTGGCTTCCAGCTCCTCTTTTTTGTTACCCATATTGTGCACATTGGTGTAGAGATGCAATTGGTTGGGCTGTTGACTCTCTCACCTTTTTCATGGAACCTTTTGGGAGGGTTTGGGGCTATGTGTCATTACTGCTGTAGGTGTGTTCATCCACTCTGTTGCTTGTGAGTATGCAAGGGTTGTGACTTTGCAACCCACTCCCCAATTCATTAATGTCTAGTGCAATTCACTGTCAGTGAATTTTCCAGCAAAGGTTCACCTGCTCTTCTAGATAGGGGGATCCCATCTCTCCTTAGTAATTTGTATTCATCAAAAAACGTTCCATTATCACAGAAGACCATGCTCTGGTGATGACACCAGCCACAAAGCCATGTTGACCTGCATGATGTATCAACTTCTGCCCACACCTCTGTCTCAGACTAGCAAGATAATGAGACTGCTTGGGCCCCTCCTCTTCATTTGTGCCACCAGGGCTCTGAACTCCTCATTGAATTTGACTGGATTAAGTTTCACTGTGTCATTGGTGTCCACATGGAAAATAATTAGGTGGTAGTAGTCTGTGCCTTTAGCCTGTTGTGGCAGTCTTGCTGTGACACCCCAGATTTCAGCTCCTGGCCAAGCAGTAAATTTTGTTAACTGTATATAAACCCAGAAGATGATCTTCAGCAGAGAGTCACCCACTGCTACACTCTCTGCTTCTTTTTTAATCTCTTAGTATGTGCAACAGGTAGAGTCTTTTCCAGCTTCAGCCTGGCTCCCCCTTGAGTGCCTTGCACAGGTGGAGCTGGCACTCTGCTCTACCTCGGACCATGGAGTTGTTTGTTGTGCTCCATGTGGGCAACAGCTTCCCTGATAGGAAGCTTTGTCTTGATGGTCACCACCAGTTGCTCCCAGCTGTCCCAGAAGATGGCTCCTGGCTGCTGCAGAGCACAGACCTTGCTTTGTCTCTACCACTATACTTCCGAAGATGTCAAATCACTGCCTAACAAGCCCTTCTGCTTCCCTGGAATCCTCAAGCTGCTGGGTGGGCTCGTGCAGGCAGTAGCTGGCTGGGATGACTGTCAGGGCTGCAGCCCACCCCTGTGGAGGAGCACAGCAGGCTGCAGCCTGGCAGCTGTCAGGGTGCACTGTCCTCCTTGCACCAACTGTGCAGCAAGATGCCGTGCCGCTCCTCCCAGGCACCTCACCCTTTCTGTACAACCTGGCCATGTCGCTCCTGGTCATTTGTAGTCCCCAAGAGCCAGTTCCTTGGAGCTTTCTATGGTTTGAATTGGCCATGGGGACAGCCAGCCTCCACAGACCTCACAACCTTCTCTTCCAGTCTACCAGGCATACCACAAGAACTGTTGTTGCCACTGCTGCTGCTAGCATGGAACTAAATCATAAACCAAGAGATATTGTATAATTAGAAGTATTTGATTTAAACTATTTTTACAATTGTTACTTATGGCAAGCAGCAACAAATTAAATTAAACTAAACAGGTTATTTTTATCAATAGCAAGGCACACCAGAAATGTTTCAAATACAAAATTAATGTAATATAAACATGTGATTAGGTTCTTTTTAAACTAAAATAAATAGCCACTAAACCAAATACTATTAATACTTGTAAACAACTCAGAGATCCCATAGGGTAAAAGCAACTATACAAATATAAATTGTTATTTTCACCACAATTCTGGCTAACATAAATACTGTGCAGAATGTTACAACTGGGGTATTTTTAATACAACAGATACACAGAATATTCTGAATAAGAAGGGACCCACAAGAATTATCCAGTCCAAATCATAAATAAAAGGGCCAGAGGGGATTGAACCCACAACCTTGGTGCTATTTATCACCATGCTCTGACCAACTGTGCCAAATCTTATAGATCTAAAATACTTATTAAAAATATTAAAATCATCATACACATTTAGTGAATGTAGATTTCAGACAAAACATCTATTAACTGCATCCAAAAGTATGTATTTTAGAATACATGATAAATTTTCTGATACACAGTCCATTAGACAAGTCTTACAGATGATCATAGGATTCTCTACAGCCTCTACAGGAGAATGATTCCGCAGCTATTTCTGTGCCACACAATAGACAAGGCATACTCAGTGCCAGCCAGGGCTACTGAAGTGAGGGAGATAGGCATTTTAGCTTTTTTAACTGACTGCTGCCTTCCATCTGGAAAAGCTGTACCTTGACCAGTAGTTAATTTCTAGACGTTCTTCCTCAAAAATCAGCATTTTAAAAAGATGTCCATGGTTTTGCTTTATCCATCTGTGCACCTGCATAAAGACTTGGCTCAGCCCAACCTTTTAGTCCTACTTCATCGAACCTTAAAATGCACCTAAATTGGAATCACACATGCTTTAATGACTTAAGTAAAAGTGCACTGACACGTATGGAAAATTTCATTCACTATCAAGTTACCATTGTCTGAAACCAACATTTACCTTATGTGCTCAAAGCACAATATGGCTGAAAAGACCACACTGACTGTATAACAGTTAGTTTCTAAACCTGTGTACTTTATAAGGTTAGATATTTTATTGGTGAAAGTGGATAAGAAAGCCAAGCTTCAGTGCAAAACAAAATCAGCAAAAGCTCCCAACACGTACAGCTAAGCTATAAGTCCACAACAGAGGTTGCAATGGAAATGCTGGCACAATTTGTACCACAGCTATTTGAACACAACAAGCTGTAATTGGTCCCATTATTAAAGATTTGAACTGGCTGCATATTTCACAGAGCTGATTCTGCAATCTGGTTGTCACTTTGTTTCAAAACGTTTATGATTACAGAAAAAGATTCTTTGTGCATTGTTTGGGGTTTTTTCTCTGTATCTGGCACTCACATATTTTCTTGATCAGCTTGATCTGTTGTCAATACTAGAAATTGTTTCATTGTTAATATTACAGACTGAGAGCACAAATTTTAATTGCTTAATAAATTTCTCTACTTCCATACCTGAGGTTCAGGTT
This sequence comes from Lanius collurio, assembly GCA_020086605.1. NCBI lineage: Eukaryota > Metazoa > Chordata > Aves > Passeriformes > Laniidae > Lanius > Lanius collurio. The sequence continues at coordinate 33,878,436 of JACBWW010000005.1, forward strand.
CCTTGGTCACTTTTAACTCACACACATTTCATTTCATATCCACACTTTTCACCTAATAAAGTATGAAAGAGATTGCATAGACCTCCTTTCCTCCCCAGCTGCTGCTGTTTATAACAGTAGCAGTTGAGTGGAGGAAAAGTAGCCATTCTCAAACCACATCTTCTGCATATATACAAGTGACTAAAGAGGTGAAAAGTAGAGACAGAACTGAGCATGAACACCAGCACAGATTCTATGATGCTTTTTTGAGAAATCTTCCTGAAACAAGTATAAAACAAGCACAGATTATTTGTCCCCCCAGCAGAGAGAAAATAGATTTTTATGTAAGAATTATAATCTGCTTCTTGCTTTCCAGCTCAGGAGACACAGTTATGTACAGCTGAGGTTTACGACAGAGTTAGAATTAGCATCTTACTGTGTGGAAACACCAGTTTGTTTGATTTGCGAAATATCCAAGATGACACATTTAGGATGATGTTTTTCACATCAGTGAACATTCACTTAAAAGCATCCTACTAGGGCCCACAAAGATGATGCTGAGTTATCCAGTTTGTTCAAGGGTTAGGGTATGAAATGGAAGTGATATGGTCTTCTACTAAAGTATTACAATGAAATCATTCTTGGGAGCATTTTGTTGTAAGATATTTTCAGCTCCTTTCTTGTTACAGTTTCTAGACGCAACTCCTCACGTGTTATTGAAGAGTATTTTTGTTTCCTGTTTGTGACAAAGAGTTGATGCAACTCATATTATACTTAATAGGGATCTGTCAGATTTAATTTGAGTTGATTCAAATCTGTAAACTGCAGTCCTGGTCACTGCTGTTTATCACCATGCTGTATGCAAGTAAATGCAATGCAAGTAAATAATTTTCATTTGGGTGAGCGACTACCATGCAATACCATTGCAAACCTTTATATATAATATAAAATAATAATATACCAGATTTTGAAATTAAGTAATAGTATCTGTGAAGGAAACTTAGGAATTATAATTTGCATCAGCTAGCAAATTTTCTTCAATAACTCTATGAACAATATTTATCACAAAATTCCAGAAATTCTCTCTGAGAGTTCAGGTCAGCTCCCTTAAATACCTTCATTAGCAAGCACTCTTGTACTTCTTTTGTGCTGGGAGAAGTATCTGACTGCCTGGCCTCTTATCAATGAGTAACCTCCATCTAAAAGACTTGTGGAAATGAAGAAGGGGTTCTCAACTAGAGAATTTCCAGTAGAGGTGGTGTGCTCACTATAAATTTCATCTGTGTAAATAGCAGAGTGCCAACTGCTACTATGGTACAGAGTTTAGAGAATCACAGAACAAAACCGAGACTGATTGTAAAATACCAAGGTGCCTTAATTTGGAAACATGGGAACATGAAATTGATTGGAATATCTAGAAATCTTTGTGAAACTATTCATATGACATGAATAATATCACAGAAATTATGGGGAACTATATTTTTCTTTGGAGAGTTGATATTCCAGGAAAGACAAGTAAGGAAAGAAATGCTGTCTTTGTTTATCATATTTATATCTAGACTTCATTAAGACTGAGAAACTAATATTTTTTTACCTCGGTATAAGTAAACAAGAAAAAGGGAATAATGGCAGTAGTCCATACAGATCCTTATTGAAGGGCTTGATGAAGCATTTCTTAACCTATTCAAAGGTTAGATTTTGGTGGTAGCAGAGAGTTTTACTATGACATAGTACTGTGACAGGCTATAGACTGACAATCATGCTCATGAAATATACTGGGAAAAAAACTCTGTTTAAGAGGTTAGAAGGAGAACAAATAATTTTGATTTAGTTCTGTCTAACAGGGAGAATTGATTGAGATGGCAAAGGTGCATTGTAGTATGGAATGAAAGTAATCACAAGACAATAAAATGAGCTACCCTAAGGAAACAAAGGATAGAAGAACTAAAACCAGTGTAGTTTAAGAAGCCAAGCTTTGATAGAGAACTTGGGAAACTCATGTGATAGATCATTTGGGAAGATAACCTAAAAGAGACAGAAATGCAGCATATCTGGCAGTTACTGGAAGAAATGATATTAATGCACAGTATCAAACTAGTTACTGCAAGAAGACGATGGCAAGCACAGTTAAAGGAACATTTTAACTACTCAGGGTGTAGTTAAAATGTTCCTCTATCATTTTCATAGTGACTTGAAAAGCAAAAAGAAATCATATAAAAGAGTCCTATGGTTGTGGGTCATATAACTGAGAGTATTAGAAAGAAGGAACCTATAGTTATAAGGATAAATCCACATATAGGACAAAGTATATGAGTATCAATTAGTAAGAGAAATAAAAGAACAAAATATGAGATCCTAAAACTGCATAAGAGAAAACTAGAAGGAATACTAATCCAAGTCAAATTGGAAAAATAAAAAAGAGCAAATATCCACCAGAGCTTTCTCTTCCCTCTTTGTTGAAATCTGAGTTGAAACGCAATAATTTGACAAGAAGATGGTCTGATTCTGAAAAGAAAATTCATTGGTGATGATTCCAAACATTTCTCAAAATCACTTTATAGTGCTTATAGCAGTGTGTGAAGAATTTGAAACATGAGTGGTTTATTATGAACTTTTGGAAAATGATATGTAGGAAATCCTTAGAGGACTGAAAATGGAAAAAGAAAATTCACAGACCTATTTTCAAAATTGCAAAGAAAAGGAGGGACAAAAGAGCTGTAAACTGGACAGCTTTGGTTCCAGACAGCTCTAGAATATATAGTTGACTCATTTCTACATACAAATAATTGAAAAGCAGTTAAGGGAAATATATTAACTCCTAGCTTAAATTTTCAATAAAGGTACATTTAAACTAAACTAAAGGAATCTGTATGTGTGGAATGCTGGGATGTGGACACAGTGTACCCTACCATTGACCATAATGGGGCAGCAGAGCGAAGCAAACAACTGTGTGCCAGGCACTGTTAGACAGAAATTTTCTCTCATCCCTCTACAACAGGGAATACAATTATTCAGCTCTACTTAGCACTGGTGATCCGTGGTTGCAATGGCACAATCAGTTTTAGGCACCACAGATTAATATAAAACAAAAAAAGAGCTCAGAAGAGGATGATATATATGGCAAGCATGTTAGAGAGTACATGAAGCAAAAAATAATCAAATTGCCTTTGCTGGAGGCAGGAAGTGGAAAGACAGTCTCTTAATTATTATGGGTTGCTATGAAGAAGTAATGAAGATCATAGGAAAGGACAAGTAGAAATCAGTTCCTTTTGTAAAAAGAAGCTATAGATAAGATATTAATTTTCTTTCTAATGTTATGAAACAGTGGATCAGATTGCTGCATGTTGCTATAAAACTGTTTCCACAGTGGTTTTCAAGAGCAAATTACAAAAATACCTTTTAGGATGACTTCACATCCTAAGATGATGACTCAGGTGATTTTTCAAGCTCTCTTTAATATTGTAGTTGTGCAATTTTACTTCCCTTACATTTTGCCTTAGCATGAGTAGAGTATATTTTGTATCTAGAATACAATAGAAAGCATCAGTTGTTTTTATGCAATATATTTTATGCCACTGCTAACATTCCATTAGTGGCTGATTAATGCGGAGTTATAATATTTTTAAAACAGTCTTTTAAATGGAAAAGTGAAGAGTCCCTTACTTAAATATTGATTATAGAATTATAGCGAAATAATTTTATCCAGATTTTAAAAAAGCACTTCACCTCTACCCTTTCTAAACATCAGCCATTTGTTGCTACATTTACTGTTTAAACTGTGGTGTAATCAGATTCAAAAACATTCTCCATGGTAGTTGTCTCAGCCTGTTGATATTTTTGTACTACATGTTAAATACTTTCAGAAAATTCTTTTGAGTTCTTTATTTCTGGATTGGACTGTCAGAAATTCAAAGAGGTGATTGTACAAGAGGCTGAGTGAGTGGCACTGGGGCCTGAGTGAAGACTGTGCAAAGACTTCTAAAATTCTGAACTGCTGCAATGCAACCATGTGACATACATTTTCTTGTAGTTACACAGAAGGATCTACCTGGTGCTAAGACAAACATCAAAATCAAATTTTAATGTATTTCTGTCTTTTAAGAATTGGGTTTAAAGCCCTTTTAAGCTTAGGCTCAAATGCATGGCACAAACCAATTATAATCCTTATATCAGAGGATTATTTTCCCAATTAAAAGGAAGACAAAAAAGTCAAGGTATTTTTAGAAATCTGGTTAATTGATTAAACTGCTGGCTAGCTGCTAATGTCTTACTCAGCTCACTCCACTAAAATTATCCACCTCTAATCACAAGTCATTTTTTGAGGCATTAATATACAACTAGTTTTACAATGCTATCCTTTGTAAGTGATTTCATGTGCTGACACTTGTTGGCCACAAATTCATTAAATAGTCCCAAATACCTAAAGCAGCCCTGAGCATGAATTTCTCCCCTTTTGAGCCCTTGAATGGAACTCAGTCATTCCCCACTCCCTTCTCCTTCCATCAGCTTGCATTCATTGAAAGCATACATAAAGGACTACAGATGGACATTTTTTTTAAAACTTCCCAATTGTGGTTTTCATTTGAGTTAATTTAATAACCATTTTTTTGCCATTTGACACTAAAAGTAATTTTAATCCAATGTAAATTTGAGAGATGCATGAATCCATTTAACATAAGTCTGAAATATAATTGTTCATGTTGGAAAGGTTCCTTAGAAGGAAGAAAAGGAAGATTTCATCTTTAACTAAGATTTCATCTTGACTTATGTCACACAAGTAGGGTTCACAGACTTTCTGGATTTCACAGACCTAGCAAATCAACAAAAGTGTTTACTTGCTTCATTTGAAATTAACTTACTTCTGAAATATTCAGCTGTCACAATCAAAGTAAATTCTAATCACAGATCTTGATTGCTATACTTAATAAGTCTTTTCATTTGGTTCAGTTTATCTTTGCCTGTCCAGCTTCATGAAATTAAATACTCTTGATCACTTATGAGCTCCTGCTGAGCCATATTGTCTCACACAAAGCATCACAAGATAAAGCTATTGAGAATCTGCATCCACAAAAAAGTACGCCCCCAAATTAATTTTTTTCCATTATATTTGGATCTCTGGTGACAATGTATTTTCAAATCAAGACAGAAATTATTTTTTTTTTAGCAATCACTAGCAATTTATAGAAAAAACCACAATGCCCATTCTGAAAATATTTCAGTGTGATGGTTCTGTCAAAGGTCATGAACAGATGTTTAATATTCTTTAGTAGCTGAAAAGTTATATTCTTACACGTCTTCTTACTTACCTTGACTTAATTACAAAGTTGGCTAAGAAGCAGTAAGTCCACAGGAAAAGCCAGAGGATTTTGTGAAAACTATAGTTTAAAGTGGATCTGGGTTTATTATTGTAGTATAAAACAAAGGTTTTGTGTTTATTTGATTTCGACTATTTTGATTTTTTTTAATGAGTGCCTTCCTTTGACTGTCATGTAGACATTAATAGGAACGAGATATGAAATGAATAGACCTGAAGACAACAAAGACCTGAAGCTTAGGAAAGTCTCTGTCTGCTAAACCTGGTCACTTGTGGTTGGCTATGTGGCTTTTTGCATTTCTGCCAGGCAGAGGGACAGCTTTCTCAGGAGGTATGCAAAGAATGAGCAGTCCTTTTCTGGAAGAGGTGACTCCAGCACTGAGGTGATAGCTCAGATGCAACCACTGTGGCTTCACAGTGGGGTGAGGAAGCTCTAGCTCCTTGGGTGTCACTGCCAAACTACTAGGTGGGCTGTGAATAGCAGCTTTTATTCTCTCTTCCTCTGGTCTTGAATGAATCTGGTTTTACCACTCTGCTTGTGAGTACCCAGCCTTCATGGAAATTTGTGTAGAAAAGTGACAGAATTCTGAATTGCCACATGAGATAAATGATCATAGTAGCCTCTGTTTCCAAACCAGAATGCTTTTGTCATACAATCAGTACCTTACATTATTGGACTGTGGATGTTGCTACTCTTTGGTTTTAGGCAGAGTTGGAGAGTGATCTGTGTAGTCACAATCTCAGGTATATATTTTGATACTGCTAAGGCTCAGGGTTTAGGTTATCTGAATCATAATCTTAATAGTGCTTTGCCTCCAACTCCTAACAGTAAAGTAGACATAGATAGTTTGCTACGTTGTGTATCTAGACTGCAAACTCCTTAGGAGAGGGTCTTTCTTGTACTGCCAATTTGTATGCTGATATTGACATGCTCACAGTGAACACAAGAAGGCCCCAAAAATATTGTCTAATGTTGAGGCCTTATTGGTTTTTTTTCCAGTTCCCACATTACAATCGAATTTATGGTAGCTGTTGCTACAATTTCTTCTTTCAGCTAATCAGTTGTTGTTCAAATATTTATGATAGCTTGTATCATATGACATTACCAGGGGTCTGGGCTTCATTCACAAATTTCTGGACAGAATGAGTTTTGCTTAAATGATTATAATCCCTTCATTAAATTAAGAAGCTTCTCCCAGGTAACCACTTTTCTTCATACAGTGAAAGTAAAGCTTCTAAATAAATTTAGTAAGATTACCACCAATGCATTTTACTGTTCCTCAGCTGTTCTCACTAGAAAGAAGGGAAGAATATCCTTGCATATTTGCTTCCATTTTAAGACCTAAAGTGACTAAGTAAAATAGTCAATATTTTGTCCATGAATCATCTTTCTTTACTATAGATCTTTTTACAGCTACACTGTCTTAGACACGACTGTAACAGTAATTTTCAATAATTTCATTTTCTAACAACACCTGCCTAAAATGAGACATGGGCTCTCCATATCCATCTTTATTCCTCTTCATTAGACATTTTCCTGCATCTCTCTCCCATAATATTAAAAAAACCCCATTTTTTTATCAAGATAATTCATGTTTTAATAACCCTTCAGTATTACCCTATTATGTTTCTTGTAATAATGATACATTTTCTTTACAAAAAGCAATGTCTTTTAAAGTACCTTCCTTTTTAAGTGGTAATTTTTTTTTTAAATAGCGTAAATAATATATTGAAAACTACTGTTCATAATTTTTTTTGATCCAAAATCTATTTTTAATATATTTATAATCTTCTCCCATTCTCAGGTTTGTAGCTCCTTTTTAACTAATGTAGGATTAAAATCCTTAAATGAGGGAATTTGCACAAGCATTAAAACCACTACATGTTTCAGAGAATTTCACCTTGTGTCTAGGACCTTATTAGAGAAAAGTTAAGTTCTAACTTTCGCATTGCTATTACATCCAAATTGAATTCAGAGAAATCACAGAATTTGCTGCACTGAAAGAGATTCCCAAGGGTCATCAAGTCCAAATCCTGGCCCTGCAAAGCACCATCCCCAAAAGTAACACCATGCTCCTGAGAGCATTGTCCTAATGCTTCTTGAGCTCTGTCAGTCTGATCCTTGAGAAGTGTGACCACTTCCCTGGGGAGCTGGTTCCAGTGCCCAGCCACCCTCTGGGTGAGAACTTTTTTCTAATATCTAACCTAAATCTTCCCTGACACATGTAAAAGCCTGTGATGTCAAATAGAAGCAGATAAACATTTTGCAAGTGCCTTTTCTGACTGGAGTCGCATAGATCCAATAATCTACCAAACAGACTGAAAACAGCCTGAATTTCTGCAGAAGAATTCGTTAGCTATATTTCAAAATGTGTATCTTTGAATCAGATCCAATTCACAATCAGCTGATATTTTAATAACAATTTAGATATTTAGTTTACACAATCTGGGAGTTGAACCAAAAGATGTGGTTAGGGTTTATTTTGGTTTTGGTGTCCTTTTCAAATAAAGATCTTTCCAGCTTAGTCAAACTGAATTCTGCTGGTGAGAGGGAATATGAATGAAAATAATTTGCCTCAATGGAACTTTGTATGAACAGAGGAAAAAATACATTTTTTCGAGATGTTAACAAGAAGATCAAAATAGAATCAGTTAAAATCTTTATTTTTATAACCTGGAGATATTCAATATTAGGCATGAAACCTTGCATATAAGGATACTCAGGCATCCTATAAACACATTTGAAGTCTGTAACCTAAGTTTCTGAAAGAAGTGTACAGATCATCAAACCAAAGACCCCAGACCCCAGGGAAAAGTATTTATACCGGTTGAAATGGATTTTTCCATGCATGTGTGTACATGTTAATCTATATAGCTAGCCAATTAAAAGAACATTTTTGTCTCTCCTCATCTCTCCTGTCCTCTATAACACTATAGGGATATACACCATTAAAGAAAAAAAAAGAAAAGATAAAGGAATTAATAAATAGAAAGACAGACAAAAAAAAAAGGAGAATTTCTGTTTGAGTCTAAGTAGGGAATAATGTGCATGCAGACAATGTAGAAAAATAATGAAATGGTGGCTGAGAGATCCACAGTTAAGTGGATGCTGCAGCAAAAATTCTGTACATGTAAGCACACGAGGATCAAAGTAATGCTGTGTGCTAAAAATACGTTTGCTTGAGTATCAATATATTTTTCTTAGTAAGATCAACAGTATAGACACTGATATACCTTTGCAAATACAAAAAACCCCCCCATTTCTCTGCTAAAACAGTGACTGTAAACAGCACGTTTTTGGCCAAAAAGAAAAAACCCTTTGTGCTATAAGTCTATTGGCAGAGAAAATGGTATAAAAATAAAATGGGCTAAATACTGACCTTCTCTTATCCAGTTGAAGTTTCCTAACTGGTGCAAATTAAAAGATATAAACATAGAAAAAAATCCTATACATTTATTTTAAGTGTAAGAAGTAATACAGATTATAATTTGAATATAAATATGAAGCTTTTAAAATGTCATCATAAAAGATGTTAGAAACATGGATAAAGATATTGCAATTAATATGATTTTTCCTTCACAATCCCCTGTCCTACAACCCATAATTCAATAATTCTCACAGTACAATTTTTTCATGCCACACCCACATCTGTGTGTCCTGACATTTTTTCTTTCAGTCACTGTAAATTGTGATCACTGTTACTCCCTCAGCATATCTGCTGCAGATATGAAAGATATTTGAGTTCAGAATGCTGTACTACATGTACAAGCATATTGATAAAATACTTCCTTTTGGGCCTTTCCTACTTTTTTGACCTGCTCCATATCTTCAGGATTATGTCTCCATGTACACTTTTTAATTTCACCTTTTTTGTAATCGAATGGTCTCTTGCTATTGATTTAGGAGTCACTTAGCTCCCAGCTGAAGAATGGGAAAAATAGACACTAAATTCTTACAAGTGCTGAGCTTTTCATCTCAAATGATCTACCACAGGCTTTTTTCTTATCACATTCCACTCAACCTTTAAAACATAGCTAATACTGTTTGCTTTATACCCCATATCTAACCAGTAAAATAAATGCTGTGGTGACTGGAACTAAAAAAGCTCATCTTATCAATGTGCTCTTTATGTGCCTATTTGTTGCATTGCTCTTTATTTTAACCATATGCATCATAGAAGAATTGTGGACATTGCACTGGCCTCATTCAGCTCAACAATTGTACATCTCATGTGTAGGCTATGACCTCTGCTTGTATGTATTAGCTCCAACAATGAAAGATGAGGTGATCCATGGCAAGGTTGTGTCCTCTGCACTGTCTGGAGGGCTCAGTACTGCATAGCTCTGCCAAAGCCCACCAGTATCATCCTGAGAATTATGACTGTGTAATTCCTAAGCCAAGAAGTGATGCCAATAGTAAAACAGTTCTGTCTCAATATGTTTAAAACATGTGTGCTAATTAAAGAGTGCACTGCCCTGCCATTTCCTCTTTGTTGTAACATATAGATAGAGAAAAAAATCTCACTTTGTAATCCTTACTCCAACGCTCAAATTGCTTAATGTAACAGCATGTAACCTTGGGGGACAAAAGAAAACAAAAGAAAACAAAGGAAAACAAAACAAAAGACCTTTAAAATGTAAATAAAACTCAAAAATATTTACTACAATTAAACTGACAATCCAAACACAGAGCCCTGACTACTGAAGGGATTGCTGCTCATACTTCTATTTATCCTGTTGGAGTTTTTTTAAATTTGTATAAAAGAAAAAAATTCCCTCATTTATGATGTTAGTAGAGATCTGAAAATATGGCTGTCAGGCTATCAATGTTTGTCAACATATTATGAACAAGAAAAAAAATAAACTATGTAGTCTAGTTTTTCTGGATCAGAGACTATGTGGTGTAAAAGCACAGCTTTTAGTAGTAAGTAATGAGAGCACTCATAGTAATAGCGCTACATCATGGTTGCTTCTTTGTTTAAGATGTTTAAGCTTTAATATTTGGCAAAGATATTTTTCCTTTTGACAATATTTAGATATTATTAGTATTCACTTTTGCTGTATTGTACTGTGTGTTTAGAAAGCTGGGTTTACTAAGGATACATTTTTAATTTTTTTAACACAGAAATCTGGCAAGCTAACTCTTCTTAGTGGGAATGAATGTCAGTAACACTGAAATTAGGATTTTTAGTTACAATATAGAATTCATAATTTGCATCCTTACAGTGCTTGACACAATCTTTACTCAAATTCTTTTTGATGTCAAAGCTTTTCTTGAGGATTCTTTACTTACAAAGGCAGAGTACTGTATGCAGTTATGATTTCTAATAGTTCAAGTTCAACAGGCTCTTAAATAGAATTATTTTCATTAACTTCAAAGTAATTTTGACAGACCCATATGGCTGCATATTTGCAGAATTTTGATATCCATTTTGATAATTTCATTGCCATTTTTCCAACCTATTGCAAAACACCAGCTTTAACATCTGCCCAAACTGAAGGACACCTAGAGGTATTTGATGAATGTGGCCACCACATGGCTTAATTACAACACACTTTCTTCATTCATGGTGACAGGATGCATGAGTTAAAATGCATTATACTTAGAGCCTTTTACTTCCATGTGCTCATGCATCTGAATAGCCCAGTCATGCATATGGATAGCCCACAAGTAACTCAAATCACAAAGAAAAGAAGGTGAAAAAATAATTCATGGAGGTAGTCTTTTTTAATTTTGGATTCTCAAAATATGCTTACAACCAGGCTTTCCGGTATACTTTCCAAAATTCTAGCTGACAGTCTTTTCACTTCTTTTGGAAACATGTTTTTGCTCTTCTGACTAAAAAGTGTACATGCAGTATGATCTTTTATGTAATTGGCAATGAATTATTACTTATCTGACATTCTTTTCCCACAGCTTTCTGATAGTGGAACAAAATCTCACTTCAAACCCTGACAGTGTGAATTACTCTCCTAACATTCAAATATTTTACTTCACCATAATTCTAATTCTATTCTAAAATAAGTTTATTTAATTCTATAAAATTATCATGACTAAAGAGATTATAACTGAAAAGGAAACCAATTCATATTAAAACTGAGAAATGTGAGAGAAATATTGAGGTGGATGGAAAAATGGCACTAGTTTACGTTGTGCTTGGATCACTCCTTGCTTACCTGCACTTACCATTAGGCTTGTTAACTCAGTTTGGACCAGAATATATACTTTTTCTCCGACTACACTGCCTGAGTAGTTGCTTTGTTTTCTTTTTCATTTCCTCAGAACATGTAGCAGAGGTCATCTTTTAACATCAAGTCCATGCTTCCAACGGGACCAATTTCTAGAAGCTGAAACATTTGGGTGCTGATGGAATGCTCTCATTTTTTTTTATTGCCAAGTAGCTAATAACAACTTTCTGCTCTGAGTCAGATAGTCAAACTTTTGCTAACTCTACAACTGATTCTACACTTCTGTGATGACAGAAAATAGAAGAGTGAGAATAGATAGTGTTTTCTTTATTATTTTTTAAAATTTTCATTATATAGGTGTTTAGCAACAGTAGTAACAGTTTACCTGTGTTTTACAATTATTCATAGCCAGGTAATAAAGAAGATAATATTTGCTCTAGATGTACAGTAAAGCAAAATTAAAGATCAAATACTTTGCTCAAGAGCCAGGCATTCCTTTCCATGGTTTGAGAGGCTTTATATTTCTTAAATTTCCCATGTTAGTCACAAACACTTAAGCTGACACTTTGGGCCCAATTTATTCCTGTGTATGTCACATGAGAAATATTAGTGGTGGAAGTAAAAACTTGCTTGCATTGGAGTTGCTTTATAGCCTTCCAGTCACCACAAAAATTATGTGCACATTTAAAAGTATTACTTTAGAAAGCCTTCCAAGCAGTTTTAAAGGCTTTCACAGAACAGTGGAATGGCTGAGGGTGAAAGGGTTCGCTGGAAATCATCTAGTTCTACCCCACTGCTAATACAGGTTCACCTAGTGCAGATTACACAGGATTATGTTGAAGTTGGTTTTGAGTAAGTCTGGAGGAGACTCCACAATCACTCTAGACAGCCTCTTCCAGTTCTCTGTAACCCACAAAGAAGCTTTTCCTCATATTCAGATGGGGCTTGCTATGTTTCAGTTTGAGCCCATTGCTGTTTGTCCTGATGCTGGGCACCACTGAAAAGAGTCTGGCCTGATCCTCTTGACACCCCCCTGAAGATACTTGTGTGCATTGATGAGGTTCCCCTCAGTTGTCTCCTCTCGAGGCTGAACAGTCCCAGCAGCCTCAGCCTTTCCTCGTGAGAAGGATCCTCCAGTCTTTTAATCATATCTGTAGCCTTCACTGAACCCACTCCATCAGTTCCTTGTCTTCCTTGAACTGGGGAGCTTCCTCCCACATTTTTCTCAGTGAGTGCCTAGACATGAAGTCTGATAAAACATCGTAACACAAAATGTTACCTGGCACTTAATTGTGTTTTAAAAATTCAGAGATTTCTCTTTCTGTGCTCTTAGATTATTGTCCTTTTAATTCCCAGGACTTGCCATGAATTTTTTTTTAGAGAATATCACAAAAGTTGAGTTAGAAAAATAATGTTTGAAAAGAATGCTAAAAAAGAAGTTGTGAGACAGACTATTAGCCTGAGCAATACATTCAAATTTCTTTTCAATCTTTCTACCCTTTCTAACAACAGTTCTCTGGACTTTTATTTTCTGCTGAAGTGTGACACATGACAGGAGTGCATAATTTCAGCTCTAACAAGAACTCACATACTATTTCTTCTCACATGGTAGTGTAGGCTAGCATCATCCTGGGTTGCAGTAGGGGGTGGGAGGTGATCTTTCCCCTTGGCTCAGCATGGACTCAAGGGTGGGCAGTCATATCTGCCTTCTCTCTGCTGGGTTGCTGGGTTCAGCCTAATGTCCCTTACACTTTTGAGATGCTGTTTCATGACCAGTTTCTGGGGGCTTGGTTTACTAATATTTGTTTTAGTCACTACTTGGACCATCCACTCACCCTAAGAGTGTTTAAAGTTATCAGCAACAAAATTCACTCTGATTAAGAAATTATTTCTGTCAGGAATGAACAGACATTTGAAACAGTTGTTCCTGCCCTCATCTTCTGATATTTCCTCTCAATTTCACATCTTATTCACATACTTGCCAGAAGTCTATACATAATAAAGTCTCAAAGTACTATGTTATAATTCCTGTTGGAAATCAGAGCCTCTCCAATATTTAATTACTCTGAACTGAAATTATGCAGGAGGTTTGTCCCTTTTTCAATAACTTTTTGGAATGCTTTGCACCATAAATAAAAATTCAATTTCCCCTTTCTTCTTACTCTCAGTAGGATTAAATAATGCTATAAAAGATAAATCAAACTTCCAACTTCTTAAGCTTCTTTTGTTGCTTTAGATTTATTTGTAATTTCCAAAATAAATCATATTTGAACTCAAACCTCTCTGCCCCTTAGCCATGATCCTTTTGTCCTTCTATATTGCCTCCATCTAAGTTACACTAGGGGAACAAAATATGGGTTGTAGTTTTGTCACCACAACTCTTATCTAAGTTCTTTACTGGGACCATGTCTTTGCATTGCAATGGACCTAAAATATTGTCTCATTTCTTATTAGGAAGAGTCATACTTCTGTTTAGTTACACTTGTTTAATTTTTAATGTCAAGGAGTAAAGATCAAGTTGGTGGCAATGGGGAGAAAAATTATGAGAAAAAGGATTCGAAACTTGAGAAAACAAAGGGGAAATTCTAAGGACAGTGAGGACAGCCAAAAGACTCCATGTCTTCAACAGAGGCAAATGTCACACTAGGTTACTGTTCAAAAAATATCCAGATGGTTTCCTCTGCCTTTCTTCTCTATGACTTTCTATCAGGTCATCCTCAAATAGATTCACTCCTCTATTTTTAGTTCATTCATTATTCCTCTCCATCTCCCTCTGTGGTGATGAAGGGACAGGTCTGGTGTCAGTGGAAGCAATTTGAAATGAATAGATGTGCTAACTGACCCCTTCACAGCTACATCACAAGAAAACATCTAGTGCTGCTATTTATGGTCTACACAAAGGATTCAAGCTCTTAAATGACTTCAAAACAAAAGTATCGTTTGGAGGTTACTGCCACAGCTTGTCCTACACAATTATTCTCTAGGCTAGAAAGCTGTTTACTAGTTACCAAATAGTGAATTTTGGTTTTCAATATTTGCCAATCAAAAATAATAGTAATATTTGAAGGCATGATCAGCAAGAGGCAAATTTGAGTGTAAGATATTGTCTCAAAAATTACTTAGAAAAACAATTTAAATCAAATGTATATCATATATACTTGGATAGTCAAATTTAATTTATCAAATGCAATCTAACTTAATTTTTATGAGGTGCAATACAATAAACAGCATATAGTATCAATATTTAGAAAAAAAATAGGCCATTATATTCAATAATTCTACTAGGTCTGCCAATCATCTGGACTCATCAACATGTAGAACTAAACGTTGGTAAGTTTCAAATTCAAAACAGATCTTCTCATCTATTGTCCTCAGAGCACATATTCAATGAACTCTTATTGTATAGTTCCATACTTTAAAAAATCTTAGTGTATTTTTACATCATCCTTCAAGTTTTTTCACCAGGTTGCCTATTTTTGTACATTTTTCAATTGATTTTATTATTTCTTTTTATCCTTCCAGAATTTCACAAGGTTCCTTGTACTTTTCTATTTTCTATACTTTTCCTGCAAAGGATATTAAAGTGTATATGATAGCTCAGATAGATATCCCCCATATTAGATGGGTTTTGAAGAAAATGCCCGGATGGAAACCGAACCTTACTCTATCTGATAGATGGGCAGAAAATTTAGTATTTTTTGATGTGGGTTGCAGCCAGATTGCATTGCTACTGAGAGTTCCCACACAGATAAGGACACAAATTTAGAGACATATATCCCAGTAAAAAATTAAGTATCTGACAGGAAAAACAAACATAATAGACACTGGGAACAAAAAATCAGTGAGACCTCAATTTATCTTTTGATAATTGAATGACAGCTTTCCTAGCAACTGAAGGTTGGCCAAAAAGGAGCTGATAAAGAACGGTGAGTAGCACTGTAATCTGACAACATTAATTTGACTGGGAGTTTCAGATTATTGAATACCACAACAGACAACTTGTAAAATGACTCAAAATCAGGAAGATAGAAAAGGTATATAATATTTCTTACCAAAGTTATATCAGAACCAGGAGATTCTAGTAGATTGAAAATTACACTAAATTTAGTCTCTATTCAAGGGAAGGACACACATCACCAAAAAGGAATTCCAACTATTTCATTTAGTCAATGATTATACTTGGCCACGTCTCTCTTCAGGTTTGTCTAGCTCTCTCATTTGACATAGGAGCCATTTCAGTTTAAAAATTCTTATGGCTAAATTAAAAGGAGAAGAATCCTACTCACTCCAACAAAGGGCACAATTAAGTTAATGTAAGGTGTACTGAGACCTTCTAAGACATGTCATGGATATCTAATACTATAAGTTTTACTGCTCCAAGATAGCTTGTTCAGTTGTAGTCAAGAAGACTATGACAATACTACTGGGGAAAGTGCTTTACTTTTTGTTTCTTGTGCCTTCCCTACCCACAAAACAAAATATGGAATCATAAAATCATAGAACTGTTAAGGATAAAAAAGAGCTCTAAGATCATGGAGTCCTTAAGGGCCTCATCTATGCTGGACCACAAGACAAATAGACAACTGAAGAGAAAGCAGTGAAACTTTTCATATTTTAAATTGATAATTTGTGACCATGTGCTGTAAGCAGCCAAAAAGGTGTCCTGATTATAAAGGGAAAATTATTGAACAGAAGAAATTGTCTGCTGAAAAACAGTGTCAGAAATTTCAGGCTAGCCTGGGACTGGCAAACTTGGGAACCAGGCCTTCAAACAAGAAATATCCTTGAAAAGTGCAGCTGACCTCTTCTCAGTACTGCTGGGGTACCTAGAAACTGGAGACATATTGAGATACCATCAATAAGTTCAAACCCAAGAAAGTGTAATGGCCACTTATCATTGGTAGAAGTGAGAACAGTCTGGGAAAACAAAATTGGACAGAAACAAGAACCAAAATAAACACCATCTATTGGCAGTTACAGACGAAAAATCAGAATTAACAGCATCTGTTAGCTGCTCGAAGTTGTGATATTCTATGCCCTCACATGTCTCTCGTAGTTAAAGGATTTGAGTTTTATATTAAATAGAGCCTCTCTCTCTAAGAGTTTACTGTGCTGCACATAGTTTTAATTTTGTAAGTCTGAACACTCAGCACAAACTTTCCAAAAGACTTGGACTGTCACTGGGGCTTCCTAGCTGACTCTAGACTCTGTGACACAGATAATTTGTGAAGTGAGACCTTGTTATTGTTCTGTTTTCCTCTTTCTTGTGGTTGGTTTGTGTTGCAAAAGCATAACTATAGGCCTGACTGTGGATCCATGAATAGTCTATCAACTTTAGGGCCCTTGCATTCAGAAGAGCCAGTCAGGTTCACAAACAGCACCATTTACTGAATGCAGCATATAAAGTTCTTTTGGCTTGCCAGTGACAAATGCAGTAGCTGCAGAATACACAGTTTTAATAATATGACTGCAATCACAAGTTTGATTTCCTGGGTCAACACCCAGCATACCCAAGGACGTAAGATTTACCAAAAGGCTCCCTTTTTGGGCAAGGGGAAAATGACAAACTCATTGATCTCTGCCTATGAATTTTGTGTCAAATTCTCATCACCCAGTTAGGTATAAAATTGGGGTATATTTTACACCTTATTAACCACTACAGTGCACATTGCTGTGGATGGGAGTATGGTCAAACCTTTCATTCTCTGTAGTTGCATTTCATGGAATATTTCTTGGTAGGAGTTGTACTTGTTTTGTATAAAATAAATTAGAAGAAAAGATTGAGCCTCTTCCACCTCACTCCAGGTTTCTCCCAGATGCCACAGCAACACCAACCACAAGACCTCCATCTGGTTTTCACATTTGCATCACAGACCCTATCAGCTAAAGAGCTTTGCATTTTCTTCACTGTTTCATGTTTCCAACATCTTGGTTTGGTTTTTCCTCCTGTCTCTGGGATGGCTGTGTTACCCTTTGGGATCATTTGGCCCCTTCTGAAATCTGTCTAATTCACTTGCTACACATCACACATCTCTGTAGGCAATCAATCATATTTGCATTCTTGACAAGTTGCTGCACTAAAGATAAATTTATAGTCATCTGTAATATATATCTGTGTATACCTATTTGGTTGTTGATGTTACTGGTTGTAGCTATTATTGATTGCTGCCATACTGCTGGATTGATACTGTATTATTGATTGAGGATAGTAATTTTTTTATAGCTTATTACAAATAAGCTTTATTTATTGATACAGTTTAAATACATTAGAATCTATTAGATAAAGTAGATCATATATATTGGCTTTGTTAATAATAAATATATTTACTAGTGGTGAATTTGTGGTAGTTAGCTTGCTAACAGACATATTTGTGGTATTTGTGTTATCCTGTAGTAAAATACAGAAATTTAGAAAATAAAGCCTCTGTCTTCTTATGTATTACTGAATCCTACGAACCCATAATCATGATGTCCACACACTCTCAACTTTTTAGGTTCTGCCAGCATGTCGCTTTCTTAGCAATGCTAGGAAGCCAATGAAAAAATGATAAAATTTGAAGATGACAGGATTGCATTTATGATCATTATGAATCATATGAACTAGGTATATCAGCATAGATAAGAACTGAAGAAACAGGTACAAACAGAAACATGAGGACAGGATTTATATTGCCAACAAAACAATACTTGCATTTTAAATTTAAAATGTGTGAAGTTTTTCTCTACAGAAGCGTTTGTTAAATAGAATGTGAGAAAAAAGCAGAGAGCAATCACCTGCAATTCAAGCTACCACTTAATTCACGCCTTTAAGTTCTCTTTCCTCTAATAAACAGACTAAAATAAGAGCTGGATAGGATGTTCTTTCTGGGAATCCAAGAATCTATAAAACACCAAATATTCTAAGATGAAACTTATGAACACGAGTCTAGGCAAAGTCATAATTCTGCACCTTAGAATAGAGCATGAGAATAAGAACCATGGGGTTTTCAGACTCATGAGACAGTGATAGAAAAATGTTACTGAAAAAAACCCAGTGAAATTATCTGCCCCAGTTTTTTGGGCCCTTCTGTCTTTGTGCAAATGAAGTACATGTCTGCAGCAAAGACTGATGTCCACAAATATGAATGAATGACATTACACTACTCTTCTCTCTCATTAGAATCTAACAGCTACTAACCACATTCTACAGCTATTGAAAATATTTCAGCTTTTACAAGTGAAGATAGTTAAGTTTATAATTTTTTTTTTCTGTAGAGATTGGTCATCTATGAACTACTATAGTATAAATGGTCCAAGTACCATGACATCAAAGAATTTTAATAATTGTATTTTCTACTATATTTTATCAATATTTAATGGTAACATACAAGGTACCATGAAAGGCATTTCTGAAGTAACTGAGTTGGGGGTTTTGTTCAATTTTTAAAGCTATTTACTTTCTGGTATGATAAAATGCATATAAAAATGTGTCATACAAAACATTTGTTAGATTTGCATGGGGAAAGTATAGAAATTGTATCATTGAGTTGTTTCACTTTACAAAGAAATTCTGGAGCCAGGGATGAGAAGAAATGTAGAGAAGGATATATAGAAGGTCATAATCTGCAAGGTAACAGCAACTGGAATTCAGGTCATTTTTAAAACCACAGACTCAAAGCAATTCTTGAATACCAAAGATTACAAGACCTGTCTTTCTGCAAGGATTCAGAATTTTTTGCTGTCTAATTAAGCTAAACTTGGAATTTTTAATATATTGTTTCTGCTCAAATAAGTTACTGTTTTTATACACATATTTCTAGAGGCCTCCTGTTACCCAGAGACCTCCTTCTATACAGGAGGCAGCTCCTCTGCTGGGATATATCACTGTGCAATCTAACTCCACCAAGAGAAAAGTTATATGTAGTCACATTTACTAATCATATCTCTCTTATTTAATTTTTTCAATAACGCTGTCCTGCAGTGCATTTTCTCCCTCTTTTCTCATTAAAAAAAACAACAATAAAAAGAGGGAATTATTGTCCCAGTCATGTACAGTACAGCTGTATTATGAAGCCATGAAAAGGGACCATATCCAGCTGTGCTTTAAATGTTACACAAGTTTTGCATATGCATAGTTTGGAGACCCACCTGCTGAGTTAATACAAACAAAAAGAAATCATATAGTGCAGAACTTCTAAAGAGAAAACTATGAGACTAGATTATAGAGCATAAAACCAGAAAAGAACAACAGGATGCAAAACCAGTTATTTGAAAAGCACACAAACAATGTCATAAAAATGTAATTAACTGAATACATTGATTTTATTAAATTATATTAAGATCAGTCCAACTCTTTCTCCTTGATTTCTCAATACAGTATAATTATGAAACCTATGAAAGATGTAAAGACAACTGTGATGTTGATTTTGGTTCATTTTTTTGTTCTGAAATTGGAATATGGCAAAGTAAATAGTTGAGATTATGAAACCATCACACAAATAGCTCAGCAGTCTTATATTAATGCATATCAACCCGAGTAGCTGATAAAATCTCATTAAATTTTATGGCTTTATTTTTGACTTGAATCAAGGTTATCATTTATTCACAATTATACAATTAATGACCCCTATTCCTGTTTTTCTAACATCAATCAAGGAAGAGTGTCTGTACCAGGTGAACTCTGCTAATTGGAGTAAAAACCACTTTATGCTTCAAGTGATTATGAGTTTTTGAAAGGAATGTTTTAAGCAGTATTTTACATGACTCTTTGTCTTCTATTGATCATTGTTTTACTCTCTTTTACCATTCACTTTTTTACTTTGTAGTAATTTATAACAATGTTTCCTTGTACTTCTTTTCCGTAGCATTTGAAATGAAAACTCAGAATGATATTATCATACAGTGATATAATGGCAACTTCTTTTGCAACCCCTAAAATTGCCAAGGTGTCCTCCACCTTGAACATGGTGGAAAGTTCAAAAGAAGCAGAAAGAACAGTGATGTGATGGACAGTCCCTAAAGAAAATGGCTTGTACAATGGAACTGAAAGGATATTGCAAGATTCTGATACTTAGACGAATTGAGGAAGAGAGAATGATGTTTCTTTTTCTTCCCAGATATAATTTTCCTATAATTTTATCTGAGCTATTGCTTTCGCTCCATGGTGCTACCAGTCTCCAAAATTAGCCTTCCTCACACTTGTAGGGGTGCAAGGATCCACCCAAGAAACAGAAAGCTGAATTCCTGGATTCTTCTGTTTTAGCAAGACAGGCAGAATTTAAATTTAGATATAAGCTGTAATTTAAAACATTGGGCTCAATTCTGCAATGTTTATACACAGGAAAGAGCAACAGCTGGAACATAAACCTTCTGTAAGATGGAACTGTGATCAGGATTCATGCCTCCTAATTTTAGCCTTCAAAAAACCAGGAATATCTATTCTTAGTTGGTCACTAAGGCTGTCTTATAAAACTAGTGGAAAAGGAGAGGATTTGTCAAGAGTTCATTTTCGGCTCTTTAATATCTTTGAAGCTAATGGAAAGGCAGAGACTCCTCTGCAGCCTAACTTGGATGCTCTGAATTATTTTCTAGAGGAGTCTCTAGCTCATCATGGAGTACTGTGAGATCTGCTGGGTTATTAGTCTCATTACAGAATTTCCCCTGGGGCACACCTATAGATCACACTGTCATTTCTCTTACCTTAGTGCTCTAAGACAGAATTAATTATCTGCTGGAGTGCCTTTCTCTTTTCCGTGAGTGTAAGATCTGAGTCCAGCTACCTTAGGCTAGACTGTGCCTTTTAGGTGAACTAAACTTGAAAAGATCAGTATCACTCCACACATAAAAAATAAATGTGCTAAAGAAAATCTGAATTGGAACTTCATTTAAACTGATAATTCAATTTCACCAGAGGATCTAATCTGTGATTTTAAATCAGAAGTCCTCTGTATTAACTCTTCAATACATTATAATATCCTTCTTAATTAAGAAGAAATTTTGCAGTCATTACATAATTTCAGCTTCCTCTCCAAAAATTTTTAAACCACAATGTAAAAGTGAGCTATGAAAGTTGTTTATTATTACTAACTCATGAAACTGTATTTAAATAATAAAAAAAAAAAATCAGAAGAAAGCATACAGCAATAAAACATGCTTATTCCACTGTAACAAGATTGGATTAGTTGAGTATGTGAAACACATACTTTTCTGTACATTTTCTGTAGCTCTCTGATAATTGCTCTCTCATAAATGAAGCTCCAAAAAAATTCAAAATGCAACATCTTAATCAGTTTTAATCCAGTTTATACAGGTAATACTATATAAAGCAATTGAAGTAGCAGGAATTGCAAAAAGTATGGCTTTCAGGTACATTTAAAGATAAAATTCCTCTTCAGTTATTTTCAAAGGAAAACATAACTGTTCACAAGTCTCATTCAGAGCTTTTGGGTATGAAGAATTCCAAAAATTGGCTTCTTCAATTGCAGAAAGAAAGTTATTAGAACAAATAGTGCAAGAGTTTACTAGTAAGAGTTCAATTTACTTTCTTTATATATTAATCCATATCATTAATTTCTTTCCTATTGAGCTAATGGAACTCTAAGGGTGGTACCCTAAAACTGATGTCAATGTGATGAATTTCATTTTTAGTACCTCCTGGTTCATTAAACACCTCATTCATTAAGACTATTATGTATTTTATGCCATTTTGATCATCTGCCTCTGCAGATTCCTCTTAAGCCCAAATATGTGAGCTGCTGTTCTTTCATTTTAGACTTCATGGCATGCTCAGTCTTAATATGCACTTGGAAAGGAAACCGCTGTTGCATTTTCCTTCATGTACACTGTCCTTTTTAAATTTTTACTCTTTGCATATATTTGTTCACTTTATTGAACAAATAGACATTCAAATAGAAAAGAAACAGAGTTACAAATACATCATTTACATCTATCAAGAAGGAAAGTATTCTGTGATGAAGGAATCTATCAAGTGGTAGTCCTGTGCTAAAAGTTATCCAGGGCCTATAATTATGTATAGTTTAGACCAGATTTCATTAGATTAGATGAGATAATGGCTCATGAAATAAATGATACGTCTTTGATTCTTTTATCCATGTCTGTTGCTATAATAGGGCATAATTGATGCTTTAGGTTTTAATTTTTATATTTTTCAAATTCTATACTGCTTAGTATGTAACTCTGAAAGTTCATGTCGCCTGATAGCTATTGTCCTCTCATGCTGGTTAGACATAACAAACCTCTGGGCCTGAATTCAAGGACACCTTGTTGTTCCAGGCCCCAAAATAAATAAACTAAAGCCTCTGACAGGAGGCCCAAACTTCAGGTCATTACATCACTACCTGAAATTATAATTGGAGAATTAACCCTGATATGCAAATGAACCAAATTTATAAAAGTGGGAAAAAGCTATGACCCAGTGTTCATCTTGGATGGAGCCCCTAAGAGGCTTTTGACTGCCCAGGGTGTACCCTTGACGGCCCTTCAAAAAATGCCTGCTTTTATTCTCTTAATCTTGTCTAGCCTCTGTTTTCAGGTAGCCACTTCAAGGCATCATGATGATATATTATACTAGATGTAAAGATTTTTAAATTTCATCTACCTTACATACTAAATTCCTTTAGTCCTAAATTATTGTTATTATTATGAGAAGAAAAATGATTTATTAACATTTTAACAAATGTTAACTCTTTGAAACCCATCATTTAGTGAATTTATCTACTGTCCTCTACCAAAACAAAAAGTGCTTCACAATTCAGTGAAACAAAAATATCCAAAAATAAAAGTATTTTTCTATTGGATATAGAAATTATGAGATTTAGATTTTCCATTATTTCCCATTAAAAAATTATTAATTATCAAGAACTATAATCAATAGTCTTTTATATTCATGTCAAAATAATGCAATGCCTACTGTGTCAATGCTGTTGGCTCACAATACCCAAAAACTGCTTAGTTGCACTAACTTGTTTTCATGGCAAAATTCATTACATATCACTACAAAAATAAATATTATTTGACACTTTTTACAGCTCCTGACAATGATTTAGTTCAAGTCCGATAGAAGGGTGAAGCTATGTGGTCAGGACCGTTGCAGTATTGTGGGCAAAGTTTAGCTAAGATACCATGTCTTCAATTTACTGTAAAAATTTTTACTTATATAACTCCAACAGTAGTAAAGTAGAAAAAAAGAATTGTTTTCCCTAAGTCTGATAACTGATACAGTATGCAATATTTGTGATTCTCTCAGAAGCAACAATTGTTTTGTTTAATAGTACACAGTTAAAGTAACTGTCCTTTTACCAAGCTTGCCTCTTGGAGTCATCTCTGGGCATGTGAACTGAGACGAAGAGGTGTACTCCAGGAAGGTAAAAAATGCAATTTAAGATCAGCATGTAATGTGTTGTACATCATCAGGCCTTAGATGTGGAACAACAGAATTTTTACCCACTCCTGAGGTTCAGCTATTGAAATATTTGAATGGATATTATTTAACACAATGACACCCACGTTTGTACACTGAGATATCACAGGGAAAAGGCTCAAAGAGTGTTTAGTGAGATAATGAAAGTTTGGGAGCCACTTTGGTCTCCTCTTCATACAAATCTCAATTCAAGGAAAACTCAGTGCAGAATTTATACTAGAAAGAGTGGTGAGATGGATCATGATTTTTGTATCATCAGGATACGATGGGAATGCAATGATATTGAGGGGCAGTTAAGGCCTGTTATGTCAAGCCCAGTGTAACTATGTTTACTCCATCTAACACGAGTAGGAAGCAAACATATGACCTTTCCAAATTAAAAAAAAAAAAAAAAAAATTGCTTTAACCTTTTAGAGTGTAGATTGCCAGAAAAGAGTATGGTATAGATTGTCCTTTTAGGCTTCTTAAATATATGAGAGTACCTTTTGAATGGTTGGATTTTGTAGTCAGTTTTTCTTCCTGAGATAAAAAAAGGAGAAAGAAGTAGTTGACGTTTTTCTTTTTTCTTTATAAAGAGAAGATTAAAGGACTACTCAGATAAAATCTTCACTCATTTTTTATCTTTGTTTCTTTTTTTTGCCAGAAGGAAAAAATAAGATCGTGTTATCTAGACTTTAAATGTAGAACAATCCTTTAAATCCTCATTATTCTGAAGATTATAAAGATTACAAGTCCCTACAATTTTTCCTGAAAACAGACACAGAGAAATGCCAAGCAAGTATCTAAATGAGGAACCAAGAATTCTTTCTTTCAAACACTGAAAGAAAAAAGAGAAAAGACACATGGCATTAGCAGTCTTTCTGCCATTCTGTCCTCAAAGCTGTATGGTAGAGACCAGCATGAATTAGAGAGAATGGCCTAAAAAGGCTGTAAGTAGGTTTCTTAATACAAAATATGCTAATCTGCACAGCACAGAATCAGCTGCATTTCCAAAGGCGCTCAGTATTGGAAAGATATAAAGCAAAAAGCAGATGAAAGTTAAAATCCTGCTTAGAAAAATGGATGTGCAAGCTCTGCATTCCAAACACTCACTTTACAATTCTGCCTTTTCCAGTTTTACTTATGCAATTTACAATCTTTTAAGATCAACTTTTGCTTTTGTTTCATACCACACGAGCCACATACCACTATCAGGTTTTTTTCAAGGCCATTTCCAAATTTTGTTTTGAAAATTAATTTGCCATTTCTAGAAAGTTTTGTCATTTGTCCAACATGTTTGAACATTTACTGAAGTACTTTGCCTTGATATTGCACAAGATAGAATGTACAGAACACGTGATAGAACTAAACTGATCTGAGTTCATTTCCTCTTAAACTACACTTAGAAGGAAATAATTTGAAAGCAGTGAAGAAATGATTGCGTATTTTTGAACTAAGATTTTTTTTCTAGTATAGCCACCAGAAATGTCAGGTCATCTTGCTAAAAATCAATGGCTTCTGGAATATCTGGTAGCTTTCCATGTATATTAAATGAAATGGTACCACAGTGGAAGGAATGGGCGGAGTTTAAAAAAGTAAAGTTCTCTGACCAACAAAGTACAAAAGAGCAGTACTATTTGCCACAGTTCACAAACAGCAAGTTGTTCTTGGTGTCTTCGTTTGGTCCTTATTCTGGATCTACTGAAATTCAGAACCTCACAGTGTGAGATAATATTTTGAGAAAGAACCAGTAGTGGAATCCAGTAGTGGAGTCTTGATGCCTGATTTATTAAGAAATTTAAGTATATTGGGTTGCTCTGTGTGTCTCCCCATATAATTCAACTAGGCAATTTCTAAGCAATTCAAGAGATAGAAATCTCAGAGACAAAAGTTTTTGACACATTTTGTGGTGATTTCAAGGTAAGTAGAGGATGGAGACCAAACTAAGAAAAAGCAGGTATGAATTTGGCCCACTGAATAATTCGAAGAAGAAACTCAACACATGTATGCTCTGAGGTACCAGTAATACATCCTGACACAGGAACACTAAAAAATAAGACTCAGCTAGCCCAGTATTGCACCATGGGACTTATTAAGGAGACCTAAACATAGTGTGAAGGAAATCAGCTGTCACCCATTCTGCATCTCATGGGACTATCTCAGCTTTAAATAATTTTTCTGCTTGAAATTCTGAAAAAAATAATCATTTTACTAAACTCACTAGTGCTTTTTCTGAAAAGACTTCTAATGTTCATGATTTTGTGTCTGTTAAAATTTACGGCTGATGTATATGTTTACAAAATCCAAACTACTTAAAAATTAATGAAGTATTTAAGATTTCAAAAATGCCATATATATGACAGGTGAAGTATGAAGTCAGTTTGTATTCCTCTCTGATAAGAAATGTGATCAAGGTATCAGCAACTTAAAAGTTTGTTCCTCTGTGACTTAAGTATTGTTTTTTTTTAGAACAAGTGTGACAGAATATTTGCTACCTATATTTTCCAGAGTTATTAGTGGAAAATTTTTATTGTAGAACTTAAAATTTATATTCTAATAAGTTTTTTATAGATTTCATGATAGATTCTAATATATGCATACTATCTTTCAATTTGTTATTTGTGTATATTCTGTATAAAAAATGTTTTCATTGGGGTATAGCAGAATTTCCACTGAGGTGGTTTGTTTGCTACTTTTCTCTAGGATTGGAGAGATTATTAGCAGAGAGTTGATAACAAAATATTGTTGCTACTTTTGAAACTGCAGCCCCTTATCTCGATGACTAAGCGGGAGGCAGAAACAGGATATTCTCAGGGAAGGTTATGTGGAAGTAACAGAACACCTGCAGAATAACTTGAAGTCTTTTAAGTCTGTCAATATTTACTTGACTGAGAAATCCAGAATTTTGCAAAAGGAAAGTCTTCACAGTGATACTTGAAGAAAAAGAAGAGTGTAGAAGCAAGGACACTGCAAAGACCCAAAGATCTTGACTGAATAAAAATAAAAAGTAATGTAGACATTTTTTAGATTGGATTTTGAGTGGAAACTTTTATTGCTTTTCCAAAAAGCAGAGTACTTCCTGGGCTTCTCTATGAATTATCTGTAGTTGTCTTTTGGCTACTCTGGTTTTATCTTTATTTCGTTGCTGTCTGGTTCCTGAGAGTATTTTAAAAAAGTAATCTTCAGAATCATATTTTGGTGGAGATCTGGAATCAGGAAAGAAAACTTTGCAGCAGAGCTGGCATAAGAGGAGACGGGATCAGGACGTAGATGGCTAACATGGAGAGTCCCATCTGTTTGGAACAGGTGCTGGACAGCGACTCTGCAGACCCTGATGGTGCCCACGAGCCTCCAGATGCCAAGCCCTGGTAAATTTCACAGACCAACTTGATCAGGTATGTATTGAAATAGCTTATTCAGTATTATGGTATTACAAATTTCATGGTAAATGTGTACCACCCATTTCTCTATTTCTTCTAACGGTTTTCAAAAATCTTAAAATTTTGAACAAAAAATGTTGTTTGAATAAAATACATCTGTCTTTAATATCTGAATACACTGTTATTATTCTTTCTACCCCTTTAAACAGGAGACCTAAATTTATTTTTACAGCTTATGCAGGAATTTATTCCAGCACATGTTTCTTTTTCTTGCTGTAAGAGACCTGCTTTATGTGTGAGTTCTTCAGTAATGATCCTTATTCCTTTTTCAGATGTATAATTACAACATGTTCTGCTGTAAGAGGCTAAAGAATTTGTTGTCTTGTCAAGGATTTTTTTCTAACCTGTATTTAATTATCTTTAATTGAAATTAAACCTTCATTTTGTTCTAGAGGAATTTCCAGAGCACATTCCTCTTGGACATATGTCAAAAATACTTATAGAAAAAACATGAAGAAAAGTGAGTAACTGAACTTAAATGAGAACCATTACCAAAATAATACAGATTCCATTATCAGATTCCTATATCTAATTTAAAAGCATAGCAGACACTTATTAAAATATATTTTCTTCTTTTCCTTTTTCAGAAGTGAAAAAAGCGTCACTGCAAATTGCCAAACTGACAGCAGTGGAATTAATTTTGTCTGCCTGGTAGACAAAGCATAGCAACTAAGCTGTATTTCTTTAAATTTTAGTACTTTTGTCAGGCTTGTCTTTTTCCTCTGCTCTATGCAATGTCTCTTTGTCCATTGAAATTAACTGTACAATTTCCATTTACTCCAAAGACTTTTAGTTCAGCTCTCAAGCACGGGAACTAACTGCATGTTAATTACCATTTCAGTAACATGTAAATGTGCTAAACTATATGTTTGTCAAAATAAAAAGAAGTAGGAGAAGAAGAAAGGATGTGGTTTCAGATTATTGGCTGAGACAAGTCCTATTCTTGAATCTTCCACTTACTGCTAGAAATTCTAAGTACTTCGAGGAACATAATTTTTGGTTAGTGACTACTAAGAAGCAGGAAGTACAACCCATTTAAAACAAGTTGGGTCTCACAATAGTGAGTAGGAGAATGATTAACTATATTGACATCAAGGATAAAAAAATTGTGTAAGGGCAAATCTAGCACATCTGTGAATAGAAAAGGTTTCTAGGATAACAATTATCATATTTTTTCCATTTTTCAGAGAAGGAGTTGAACTATTTTAGATGTAGGAGTGACTCCCTGAAGAGCTCTGTACTAGGCAGGGGTGATTGGGACAGAGGGAGAGATGAAGGGAAAGAAGTTCACGTTTTTTTCCCCAGTCTCTAAAGCAAAAAAGATACATCCTTCAATATTTATAAAGTACATTACAAGAGTTAGAGTTTTTGTAATTTTAATTGTATAGAAAGATAAATTTTAATTGAATAAAAATGTTAATATCTAACAAAATTTAACAATTCCATATAACTCAGATGCAAGCACTGTGTTAGCCTTCACAAACACATTAAGACAAACATTCCCCCCTTCCTATTAAATCCACACGTGGATGGATTGACAACACCAAGCTTAGTGGTGTAATTGACATACCCAAAGAACAGAAAGCCATCCAGAGGGACCTAGACTAGCTCAAGAAGTGGGCCAACGGAAACCTCCTATGGTCCAATAAGGCCAAGCACAAGGTCTTAAATCCTTTTCTTCTGCATTGCCAGGTTTGACTTCACTCCTTATTTCCATCCCCTCTCTTTATCCCTGAAGGTTATCCTCAGTCCTTTCAGCAAGTAAAAAATTAGGGATGGCATCCTGTGGTCTATATTTAGCACTTTGTCTGTGACATTCCCTCTTCTCCCACCTTTCCTCTGCTTCAGTCTGAGTTCTTCCATTGCCTGCAATGCTTCAGGAAAACCCTCTCTAGAGCAGGTTTCCCTCGGGTGGAAGGGAGTAACCACTCTGTTACAGAGCAGCTCCTCATCCCCCTTGTCTGACTTTGGTGTTTCTTATGCTGTTTTGCATGACTTTTGTTCCCTCCTGCCCTGTCTGTTTGGTGTTCTGCACTTTCTCAAATACAGTGTCACATAGGAGGCACCACTGTGGCCGAGAGGCTCTGTTGTGCCCTTTGTGTGTTGGCTGGAGCCAGGGCCGAGAGGCTCTGTTGTGCCCTTTGTGTGTTGGCTGGAGCCAGCTGGAGACATCCATGCCCAGCCCTGGGCAGCCCCAGCCTCTCCTCATGGAGATTGTCCTGCCCCTCCTGGCCCCCATCGCCCCACACATCCAGTGCAAAGAGATACACAAACTCCTTGAGAAGCTGTAGAGAGCCTTGTCTCAGAATTCTGGGAGAATAAAATTCAAACTCCCCTTGTCTGCATGATTCCTTTAAATACATATGAATACAAAAAAACTGTTTTGAACTAGATTTACTGTATTTTATTTACGGATAGGTTATACTACCTATTGCCAAGAAGAACAGAAAACTAGTTTATTGTTGTATTGTGTAATAATGCTTGACACCTAAATTGAAATCAGACAAAAGAAAAGTGGTGGTGCTCATTGAGAATTTTTTTTCTCAATATGTAATGAAAATATTCAAGCGCTTACAAATATTTTGCAAACATGCCTGTTCAGATTTCTATAAAATCTGGTGTATAACAGAGTTAACAATTTTTTTTTTTTCAGAGGGAGAAACTGGAAAGAATACAGAATGTAGTTATCAACTAGTATCTCTTTTTTTAAATGCAGAGCTGAGCAATGGCTTGAAAAATGAGGCAATTAAGGTTTGCTTATGAACAATTAGCTGTGAGGTTGTGAATTGCTCAGATGAGCAAAAAAAAATTAGGTACATGTATAGGGGATGTAAGAAAAATATTAGATTTTTGAACCAAGGAAGAATAATTCTATAGGAAATTATCAGATTATCAGATATCAGAAATTATCCATAGGAAAAATCACAATATGTTCATAATTTTATATTATTAAACTAACAGGCAAAATAGATGAAATCTACCAACAGTTTACTGAAGGATACATAAAACATGGGATAGTTTTAAGAACTTCCTTTCAGGAAAGCTCTTGGTTCTTCCAGTCTGTTGAGACATAATCAGCTTTTGTTCATGCAGCTCTGTGAAGGTGTGTGGCTGTACCAGACACCAATTTCATTTAATTGTACTTGCTACTGTAATAATACATTATTCCCTGAGTTCTTCTTACAGCCCTGATTTCCTTGGGCTTTCAAATTGTGACATCTTTGCTGTCTGAGTTTGCTCGGAGGTTTCCACACAGTCTTTGCTCTTCCCATATTGTGACCATGGCACATACAAATTAAGACAGCTGTGTGAATGAGCATAGTGACCTGAAATATTTGAGTTGCGGTCTTATATATCTTTAAGAATTTTCATTCATCTACTTGGAAAAAGATTATATCAAATGATACCGATTCTTTTTCAACAAAAATATATATTCCAGAATAATCGAAGTAAACTGGAAAATAATTGTCTTCTACTTAAATTCTATTAGTTCTATATAACCTAGGAAAAAAAATCTTGTGGAAATTATAGCAAAATATAATTTCTCATCAGCACAATTCAAAGATTGGTTTTCTTATTCAATAACAAAATCATTACAAGCCAAACTGACTTATGTAGCTGAAAATGAAAAATGAAGGACTGTTTCTCTCCCTCCTTGTGTTACCAAAGGCACAGACGGTCTTTAAGATGGGCTTAAAAGGAACAGATGAGAAGTTTTTGTTGGGTGCCAAGTAATACTTCATTCCAAAATTTACTGGTCTAGAAAAATAAGAAACAAAATAAATTTTAACAGCTCTCTTAATGTTAATCCAGAGTTGAAGCACTATTGGTTTTGCTACTTTTCTTTGCCTTAGGGAATAAAATGGTTAGATGAGCAACATAACCACAATTAACTGGCTTATTAAAAAGAAAAACAATTTAAACATACAGGCAATAAACAATATTTTATTACAACGCTCTTCTTATGTCCAAACAGTGGCAAGGCTGAAGATGTGTTCCTAGCAGGTATACACAAACACAGAGCCCGTATATATCCTACATATACATTCATACATACCTACCTATGTACATATATAGACACATATTCATCATCAGCCAAAGATCACATAGATCCACACAGAACCCATATGAGCATAGAGTGCACCAACATCCTCCTTCCATCTCTGGCTGGATAGGATGGAGGTCCAGGGATGAGAAATATCTATCTGTATGTACAATGTGGGCCCCTCCAGCAGCTGCATTTACTCAGCCTGCCCAGTGTTGAGACCAGTTATTAAAATTTTTAGAGTGATACCTGTGCCCAAATTAAGGTGTAAACAAAACCATATACCAAAGTCAATAGAATTAATTTTATTTAACTGTGAAAGAATGTGTGTAAAAGACTGTAAATGTGAAAGAGAGAGTGTGTGTGAAAGATGTAGAAAAGAGGTGGAGGGGAGACAAAGGTAGTGACAGAGACAGATTAAGTAGAAAATATCACCACTCTGTGTTTCCCAATGGCATGCCATTGATCCTCTACATCAGGTCTTCTTGGTGGTGAGGGTCCCCCTCAAAAACATAGAGTCCAATGGATTAATATATAGTTGGGCAAGGTGGGAAAGCCCAGGTACCTCCCATGGGGAGGGGGGCAGTTTGACACAGTCTCTTGTAACAGACTCTGGACCTGCTGCATCACTTTGCATCACTGTGCAATGCCCTGGTGCAAGGCCTCAGGAATAAGTCTGGGAAGAACTTTGCAGGCCTAAATGAATTTGTTAGTGTAATATCAGTCTTACATCAAGACTAGTGAACTCTGCTGATTGCAGACAACCTTAAACAGTTTATAGGTAGCATATTGTGAGTGAAAGGTAGCTTATTTTCACTAGACATTACATACCATATGACTTTTAAAACTTAATTGCAATGGTAAACACCAACTGCAAATCAGAAAAAACCCTCTGTTTTTCTGCCATCAGCCCCGAGTTCCCCATATCAATACTCAGAATTTCCCCTCTGTGCACAGCACAACCATTTACCTCACACTTGAACCTGATCAGAATTCGATCCACATACTAGGGTTTCTTGCCACAAGTTTCTTGAGGGTACTGACCTGTTGAACACTGAATGCAAGTAGTAAACATGGATGAAATTGTAGTCAGTGTTTTTGATAAAAGTTTGTGTGTATGGCATCAGCCTTTTGTAGATGACTGTGGCTAGTTCGTCTTCCCAAGAACAACAAACTCAAATTTTCCTGCCAAGAAAATTCAAAGTCTAGTCCTTTCCCACAGTCATGACAAAAGGATTAAATGTTATTTCTTCTTTGTAACACCATAAGCAAAGAAATTAATTTAAAATTCACTGAGTCAGAGGTAGTAGAAGTTGGTAAACGAGTAGTTTGGATTGTCTCAAAGGGATAGTGAACCATGGACACAAGTTCCTACTTAACCTTGTTTGTGAATTTTATCCAGTGACTCATTAACATGAAACGCAACAATCCTAAGTCTGGGAGTTAAATGGTGGTGTAGTGGGTTGAATCTGAGTTGATAGACAGATTTTTAGACCAATGGCGCTTCTCGAAAATTTGCGCATTTAAGCCGCACAGAAAGGCGGGAGTTCCTCTTGTTCCACCCGCCGGAGGAAGGTGGGGAGGCCTCGGAGCCTCCGAGCCCCGCCGGGCCGAGGCCTGGCCGGGCCGAGGCCTGGCCGGGCCGGGCCAAAGCCCCGGCCCCCTTCTCCTCTTCCTGATGCCGCAGCACGGACCCTGGGCCACTGGGGAAAGAGCCATGGACTGCTAAGCTCAGCCGTGGACTGCCAGACAGCCGAACCCGGCCATGGACTGCCAAACTCAGCCGTGGACTGCTAGACAGCCGAACTCGGCCATGGACTGCTGCGCAGCTGGGACCTTTCCAGAGCGGCTTTTTGGGACCGGCGGGTTCTTTCACCTCCCCGCCCCCCGCTCTCCACGTGGAGCCGGCGGGAGCCGGCAAGAGCCTCCTTTCTGCAGCCAGCACACTTCGAGCTGAACCACCATGCAGCCAGCAGCACAAAAAGAGCGAGGTTTTCTTCATAAAGCTTGCATAAGACCATTTTTGAACATAGAGATTTCAGAGTCAGAAAGAGTGAGCCATGTGAGACGGAGCTGAAATGGCGGCGGAGAAAAGGGGCGGTGCCGCGTTCCTCGCGCGGAGCTTAAAAATACCTCTTGCATGCGGTGGTAAGAATCTGTAATATCTCAAACTGTTTGTCTCTGTAATCCATTTGAAGTATATGGGGGGATGGAAGACTTATGTGCGGCCCTTGAAGTTTGTGAAGAGAGAGTGCGAGAGTGCCTATGCCCAGATTTACATAGAAGCAGTGAGAAGCTTTTTAAAGATTTGTAGCAGAAAAAGCCTTTGTGTTCAGGCCAAAGTGACCCATCCTTAAAAAAGTTGATTACCCCATGTGATGGCCCAGGTGTGGCAGTGTGAAAAAACTGATATTTTTTTTTTTCATAGAAGAGATATATTACACCACAGCAGATTGTTTCTTTCCGGGCGGATCTGTTGTTGGGGGGCAGTTTGAGGAACCATGTGAAGCAAGAAGAAGAAACCCTTTTTTCCTTAAGCATAAGAAAGAGACCTTTTTTTAAGAACTGTAACACTGACTAGAATCCTATGTTGTGTTATCTTTTGTGCTAGTTAAAAAAAGAGAGTAAAGTGCTGAAAAGAAGAGAGCAGGAGAGAGGGTGTGTGTGTGTTTTAATTTCTTGTTAAATCTTTTAACTTTTAATTCTGTTAGTAATAAACTTTTTTTTTCTTTCTTATTATTGCAACTGTTTAAGTGTGAACCTGTTTTTTTGCCTCGCAGCCATCTAGTTTTCCTCAATATTTTCTTATTGATACTTTAGATGCTTGACGCTCAGTTGTGTCAAACCACAACAGGTGGTCTTTAGCTGCTCTAAAAGTCTTTATTATATCCAGTTATTAGTTCTCTGAATAAAAGAATATCTCAATTCTCTTTTCAAGAGTGTTGTGAGACATGAGCCCACAGACATTTCAGAAAGCTTTTGATCCTGCTATCCATTTTTTGAAATTTTCATTGGTACCATACTCTAGCAGTGTATATTTTAGTGATTACAGAGGCTGTTGACTGGCTTGCTGTGTGTTGTACAACACTAAGTCTGGCCAGTCACCACTCACCTCTGCGAAGCAAGATATGTGTCCACAACTGTATGACTGTGTTAGATTTCTAAAATTTTGTGTCTTTCAGTAATATCATTTAAGGTTTGTTAATTTTTTCCCAACAGTGTAAATGTTTTCATTTACAGTTAGCATTTTTAGAGGTGCACTGATTTCATCATGTATGTGCAAGATGCTGGCACCCCATTTTAAACAGGGCTTTGGGACAAACTCTCTGGATAGTAATTTTAAGGAAATTAATGAACATATGCCTCTCTTTTCTGAGAGAGATTTCTGAAATCTCTGTCCTTGAATAAATCTTTTGCCTTCTTTTTAACTTCCCTCTTGCATTTCCTAGTGTTATCAGGGAGGCAGTTTTGCATCAGGTTCTAAATGTATCTGTCCTGGCTATTTTATTTCCTTAATGGCAGTAAAGATGTAATATGTATTGACTTTGCAGTTTCTAACAGTGGCATAGGAAGCAAAAGTGTGGTACCCATCTATTAAAAGTGAAAAATAGAAGGATCTGGGTATTTATAAATCCACAGCTGAACTTCAGCTCCTAGAAAAAAAATACTTGAGTAAATTATCGAAGAATTTGGTAAACTCCTACAAGAGAACACAGTGATGATTAAGCGCTTACATGGATCTACTAAAATCAGGTTGTATCAGACCCATCTCATTGTTGGGACAGTGTAGTGGGTTGTGAATCCTGGAAGAAGAGTGGATGTCAAATATCTTGATGCTAGTAAGGCTTTTGGCATTGTTTCACATGAAATTTCTTAAACAAATTTAGGAATTCTTGTTTTTAGAAAGAATGGATGAAAACTGGTAGAAAAGACAGGGATTATAAAGTACATTCAGACAGGGATTATCAACCAGAGAGGCAGGTTACCACAACAATTTGCTCTAATTTTCAGCACTATTTTTAAATATGTATGCTTTAGATAACAAGAATTTAAGAGGGGCTGCATGTTGCAGAACTCTAGTAAGATAGGTACTAGAGAATAGGCTGGAATACAAAGTATTTTCATAAAAGTGGAGATATGGTCTTAAAAAGATTGAATGCTTTTCAAATAAGAACAAGCACAAGATCATTTACAAATAATAAAGAAAAGATCTGACTATTATAGTAGATCAGACTGTGAAAACATAAATGACAAGAGACATCACAGACTGCATCCAGGAAAGTCATTTTCAGATGAGACAAGTGTAAAATAATGTATATGAGGAAATCACTGGTGATGTATACAGAATTGGCCACCCATGTTTTGAAAATATTCATACTGAAGTAGATCTGACACAATAATTCTTCTAGAAATATGTGGAGAAAAGGCTGACTGTTTTGAAGAAGAAAAATGGATTTCCTTTTTTTAACTTCAAAACAATGGGTAAGAAAAGATATAACTGAGGTGATAAATCATTTTCCCACTGCCTACATTATAAGCATAAACTTCGGGGTAAAAAAAAAGCCTTGTTTTAGGTAAAGGATGATGTTGACATAAGAAAATGATGAATTTAATCTGCCCATAAATTAAATTAGGTTTTAAATTATAACAGTTCTAACCATCAGAGGAGTGACATTTAGGTGGGAGAGGGGAAGGGAGGGAGGGAATTCAAACTTAATAAGCTGATTAAGTTCTATCTTGAAGCTAGTTAAAGGAATTGTGATGAAGCAATTGCCTGCTATAACAGCTGGAACTGGTCTTCATGCTTCAGGAGAGCCCCTCCTGCTCCAAATTCTTCATCTTAAATCTAAATTTAAAGTAAGTTTATACAGCAGCTGTTAAACTTCTTTTAGCAGTATGCACCTAAATTCCCTCAGTAATGAAAATCTGTGTGCTTTGCTACTCCCTGACACCACCCTGTGAGACCAGTCTGGAGTAAAGCCTCTGACATGCCACAGACTGCAGAGGATAACATCCTTTGGCATCTCACCACCATCCCTGCATTGCCTTCAGCAGCACCGAGTACCAGCTCTGGCCCCCTGTGCACTCCATCCCATACCAATCCCTGCATTAATTGCTGTGTATGAGTTGTCAGATCTGATGGCAGCACTCCTGACTGTGTGTGCGCCCTGGACATGAGTTAAATAGGAATATGAATCTGCTGGGTTTATCTGGGAGAAGCTTGTTCAGTACTGACTGGTTAAGTAGAATGCTTCTCACATTATGTTTTGGTTCCAGTTGCAGCCAACGGGGTCCAGCTCCTGCTCCTTTCTCCTGTGCTGTGAGCCAGAGGTGGCTGAGTGTTCCTTTCTGGGCATAGATTACACACCATGAAGATCTGTGCTACTGCAGGTGAGCAGGATACACAGATTAAAAGTGGGGAAGTGAAGGGTGTCATAGAGGAAGCTGCTTATTGATAACGTGACCTGATCTTCCCAGTTCACATCTCTGCTGTCAAATTAGCTGAACATTTGAGAGGGTTGGAACAAGTGGTGCCATTGCAATTAAAGAAGAGCTCCTTCAGCTGCCCCTTCAAGTCAGAAATTTATAGTTAATTTTTTTATTCCTTTTGTTTCAATTTTGAGGAGAGTGACTTGTGCAAAAAGTTTTTTTTTTTTCACTTCAAGAGTCATTAGAAAGTTCTGAGAGATATGACATTTTTGAAGTTGAGAAGAGCTCTCTGAACATTAATGAATAATTAGTGTCTCAAATAACATACACTTAATAAGCATCGATTGTTAAGTTGCTACAACAATGAAAATATTAACTCCTTGTTACATCGAAATGCAAAACTTCTTACTGGATATGTAACTTGCAAATGTAGAACTCAAATATATATTCTTGGAAATAGAAGAAAACAAAATGTAAATATATTGGACATAGCAAAAGCATGTTTAATATACTCAGGATGTCTTTAAAAAAAAGACATTGAAATAAAAAAGAATATTCAATAAAATATTCCTGATTTCTTTTGGAGGAATTGAAACTAATATAACTCAAAGTGAAGGACACTACTTGCTGTTTCTGAGTTAGAAATTATTCCTTCTTATATTCCATACCTCAAGCACTTCAAATTTTCAATTGAAGATTTATCATTATTTCATGCAAAGTTTTTCCCAGTAATGAAAAAAAATACACCTCCCCCCACTCACAGTAGTTATTTGAATATTTCAAAGTATAAATGGAAAGAAACTTTAAACAAAACAGTTGTTCTGAGCTTGTATTTCTGATGTTCTAGAATTAGGAATTTTTTTGGCATACCAAACCTCTCTCTGATTGACAGAAAATGGAAGACTCCAAGGATATCTGCAATTAGACTAACGTCTTATATAGTTAAATAAGGAATTAAAATAATCATTTGGAGTACCATAATCTTCAAGGAGAATACATGCATATGTCCCAGAAGAGAAAGAGAAAGAAGTATCTCTTAAAACTGTCAGTAATCACAGAGTGAGGGTTGCGATATGCAACAATCTAAAAGATCAGATTAATGTATAACTTAATTTTCCTTTTTAGATTTAGCATCTGTAGATGCATTAAACAATGCCAACACCTCTGAGGATTAGTTGGTCACTGGAATAGGCTCCCTAGGAAAGTGGTCATGACAGAAAGCCTGCCAGTTTAAGGAGTGACTGGATGATTCTTTTAGTTTTTAGTTTTAGGAAGTCCTTAGAGGAGCAGGGAGTTGGACCTCATTATCCTGATGAGTCCCTCACAACTTGAAATATTTTATGATCCTATGATTCAATAGTGAATTCTCATGTTTTCCAGAGAATAGAGAGAAATTATTTTTTAATCTTTACTAAAAAAAGGTTATCTCATTTCTCAATATATCCTTAAGTGTTAATAAAAACAAGTAAAGGAACTATATAGCTTGGGACATCTGATGACACTAGTGGTATTCACGTGGAATAAATACAGTGTGAATATCACCAACATTAATGTTAAAACCACAGATAACTAAGCACTTGTTAATGTCCTTGTTTACATTGTATGCACTTTTCATCAAGAGTTAATAGAAAATATAGAGGAACTGATTATTTTAACAGATATGCTGGGGTAAATAAAGAATCTTTCTGTTTTATAAATCCTGAAAAATAGATCTGAGAGGAAAGTCCAAAATAATGTAACAGAACGGGGTGTAAATGCGTGAGACTTCATTTTGAACACTGAGTATATTTTCATAGACAGGTGTTTTTTTTAAAAAGAATACTTTGAAAAATTATTTGATTCTTGGAATGTTTACACTCTTAAGACTTCCCTTGTTGGAATCCATGCCTGTTGAAGCAAATGACAATTTTCCCATTCATCCAACCGTATACTGAGAGTTTTTGCAAATCCTACTCAGAACACGCAGTTCTCAGATGTTACTTTGAGGAGCTGCCTAATCTGGCAGCCTGACAGAGGGAGGATGCTCCAGCTTTGTGCTTCCAAGTCCAGCTTCCCAGTCGGCACACATGCACACATGCACAGGACATGCACATACGCAACCCTGTGTACAAGCAGATCAAAACAGAAACCACAGCGCTCAGGAATCATAACCAGCACAGAAGGAATCATCCTGCCCCCCTTTCTGGCTAATCAGGATGAAAGCCTAGTAATGAAAAATGGGTGTGTACAACTTGGAGCCCTCCAGAGGCTGGGCTCAAGCACTCAGGCTGGCCTGGATCCCAGCCTTCCCAGTTACTGGCACCTGAACGCAGAAACCTCTGAGACCACAGCCCCACTCCAGTTGCTGGTACTCTAGCCTACAGCAAAGACAGGCTGGCACATTCCCATACATGGTACAGATTGCTCCAGTAACCATCACTGCTCACTCAGCTTTTCATTAGCTGGCCCTAGACCCCGACCCAGCTGCCCCACACAAAGGCATATGAAAGCCATGTTGTACTACCCGGTTCAAAGTTATAAACCCACCCTGGTGCACAATTATGACCCCCTCAGACTCCGTGGTTTCTCCAATACCTGTCATGGACCCTCTTGTCCCTGAGGTAACCAACTTTCAGACTCCCTTGTCTCTCCAGGATGCAGCCCAGACTCTGGGGCCCCTCTAATACCCAGCTGCTGAACCTTTTCCACCTACTGGCTGGTCTATCTTGATTTACTTGGGTGATTACACACTGAAACACACATTGGAACACAATGAACCCCTTTTGTGATCTCTCCAGCTGCTCCCACCCCAGACAGACACACAGGACCTGAGACCTCTGGTCCCGCTCCTGCTGCTACACTCAAATCCCCAGACACGTGCGCATGGGACAGAGATCCCTGTACCTGGGAAACAGTTAGAAATTGAGTGTAATGACGAAATTGATCCCTGCACCTGGGAAATAGTTAGAAATTGAGTGTAGTGAAGAGACTCTGAAAATTTCCTTGCCTTTGACTGCAGAAGGGTCTTCCTGACATCTAGTAATGCCTCCCATATTCTCGAAAGCTGTTATCTCCTTCTAAGGATTGAGGAAAGGATTAGGTTGATGGCCACCCTGAGGCTATGGGCTGAGGCTCTCCTGTGACACTCCTGAGGAGGAGCCATCTCAGGGTCTCCCTTTGCTCTAATGAGGTTGTTGAAGTTCCCCCAGCTGTCATTGTTCCTCTGGGCTCCTTTGGGTTCATGGACACATGCCTTTATTCACACCAACTAACCATTACATGCCCACCTTTGATAGATACCCTTCAGTTTTGAGCACAAATAATTTCTTAAAGATTCAACAACAGCAAATATTTCCCTTTAGAAAATCAAATTTTGAAAGAAATTTAAAGTTAAGGGAGATAGTACTGTGAGGAACTACAAGTTATGAGAAATATAAACTGAAAATTTGTATTACTTCAGAAGCTACAAGTAAAACTCATAACAATAATTAAAAAGAGGAATGTAGAATGTACTAAAATGTAGTATTTCTAGGTAAGCAGGTAAAAAATATGTAAGTTGTAACACTGTGAATAACACAAACAGTCTGGAGAAGACAAAGGAGTCTATAAGAACAAAGATGTAAAAAACAATTGTGGAAGGAAATGGATGGAAAATGATAAAAATCAGCATGTTTGGGGGAGTATTTCTGATAAATCCTTTGAATCAAAGAATAAAAAAAACCACGCAAGACAAGTTAAAATTATTACAATGATTTAGTCACATTGTATTAGAATCTGATAAGAGAATAAAAAAGGACTTTGATGTGGAAGGTTCTGAGGAATATAGCCAAATATAGATGCATCAAAGCTCACTGTTCGCTTCTGTTCAGGCTCAATAGGATTACAAAAGTAAGGATAACACTGCAGAGAACAAAGATTGTTAGACCCCAACCAACAATTATTGAGGAGTTACCATAAGTGAGATTTCTTCACAAGTATGTATGATAACATAGAAACAGGTAATTGGAAGTAAAGTCCTTTGGGATAGATTCACTGGTCTGGTGCCTGTAAGGAGTAAGCCCATGATACTAAATATGAGCAAACTTCATCTGAAGACAATGGAAATTGTCAATAGCTGACACTGGCCAACCCTGATGACTTCATTGTGGGACTTTTTCAGTGGAGAAGAGAGTTAAATCCATTCATCCTCAAAGGTCTGTCATATAAGGTCAGTGTCACTAAGCACAAGCGTGACCCAAGGCAGTGTGGAGTGCAGTGAGCCACTTGCTGTGCTGAGCCTGGGCTGTTACAGGCCACAGGCAAAGATGCCTTGGCCAAGAGATATGGAGACAGTAAGGGGAATCTCAAGGCTGATGGCAACTTGTAGCAGGCAGTGAGATATCCTAGCTGTGACCTATTAGCCGAACCAAACCAAAACTCCTACAAATCCTAATTGAAAATAAACTGTTTCATAAATTAATTATACAGTTTAGAAAGGTGTTTCAGCTATGTCGGCTTTCTTGTCTCTAGTTTTCTACAATCTACGCTTTTCTCTCCAAGTTTTGTGTATATCACTAGGTGTGTTCACTCAAGGCTGAGATTAGTTTTCCTGCAACTGACAATGAGCTGCTAGTATCCTCTATAACAGAGACACTCCAACTGAAAAAGCTGCAGGAATGGGTATGACAGATGGGAATTTAGAAATCAGCCCAGTATAGTTCCATTACTTTCACTGAGAAAGCAGACTAGTAAAAAGCTACAAAAGAAATTGCCATGAAGAAAAATACTGAGCAGAAAATGAAGGGGAAAAGGGACAACAAATTAACAGGATAAAATTTATCCAAAGTTATTCCACAGCACTTTACAAATTATTTACACAGTGATGAGTGTGCTTTGGACTTTATCAGGAATATTTGCAACTACAATGGGGAAGAATTATTTTATAGACTATAAAAAGACGGTAAGCCTCTCAGAATATTATTCCTATAGGACAGATAGGACCTACCTGCTTAACTTCATTGCATTAACTTAATTGCATTGAAGGTCAACACAGGAAATAAATAATATGGAAGTAATTGCCTGTTATTTCAGAAGACTGAGTTGCTCTAGTCAGCTGTTCTATCACCACATAAACCTAATATTTTCACAAGGTTGACACATGTATGATAACACAAACATTTAACCATTTTCTTTGTCAGCTCTAAAATCCCAACTTTATTCCCTTCTCTGTCTCTGAAAGGTAAAACTGTTCTTCAGTAATGGAGGAAAGAAAATGGACTTTTGAATAAGAGGAAAATTTAGTCAAAGGTGCAAAACTGCTAAAAATCAATAGAGCACTGTCCATGGACATTTTATATGTGATAATGAAAAAGAAACAATGAAATTACTTGCACTTAATGCAGTAGAGACTGTTGAAGAAAAATGACCTAGAAACATTTTTAACAAAATCACAGAAATTATGGTATAGCTACGAGGGAGTTTCAAGTGATGAGTTTGCTCACTTAAATACATTTTAAAAACAAATCTGAAACTACATTAATTAAAATTACAGTAGTTTTAATTCTGAAGAGGTCCCACTAGAAAAATCCTTAAACTGCCATTGGTACCAGCACTCTAGCTCAAATTCCACTGACATT
Source organism: Lanius collurio (assembly GCA_020086605.1). NCBI lineage: Eukaryota > Metazoa > Chordata > Aves > Passeriformes > Laniidae > Lanius > Lanius collurio. The sequence continues at coordinate 33,920,824 of JACBWW010000005.1, forward strand.
CTCTTCATTAACATTCTTCAGATGGTGTTAATATTTCTGCAGTTTCAGACTGAAATTTAGCCTGTCAGTTGTGGACATTTAAATAGTTCTACTTAGCTATTTGTAATTTTCATTTAGTAATTGGCAAAACATTAAAATTTTTGAGATTTCAAGCACTTTTATGGCATCTTAATTCTGAAAAGTAAAATTTGGTAGACAGACTGTAAAACTTCAGTTGCTCTTCTTAATTGTATTACTTTTCTAAACTGTGCAGCTGCATAAGAGGCTTTCAAAAGACTTCTTGAACATGCAGTTGAAGCTGCTTAGAGTAGCATTTGTCCATGGTATCTTTGGAGCATCATTGCTGTGCTTAAAGGCTAATGGAAAGAATACGTATTTGCATAACTCCTGGGGGTTTGGGGGTTTTTGCCAGTCTAAAATGGTTACACAACACTGGAACATTTCCATAGGTTCATCTGAGGTAAATGTTGGAGCTGTTGTTCCAACTTTGCCCATATTAACTTGATGCACGGTAGAAACGTTGTTGTAATATTCTGTGCAGTGACCTGATTAGTACAGGCAGAAGATTGAGGGAAAAGTGATAATTTCTATTAGTTTTTTAAGTGCACAAGAGACATAGCTCTAGATATGATAAGAACAATGAAAAGTACTTTTTGTCATCTTGTCAACTTGATTCAAGAGCAAACACAAAACAGTTCAAGTGCTTTCCGTGATATATGCGTTTTCATTTTGAGCAGCTTTGCACAACTCTGTTCTGAGTGTTATGTTTGAGAGGCTGTTATGAACATCATGTGGACTGGTTGTTTTGTTGTATAGCTTCTGATATGACACAGGGTCAATTTTTATGTAAGGGTTTACAACTGATTTTATGGAATTCACCTACTAAGGAATCCAAACCACAGTCCTGATTCTGAATCAGAAACCATGATTCTAAACATATCCTAAACACTGTCTAGCAATAAATTAAAATGAGGGGAAAATAAAGGAGAAGCATAAGGCCTCATCAGAGTTGAAACACATGTTAAATAGACATGGTATGTGAAGAAGTTTTAAACAGTAGGGTTTTTTCTGCAGTTGAAAGTTACCAACACAAGGGTTAATAATCAGAAGTTATCTTTGTGCGTCTGACAGTAAGTGGCTCTGAAATACTTGATCTAAAAGGCATTTTTATTCTCAGGAGACCTTACTCAGTATCCTATATCCTATCTGGGCTATACAGTACACCTTTCTGGCTCGATGCCTCATTCTTCAATGTGTTGGCATGATGGGATGCCCCTCTAAGGCAACAGCTCTCCCTGTGCAGCATGTGTTCTTTACTGCAAAGTGACACAGATTCATTGGGAGTGTTGAAAAAGCAACAGTTTTGATAGAGACTGCATTTTCTCTTAAAATGAGATTGCAGTTTGAATGCATGCTTTTTCAGCAAATAAGCTATGGGACCTATGTTTCTAATAATGCAGAAGGCGCTATTATATCTTCCTTACATTGAGATCTCTTCCATTTTTTATGGGTTCTCAGACTCAGGAGGATTAATGGACACTAGACTTCAAGAGGATAGAGGCACCCAGACCTTTACTGGTAAACTCCAATTCTATGTATTTCCAATGGGGAATCTCTAGGCAGCTACTCACCAGTGAGCTGATGTTCTGCAACATGATTCAGAGAGACCCAACTCCACAAATGGACTAAATACAAGTATTGTTGCACAAGTATTTATGAAGCTCTATACACAACTAGCTCCTCTTGGAAGGATTAGGAGTTAAGCTCAGCAGCATTTATAGATCATAAATCATATGTTAGTGAAAGGTACCTGAAAGATCATCTACTTCCAACTCTCCCCCTGTGGGCATGTACACCTTCCATTAGGCCAGATGTCGCTCAGAGCCCCATCCAACTTGGCCTTGAACACTTTCAGGGATGGGGCAGCCACCTGTTCCAGGGCCTCACTACCTTCACAGTAAATAATTTCTTCCTAATTTCTAATCCAAAACTACTATGTTGTTAATTAATTTTTGCAATTCCATCTAATCTTTTAGCTCTGCACAGAAATTTATGCCATTGGATGCCATATGTAGTCTCCATTCACATAGAACCTTGTACTCTTTTATGACTTCTTCATGCCAGCAAAAGTTCGTAACAAACCTACAGCAAAGCTTAATTCAATATTTTTTCAAAAAAATTTTTTTTCAGATATAGGAAATACATGCTATTTTGTTACTATTATGCAAACCTACTGTCTATGAACATTCTCAGCTACTAAATCTAATAGGAAGAGTAGAGGCCTATAACTGGATTTATTTTCCTCGCTGACATTTTAAAAATGTCTTCTGAACTACCAATTCAGTAACATTTGAGGATTTCAAGACATTTAGAGGCACTTATTTATTTAGTTTAGTTATTAACACTAGAAAAAGTAAAAAATGTGAAAAGTCAGATAATCTGAAAAAAAAAAGCTATTTTTCCTGTATTTCTAGAAAGGTATGTAAGCACGAGTCAAAAAGAAACACTAAACAAAACAAAATAAAAACCAAAAGCATGCCCCAAAACAACCTAATACATAAGCAGTGAAAATATAATTTGGAAAAATGCTCAGATTTCAAAAATTATTCCCAAATCTTTGCAGTAATCCATGACCTCTCATGATCAAAGACACTGACAAAAATAACTTTACCTATGAGTACTGCACCAGTAGTTTTGAGAGGCTCTGAATATAAAAGCTCCATTTTAAGAGTTGATATCAAATGTGCAAATTTAAAGGGGTGTCAATAAACATCTGAGCATTCTCCATCCATCTACCAATTACCTTCCTCTAACATTATGAGATTTGAATAGGGCTGGTACTGCTGCATCATATCAGGTCTTATTTCACTATCAGGGCTCCAATACTCAGCCACTATGCACTGGTTCAATTAGATCCCCACCACATATAATAAGAGAGACACAACTGAGAGGCATCAGGAAAACTAAGTGTAGGGACCAAAGACTTTGATGGCTTCATCACAATTTACTGACTGTTGAGCAGGGTTCAGTTTAGCACTTAATATTTAGAATTAGATTTACCTAGTGGGGGAGTGTTACACCTGGCAAAATCTGACTGAAGAAGCAAGCAGACATTTTAAAATAGAAGGTCACAAAGCCAGAGTTTGCAAGGAGCAAAATCCTACAGAAAGCAGACTTTTATTCCTCTATCAAACCAAAATGAAGCAAACCTCACAGTGTTTCAGTCACACTTCTGATCCAGACAATAAACATTCTGTGAATGAACATTCTTTACATTTTTCCATGTTGAGGAAAAGGCTTTTAAGTCTTTGTGATGATGTATATGAGAAAAGTGTGAATTCTAAATGAAAGGCAGCAGTGAATGGTGCCTGTGGTTCCCTGTATCTCTGTTCACTAATAGTACATGAAATTGACACTGGACAAGAAAATTCTGCCATAACTAGCCCATGAAGCATTAAAATGCTGCTTGTTTCAGTAGGTCATGGACTATGGCATCCTGCTATGGAGTTACTCTAACACTACTCTGAAGCATTTCACTGAAGCAATACAAGTCAGCTTCTTTGCAGATAGATTTTTCCCGTCAGATTTTGAATAAATGTAGCAGTTTAAAATTTAATGGATTCAATCTTTTTGTTCTCTCATATCCTTTCTACTCCATCCTCCCTCTCTTCTTACCGTACGTTGTTCTGATCCATCCCCTTCTGACTCTTAAATCTGTTATTCAGTCATCAGTTACTGACTGGGCACTTACCTTTGCAGCTAGTTCCAGCTACTTTCAGTATAAACACCACGGGACACAGCTGAGCCCTTCTGTCAGGCTGGTGGCACCTCTGTGAAAACACATTTAGGAAAGGAGAGAGAACAACAGTTATAAATATCAGTGCAACCAGAGCTGTAGGAGGTGATCCACAGGGGAACTGATAACATCCCAAGAGGGGCTGTAGTCAATGGATAAACCCCAAAGGATCAACATTCTCTGGAGGACCCATGTCAGTGCAGTGGAAATTGGCTGTGTGGGTTCTTGGCTGCCAGCCAACAACAGGCTACCAAGTAAATTTTACGTTTATGAATGCTGATTTTCTTTTTTCTCAGGTTTAATTATCTTTATAAGAGTCTGTATGAAGCATTCTCATTATTTAAAAAAATTCTATGTCTGCTATATCAAAGAAGTTAAAAACAAATCCATTAAAGATACTCATGCTTTCCTCAACCTCATTTTCTTCATGGCTAAATTATGAGTTCAATTTTGAACTGCTTAAAGTCCCTATTCAGCTCTACCACTGTCACTGGGCAAGTAAAATCCCCCCCACAAAAAGCATAAGACAAAAAATATAAATTGAGTTTTGTTGTGGAAAAAAAATTAAGATTTTAAACAAAAGACATGTACACTGACTACCAAATAAAGGCACCATAATAATATAGGACTAGTGGGATGATTAAGACTGCAAAAGTGTTAGGTTGATGGATGCATGTTTCACTGTAGAATTGTTTCAGAAATGTTCAAAGCAAAGGAATAGGTCCAAATATTTCTTGTCTGTTTTTCTGCCCAATAAGAAATGCCAGCTATAATAGTAATGAAAAGCATATTTTTAAATGGGGGAAACAATTGCAATGTAAAATGTAACTTCTGATTTATACTCATTTTCATTGCGTACCTTTAAAATTGAAGCTTTTTTCTTACTTAACTAAATCAAGACTTCTCATGTAATTTAAAATAGCAATGGACTACTGTGGTATTCTGGAGGTGTTTCTGTAATTTCTTCCTTTTTCAAAGTCAATCATTCTGCTCCTGATATTTTATATATATATATATAAAACAATCTGAGTCAGAGGGATTCAATTTATAGAGAGTTACATTCTCAGTGCTAGTCCTTTCTCACAATCAGAACAGCCCTTCATTGTTCCTGTGAAGTTCAATATTTATTAGAGAACTGTGGGAATGAAAAAGGCCAAATGTCCTATAGAAATGAATTTATGCAGATAAAAGAATATTAGACTAATATTTCTGAACTTAAATTCTGGCAGCTTGCTGCTTAACGAGAAAACTCTTCTCAAAGATTTTCTCTCATTAACCATTCAGGCTTTGAAGAAAGTTTTCTGGGTCAGATGCAAAAAAAGGACCTGAAGTGGGGCTTGGTGAGATTTAACAATGAAGTCTAAACCATCAGCTGAAAAGCCCTGGTTGGGAGCTGCTGTATAACCTCCATAGCTTTTGTATGTTCTCTTAGGGGTCCTTCTTGCCACAGAAGCAAGAAAGTCCTTCCAGAAGGGAGTCACAACACTTTCAACTAATTGTCCACACTGAAGAAAATTGCCTTTTCACTGACTGCGTCAGAAACCTACACAAGTCAGGTCCAACAAATTTAGGTTAGCTATTGTGTCTAGAAGATGTGCTTTGTGCATGCCCTGAACTCTTTGCATCATCAGAGTTCATCTTTAGTTCAAATACAATTTTTTTCTATCCATCATACCTAAAATCTGATGTTTGTAGCTGGAATAACAGAATCATAGAATTGTTTAGGTTGGAAGACACATCTTGACTTCATCTGGTCCAAACACCTACTCAAGAGGGCTCACTTGGAGCAAGTTGACCATGTTTAATCAGGATTTTAATATCTTCTTGTATGGAGACTTCACAACTTCCCATATACTTCCAGTTTGTTTGAGTACTCCTTGATCTTGTCCTTTATCACTGAGGGTAAGGAAGTCTTTTTGCTCCAGACTTTCCCTGTGATCTCAGATGATTTTTGCTCCTGAATGCAGTTCTTACTGGGAAAGATTGAGTCAGAAAAGCATTTGAGTACCTCTGTATGTTCCATGTTATCTGTCACCAAATGTTGTAAGGTGTTTTTAATCATGATAGTGTGCCCAGCCAAACCATCTGTAATTATGCTATTGGAGCCCTCAGAGTGAGACCAGGCTGGAATTACCCTCACCAGCTTTACCTGGCTGTCCACCTTCAGCTGTAGCAGATCAGTTCCTGGAGGGTTTTTAAGCCCAGTCAGAAGGTTCAGTCAGGAGAGAGAAGAGGAGAGGGGTGGGCTATGTTTGTATCTGCTCGCTGTCTTTTGCTGTTTTGTTGTTTGGATTTCCTGGACTAACTTGGCTGGTGATCACTGGATGTATTTTGTTGCTACCATCATCTTGACTCTGCTTGCCTGGATTTGGAGCAGCAAGGACTGAAAGGTAAACTGTGATAAATTGGAAAAGAATTGGGAAAGAAGAAGCTGAAAAACTAAGTACCAAGACAGCAAGGAATAGATAAAAAAGGACTGTGCAGCACTGGACTAAAACCAATCTTATTTTCTGAAAAGTGCATGCAGAGCTCTTGGACAAAGTAGAGGGACCAATCAAGCAAGGTGTAATCTTATGCACTGCAGTTGCAAAATGTGTATGGGCTGTATTATGGATAAGGTGGTAAAATGTAGAAGTACTGTGTTAGGTAGGAGTCCTGTGTTAAGTAAGCATAAATTAGTAAAATGTGTAAGTACTGTGTTAGGTAAAAATAGAGTAAGATGTATAAGTAGTGAGTTATGTATAAGTAAGTGAACTGTATGGGGTATGTAAAAGTAGGTAAAATGTGTAACTGTCAGATAAGTAAGCGAATACACAAAAGAGGTGATAAGTAGATATTAAGTAAAAGTTGGAAGATGTGTGAATTTCCACATGAGGCCCAAAGAGGGGTGCATATTTTAGAGAGTTTTAAAGCTTCTGTGTAATCATAATGATTCACTGTACAGGAGTGCTGAGTTCCTGGAACCGAATTCCATGCCCTGTTCAGTAGAATTGTAGAATCCTTTCTTCTTGGCTTTGCTACATTCAACTCCAGGAAAGCCAGCTCTTGGCTTCCCAAGCCCTATCTCTACAAGATTGGACAACAACTGTCAACTCCTTCTGAGTCACCTGCCCCTGTGTTCAACTTTACCTTTTTATGCAAGTTCAGTTCAAAGCCCCTTGCTCATCCATGCAGCACACACGCTGTCTTTATTTCCTACTTGTCTATACAACTCTTTCTGAAGTTTGGAGGAGGTGATCCTTGAATAGCAACCAACTCTCCTGAAACCCTCTTCTCTCTTAGACTCTATCCCATGGGATTCTCAATCAGGTCCCTGAAGAGACCAAAGTCTGCTCTCCAAAATGCTAGAACTGCAGACCTACCTTTTACCCTACTCCCGCCTTTTAGGATCTGGAGCATCAGCACTGCAATCAAGGCTGTCTCTGACTTTCACACACTAACCAATTCTTCCTTGTTTGTAAGTATCAGGTCCGGGAGATCCTTTTCTTGTTGGGTCCTCAATTACATGTGCCAGGAATAAAAACAGTCAATGACAGTTTGACCAATTTTTACTGTTCTCTTCTTTTCTAGAAAACAGCAATATCCATCTGTTACCAAATAACTTATTATTTTGAGAACCTAGATTCAATTTTTGTTTTAATCTGAAGGTTTTCAAAGAACTTATTCAATCTAATCAGTTATGTACTGTGGAGGTGCCTCTCCCCTGAAATGCTGGGGGAAGGGACCCTGCAGTGTACGAGTCTGTCCCTGTCCCTGCTCCCATGTCACATGTGCCCCATACCTGTTCCTGGTTGGGTGGTTTGGGTGCCCGGGCCCAGGAAGAGAGGAGGGTCCCATGACTGGGGTCTGCCTGGGAACTCCAGCCATGCGGCTGGAGGAATAAATCATCTCTGAACATCTAAAGAAATATCGCTTCATCTTTCCTTCCAAGTTCATTGCGGTCTTATACTTGTTGTAAAGATTCCCTTATTACAACAATGTACCTATGTAACTTCTAAATTATTTTAAAAATAATCATATTGCCATGATGTAACTTCTTTCTTTTTAGAAAGCAAACTTTATTCCAGTTTTGGAAAGGTTAGCTGAAGGTGCTATACCACAGAAAGGAATACTCTCAGGACAGAGCCGGTCAAGGAACATATATAGAGTTACACTCTAATTTATACCTATTTATGTCTTTAATTAGGCTATGAAATTGCCTATTGAACATCTTTCTTTCCGTGTATCAGCTCTGAACCTAACAAAATGACCAGACTTAAACAGACGGTCAGGAAATAAAATGTCATTAACTAACACTTTTGTGGAAAGTAAAGCTGAGATAAGAATTATTTTACAAAATAATGACATTAAAAATTAGATGCAAAGGATTTGGGAGGTTTGTTTGTTTGTGATGAATAAGGTAAACAAGCGTTGGCATATTTGGAAAGAGGATTGAGTTTATCATTCATCTCTCTCTGAACCAGTGTCGTGGTTTGACATAGAAGTGGGTTTTTTGCAAAAAAGTCCTTCTAGTTCTGATCAGAACCAATCAATTGTCTGGCTTGATTATCGGCAAGTTTTAAGCCACTTAGGAGTTTGACACGCCTCTGTGAATCACATTTTAAGACAGACAGAGCCCAGGTAATCTCTCTCTGGACTTCTGGCCATCAAACAAGCAACTTGGGCCCCTGGGCCCTGTGGCCCACAGGGCCAGGCCCGGCTCTGCTCCTTGGCCCGGCTCTGCTCCTTGGCCCGGCTCTGCTCCTTGGCCCGGCTCTGCTCCTTGGCTCTGTTCTATCTGGGAGAGGATCAGCATTTTCAGGCCCATCTGTGATCTCTGCCGGGCAGCCGGAGCTGAGCTCTGCCGTGGCGGTGAAGGGGGGCCGCTGCCAGCCCAGCTCTACCTGCATGGGGCAGGTCTGGGGGGCCCAGATGGAACAGGGCCAAGGAGGGGGCGGCTGCCTCCCAGGTCAGGCCAGGCCGAGCAGGGCCCGGCCCGGTCCTGAGGGCCGCAGGGCCCAGGGGCCCAAGTTGCTTGTACAGATGGACCTGAAAATGCTGATCCTCTCCCAGAGAGAAACAGGGCCAAGGAGAGGGCCTAACCAGTCACCAAACAAGTACTTAACAGACAACAGAGAGGTGGATCAATCTTAATGGTGTGATTCATATGACCTAATTTGGGAATCTACGTTAAGCAGTGGTGAGCTGCGTTCTGGAATACTTGTTTGTCTCCTTTGGATGAAGTGGAACATAACTTCTGTCTCAGGCCTAGACAGAGGTGTACCATAGACGCTTACATCAGATCAGATGAATCCCATGCTGGATGTACAAATGAGGTACATTAAGCAAAGTCAAGCAACTACTAAAATAACTAGAGAATGTAAACTACATCCTTGTGCTGCTGTGATCTAATGAAGGCTGGTAAATGCTGATGATACTCAGAGCTTCTACTGTGTAATGGTGGAATAAACAGATAAAGGAAATATAAAAATAGGACTTACTGCTTAGGTCTCCATGGAAGTTGGAGATAAACAATGGCACTTGTTTTTTCAGAGTATCCTATCTGTCTATGGAGGAAGTACAGAAGTGGTACAAAGAAAACCACTTCTTATATGATCTGGTGAATTGGGTTTCCTGGAAGAGTCTAAGTAAAATTAAGCGTAAAATGATCACTCTTAAGCAGCCACAATAGTTAAATAAATGTCATTAATCCACCACTTGATCACACTCTTTACTAATTACAGGAAAAATCCAGGAACATGTAAAATAATTTATTTAATCTTATTTTTCCTGCCAGCCCTTTCTATACCAAATACATATACTCCATGAGAATTTTCAAACTATGTAAATGACAAAGATGGAAAGAACAGAAGAAATTACTCTTGGTTATTTTAGGAATACTGAAGTCAAATATGGTCTTAAAATTGCTTCACTCTTAGTCATCTCTTTTATTATTTTCCTTTTTCAGGCATTTTAATATCCAAGCACTTCATTATTCAAGTATTTGTTATTCTACCCTGTCATTCCTACAGCACTTGGCAGGCTGTAAACCTGTGTGACTTCACAGACAAGGCAGCTTTGTGATGCTACCAAGAGCTCACTCTAATTATTCACTGTGTCTATAACATTTTTCCAAGCTTTTCTAGAATACAAAATAATGCAGTTAGAAGACTTTTATTTCAATGAAATATTGTATCCCATTGGAAGTGGGGGTTTGATGTTGTTTAAATTTTACTTTGGTTTTTTTTTGGAGGGGATATTTTTGCCTTTTTTTCGTGTGTGTGTTGGTTGTGTTTTTGGTGTTCCATTTTTTGTTCCCTGAGAAGCAGTCAATGCCATTTTCAGTGACATATGTATTGCTGTTACAAGGGAACCTAATCTAGAACATTGAATACCTCAACTGGAGTGTGAGCAGTTTTTATAGTGACCAATGAGTGCTTGAGAAGTAATCTCAAATAACAGTTTAGAATCCCTACTACTACTACAAACTATAGCAAATAATAGAAAATCTTCAGTTAAATAATCAATGTGTTCTTTAGTACAATATCTGCACCTCTGTTTTCAAACCATATTTTCCAGACATGTAGAAAAGGTACCAAAAGTCACAGCTGGCATAATTCCACCAAACTATCTAATTTGCAGTAAGACTAACATTATTGGTGGGAGCAATAAAAAATATCATGTAGAAAAACTCTGTCAGAGATAGAAATACAAATGGTTTTCAGAGGCTGTGTTTTAAAGCCAGCATCACAGCTTCTTTCCATTGCGTGGTTATACCCAGGTTTTTTTTTTTCACTCTTTGTATTTAACAGCATACCAAGCTGTTGACCTATAACCTTAGCAAATGAATCATGGACACTGCATGAGTACATGAAAAAAAAATAAGTCTGTACCTTCAGTCATCCAAACACTTAGAAAAATGTGTTGCAATTTCTGTTGATGCTAATGTTACTACTTAATTACTTATAATTTGTCATTCTTTGGGGTCTTTATTCTTATAAGTAGTTAAAGTCGTTAATCATGCTGTCTCATAGTTTTCTTTATTAGAAATGCAAAGATAGCAGATCATGTATTCAGATAACTTTGAGACTTGGACTTAGAATAGAATCACCAGTCTGTTTCATATCAAAATTTAAATTTACTTTAAATACTTGCTGGAATATTTCTAAAGAATACTATCAAGTTTTCATAGAGAGTTGGTGGCTTGTTGGGCTCACCCTCCTCCGTCCCCCCAATACTCAATTTATGGAGACTCCTAAACTTTTTTCAAGGAACAGCACAGCTTAGAGGTCCAACATTACCTTGTCGTTTCTTTATATTTCACCATTTAAGTAGTGTAGTTCCACACACATGTATTCTACAGATATAATGCATAAATCATAAAAAGATCTTGGGAATGTACAATATTAAATGTGTGCACTCATAATGAAGTCATAGCAGGGCTGAGTGGAAGAAGAATGGCTTGTTTATGTCCTTTATTTATACTGGGCATAGATGTAAGGATTCCTGGGACAGCTCCTCTGCACTTACACCTATGCCTCATGGAATGTAAGGTACTTTCCTCTGTGAAATTCGCACACATTCTGACAAGATAATTTTATCATTTGCACATTTATAATCAGCTGAATGTGAAAAACTAATTCTCTGGTGTTTGGGGATTTTTTAAATCTCTTTTTTATTGCTGTTGTCCAGGAAGCACCATAATGGTATGTGAATAGTCCTTAGGAAAAAAAAAAAGAAGCTATGTTTGTGAATAAAAAGTAATAAATTCTGTCATAAAATGTGTGTAAAGGAGAAAAGTAGGATCCTTCTCTCAAAAGACTAGTAAACATGAGCACAGTATTCTAGATCTCGAGCCATTCAGTAACTCTGTGTGTACGCCTAGCAGTGGGATAACACATCCCTGAAGGAAATGGCAAGGTGGTTCATCAGGAGCATTTAGCTGAGGGTAAAAGGCCCCATGGGCTGCTCTGCAGTCTCCTACTCCTTTCATGTGCATGCAAAGTCACATTGTAATCATGGCTAGTAATTTAAGTTCCAGACCATATTCATATTTTGTTAATTTTTTGCTACATTTTAAGTACTCTAACAAAGAGATTGCATCTTCATAAATATGAAAAATATACTGAAGTAATTTCATTTATTAATTCTTGATCTCCAAACTCTAATCATAATTGTTTGTTGTGTTTCTTTTCCCGAGGCTGCTTGCAATACAAGTGTTAATATATCAAGGGTTCATCTCAGCTGAAAAAGAAAGGGAGACAAAAAAAAAGCTTTTTTTCTGAGAAATTTTGCATGACAATGCAGAGAATAAATATATTTTCCTTTGTAATTCAAAGAATGAACAGCCATTACAGGCAATATTTTAGTTTGAAATAACAGCCAAACCAGGAAAGAATAATAGCTTTTTCAAGATGTCGACCATATCAAAGTTGAAAACAATAAATCAAGAGTGGTAAATGTACCAACAAAATGCATAAAAGACAAAATCTGAAAAGTGCAAATTGGAGATTTGTATTATAAATACAAATTAAAGCAAAAGAAAATCATGTGTCACAGAAGAAAATTTGTACTGCAGAAGAAGCCAATTTATTGTTAGACCTTGTCAGTGCACCTACCAGTAAAGGAACTAGAAAGAGTTGGGAAAAGTAACTTCTGATTTCTTGGCATAGCCAAGAATTTGACTTATTGACAAGCATCAAAACAGAGACATGCCCACTGACCGAAGGTATGAATTGCTCTCATTGTGTAACATCACTGAGAAAAGACTTCAACAGAGCATCTGCCAGAGTGGGCAGACTGAGCCTGGCAAATGCCTTTTTTGGGAGGGATTGAGTTTGCTCAGGTGGGAATTAGCAGGGAGAAAAGATCAGGCTTACAGATTGCTCTCAACAGTCAAGGAAAGGGGTGATCTAGTGATCTTGGATGATTTACTAAAGTTTGATTGGCTCAGGAGGCTACTAAATCTGCCAATTAGAAAGAGTGTGTCAGAGACTGAAAATAGTACATGCCTCAATCATTGATATAAAGTTTTGCTCATTATAAAGAAGCTACAACCAAAGAAGCTTCCCTGAAGAGTGGGACTTTGAAATGAAAGTCAAACTGTTGATTAGGTAAAGGGAAATGCATTGTTCAGTCATCTCAGGCTGAGGGAAAGTTATGCATCCACAAAAGGCCAAAGCCACCAGCTGCAACTATCCCCTGCTGAGTTTGGGGTGGGGGGAGAGCACAGCTCACAGAAGCCAGGTTTACACAGACTCCCCTCAGCCCAGGTGGGAAGAGGAGGTTTTGGGTGCATTGCATAACTTCTGGTGAGAGGCAATAAACACCCATCCTCCACAAACTGGCCCAGCTCTGGAACCCCCAACCCCACAGGGCACATCCACGGGACTTTCCTGTGAGAGGCTTGGCCCCACAGGACTGCATGTGATGCAACAGACCCAGAGCTTGTTGTGAGAGACTGCCCCTCTCCCCCTGGGGGACATGTCTGGACATCCCTACCTAGCCTGAGCATATAAACCCATCAGATTCTGTGCCTTGAACATGAAATTTTTAAAATTGTAACTTATCACAGAAATGGCTTTTGTGAATGGCTATTCATTGTATGCAGTTCTATATAGTTTCACCCTTGGCTAAAATTATCTTGATGTACAAGTATTTATGTTTTGGGTTATGTCTTGTGCCCTAGAGGAAACAACAAAACATGAAACCCCAATTTGCATACAAGTCCAATGTCTGTCTTTTTTTCAAGTCACTCACAGAAAATGTGATGTTTTTATCTTACACTTGCATTTTGATCCCCAATCTGTAGTTCTCAGTTGGTATTTTGGTCTTTAAGAACCTAGGGGAAGAAAGTCCTATAATCATTGAAAACATACTGACTAAATGAAATATTATGTCCTACTATATTTAGTGAATTCAGTGAATATTAGCGACTATTCTTGCCTTGTACCTCCTTACAAGCAAATGGGAGTTCTAAATTCTCAGGCATATATTAAACAATAGTGTTCTTTGCACATACTGTATTCCTGGAATTGTTCTTAATAAGGTAAATGAAAATACTACTCTTCTTCTAATGTTTTTTAAATGAATATAATATTTCTGATAGCATACTAAAAAAAGGAGATTCTAATAAATATATAAAAACATGCTGTTTATGAAGTTTTTCTTGGACTTTTCAGTGCATTTATTTTCCCATTACATAACCCCTAAATTTGGAAAGATGAGGAAAATAGTAAATAAGATTTTAAATTCTTAGATAATCACAGATGCATGCTAGATGTGAAAATATGATTAGTTTGTGTCTCAAAAATTAGATTTCATCAATTTATGACACACACTGCTATATAGGAATATGCAAGTATAGGGAGATGATAATAGTTTACTGTCTCAGAAAGTTTCCAGTTAAAAGGTTATAATTTTGTTTAAGTCTGTTTCAATACTATTAAGTAAAAGACAAGACGGCAAAAAGTATGTCCTGAATAGCCCACATCATCTACATACCAAGTAATGGGGAATGTAAAATCCAAGATTAGGGAATGTATCTACCGAAGGGAACTGATTATTTTAAATGATGAGTTATGAGAAGAATCTCTAAGAGAAATTGTAAAATAATTTAGCTTTTTTATAAAAGACCAGCTAGTAGAGAACCAAAATAGTGTCATACATGTTTTTGAGAGAAGAAACATTGATGCTTAAATGAAGAGAGTGTTTGCTTTAAAGCATTGAATTAAAAGTAAGTTGAATTTTGATTTGCTGTCTTTTAACTGGTTTTGATTTTCCCCTTATAGTTCAGAGTAAGAGGGTAAGGAATAAAAACATGTATTTTCAACCTCTACTGCAAATGTTTTTCTTTGGTTGGTTGGCTGGTTGTTTTTTCCTTTTTTCAGGACCTGTCTGCAACTGATTTGAACTATGCTTCACAGGGAGTTCTTTGCCAGTTTGGTGAAATTTGTAGTTTTATTTAAAATTCTTATCATACAGATCATTATGGACAAATGTAAGCAAAAGGTGGTTTGGAAATTCTTATAATTAGTTTAAAATTTTATTTTGAATATAGATGCAAATAACTGCAGGTCCTTGCATAAATTTTTATATTCACACATATCTTAGAGTAACTGTGCAATCGGAACTAACAGTGCACTATCTCCTCTCTCAAATCAATGACAAATGGACTTCAAGTTAGGACTGCAAGGGGGAAAAGCTTGAACAGTCTATCTCTGCACCTTGACTCCTATCCACAGTAACTTTTTTTGCTTGCTTATATACAGGGTCTTGCATCAAAAGGTCAAGCATAATATTGAACTTTAAAAATGGCCTTGAATCTTTCTGACATTTTTGGTGCTCAATTCAACTTTCCTTGGAAAGTTGAACAAGAAAGGCTGTGACATTAGAGCCAGAGTTGCAGCACTGCCAGTAACCAGAGATGGTCAACCAAATGTACTGTAGAACAACTTCTCAGAAAAGTTCTCTTTCCTATTAATTTATCCTTATGTCTTTACCCGTACATATGCACATTTTTATCAAGGATTAGTCCCCATTTTCCTGCTTTCAAGTATTTATACTTTACTTTCCACTCTACAATTCCAAATGAGAAATCACTCAGTCCCCTGATACTATTCCCCTTTTTAGCTCTTTCTTCTACTTTCATTTCATCACTTTGACAACTCAGAGACTTTTGAATGACTGATATATACTGGAGGCAATGGTAGGACTTCCACAACTAAAATACTATTCTTTCTCTCATCCAAGTTTTTGAAACTAGAAAAGGAAAAAAAAAGAAAACTTTTGCATCACTAAAAGAGTCATGAATTTTAAAGCCAAAAAAATATTCCCCAAACCAGAAATACCTTGTTCAAATTGTGTTAAATCTATTACTGAATTTTAAAAATGCCCTCATTTTTGTGATAATAGTATGAGGCAATTTTGATTTAGATCTCTTTAGATAGCTACAGATTAATTAGGTGAACTTCACTCATCTAATTTGGAGTCTTTAGCTGGCTGCCTAAGTTAAGAGTCTCTTCACCTTAGGTTTCTCTCCATCGTTAGTGCAAAAAGATATTAATTTCCAAAAAGTGAGTCAGCTTGAGTAAGATATGAATCATTCTGTCAAGATGTCTATAACTCTCCATAGGTACCAGGGTTCTAAATTAATTGTCTCTGTTAAGTACCTAAGAGAAGGTGGGATGAACTCAGGTCATTGGTTTAAGAACTTTGACAAAAAAAGAGAGATTACATCCCACTCTCTGCACATATAGGCCTGGAGATTAAATTCTCACACTTGTAACACACATATATGCAGAGTTATATGAAAATATATATTTATTTTTATAGCTTCAAGCAAAATGGACCAAAATACTGCCACCTTTTTATTGCTGCTACATCCAACAACATCTGCAATACACAAGGAAATCACAAAACATTTGCAAAGCAAAAATGTATGCAGATACTCTGGATAAACAAGGATGATACAGAGATGGTTGAAAATGGTGGGTGTACATATCCTGCCTGCTTTTGTTAGAGAAAGCTGCTTAATTATAAGAGTCATACCTAAAAAATATTTTAAAAGTAATTGGTCAATATGGAATTTATAATTTCAGGCAACAGTGACAATATCCTGAGTCACTAGGGACTGAACTAAATAAAATAAAAACAACGAGCCAGTCTGGGAGTGTTGTAAATGTGCAGTCAAGTTCTCCCAAGGAATTTGACTTGTCTCAGAGAAAAACTTGTCTGCTGAGCTGCTGCTTCACATTCTGCAGAGAATGTGAAATTCTTCTGGCTACTGATGCAATTAATTACCAGTATAGTTAAAGAGAAAAATATCAATCTCCCACACAGCTGGTTCAAGATATCTGTTCCTTGAAACAACCTTCATCCTACTTTCACTAGGAGTTGTATTTTACTATTTTAAGTCATTGGATTTATTCCACTGCATCTGTCTAAAACTGAAAAGGGTAAAATCATTGAATTCAGTTCACCAGTGATGGCTTTTAGCACAAAAATAAATGAAGACCTTTGGAGGTATAGTATTATGTTTGAACTGAATGGTGGCATGCAAGTCTCTGAAATTTTTGTCTATCAGACAATTATGGGAAGTATATCTTATTGAGATTAATGAATTGTCAATGAATTTTCCAGTTCAGTGACTTATGTCCACTACATAATTCTAGAAATTAACCATAACTTACAGGATTTGCTTTCATATACTTGTAATTGGAATTTTTCCATGAAGACATCTGCAATATGTGTTGAAATTTTGATTCATTATTATGCATAAAATAATCTTATTCACAATTCAAATGCAGAGCTCTACAGATTATTAAGAAATAAAACACTAGTTAAGATTTTTTCATGTTTTAGGTATGGCACAAAGCTTGGACTGGATGGTTGGTTGGAGTATTAAGCTTTTTTTTTCCAATAAAATTCAGGATTTTCTCTATGAGCCTTAATATTTAATTGATATTATCTAGTTACTAATGTTGGGTAAAAGTCCTGCGAAGAATATGAAAATTGAAACACCCATAGGCATGTAATGCACAAAACAGCATGTTTTCCTACAAGACACATCCTTCTCTTTATGTTCTGGCACTGGCGATGTAAGACAAGATATTAATTTAGTTTCTGGATGGCTGTCACAGAGTGTCAGACTGCAGAAAGTCTTCTATAGAATGAAATAGAGCCAAAAGAAGGGAGGAGCTGAATTATCAATTAGTCTTTGTTACTTAATCTCATTGTCTGTTAAATCTGAGGTGTATTACTGGAGAGTCTCACGTTCTACATAGAGTTATGAAATGTAGACATTTGCTCTTGAATTATACACAGTGGAAACCCTTTTTTAACTATTTCTGGAGAAAAACAGCCTCAAATCCCCACACTTTTTTACCATTATTAATTTTCTTAACCTGTTTGGAATTTGTCATTCAAGCTACATGAACTGCATTCTGTGTCCTTTGCCTCTACTCGGGACTTTTCAGAAATCAAAATTGCTGTGTTTTCACGATGTATAATAAGTTGAATTCTGTGTTCTGTTACTTTGATTTTGGAGAGATAAGAATTTTAATCTTATTAGTAAGACAACCGTATTTTTCAAGGTCCTCATCAGCCCTGCTCTCAAATAAGCGCAAGAGAATTTGTCATTAGATAACGGGTACTAACTGAGGCCAGCTTGTTACAGCACTTGAAGTAAATCAATTAAACTGTTTCTTTCTACCTACTGCGGAAATAAGACTGAACTTGAGAAAGAGGTAAAATAAAATCCCAAAGAAATACTGAATTTTTCTGGAATGTATAGACAGAGGTTGTGCTTTGATTACATTTCAATGTCAATAGCCTCCAATATACAGAACTTCTCCCAACCTCGAGATGAATTTAGAGTTGACATTGCTTGTGGACTTGACAATACAAATCTTGAAACATCTATCATTTTCATTCTATGTAGGCATGTAAATGATACAAAGTCAGTAATATAATATCTAAGATTTTTGATTATGTCATTTGCATTTGATAAAATGTAACTAATCCTATTAAGGGATGACTTTACAACTATCACTTTATATTCTAAATATGAAACAGATTTCTGTATTACACTCATGTTAGAACTACTTTAGAATACCATCAGACATGGTTTTTTAAAGCCAAATAAAGCTGCTGATTTTTTTGAAAGATGTGGGCTGCTTTGAGCGCCCATATCCAGATCTATACTTACTTCAGGCTGCTTACTGCAGCTGTAGATCTGGATGGGAAAATTAGTGCAGTCACTGGTGCTCCAAAACCTGAATGACTAGACTAATCATTGACATTTTAGTAATTTATGCAAATTTTCAGTCTTTGGGTAGCCAGGGTATTTCGATGCCAGCTTCCTCTGTGATCTGCAACAGCTCAGAATATAACATAAGGGCCAGTTATTTTGTGTTGTTTAAGAATATCTGTTTGTACTTGCTACTTGATTTAATCATAACCTGGAATCACATGATTGCCTTCAGAAAGATGCCATGGAAATGAGTCAATTAATATAAATTACTATGGTCTTGTAGGTGTTTTAGAATATTAAATGAGCAAGCTGGCATAAAATACCAACCAGCATCTTTCTTCAATCTTCTCTAAGGCCATTGGAACTGTTCTTAATGTTTATTTGTCTAGCTGATTGATTGTGCCATTGCTCATTGCAGTGAGTAATGATGGATACAGGAAAAACTATTTGAGTTTGGCACTGGGTAATTTGTCACAGCATTCTACATTTTGGGGTTCAATTGTTTTCGAAGTTCTCTCATCTTGTTTGAACAGGACCAAATTCTAGGATGACTTTTTTTGAGAGGATCTAGTTCCTTTAGCTGGTGTGTTTTCAGAAGCTTAAGTTCCTGCATCTGTCTGACACAAGTGAAGAGGATGTCACTTTTACTTTGTTTTGGGGTTGTGAAATGTGTGTGGCTTTATCCTGTTTTGCACAAAACCTGTGCTTTGAGGATTTGATGGTTCAGTCTCTCCATGAGTCAGAAAAAGGAGGGTCTATCATCTCTCTATGAAACTCTGATTCTATACTGATTTAGATATCAATACTGATAGCTATATAGAAACTCAATTCTATATACTCTTCGAGTCAGTCAAATTATAATTTTGGCTTTATGCTGCAGAAAAGCCTGGGTCAATCTGGTTGTTACTGTTGTGTCTGCAGGTAGTAACCCCGATCCTGTCATTAAGGAACTCCTCTGAAATCTCTAAAATGTATAGATTTATGTGGGATAATGGCAAATAAATGGGCTTCATCAGTAAGGCTCTTGAAGAACATTCCAACCAAAACTTATCTCAGAGCATATTAATCAAGAAGGAATACATCCAACTTATTTTCTGCTCCTCTCAAGGCCGTGCTCCTTGGAAGTAATTAATGACCCTTGCTATCATGGGATTTTAACATGTGCTCTCTCTCTTGGAATTTTGACACCTTGAATAGATTTTGCCAGAGAAAATTTCCCACTTTGCTGTAGTTAATAGACTCATGGAAAGTGAGCTCCTGAGCCAAACACTAACAGTTATAAGAGGTTTAAACATTAAAAAAGAGATTGGATGCATTTAACCATCAATTCATGCTAGAATTCATTTTAATTTGTTATGAGTCAGGGGAAGATATTCCAATATTTGCGAAGTATATTTTAAATAGAATAGTTGGGTCACTGAACTTTCTGAATTGTTAGAATTTCTTGAGCTAAAAATCTACAAGAAATCAGGATAGCAAAGTATCTTGAAAATTCATTGTGAGTCTCTGAAAATTATTTTGTATATCCTAAGGAAAATTTTACCTAATTTCTTGGAAATGAAATTGTAAAGTTTAAGCCTTTTTCAACTTGTAAAATTCTATATGTAGGATTATTTCATTACAATTTCAAGCTTTTTTGTAAGCGGATCATTAATTCACACAGCAAAGAACATTTTACATATTTTGCAGATTATGTTTTTTTACCCCAGAAAATGGCTTAATGTCCAAAGTGGCTTTATGTACTGAAAAGACTGCTAACTGTCACTACTCATTCTGTTTCTGTGTGCTTCAGAACATTTCTGCTCATTAAAGTATCATATTATTAAATCACTGTGGTAAAGTCTAGGAAAAGAAAGTTTCATTTAATTTGGAAAACCGTTTCTTAGCTGTGTTCAAACACCCATCACAAAACACTTTGCTTTAATTCTGAGGTTCCCATTAAGCCATAATTTTTTTTTTCTCTCATATGATTGATTCTTCTTTATAGAAGGCAGAAGACCATGCAGAGAAACTAATATCCCATCCTGCACATTCAGAGCTATCATGCAGAATATAGCTCATCTCTGGAGTAAGCAGGAATGTCTAGGAAATAAAACCTTGTAAAAAGGCTGATATTCAAATTAATGGTCCATGAAATAATTCTTCCAGCAAACAACAAAACTCTGAACTTAAGACAAATACAGTTTTCTAGACTCTCATCTTTCCTATTAATCTAGATTTTTGGTATTTTCGCTGTAATTTTGCAGTAAACACAGATTGTCTCTCAGCTAGATAGAATCATAGAATTACTTAGATTTAGATTGGGAAAGATATTTAAAATCATCAAGTCCACCTATAAACCTATGACCGCCAATCCCACCACTGAACCATGTCCCTAAGTACTACATCTACACATCTTTTAAATACCTCATCCGGGATGATGACCCAACCACTTCCCAGGTCAGCCTCTTCAAATGCTTGAAAACACTTCCACTGAAGAAATATTTCCTAACATCCTATCAAAATCTCCCCTGGTGCAACTTCAGGTCAATTTTTCCTGTACTGTTGCCTCTTACTTGGGAGAAGAGACCGACCACTACCTGACTACAGCCCCCTTTCAGGTAGTTGTAGAGAGCAATGAGGTCCCTTCTGACCCTCCTTTTCTCCAGGCTAAACACCTCCAGCTCCCTCAACTACTCCTCATCAGACTTGTGGTCCACATCCTTCACCAGCTTCTTTGCCCATCTCTGGATGTGTTCCAGCACCTCAATTTCATTCTTGCAGTGAGGTGACAAAAATGAACAAAGAATCTGAGGTTTGGCTTCACCAGTGCTGAGTACAGAGTGATGATCCCTTCCCTGGTACTGCTGGTCATAGTATTTCTGATCCAAGCCAGATGTCATCGGCATTTTTGGCCACCTGAGCACATGCTGGCTCATATTCAGCCACTGTTAACCAGTTCCCTCAGGTCCTTTTCTGCTGGGCAGTTTTCCAGTCCCTTTGCTCCCAGCCGGTAGTGCTGCCTGGGAATGTTGAGACCCAAGTGCAGGACCTCACACTTGGCCATGTTGTACTTCATACAGCCTCATGCATCCATTGGTCCATTGATCTAACCTGTCCAGATCCTTCTGCAGAACCTTCCTACTCTCCAGCTACTCTCCCATCCAGCTTGATACTGAAGGTGCACTCAACCCCTCAAACAGATCATTGGTAAAGGTAGTAAAGAGAATTAGATTAAATACTTATCTTTGAGGAGTACCTTCTGTGGCTGTCTGCTGGCTGATTATAACTTCATTCACAACAAATCTCTGGACATGGCCACCCAGCAGGATTTTTACTCAATGAAGTGCATGTGTTAAGGAAACTTCCCTGTTCCACTCTGGTAGTCACACTTGCACTGCCTGAGCTGGGACTGAGGCCTGTTTGCAGCTACATACCCTGTTTGCAGCTATATCTCACACAGTCAAACCAGATTTTCTTACTGATTTGAGCCCAGGCTTCCTATAGCAGAGTCCTAGACATCTCTTTTCTTAAAATAATTAAATCTTGATGCCATAACTAAATAAAAAATAACAGCTTAAGTTGGGTGCTTCTGGGAGGGACCACAAACAAAGGAACGCCTGGACTTGTATACTCTTGAAGTCTAAATACAGAAAGTCTGGAGTCCTGGCTTGTGCCCCCTGACCAGTGCCACAGGTCCTTGTGCCCTTTGCACAAAAAGTTTGGTGTCAGCGTTTTCGCCAACAAACGGGATGGGGAGCCTGAACAAGTGTTTCACAAGCCTTTTTATTATTTTATTCTGTTATCAGTCTCACATACATAGTTGAGACCTTTTGTGTTTCTCTACAGTTAGCAGTTCATGGCCTGGAGCTCAGTCTTGTGCTCAGGCTACTGCCCACGTGAGCTAAACTTTCAACTTGCACTGTAGCTTGCAAACTGAATTACTTGCACTAAATGTATTCCTCAACATGCCCATCCAAGCCATGAGCAGCCAGTTTCTTCAGGAGAATGCTGTGGGAACCAGTGCCAAAAGTGTTACTAAAGTCCAGGTGGACAATATCCACAGCCTTTCTCTCATTCACTATGCAGGTTACCTTGTCATAGAGGGAGATCAGGTCAGTTAAGCATGTATCTAATGACCTGCCTTTCCTAAACTTGTGTTGCCTGTGCCTAATGGCCTGGTTGTTCCTCATGTGGAATATCATGGCACTCAAAATGATCTGCTTCATGACCTTCCCTGGTTCTGAGGTCAGGCTAAACTCCTGCAGTTCCCCAGATCATCCTGCCCACCCTTCTTTTAGGTATGTGTTACATTTGCAAATTTCTAGTCAATTAAGACCTCTGGTAAATGACTGAAAGAGTCTTGGTGAGCTCTTCTGACCGCCCTCTCAATGCCCTTGGGTGCATCCCATCTGACCTGAGACTCATGTACACAAGTGGTATTACTGGTCTCTGACCATTTCCCCTTGGATTATGGGGTATTATGGATCATTCTGCTCCCTGTCCCTGTCTCCCAAATCAGGGGGCTGGGTACCCTGAGAACAAGTGGTCTGGTTATTAAAAACCAAGGCAAAGAAATCATTAAAACTTTTGCTTTTTCTTCATCTTGTGTGACTGAGTTTTCCCCTGCATCTAATAAATGACGAAGGTTCTTGTCAGGGTGCCTTTTGTTACTAATGTATTTATATGAACATTTTTTATTGTTTTTAACTGCAGTAGCCAGATTAGGTTCTAGTTGGGCTTTTTATTTTTTTTATACACATGACTAGTGAGGTTTTATGTTTATCATAGAAGAAAATACACTATTGATCAACAGATTCATTACAAATTGTTATGATCAATTTATTTGCTAAACTTGTTATAGTTATTCTGTTTATAATGCCAGTATTTTGAAGCTTTCATAAATTGCTTGAGCTATCCACTAAATTCCCATGATTTCCTCAAGTATGCAAAGTCCTATCTTACAGAAACCGATCATCATAAGCTCTAAAACACTGATATGTAAGTCAGAGACTGCCATCATCAGACACGAACATCCATACATTTTACAGGGCAAAACAAGATAGTCAGAATGTAGAACACCTATTAAAATTTACCATTTTCAGTATAAACAGTCCAAAGGACATAGAAGAGCAAATGAATGCAGATATATGGAAAGAAAAGCAAAAGGGAAATGCAAGACTTGTCCTAAGAAACAAGGCATATTATGAAGTTGGCAGGATTTCCAAAATTTCAGCAGCTGGGTAGCAAATAGGAGATGATACGGAGATATTTAGAAGGAGACAGCTGAATATAGGAGGAATGAGGCATTTTTAGAGAGAATTTCTCAAGGGAATAGGAAATCAGTAGAACTGCTTGTGAAGTTAACACATTCAAGAGCATGAAAAAAAAGCAGATTTAGGTTCTCTCTGACATTCACAAAGGTGAAACTTTTTCTGAAGTATAAATGGGATTTTGCTGCAGTGGAATTTCATCAGATTCTGAGTATGTCATCGGTCTGAGTTGCCTTTGAGACACTCTCCATATTTTTATACATTTTTATACATTTTCCTACAATATAGTATAGCATTTATATTTATATTTGATCATTCTCTTTACATAGCTGTATAGCATTTTAACTGTAATAAATGGATTATTTTTTTTTTTAAATTCTAATAACATTGAGGGAACAACCTGGAAATCAAAAGCGGAAGCAATTTTGGAATTAAGAATTTACTAAATACAGTTGCACAGTGAAAAGAAAACATAAATCATACTATATACCCATGGTATGCACATTCTAGTAGAAGCATCCTGCAGTCCTAAAAGAACAAACATATATAAATATGAGTAAAATAAAAGGAAATGATGAATGCTACTTAGGAGTAAAGTAAAGGAGTAAATGATGAATAACTGTTTAGGGGCAAAATTTCCAAGCCATGAAAAGAAGAAAGATCAAAGTCATTGCCATTAAATTAAATAAATATATAAAAAATTAATATCTAAATATCACCCACGCTGTTAAGAAATTGTATCTCTGAGGCACTCTAATAATTAGAATACAAATAATATTTATTGCCATCATGAACACAATAAATACTAGAAAATGTGGTGAAATGGATGTTTTATGATGTATGTTTATTAAATTCTATAAACTGTAAAATATATGTTCTTTAACTTCTGATTTTGTCTTTCCATTTTAACACCTTTACACATGGAATTTTATAGTTCTATTTTATCTACTTGCCTTTCACTTTTCTTTTGGGCTCACTTTTCTTTTGTGCACATATTTATCAGTGGTTACATTTTGTATATTTTTACAGGCAAAATACAGGAATGTGTGTCAAAAACCTGAATTTCCAGACCAAAACTTTCTGTTTAATAATTAACAGCTATTTTTATTTTATACTTACTGGATTCTAACTTTTGACCAGGTTTGGAAACATATTTATGGAAATACTTCTTTTGTCAAATTAGAAACTGCTTGGAAGATCTTAAACTTTTACAGGAAATTGGAGATTTCCAGCTCCATGTTTCTGGTCCAGGGAGACCAGCAGCACTTTGTCAGCTCTTGGCTCCAGGGTTCTTGGTGTTCTGATGCTCTTCACTAGCCCAGAATGTCTTTGACTTAGAGCCTGAACTCATCCTGTCCTGACCAGGGCAGGTGCCCTGATAAACAGACCTAGGCTGTATTTCCAAGTTTTCAGATGTGTGGACCTACCACTGTTGATACCACACACTAAGCTGGCCAGAAATAAAATGCTTGTGTTAGCAGAACAGGCAGCTCTGCTTTAAGATAATCCAGATATTTTCCAGACTGAGGTGGACTGCATGCACAGCACTGCAGCATGCCAAATCAATATTTGTTTTGCATCCTACTCCGTTGAAGAGAGTAGGTCTGCATTATGTCTCTAATCTAATTTCATGGGTGCTTGAAAATGTAGGAAGTCACTTGCAAGAACAACATAATTTTTTCCAAATACACAATCATTACAATATTCTTACCAGGCCAGCGCTGGGCTGGAGAAAACTTTCTGAGACTCTGGTTGAAATTTAGTGAAAACACTGATGGACAATGAAAAGGGCTTCTTTTTCTGAAACTGTTTATTTATAGTTAGTGTAATGCTAAATTATATTGCCAAAGTAGAACTGTGTGGTACAACTAGCTAATGCAACAAAAATCCTATGGCATTAACCTCAGGAAGGGTCTTTTTGATTCTCACTGGGCCTTCTAAAGCAAAGTAATTAACCAAGGGTTTCAATAAAAGATATGGGAACTGCCAAGAAAAGGAGCTATGTATGCAATGCTGGCTTAATTTACTTCCCATACTCCCTGTATATTTTGTGAAGGGAATTCTATTAATCTGTTGGTGATAAGAGATGTGGGAGACAAAAATCCACTCTGCTTGGATAACTATGAGTGATGGTTATACTTTATATATTTTATTTTTTCACACATTATTTAACTAAGACACATGGACAAATCAAATCGGAGCTAGTGTGGAAGATATTGTGAAATGTATATTTTAAAATAAGGTCTGTTTATGATTATTGCACATAATTAACCTGTAATGAATCTCACATATTAGTTTTGAAAGTACTATTCTCTCCTACTGTGGGATTGAATACTATTGGGTTATCCTGCCTTGAACTGCTGCAAACCACCATTTCACATGAAATATTAAATCTGCTATTTTTGTTGAGATAAGTTTGCCAAATGTCTATTATACATAGTAACAGATGTAATTTTAACTTGAGCCAGTATCTCAGAAAGTTTAAAATATCTAAATTGGGAGTGTTCTCAATTATAGACCTTTCCTACAAACCAGGAGACAATTTCAGGCTGATATTCATAGGTATATGATCATTTCCCTCTGGAAATCTGAGTCAGATACCTAAGCTGTATTGACTTAAGCAGAACTTCAGTGATATATGCCAGTTGCTGATCTGGGCCAGTAAGTTTAAATAGTATTCTGTATCCTCTAGAACTTGCTTTTCAAGATTTTGTTTAAGCTTAGTGTGAGCATGAAATTAGATAATGCTGACAGTTGATGAATAGGGAAGATAAAAAAAAAAGTATGATCGAGGCATTTTACTTTCACTTTCAGAGCTTTGTTTCCCCTCAGACCAGTGTGGAGTGCAGTCACTTCCACCATTGACATTTTTGTATGTAAAAGACTTACATCCCTGCACTAATATGCTCATATCCTTTGAACCTTTCTTTTTTTTCTTTTAAATCTTATTCTGCTCATTTAGTTCTGAAATTATTTTTCAGAATGCTGTTAAGGAGTCCGTAAATTGTTTACAGTATTCAAGTTGGTTTTATTTATCCATTCACTTAGTGAAAAAAATTCTAATTGCTTTTCTGATGTGTAGTTATGCATCTAATTATTTAATTTGGGAATTATTTAGTCCTTTTTGAATATATAAATCAATAACTATTTGTAAACAAAACATATTAAGAATTAGTTCATCATTAAGAAAGTAATTGAAATAGAAAACCTTCACTTTGATTAGGCATTTTCAGTAAAAAGGACTTTTACCCGACAAGAGGTAAGGTAGAAGCTACATTATAATTAAGAGATTTAGTTCTTATGACCAAAATTTTCTGGCCAAAATTCTCACTAATTACTGTAATAGAAGATCATTCCCAACATTGTCTTGCACTGCTTTATAATGTGAAAAATACTGTATACTCTGGCTACCGGATCATATTTGTCTTCATGCCTGTTTTGCTCAGTTACAAGAGAATACTTACGCATATTGTCTGTATTCCCTAGCTATTTGATTTAACTTATGTGTCAAGATGTTCTTTTTACCTACATTTCCTGTACTTTACATATCTTGTTTGTGTTATAATGCACAAAGTTCACCATCAACACCTTCCAATTTTTTATGTTTAACATTACCTGGGAGTTTTTTGCCCTATTTTCTTTTTTATATCCTTCTGCCTTGCCTTTGATATTTGAAAAATACTTCCAGTGCATTAAAAAGTTGTATTTATCACGTTTTGCTTGGGCATTCAAACATTTCATACTGTGAGGTATTGTATTATTGCAGCATCAATTCCTTCAGATGGGCATGATGAATAACAACAGATTGGCTTTTTTAAGGTTAACGACTTCATGATTTTCAAGTGAAAATATATGAGTCAAAATTGTTACATTAATTGTTCCATTAAACAATGAGAACTTTTTTTTTTTCAATACACTGTTTGGGAATGCCCTGGGGAAGTGTGATGTTTTATTTATTGTGACATGGCATCTATTTCAGATCTGCCAACAGTTTAGAAAAAAAGTACTGCAGCTTATAGCTGCCCAATAACTTAGAGGTTAGTCTCTCTTTAAAGGTTAGTCAGACATTAATGGCAACAGCAAACTGAAAATTACCTTAGACAAAAACCAGAACATGCCAACAGCAACATAGACTGTCAGACCTCCTGTGGTTTTAAGTGATGTTAAAGCCTGGGGTGGTTGGGTTTTGGAGGCAGTTGCATGTATATAAGCTGTAGTAACACCAGTGATGGACTGCTGCCACCTTGTCCCTCTCTTCCCTTTGGTCTAGTCAGAACTGCTTCATACAGGAAGCCTCAGCTGAGATCTTTGGGTTGCAATAAGATAAGAAAAGAATCAACAAAAATCATCTGCATTTTATGGGATCAGAAATGGTTATGAAGCAGAAAAAATTCCCAATTGGTATAGTTAATTAAAGCAATGTCTTACTAATGGAATTAATTCTGAGACAACAAAATGGGCACCAGGAAGCTCTTTTTAGTATGAAGAATATCTTTTTTACATCTGTTGATTACACCTTAGAATTTAGCAATCTCGTATCAATAATTACAAAGGGATGATAATATTACATCATTATTTTACTTATTTAAAAGACAAGGGTTTTTACCAGTATTGTTAGTTTTAATAACAAAATAGTTTAGTGAAGCCAGCTGATGAATGCTCTCATCTGAATTTTTGATTCAGCATGTGTATGTCAAACTTCTACGTTTCAGAAGGGAGATTTTATATTTTGAATTTCAAGGGAACAGCTCAGTACAATTCAGAGGAGGTTTGAAATGTCAAATGATCTCTGAATACTCCTAACTCAGAAATATAACAGTTTTTTCTTTAACAAGAGCAGAGCAGCTCAACCCAGCCTTGTTAGCTGTAAGCAGGCTTGTGTGCAGAGACCGCAGTAAAGCTAGACCTTTTTCCATTCTGTTTGAGTAGATCATATCTTCCTCTGTTTTAGCTTTCTTTCCTTTTTGTATGTGGTTATAGAATGACAAATGGTTCTGCTGCCTGTTTACAGGACAACTTGGTATAAGATTACTTGCAACAAGTAATGTTAAGCAAGCAAATTAGTCTAGTTTATTAATAAACCATTTACTTTGCTAAATCATGAATGGCATCAGTGTTTGAGGGGGATGGAAGACACAGGGTACAGATGGAAAGTATAGTATCATTTATCATCAGTTCTAACTGCAGTTCTTTTTTCCTATTCTCCCTTTTGACTTTGCTTCCACCAGTGAAAAACTGCTTCTGTTTTGTTCCCTCTGTATTTCCACCTTCTCTGTGTTTTGGATGCTTTCTGTAAGAACGGCAGTAAACCAAGCTGGAAGATGTTGCTGCTGCTTCTGCTGCTAGGAAAAAAGGAGATTATTTGATTCTACTTAGCAGCAACACATGGGTGTCACTTTTGCACAGGGCTTCATGAGAGTGGCAACTAAAAAAATTTCAATGGAAGACATTACCTGAAATTGTTTACCTGGACCTTAGGATGGGGAAGATGGGCTGGAGGAAGGGAAAAATTGCAGGAAAAGCATGGCTAACCTAGTTTATTTTTTGAAAAATGTGCAGAAACATTTGTAAAATATAGTGTAGACTTATATATTTTTCACCGAGAGTAAAGAACAATTTCTACTGGAAATGTAAGAATAGATTCAGAAAATGGCAGTGAGAATTAATGAGTAAATGTCTCTACCTGTGGCTTTCTTATTCTATTACAGTTTGGGCCTTAGTCTTGAGGATGGCATTGCATCATGAAAGTGGTATCTCTCTTTGATGAGCCCTTGATTAACTTGGAATTATATGTAAATTGCCCCCATGGTTTACATGGGGCTTGTTTACATTCAAGTAAACTGATACTCAGCTGAGCCTCAGCTTGTTCACTGAGGAGGACTGAAATGTGAAGCTCAGGCTTGTTATTATCCTACTTCTGACACTAAAGTAATGTTATGATACACTGAAATAATGTTAGGATCCATTTGTTAAGAGACGCTTCTGCCTGAATTAAAATGTAAATGAGACTATATGCTGAAATCAATAGAACAGATTTCATTTGACAGTAAATGTGAGGAAGAGAGAGACAGAAATAGGAAAACGGTAGGGGGTAGGGAGAAGAGAGAGAGGAGTGGGGAGGAGAGATTAAGAAAAGGATATCCCATGTGGGTCCCTGCAGTGTCCCGCCGGCCCTTGTCCTCTTGGTAGTGGGATCCCAAAGTGTTCTTCTGGCAGTAGCGCTTTTATATAATCAAAATCCATGAGGCATAGGCACCATTCCCATAGCTTGGGATGGCACGAGTATAAGTAGTTTTTTCCTTTACTCACAGTTTGCCAAAGTGGGAATTTTTGTCCAGACAGGCTACCCAGATCTGCCTCACCAGGCCTGGCATCTTCTTGTTGCTGTCTCCGCTTTTCCCACAGTTTGCACAGTGGAATCTTGTCCGATGTGGTAATACCAAACCTTTCACCTCCATGTAGGCCTGAAATTTACACACATCTGTGCCTGCTGTGGTGCCTTATTTTATGAGAACATCCCCCTTTGTGTCAAGGTTTTGAGATAAGTTAACTGCATTCTTGAATCCTCACAGAGCCATAAATACCATAATGGTACAGACAAAATTGCAAGTGAACACTTGACTGGTAACACATATTTAACATTAATTAATGCAGTATTTGTGAATTCTTAATTCTTCCAATCAGATTTCTAACAGGATAGCAGGTTCTTTGGTGCTCAGCTAAGTCCTTAATGATGGCTTTATACAATAATGATATTCAGTAGTATCTTTAAATTGTTTATAGCCCTTAAGACTGGAAATTGATTATTTTACCTTTTACTGAGCCCTTTTTTTTAATTTCCTTACTGAGAATTAGGGACTCATGCAATGGCTTCAGTCCGTAGTTTTACTATATAATTTCCTTCTTATTTCAGAATGAAAGTTTGAGAAAAGTATGTCTACAGAAAAGACTAAATATTCAGATTCCATGCATTGAGGATATAGGCAATGGAATCATATGGTTCAATGTCTTGGAATACCCAGATATACCCTATTTTATTGCAATGGCCAATTCACAATGGAACTCTTGTCTATCTTATTAGGGATTACCTCTGAGCTTAATAACCATCTGAGAAGCCAAGCAGCAGGTAAAACAATGTTTCTTCTTTGTGATATGTTTTATTTGGATTTCAGTATCAAAAAGTGAAAATATGGTGAAGAGTTACTAGGAAGGATTGCCTCTTGTCAGGAACATATGTTAATTTTACACTAATTTATATATTTTGTAAATGTGACAGCAGAAGCATATGTGGAAATGTTTGCATGTGGAGGGGACCAAAATGTGTTTTGCTGAAAATAAGATTTTAGCGATTGTCTCAGTGTATCTGCTAGTTAACGGTGTTGTGCAAATGATTTGCGGCAAATTGCAGACTGAACACAAGTCCTTTGATACTCTAGCGGAAAAGACAAAAGAGATGCAAAGTGAGTATCTGGGTTTTGCTTTACTATAACACCTAGCTCTGTCTGCAGTCTCTAGCTCTACCATTACTGCAGACTGGCAATCTGAAAATTAGTAGTATATGTGAACTCTCTCCCTGTTCACTGATTATAACAAAATAAGCCTGTCATTGTTTCACACTCAAAGTCTGCTGAGGAAAACACTATTTGAAAATAAGGTGCAAAATTCTCATGTATAAAAGGGCTGTTTTATAGGAAGATAGTACAGGTGGTGATGCTTTACTGATAAAAATGGATTACTTCTTTCTATTTTCTGAAAGGCATCATAAGCTTTTACACCTTTTCATGGGAAAAATATTAATCAGAAGCAGGAGGCAGACTGCTAAACTAAGGGATGAAAACAGTTGCATGCAGCAGATAGGATACCTGTCAGGAAATAAAAAATAAAAAAAAAAAAAGTGGAAAAAAGATATTGAAATTTGAGAATTCTAGTAATGCAGTAAAAAGAATAGTTTTATATTAGAAATTAATGTGGCAATGAATGTGAATGTACCTATAAATACATACAGTAAAGTATGGGAAAAGGTTGAAAATTGCAGAAGGTTAAATAAAAGAAAATGTCTAGATGTGGGGAAAAGCATTCTCCATCACTTCCTCATCAGTTAGCTTTCAAAGTCTGAAAAACTTGGTTATAACTTTCACATTCAACAAAATAATAAAGTATTTTTCCGAAACTTCTAGCTTTCCTGCTTTAATTTTTCAGAACTGTTATAAAACTGACAGGAGGAGAATCTCCTTTTAACAATATATACAGCCATGTTAGTACAAAAGTATTACACTTTCAATATTTTTAAAAATTTTTAACCATTTATTGATCCAAACAGAAAATAATATTTCAGGTTAAAACTTAAGTCAATTAAAATGTTTGAAACTACAAAGACGTTTCACTCATCTTCATTTCAAAGATTTCAGGTTTTGCAACTCCTTTTGTCAATATCTTTTGGAAACCACAGTAGGACAGCCTGGCTCTGAAATTGTCTCTTGCTGCTGACTGCTCATATAAAAACAATAGTTACATGTGCCTCTAAATTGCTGTATAAAACCAGGAAGGAAAGATGGGGAGGGGGGGGAGGTGGAAGTGGTGTCTTCTGTTGCCATTCACTTCCTCATAACTATATCTCAATTTTCTCAGTTCAGCATGTTAACATATATTGTACTTATGAAGACCTCAGATCTTTTAAACACCTTAAAACACTAAGATAAAGTCTGCATATTGACAGGTGTCTCTTTGAAATTATTTTAGTCTTCTTCTCCTCTGTAAAGATAAGTCACTCTTCCTGGTGAAAATCCCAAAGACAACCCAGCGGAAGTGATGGTGTCTGGAAAGAGGAATGTTTTCCCAGTATGGTTTATCACTGTTTCAGTTTTAAAAAGTTATTTGAATTTTGCTGGACCACCAAAGATCCAGCAAATACACCTTCAAATGCAAATTTCCAAGTTTTCTTATCACACTATGTAAGTATATTATCAGGTTGGTGTGCAGCCACCACTTGTGTTCTGTTAGAAATGAAAAGGCATATCTGTCAAGATGCAGACCACAAATTTCATTTTTAATTTTGATTTTGAGTGCTTATATACAGCACAGATTTTCAATTTGCTTGAGGACCTGTGTGAGTGCATGAAAGAGGCTGGCTGTGAACATGTAGGTTTTAAACATTGAAAGATATGACTGCTACATTTAAAAGGAAGTAGTAGAACAAGCAGACTGCCTTAACACATCAGAGACAAGCAAGACAGACTTACTAGGGTTGTGTTTCACAAGCCTGAAGCACTTCTGCAAAACCAGCACACAGACTGTTCTTCCCCTGACCTAAAATGGGTTACTGCCCCTTTCTATCAAAATGGCATTCATGCTGGGGAAAAAGCATGGGCATCTGACACCTCGCTTCTGCTATTACTTAGCAGAGCAATGCACATTAGATGAAGCTCTGAAGAACTAGAGTGCACTCTTAGTCTGAATAATGTTAATGGCATTGTCTTTAATGGTGCAAAGCTTCCACCAGTAAAAGTTTGTGAAGACACTAATATCCTTATATGTACTTTGATTGTTTGCGGGGGTAGAAGCAGGGCATAACAGGGATGTTCTCTGTAAATGTTATACTGAAACCTTTTTCAGAATGTTAACAGGACCAGTAAATATTTAACAGAAACGCATTTCACTTCCACAGATTCAGTGACACCACCCTCCATACTTCCTGCGCATTTTGAAAAGCTGAAAACATCTCTGTCAGCTTTTTGACTGGCAGCTTTTATCAGAATAGTTAAAAAATGCTAGAGAACAACCCAATCCTGTTACCTGTATGTTTATTCCATCTGTATTCTGGAGGTAAATGTAGGCGTCATAAATAGGACTCAAATGAGACACAGAATCACCAGCTTGTATTTTCCAGTAGAATCTTTAACTTTTCTTTTCAAAAGACACAATCAATATCTTTGTGGTATTTCTGTTCAGTCATGAAACTGAGGCTGCTTGCCTCCTATGTATTTAATTTGTATCAATAAGAACTTTAATAGTCCAGTGATTCAATTTGCAAGAGAAATGCTTTTGCAATGTACCTTGATGACGGAGAGTGACTAGATATGTTAGCTCATTAATTGCTTTCATGAACATTTATGGAGGTAAGAAATTAAAACTTAGAGGAATTCTTTAATTTGTATAGGGTATTTGGATTTCAAAATTCATGTGCTTTTAAAATTCTGAATGTGTGTCCTAGTTTTGGCCAGGATGGAGTTAATTTTATCACTGTTGCTGGGAGGGGGCAGAGCTTGGAGCCAGGTGGGTATGCCTAGGTTGCCATTCAATCCCACTCATGGTAGGCGGGCAGAAGTAAGGGATTCTCAGTTCTGTAATGGAAGGGGGCATTGCTTTGGATGGAAGAAAAAGGAGCTACTTGGATGGATTGTGGCCATTTCGTTCCTTTTTCTGGGGAAACAAGCAGCAAATGGAGGCATGGAATACTAGTGAGGTCATGTTGGGTGAGACTCCATAGGTATTTTTGCATGTAAACACACTCTTTTATACAATGTTGTTATGAATATTGTTGCTGTTACTGTTTATTTTCTTATCTCATTGCTGTTTCCAGTAAACTGTTCTTATCTCAACTAAGAATCTCTGCCTTTTGTCTGTCACCCAAGGCCAGTGGCTGCATGGAGCTTATTTTCCATTTAAAACACAACCATATGATAATAGATTTCAGTAGTTTAACTTGAATTGTGTGATTACCATGCTTACCTCTAAAAAAGGGTGCAAGTCTAGATGGATACTCCTGTAATCTGTAAATAAAGGTAAATAAATCCTTCCTTTAATGATGTCAGCTTTATATTATCATATGGTAAAATTATACTTCTAAACAATGCCTGAGTTGTTAATGTTTCCAGTCTAGGTGGTAGAAAGTGTATGTGAAGAGAAACAGGATAAAAAGCAGAATTATGAAAAATAGACTGAAAAGCCTTACAGATAAGGATTGCAGCTTCACAAATTGGAACCAACGTTAACCTATCACTGAAGCCTATTTCAACATTCTTACTTGATTCACTTTGAGTACTGATGAGCCACGAGCACACATACAAATAGACAATAAAAACTTACTGGTGATTACCAGAACCTGAGGGATGTCCTGAAGTTCAGCCAGGAGAGGTTTAGGTTGGATACTTGAAAAATCTTCTTCATCCAGAGGGTGTTTGGGCACTGGTACAACTCCCCAGGGAAGTGGTCACAGGACCAAGACCGATAGTGCTCTAGAAATGTTTGGACAGTCCTGTCAGGCACATGGTGTGACTCTTGAGGATGGTACTGTGCAGGGCCAGGAGTTGGACTTGATCATCCTTCTGGGCCCCTTCCAACTCAGATATTTTGAGATTCTCTGATTCTGTGATCTGATGACAGCATTCTCAACAAATGAGAAAGTTGTGTGTACTTAGTTACCTCAAAGAGTAATGATTTGCCACATCCTGTTAAAGCAGAAATTTTTCAGGAACAGATAATTATACCTTTAAAGTGAACTTAGGGCTGTAGCGTTGTCAATGTGTTTTATGAGTGCTGAGAACTGTGGACATTGACTGGACTAAGCAAAAAAATTTGCAATACTGAAATGTGCCTGAGCTGTGAGGCATACAAGAGAAACATACCCATGGCAGTCACTTAGTGAGGTAGTCAAAATGAACACGGAATCTTATAAACTCATAAGGAGGAGATGTTGAGCACAAACACTAAGATTCACATTCCCTTCCAAAATGTGATAATTATATTAATCCTTCCAAGATGGTGCATGTAGAAATTTTGTGTTTAAACTGATCCATTCTGTGCACATGGACACTTCTTTTTTTGAAAGAGATTTAAATTAGATGCCATATATCCATATAAATGTCCTACCCATTAGGATCTGGAAGGACTGTCTTGCTAATACAAATAAACAGGATTTCTTCACATTAAAGACTCTTCAGCAGTGAAAATCCAAAGACACTCACACCAGAGAGACAAATTGCATCATGATGAGAAACAATGTGCCAATATCTGGGTTACTGGCTTGTTGCGGATTGAACTGGTGTTTGTCAGACATCAAATAATGTAAAGTTTTGAACTGGGTTTCTAAAATAACCATAGACTGATGAGGACACACACATCAGTGTAAAACTTTTGGGGTTTTTAGCTATTACGTGGATTAAGACTTTTTGAGGATGTACCTACAGAAATGGAATCCGGCCAGCACCTTCTCAAAAACTTCTGTAACACCTGAAGCAGCTAAACAGCACTACTATGGAAACTTCTAGATATTTTGAAGAACAAGGACTTTTCACATTCAGCAGCAAACCAGTTGGTTGAATAACATAGGTGCATGAAGAAGATATTTGAAGCCACCTGTGAATTATATGGCTCTCCAGAATTCCCCTCCGTTTCACAAGGAGATTTATGCTGACATGGCCTTTGATCTGAAGTCTTCTCAGTTGTGCCCAGTTCCAAAACAGGACAGGATATAAGCATGCACTATTCTCATAATCTTCCACTCTGCACTTTCTGCTCTCATTTCTTCTTTTCTATGCAAAGGAAGCCAGGCACACAGGTCAAGAGCAAATAACAGTATGGCCCAATAGCCTTTTTGGGACAGACATTAGCAGACTGGGTTGCTTACAGGTTACATACACCTTGAAATACTTAGACTCTTGAGAAAAAAGAATCCACTTTTGTTAATGTTATCTGATTCATCCTGTAGGAAGCAGTTCTGTAAGCACACAGTACTGTCATAAAGCTTTCTTCTCGATACCATCCGCACTTGACCTCAATAAGCATATGGAAAGCAGTTTGTTTAATATATGCTTGAAGGCTAACACCAGAAATTAATTTCTGTAATAAATATCTTGAGTGGTAACTATTTCCCAGACTGGCTTCCTGCAGAAGATTGCCATAAGAGAACTTATGATAGAAGCAAATACATCCTCTGTACTTGTGAGAACTGGGTCCCATTTTACCTGTATGTGAATCACAGTCTCCATTCAATGCAGTAAAATGTTCTTCACTCT
Source organism: Lanius collurio (assembly GCA_020086605.1). Taxonomy (NCBI): domain Eukaryota; kingdom Metazoa; phylum Chordata; class Aves; order Passeriformes; family Laniidae; genus Lanius; species Lanius collurio. Next base: position 33,957,616 of record JACBWW010000005.1, read on the forward strand.
CTTTATTCACACTTGTTTCTCTAAAGAAATTTTTATAAATCTTTTCTACTTCAGTCACATGCTTATAATTTGCTCATAATTCTGTGGCATGCATACCGTAATACTCAACATATTGTGTGAAAGATCTCTTCAATACAGTCTGTTCCTTTCAAAGTATCTGCCATGATTTTTCATTAGAGATGCTGTCAAAGCTAAATTAGACAATATACTGTTTGATAAAACATCTTATTTCAAAATATAGCAAGACTATGCAGCAAAAGCCAATATAAATGCATCTTGAGGAATCAGCATTTCCTCCTCGTGATAAGAAGGAGAAAATGTTTTGATATATTTTTGGCAATGAATTCTGAAATCCAGGCTATAAGTGCTAAAGAGCTTGTCACTTTGGGAGCTAATCCATATGCCGAGGATACATTAAACAAATATGTAGCTACTTACTTCAGGGAATGACCAGATACGAATAAAACTTTCACAAGGAAATCAAGCCCAACTACTGGTAAGTTTAAGGTGAAAATTCAAATCACTTTTGACAAGGTGGAAAAGCAGATAGGGTCATAATGCAACTGCAGTGTAATGTGCATGATTAACTTACTCTGGACCTGTTCCCTGGCAGCAGGATTTTACACAATCTACTTTGTAGAAATAGTCATTGAGAAAAAACATGCAACTCAAAGCACAGAGCTATGCATAAATAATAATAAAATAGTCTGGAAAAAGTGAACAAGCAATGATTTCATTTTCTAACCACAGGGTTTGGCAGTGGAATCTACAACAAAATTTTATTTTTGCACTTAAGGCCCTAGTCTTTCTTCTCTACTGGAAAAGGGGTGGAGGAGTTCAACTATGTCCAAATATACTGTTTTTCCTCTGTATGATGATGTATTTATTTAATCCTTTAAAAGAATGTTAGGTACAGCTCTACTTCTTAAGTTCTTAGATCAGACTGAATTCTTCACTTCTAGGCATGGATGACACAACCTTTTAGCACACCTGAAGCACAAATGATTGAAGTGTGAGGGGGAAGCAACATTTCCTGCAGTTGCTTTCAGTTTTGTCATGCAGGGATAAATCAGTGCATTGAGAAGTAATACTTTACAGGGATACAGAATTAGCCCCTGCAGTCTCACCAGAGTTTAATGGTGATCTGATGCTAACAGCATCAGTTTCTGCCATCTGTTCATAAGGGGACCACTGACTGTTCAGTGAGCCTCTTTGTTAATCATGCTAAAGGGAATTTGGATGACTAGAACTGAATTTTTTGAATACTCCCATCCAGCAAAACCACCAGTGTAGTTAATAACTGAAGATAGGAAAAAAGCAAAAATTAGAGCAAAACAAATTATTTAAATACTTAGTTCTAGTTCCATTTTCACAGCTCTTTTTGATAAAAAAGAGCTACATGCCAAGTACTGTAGTAGAGAAACTGTATTTATTCACTACAAATAAATAGTCCAATAAATTTATATTTTTATGCTTATACAAAGTTATGGTTTCACAAATATGTTATTTTATGACATAAGTAGTCTAAGCAACAACTTTATTTATATAAGATATAAGTAGTTTGAAAATGTATATTAACACTTGTAGTCTGTTTTGAACTAGTTATGTCGCATGTCTTGTTCTGTCTAATTTCTCATATGTGCTTTGTTGTTATTATTTCTGATGCCTAATAAAATGCAGGGAATTAGAATACCAGATGATATGGAAGAACAAGTGGTAAAACTAAGTACACATTTATGTTTGCATAAGAATATATTTAACTGTATAAAAAGCTATTCATAAAAAAATAGTATACAAGTGAAAATGCAGTTATTTAAATGTTTATATTGAAAGGATAAAATGGTCAAAGAAAGTAGTTCTAAATTGAATTAATTACTTATACTCACTATGTTGCACTATTTGCACAGATACAATTTAGAAATGCATTCCAGGAGAGTTCCACAGGGTATTAAATACAGACACGAAGCAAAGATAAGGTTTAAAGCTAATTAAAAGCTAAGCATAACAAAAGTCAGGAATATTTAGACAGATCGTTAATTATCTATCTGTTTAAACATGAATTCCCTGAAGAAGAGTCAGCATTAAAGACATCCCTGAGAAATGTGTCTTCAGGAAGGAAAGGCTTTTCACTCTAAAACTGTTTGTTTGGATATTCTAATTAGCAATTTAAGAATACTTGTTATCAATAAGAACATGCCTTTTCAACGATGACCATCATTGCTTCCATTTATTCTATTCTAATTAGAGTCTGGGGAAATGTCTGTTTCAGACCAGTTTCCATATTTGTATTGAAGCAAACTTAAATTATTTTCAGCTCCCTTTACAAGAGTTGAAAAAACTCTTGTCTACCATCTTGCTCTCCCTTCCTCTTTTTGTTTATGTGTGCTGGCTCCAGCCAGGACAGGCTTAATATTTGCAGTAGCGAAGAGAGGACATGGCTAAGATCTGGGGGTTGTGCTGTACCACCTCACGATGGGGGGATAGGGGAATGGAGTTTCTTGCAGGAAGAAGAGGTTCTTTCTGGTTGGGGTAGATAGCATGGCTGCAGTGGGGTCAGGTCAACTTCCATGGTGAGCATTTTGGCATGTGAATCACTCTCTCTCTTTTGTATGGTTTTGTTATTAATATTGCTGCTGTTACTGTTTGTTTTCTTATCTCATTGTTGTTTCTAGTCTTCTAGTCTAATTGTTTTTATCTCAACCTGTGACCTTTTCCTGGTATGCCTCCAATTCTTCTCTCTAGCCTGCTACAGTGGGGAGGAGAAGGGGGAACGAGCAAGAAGCAGCATGGTTTGGAAAGTCTCAGTGGGAGGACTAAATTGGGGAGTACCATTCTTAAACCACAACATTATGTTATATTTAATTCCAGTTTAGTTGGTCTTCCAACAATTAAAAATTACATTAGGAAAATTTGCATAGAAAACTTGAGTTAAAAGTTGAGTGGAAAAATGTGATCAGCTACTGTTTTGTTCTCACGGGCAAAGCTGTCTCTGTACTGAGCTTAAAAGAGGATTTCATGGTAATCTTATATATGAAATGTGTCTGGATTCAAGTTTGCCAGAGGGACCTGGACGAGCTCAAGAAGTGGACCCATGAAGATGTCATGAGTAACAAGACCAAGTGCAAGGTGGTGCACTTGGGTGAGAGCAACCCCCATTATCAATCTAGGCTGGGGGATGAACAGATTGAGAGGAACCCTGCCAAGCTGGTTTCAAAACAGACTTGTTGCTGGCCAAAACTTTGTTAGCCACGGTGGCAGAACCTTGGGGAAAACATATATGAGGAAGGATAAAAAAATGCTGTGCACAGCTGTGAGAAAGATGCAAGAGAAAAAGCTCTGCAGACACCAAAATCAACAAAGAGGAAGATGATGAGGCATTCTAGGTATCAGAGCAGACATTTCCCTGTAGCCTGAGGAGATACCATGGCTGTAGTTTTGCAGCCTGTGGAGGACTCCACATCAGAGAACGTGGACCTGTCGTGAAGGAAGTTTCAGCTTAAGAAGAGACCATGTAGGAGCAGGCTCTTGGCAAGAGCTGTCGTCTGTGTAGGGAAGACCACATGGAGCAGTTTTTCTGATAGGAGCTGTGATATACGGACACTAGAGCAGTTTGTGAAGGACTGTATCCTGCGGGAGTGAGCCCATGCTGGAGCAGAGTGAGAGTGTGAGGTGAAAGGAGTGGCACAGACAAAATGCTGTGAACTGACCACAACCCCCACTCCCCATCTTCCCTGTAGTGCTTACAGAGTGGGTAAGAGGTAGAAGATTTTGGAACAAAGGAGTGAAATTGAACCTGGGTAGAAAGAGTAGGGTAAAAGGAAAGTGAGTTTAGTTTTGTCTATTTCTCTTTATCCTACTTTAATATATATTTTTTTAATTAGGAACAAACTAAATTAATATTCTTCAAGTCTAGTCTTCTCTGCCTCTAATGGTGATTTGTGAGTGATCTCCCTGTCTGTAACTCAACCCACAAGCTTTTTCATCTAATTTTCATCCCCCTGGCCTGTTGAGGAGGAGGAGTGAGAAAGCACATAGGTGGGAGCCTGGCAGTCAGCCAAGGTCATTTCACTGCAGAAGTTTATAATTTCATCACATCAGATGAGTCCCTTCTCCCTCTTCCAAGCCCTGCTGTATTATTTGGGACATGATGTGGGTGGGTGGTATTGATTTTTCTAATGTGCTAATCCAGTCTTTGTCAGAGTCCTTTGAAGCTGATGTCTCTTCTGTGCTACGGTCCTAAGCCACAGAGACTGCATGCTTAGACAAGGGGAAGGAATCTACATAAACTCTTCCAAATTGCAAGTTTATTTCTCATCAGTGGGCAAGAACTTTTTTGAGATTGAGTTCCATGTTTAATATTTGCATCCAGCTTGTGCATATTTATCTGCAAATAATCACCCAAATCTTTGCACATTCATTTTCAGAGGGGTATCAGTGAACTGCTTATGTAGATTTTCTGCATACAGAGCTGCAGATTTTACAGCTACTAGAGTTCACATTTTAAAATGTGGTCCTATTAGTGTAAATCATACAGTGTTAGCATATAAGTGTGTGGTATTGAACATGAGGTCATTTGCACAGCTCTTGGAAATCTGAACATTTGACAGAAATGGCTTGATTATGACCAAATTTGCTGCTTCTGAAGTGCCTTCATTTCTAAATCCAACCCATGCAGCAGTCAGATGTAAGAGTGTGAGTTTTTTCAAAGACAGATTAATATCAAAAATTAGAAACTGTTATTTTGATGCTATGGGGTGCAATAACTGTGGTGAATATGCCTGTATATTTATGAAAAATATTCATGATATTATGAAATTTATATTTTTCAGATATTTGATGACAACTTTTATTGTGAGTCATTAAATAGGTTTTTGCTCTTTTTCTTGAAAAGATGACTAAATCGTGTACTAAATCAGTACAAGAAAGTCAGGGACCTGTTGGAGTGGGTCTGGAAGAGGGCAACAAAAACAGTCAGAGGGCTGGAACATCCCTCCTGTCAAGAAAACTGGAGGAACTGGGGTCAAACCTTGTTGCAGCTTTCAATATAGAAAGGTGTAAAGATAGATTGAAAGAGTCTTTCTCACCAGGGCCTGAAGGATTATGACAGGGGGCAATATTCTGGGTTGTTGTTTAATTCAGAATACACATCATAAAGGTAAATATTTTGGCATGGGATTTAGGTTTCAACATCCTTAACAAACCTAAAACTTACAGCTTAAGAAAATCTGTCAGTCATGGTGTAGACCCAATCTCTTCAGGCAATACTTTCCTAAACATATTGTTTCTCATCTAGGGGACTGGGAATCCACTGCTTCTTCAACAATAATTAAATACACAATTATTCAAATTATTAAAGTGCTAAATTTAGGATGCCTTTAGCCATAGGTGCTTGTAGAAAACAAGTACAAATATTATTGCTGTGATACATAGATGAAATTCACTGGATATGTTTACAGCTGGTAAGATTTTACTTAATTATATGCTTTAGATAATTATATATTTTATAGTGCTAGGACATAAAACTAGCTAACAGTATAGGCTGATTATTTCAACATGGACCTATGCAACAGATCATAAAAAAATGAATTTTTATTTTTACTCCAGCTTTTCAAATATTTGAGAACTGCTTTTCATCTTCCAAGGATCAGTTTTATAAGAGCCTTAATGACTATTTGTATGTTTTGCTAGAGATCTTCCTTCCTTTTGATGTATCAGTTTGTTTATAACATTGTGATTATGACTTGACCATTTAGCTACCAAAAAATGTCAATTTGCATTTTGAGAAGATGAGGCTGATGATTATTTGCAATAAGATCACCTCAAGAAAGGAGCTATAATTTCAGCATTACGGAAATGTGATTACCTTCCCTTCTTCACTATCAGCAACAACTTTCAGTTTGGATATTCACTGTGGTATTTTCTATACAGACATAAATCTTTCTGTCAGAAAGATTGAGTAACCTTGTTTCCTGAGTTCAATTTGAACTGAAGGACAATGCACCAAGGACAAATTTCTTAAGATAAATAATCAAGCAAAAACCCATGAAACAGTAATTTCATTACTACAAAATAAAGCAAAGACTCCAAGCATGGATAAATTCAGAGCTTTCTAAACTTTCTTAAAACTTTTTGCGGACTTGAAATTTTGCTAATTATGTATTTTTAGAAATAGAAATAACATAAAATATTTGTTGAACTGTACAAAATAGTGTATACTGATTAGTCAGAACTTTTGTCCCTTTAATAATCTATTATCTTCATGTTGTAAAGGTCACAAGCAAAATGATAAGTTTGCCATGTTCCCAAATCTTAGTATTTTAGATCTCAAAATGTCAGCAGTAGATTAACTAAACCTTGTTTTCTCCCTCTCCCCTTCCCTGGAGAAATAAAGAATATTTGTGAATTACTTATGGTGAAGATCCTATTTCTTGTAATGTTTCATAAAGCTCTTTTATTTCTCTTTACTTCCATTTTATGGATATCTCATTGCATCCCTACCATTCTTGCTGTGTATTGCAATATTAATCCCATGGATTTTATTTGCAGAACTGTAATGTTAAAAAATTGACATTTCTTCCTGCTGTTGTTCAACAACAGTGGTTCTGAATTTCAGTCCAAGATTAATAGCTGTTTGTATGAGCTTACAAACTAATGTCTCACTGCCCATTAAGAAGAGTATTTCACAAATATACAGCCATACAAAAATCTTTTAGTTCCTCAAACAACATGTAATTAATAGCTTGGCTGAAACTGTCAGTAATGGGAAAAAAGCTAAGAATCTTGACTATTATTCTGTTCTCTGGACATCAGAGTTTTAAATTTCTAGTACCCATTTCAATATTCTAGAAGGCTGCTTGCATCAAATATTCAAAAGCTGGTATCCACTGTGCATTTAGTCATCCACTGTGAGGTCTTTTATTTGTAGTCTACATAAATGATCCATAGGAGAGGGGAAAAGGATCATAAATGAACAAATACTACTAAGGGCCCTACTGTTAGTAAAACTGTAGTGGAGGGGCTTTTAGATAATCTATGAGTCCAAGAGACTCGCATTAATTGCTTGACATCTGAGCAACAAGGGAACAATTGACAATATTTACCAGTTATTAGTGGTTATTGATGGGATTTAACCTTATTTTCCTAGATGATTAACTTCTATTCTTATTCCATTTTACCCAGGTTTTATAGCACTCATCAAAGCAGATGGGCATCCTCCAGGTGGATTGTAAACTGGGAAGAAATCACCAGAAACGTATCTTTTTTTTTTCCTCTTTTCAGGTGGAGAAACATGGCTTAATTAAACATGGTTTAATAATGTTTTTGCTTTATGTAAGTTTGTTGCTATAAATATCCAGTAAAAGGAGAAAAGAACTCAAACAAACAAAAAACCCCAATCTAATTAAAAACACCAAAAAAATCACCAACAAAAAGAAGGTGCCTTTTCTTTGGAGAAACTGAATTTTGTCTAGGATTTTTGTCTTTCTTGTTGTTCCTTCTATGGTCTCAGAAGATCTTCAAGGACATTCAGTCAGACTTTAGTTTTCCTGCAAGTGGTTTCTTTATATTATAGAAAAAACTCTCAACAGAAGATCCTTTAAGATCATATCCGTATGCTCATTGAGTATCTTTCATATTGAGTAAAATATTGAGCCTGGTTCCATTTTTCATAGTATGCAATGTAAAGAGCTGTAGATCCTGGTGCTGAGCTCATGCCACCTCAATACCTTCTTCTTAAACCTTCCAACTAGTCTCAAGGAGGTTTCCTGCTTCCTCATTAAAGGATATGAACAATTTTAATACATCATTCTCAGCCCAATCTTGGTATTTCAGACGATAGAGTATCTCCATGGATCACTTTTGGAAATAGGACCCAGGCACTTCTGAGGGTGCTATTCTGAGCCTATGAAGTTCAACTTTTGCCTTAAGGTGACAATGTCACCTTTGGGAAAAGTCTGGGTTTCTGACCTCTCCCTATAGATGCTGGAGATGGATACAAACATCCTTGGGCCATAAAGGGTCAAAAACTCCTTATATTCATGTGTGGCTTAGAACTGTGTGCCTTTCACATTAGACAATTATTTATAGCATTGCAAGACTATATTTGCATGGGTTGAATTGTAAAACAACCATAAAGAAGGAATGGCAGTCAATATGTAGGGAAGAGAGTATTACTCAATTTATTGAAAGTGATGGCAAGAAACTAAACATTCATCTTAGTAAAAGTCACAATGGATTTACAGGAATGATCTAATATCTACATGAAATTTTTACAGAAATTGTCAAAAATATATTTTACAGTTTGATCTTTGTATGAGATATTTGTACCGTTGTCATTAGAACTATATAAGGCACAGGTCATGAAAGTTAAAATTGTCAGAGCAAGGCAAGAATAGGAGTACAAACAAGGCATTTTTTTTTTTTTTTTTTTGTCAGAGGAGCAAATAAGAAGACAAAGTTAATCAAGACAGAAATGTTCCTAGAAAAGTTGGGATCTTATTTCCATTGCTCAGAACACAAAGCTCAAAGCTCCCCCTGAATATGCACCAAGAGACACAAAGCAAACCACTCCACAGCTGTACTGATTCTCTATTGTGTAGCACCAGGAGAAGTGGAATAATAAATTCATGCAGTTTAAATTGTGCCTGCACAAACTCTTATGCACAGGAGAAGATTGCTTCTTTTCTTCACTACATTAATGTCTGTATAATACCTATAATAATTATTCTTCCCCATGTGTCAGGAAGGCACTTCATTGTCAGTGTTGTTTTGTTACGAGTACAGCATTGGGTCATCATTGAAAAATAGTAGACTTTTCAACTTACATAAAGAAAATTGTCTTATGGGGCAGAAGTAAAAAAAAATAAAAATTCTTGTAACAGAAGAGATGAAAAAAGAATGCTTTTACCATGGTTATTCTCTGAGCTTCTGTTTATAAATACTCACTGTTCTCACAAAATTCTTGTCATTGTACTTTATTCAGAATGACAAAGATATCTGTGAAATGAGCCTCCACCTGGAGAACTGAAGGGTAATTTACAGCTATATTAAGGAAAAATTATTATATGTAGAGCTTATGACATCAAGGGCCTTTTACTAAAATTGCTCAAGACTTTCAATTATATGTCTTTGCTTTCAGTTATTTACAAAGTTGCTAAATTAAATTGTTTAAGTCAAGGTTTTTTATGTCAGGGATCTGCCTCAGGCTGAATTTAATTTTTTTTTCTTTGATGTGTAAATATGTGGTCAGCCTATTTCTGCAAGAAATATATATCAAGTGAGCAGGGACTGGGAACAGGGAAGTGAGGAGTGAATATTTTTTGTTTCTATAAGAACTCTACCAATTTTGTTACCAATTACATATTAATTTCCTAGTAGATGCTTTATAGAGATTTATTTACTAAAACTCTCAAGAGACTTTACATGCCCTGAGATTTTACTTTGACTAAGTCTCTGTACCTTGTGTTGACCATCTCACGCTCTCTTCTGTTTTCAGTAACTTTGCCCAGTTACAGGCACTCAGGAAAAATCTGCTTGGGTTACTATAATAACCAAATATATATGAGATAAGAACCCAAAGAGAGAATAGGAGAGAAATTATTTTGAATGTATAGCCTGGAGGATAAAAAGGCAAAGGCAGAGATGATGAAAATTTCCTGAAGGTGGATAATGAAGGGAACTGGAATTCCAGTAAGGAAAATGAAGAGAAAACAGGAAAATGGTAAGAGATTATGAGGATTCCAGGAATCACACAGAATGGGTTAATCTTAGTAAGCCACGTTTTTAAGACCTTTACCACATTTGTTATTTTCCTCTGAATTCAAATAGGTCCAATCTTTCTTGAAGTAACATAACCATGATACTCTAGGTAAGGGTTTACTGATTTTTGCCTAATTTGGAAGCTATATTTTCATTTATATGTCTCTTTATGATGCTACTCATAAGAACCTGACATCAACAGCACGTATGCAACTACACTTTGGCTCTTTTTTTAGCCAGCTGTCTCTTATCCTTTCTGTTTTCAACTGAATACTCTTTTCTTTGAAATTCTCCACTTTGACAGTGAAAAATTGACACCTTTTAACCAATTTTAATTTTCTGACCAGTTTCACTCCAACCTTAAACAATTTCTTCCAGAAAATTTTTGCTTTTATTGTTTACTAGAATAGCTTTGAAGACTATCAAAAGTTTAGAGTTTCTCATCTACATGAGTCTGTTAGCCTGGAATAGAAAGAATCAGTTAGGTTAGTCTGACACAATTTTTTTTTTGACAAACTCCTACTGAGGATATAAATATAGATGACATAGATGATATAGATTGTACAGATAGATACAGATAGAGATAGATTAGAAATAGATATATACATACATATATAGGTTAACTTCTAGATGGTTTTATAGTGTGCCTCCTCCCTTTTCTACAGCATGTCAACCTGTTCCAAATTTCAGTCATTTCATAAACAAGGAAGGTCCACATATAGGAACTAAAGTTCCTGAGTATTTTGATGTTAATATTATGATATTTATTGTAATATCAATTTTTGCACTTTGACAATCTGGAGAATTCCATCAAAACACACACAGAAGACATTAAATAAAAAAAGTACTCACAAGGTACAAAACGGCAAGAGTGAGATTGTTTATTTTATCCTCATCTTTCTGTTCAAACACCTGCATACAGACATTATTTTATATATTTTATATATATATTTTATTTAGTCTGCATACAGACTATATTTTATGAGAATTTTTGTGAGTCATTCAGTTTTCCAGGTAAAATTACTATTTACTCAACCAGATTTATGTAGTGTTAAATTATAGCATAACTTTTATAACTCTGATGCATTTTTTAACTTTTAATGAAATTCTGCAAGATATAGATGTTCTTAGGACATGTTGCTGAGACTACCTTTAGTAGGTCAGTTTGATGTCACCAGGAATGTGAAGTTACAAGCATCCTCTGCTTGAAGTTCCAGTTGAGAATGTGAAGTTTCATCTAGCCTCCTTCTGCAAACAGCCTTTACTTTTTGTTTCATGTTTCTTATTTTTGCAATGTCTATCACACTAGAATTCTAGTTTCAGGTACTATATCTGCAAACTGAAAAAATCATCATTATCATAACCAAACAAGAAATTTGCAGTAAAGCTCAAAAAAAAAAATGTTATTCTAATTAATTTTCACCTTGTTTTGTGGTGAAAAAAACAACTGTGCAATGATCATGTTGATCTACATGCTGTATTAATACAGACACATGAGAATCTGCAATATAGAAAGGTAATCTGTCTCCCTATCAGCAGATGTACCTTCCTGAAAAAGCATTATTCACTTTTACAAATATTCTATTAATGGAGGTAATGTTCACAAACACTAAGTAAAACCAGCATTAGCACAAATTTAAGTATTTATTGCTTTTACATAAATCCTTTTTTCCAAGTGTTTGTAAATCAGCTGAGAATCACCTTTTTATCTCTGTTGATGTTACTTTCATATTAAAAGCTCATACATTAATAAAGTAAGTAACAGAGAAAATGATCTGGTAGAAAGACAAAATGTGGACATGCTAACAATACTGCTTTATGTTAAGAGTAGTGACACTGATGAAAAAAATTCACAAACCGGCCAGTGTGTCATTTGCAATAATTGTACAGCAGATGTACATATGTCAAACTTATCTGTGGTAAAATATCTGTGGTCTCCCTTCCATGAGTGGTCAATAGGCTGCCCTGAATCTTTATAAGCACAGTGCCCACATATATTACTAGAATCACATTCAACTAAAAACTGAGTATAGCATTCTAATCGCATAAAAAATGTCCTCTTTAAGAATGTATTTGTTGCTTTAAAAAGAGCAGTGGAAATACTTCTGTAAGTGACAACTGAATTCTAGGCATTCAGAGATTCAGGACCCAGAATTGTGTCCTCATTAATATTTTACTCTGAATTATTTCACAGATGTATATTCAACATTTTAATTACTCACAAAGCTCCACACCCTCCCCAGTGTACAGCCTATATTTAAATTCCCAGTAGGTTCTGTTCCCTCAGCTTCTCTTTTTATCTTCAAATATCTGCTGAATTCCCTTACTGCCCATTCTGAGAGGTTGTTAACATCTCATGTCCACAACTTTTAGCTATTCCTGACTGAATTTTTCAGTTTTTCTGACATCTTTTGGCTTCTGGTGTCACATCTCAGTGTCAGCTCTCCAGATTTCATTCACTTTCATCAGTCAAGCTTTTAAAGTCTCTGCCTTCAGCTGCAGTCCTATCATGTACCTGCCTTATTGGAAATGCCATTACCAGGTCTATATCAGTTTCCCTTCACTCCTTCAGTACTCAGAGCTCGAGACAGCAGCTATGAAATAATAAGCCCTACTTTTAAAGGCTCTGTAGAATCTATAGCTGCCAGAAACACATCTGCATGACTGCAAATGTACCTATTGAACTAGATTCTGTCTTGTAAAATGCAGAGGTAAATGTGATCTGAGAGGTACAGTATCTCTGAAGCCAAATTTTCTCTCTTGCTTCATAGCAGCAACTATTATGGGAGCTCTAGCTGCATGCTAAGTCTGTTGGGTATGACAAAATATGACACCACTTGTGAGGATGATGGGCCAAAATCGACATGCACTGCAAAAGGCTCTGGCGGGGGCACTGCCTTCCAGTTGTTATTTAGTACTGCCTGTGTCAGTGCAAATAGTGGTGCTTGTCCCATTTCCCTTAATGTTCAAGCCAAGAACTGAACTGAAGCCAATCCTCAGCCTATTCTTTGTTTCTCTCTTCTCCCACACCCTAACTCCTGGTCACTTGTGAAGTGCCTCATGAACGTTGTTGGGAACTGCAGAAGTAATTAGTGTTTCCAAGTCTGCCACTCAGCTGGAAAATAACCATTATAAACAACCCAACTGCATGCACTAAAGCAACTTTGAAATTTATTTTCATTAAGTTATTAAGTTAGAAAAGCAGGAAAATGTAGTTTAATGAAAGACAAATATGAAATTGAACTTTTCATAAACTTGTATTTAGAGCAACCCCTTTTTGATGTATAAATGTGAATTACGTTGTAATTGGGAGATAATTTAATGCAGCTTAACACCAGTTAGGCTGCCATTTTTTCTTCTGAGACTATTTGCATTTTGGAGAAAATAGAAAACATTTTTTGCAAACACCATGGAAAAACTCTTCTTCACTGTGAAAGCCAATGAAAGAAACCAAACAAAACAAGAAAGTACACAGAGCTGAGAGCACTTCCAACTACAGCTAAATAGTAAACAGAAGGATGTACCAGAAAAAAACTCAGGAACACCACTTCCAATATCTCTGTATCATCTATATTTTGGCTTTGGTTCAGTATAGTTGCTCTTGTTGAAGCCATCAAGGGAAGGAGTATTTTCTTAGAGACATAGGGAAGAATTCTTCAGGGAAGGATTAGTTAAAAAAGGAAAAGTGTTTAGCACATAGATATATCCTGAAACAATGGCCAGTCAGACAGAACAAATTCTATATTTCTTTAGGAAACTCCATTTTGCCACGTATGTAACCCAAGTACCAAAACATGCTAACTTTTTTGAAGTTGTGGTATTCACAACAACTTTTTAAAGCAGATTTTCAGCCTTTCTTTTGACCTGTGCACAACATCAAGCACTTCAAGGACTCCTAACTTTTGGTATTTCTAATTCCCAATTCTTCGGTTTCAAGAATTTTATACTTCATTTATTTATTCCCTAGAAAACTAATTTAGAAGTTTTATCTGGTGATGCAATAACTATAGTGAGGCCTCTCACCCCTGAAAAAATGTCATTGTGTAATTTCAAGGCGTCATAATCATGGAAGAGATGCAATAGCCGGACATAATGATCAGTGCTGTTGTATGTCTGAACTCCCTTATACTGTTTTTTGCCAGACTTATAAAATATGTCCAGTTCTTGAATGGAAAAACACTGTCCCATACTGTAAAATACCAACCCTTTTCTCTTTTTTTTTCCCCCTCTCACTGTGCACCATTAGCTCAGTGTGTTGAAGATCTTGAATCATAATGGCTTTCACTTTTCACTAAACATGCCATTTCCCATTCATTATCATCTCAAAAATTGGCCCCAGTGTCATGTGAATACCAATAAAAGTGATGCTTAAGGTTTTTATTTTCACTGCACTGGTGAGAAAATCCAGAAATGCTTCTGGTTGCTACTCCAATAGATCAGTAAACTCCTGTAACTTTAAATGCTACTGACAGCTTTCAAGAACTTGAGCCATTATAGCATGCTTATTGTCAAATGTGCCCATAGCAACACTCATCAGTGTCATCTGTTTCAACTCAACTCTTATTTTCTCAGTTGACACAAAAAAGCCAATACGCCAGTCACAACTGTTCCAATTTTAGTATGAGTTGAAGAATTATAATGTTCATATATTCCCTGTGCCAACTTGTGATGCATTTCATCAAATTGAAATTTCAGGAATAAAGAATATGGTGACAGGCCTGCGTACCCTCTTCTGCTGCTAAACAAGTCAATGCCTATTATTTCTTTTTCCCTTATACTTTTTTAGATATTTAACTAAAGAAAGGAGAGGTTAGGCAAGAGGTTAGCAAAATTTTTACAGAAAAGCTAGAGCTCTGTGCTATTGTACTTTATGATGTTTATATGCTCCACTGTGAGTCTGTATGTCTGTATTTTCTCTGAAGAGAGTGGAAAACTATGAAATACTGCTAAGAGAATATGTCTGTGGCTAATATAATAAATCTAGCTTAGGCCAAAAATATGTGGATCAGCATTGCCCCTGTTTTTGGCATCCAGGTGTGTTTTTCTTACTAAATTTTTTCAAATGCTTAGCCACAGGGAGACTGTGAGCCTTCAGCCTTCCCAGATCCTGATGTTTTGGAATGAGCATAGGCTTCTCCATGTTTATGATTGCTACAAAACTGAGGAAAACAGAGACACTTGTTTACATTCTTCCAAATAATAATTTTGCTATCTGCTCTTTTTCAGTCTTTTTTTATTGCCATTATCTGTGTATGATGCATATTAAAGAGGGAACATTTGTCTTGCACAATAGCTACCTTTCTGTCACGTTGTTAACGTGTAAGCATACTTTTGATGTGAGAATAACCTTGCCAGTGGTAGACATTGCTTGGGGCTTGAGGTCGGGATGTCATGTGACACACAAACCATAAATTTGTCCTCCTCTGAATATAGGAAAGCACTTAACGAGTGTTCTTTTTAATAGAGGCTAGAGACTGACTTTCCCATAGGAATCAGTGCAATTAAAATAATGTCTACTTCTCAAATTATTACACTGGCCTGAAACTCAAAGGAAACCTATAAATTCTACAGCAGTTTTTAATGTATATACATCTCTGTTTATCTAAATTTTTAGATAGCACAGTATGTCACTTGAGGGGCCAAGCCTGCATTACAGAAAAAAAAGACTTCTCATTCTTTCCAAATTCTTTCTTCCTTTTTTGCTTACAGTCATCAAAAGAAGGTATGGGAAACTGCAACTATGCATTTTACTCAGTGTAGGTTTCAGGCTCCTGATGGAAAAGATGCCACTCTTGATTCTGGCTGATCATGCCAAAAAAGCAAACCTTGTCTTTCAAAACAGCCTTCACCTAAGAATTAAGCTTTGTTCTTCAAGATTTTTTTTGCAGATCATATCAGTCATTCAATATTCTGGACATATAGCACAAACTGGACTTAAAATTCACATCAAGTATGCATCAATAAACCTTAAGTTTCCCAGAGGTGTATTTAATAGTCGTTCTGCAACTGCTGAGTTAGAAAGTAAGGGAATTCTTTTGATGATTTAGATGGTCAGTCTGCTTTTTTCATAAGTCAGGTTGGCAAAGGTTTGCTGAGTAGTGGGGAATTCTGCAAGTATTAATGTCTGTCCTTTTCCCTTAACTGTTCACCACCTCTTAAGATAGAGGTTAGGAGCACTCTCTTAACAAGCCTTCTGGTACAGTAAATGATATTGCATCATGGGAAAAAAATCTTGTGAATTGTGGTTTCTTAGAACTGAAAAGGGCATCAGTGCACTCCCTAATGCACTTCACTGCAGACACAGGCAAGTGCTTTCCATAGCACAGTATATGCACTAAGCCCTGGCTTTTAGCTTGCTGTTGTACTAGCTCTCAAACCCCACTAAGAGTCAGGTATCCTTTTCTCTCCCTTACTGCTAAACTTAGCACTTATTGCATTGGGAAAAAAAAAGAAAAAGAAAAAGAAAAGGGTAAAACCACATATTCCATTGGGAAGTAACAAGTGAAAATTCTTGAGGACTATCTAAACTATTTTCCGTGTTTCTTTCATTTGAATAAGTTTCAAATGAAGGTTATAAGGTTATAAGGAATAAACCATTTTGAATTCAAGAACACACCACTCATGGAATAATTTGGGCATGCTTTTGTTATATAAGTACATAGATGTCTATCTATCATCTATCTATCTATCTATCTATCTATCTATCTATCTATCTATCTATCTAGACAACTCCAATGTCTATGTATACATGATCTGACAATGTTCACTGACAGCCTACTGTATCCTGGTCAGCATCAACATAATCATGGACAGCAGGTAGAGGGAGGTGATTCTCCCCCTCTATGTCACTTTCCTGAGAACCCAGCTGGAGTTCTGCGTACAGCTCAGGCCACCCAACACAAGAAGAACATGGACTTTGGGAGCAAATCCACAGAGGAGGAAGCCATGAGACGATCAGAGGGCTGCAACACTTCTCTTATGAAAACAGGATGAAAGAGTTGGGGCTGTTCTGCCTGAAAAGGGAAGGCTACAGGGAGATCCTATAGCAAGTTCCCAGTACCTAAAGAGGCTACAAGACAGATGGAGAGGGATCTTTAACAAGGATATATAGTGACAGGACAAGGGGGAATGATTTTAAACTGAAAGAAGGTAGGTTTAGATTAGATGTTAGAATGTGAGCATGGTGGGATACTGGAACAGGGAAGTTGTGAGTGTCCTGTCCCTAGAGGTGTTCAAGACCAGGCTGGATGTGGCTTTGATCAACCTGGTCTAGTAGAAGGTACCTCTGCCCATGGCAGGGGCCTTGGAGCTAGATGATTTTTAAGGTTCTTTCCAACCCAAACCATTCTATAATTCTATAAATGAAGAAAAGGTGACATCTCTACAACATTGTTTATCTGCTGTGTTTTAAACTTCCTCATCTAGATGAGTTGGATTTGCTCAAGAAAAACTTCTTTGTTTGCATAATCTATGGAGTCTAAACAATAAATGGATATGTAGATGTTTACACAGTAAATATCTGTATTTAAGCAAATAATTCTGACCCAAAATTTGTCTCCCTCCCTTCAATTAAATGGTGTAATCTAAATGGTACTTTATTGCCTGTAAACTGTTGTGCTATCACAAGTAATATTGTTAACATGTATCTATTATTACACTGAATGATCAAAAAATGCTCTTTCATGAATCATCACTACTTTTTTTTTTGCATGAAAGAGGCAAAAACATTAAATATGGAGCCACTGTCAACACTGAAATTGAGTAGCTACTTGTATGTCCTTCATGCTCTGTTTTATGCACACTGCTTCTGGGCACTCTCACAGTTATCTCTAACATCGGAACAGACTGGAAGATGCGGAGTCAAACAGGATTATACATATATATACCTTTATATACCTTCCTTACTGTACTGCTGTTTTACCTTCCATTATAGAGCAGAGGGTCATTGATAGTTGTGTAGTATGTGACCCTCTGTAATTCCATATTCTTCCTAACAGAACTGACATTCACTAATTCCTTCCTTTATTAAATACAAGAACTAGGCTGCATTTCTTCGGCTGTCTGAAGAATTTCTCATCTCTATATAATGCCAGTAGTTCTGAGACTGATTTATGAGCCTAAACAAGACTCAGATGACTACAAATACATTATCTTTTCTGACACCTTTTAAGTGCTTATATTTTTTATTTAAGATTGGCTTTTTGCCCCATTGGTTGCTAATAGGCAATATGAAAATTGTTGCTGGGATTGACAGTAGTAAATATTCTTAGTGAAAACTGACACAAAGAGGCCATTTAAAACTATCATTGGTTTGTAGTTTAGTATCAGACCAAGTCTCTTCTTGGCCCATTGACTACTATGATCCTTCTAGGATGATACAATGATACTTTTTTTACTGCTTAATAGTTGCCTCTGTTTCTTATTAAGCTTTTTTCTTTTCTTTATAATTTTGTCTTTACACACTTATGCTATACTTTTTAATTCTTCCTTAGTAACCTGAACTTAATCCTATGTTTCATATTTCTCATTCTCTTATCTGAGTTCTATGGAGGGTGAATGATTGAATCAAACTGATCTCTTGATTCAGTCTTCCTATTTTTCCTCTGCAATTAGGTAATTTTCAACTATGCTATTACTTTTATTTCTTTAAAGGTAACAATACTATTTAATAGCTTTGCTTTTGGTTACTGTCCCCAAAATATATATCCCTATACTTCTCTGAATTAATTGAACTCTTTAATCTTTTTTAGATTTTTTCCCACCCTAGAAGTATGAAGACTGCTTTTTCAGATTATCTTAATCACGTTACCTTCCAGAATGACAATCTTAAACAGTTTCCCTTTACTAGTTATAATCATATCTAGAAATTTTCCTCTCATTTATCTTTTTTCCTATAAGAAAACAGTATTGCTAAAACAAGAGCAGCAGTGTTGCATTCAGTGAGCCTGAGGTTTTTTTTTAGCTTCTGCAATGAAACATTGCAAGTCCTGATACCTGTGGAGAAAAGCTTCAAATAGAAAACCAGATATACTGAAAATATCAAAAACATTGATAAAATAAAAAAAAGAATTCCAAATATATTCATTATTTAAATTTTAAGATCTCAGAGGGATATAAAATTTAAGAGCTTGAGTGCCCATTATGGAGTTATCAGTAACAAATCTTAGAAACATTAAATGGAGCTTTGTTAGTTCTGATGTAGGGAGGTAATATTTTGAAAGTGGAAAACTGTAGAGGCTGGTGGGCCTGCTGGGAAAGCTTCCCCAGATTGCTCTGTTCTGTTATGTTAATGTACCCCAGTTCTGCTCTCCCCGTTGGCTCTGTTGGTGGCTACAACTCTTGGTACTTGATATGCCCTGGGAGTTGCTTCATCAGTTCCCTTACCCTGGACCCCTCATTGTTCTCCCCCAGGGAGTTCCCTGAACCCTTGCAGGGGTGCAGACACATCAAATCTCTCTTGTAGAACCCTATGCAAGGCTCTTGCTGCTCATTTCATGGTCAGACTGTTTTAGCCAGCTGTCTGGTTGGTGTGTGTAAGCTGCCTGCATCGGGTGGCTTTGTCCTGGAGATGCTTTCAGGAAGGTCGCAACATGGAACCAGCTAAGAGGAACGTGACAGAAAACATTTTTAATATAAATTTGTTACCCTTAAGAATAAAATCTCTGACAGCTTTTGTTTGTTCATATTTGAGTTTATCTCCAGTTTTAGCTGTCCAGCCCAGAACAGTTTCTCTGTCTACTTTATGAAGATTATGTAGACTCATCTTAAACAGTATGAAAATTGAAGTTAAATGCTTGTCTTGAAATTGAAAAGGATGATTTACAATGTACAAGCAAATACAGAAACTCAATGGATTCCCAAGAACCAGTACATCAACTAGGCATGCATCTGTCAAATATTTCTGAAAATGCAATGAAGCAAACTGTAAAACTTTAATGTTTTTATTGGTAACAAAACCCATATAAGGAAAGACATTAAAAGATCTCTTCATCTTGTGAATTTCTCTGACAATCACCTGCAGTGGAGCAGCATGAGTGAAAACTCATTTCCTCTATCTGGAGCAGGGACAATTCTCACCAAACTGCAGTTAGAAAACCAAGAGACTGCAGGAGACTAAAGTTGAAGTAAAGAAAATTAAGGTAACGTAAGTGACCTAGACAGATGGTTCTGATTTCTCTCATAACAACCTTCTACCTTTTCTTGAGTAAGAAGGAACAGCTTTTTCAAAATTGAGCAGTTTAAAGAAGCATTTTGTCAGAAATATAAAAAAAATGCTTTTTTTTTTCCTGTACAAGCTGCTCCGTATTTCAGTCTTTCAAAGCACTGGAGAAAATTATTTCAGTAATTTTTAAGATTGAGGGTTCTGAAGTAGCTTATCATTAATAAAAAGTTAGGAAACAAACACGGAAACAAAGGTTGACAAAAAATGTTATCTCCCTTCCTCTCTGCCTTCCTCTATTCATCTCTCCCTCTTCTTTCTGCTTTTCTTTCCCCTTTTCCTTCCTCTCCTCCTCTATCTTCTGGCTATGCTCTCTAGTTGTTAAAGTATGTGTCTCCCTGTCAGCAAGAATCTACCAAAATTTAAACGTGATAACATCAATTCAAGTGTAACAAATACTCAACCATCTCACATGGCATAAATGTCAGGAGGGAAATGCTCAGAAAATTGCGTGTAACATATAAAATGCAAATGCAATATATGATGTCCCATGTGGAAAATGAAAATGCTGAGCTCAATTTTTGCCTTTCACTTGCCTTTTACTTGTCTTTTACTTTGACTGCTGCTGCTGAAAAACCAAGTCATAAACTCTTCTCAATCTCTTCTCACCTTGAATACCCAGATATTAGTCAAGTAGTGAGGCAGCTGTTTTCTGTCAGAGGTAACAGAAAATGAAGCTTCCTAGTAAGTTGCTTTATCATGGCCACATATTCTCCAAATATGTTCACTTGTATGGCTGGCAAAGAATACACTTCTTCCAGCTTTCTCCTCCCATTAATCCCTCTCAACTCCATCAACAACTTCTCCTGCAACTAACCGCTAAGAATATGAACTTGCAAAACAGATTAGAAGTACTTTGCTTTTCTTATGAAAAAAGGTGGTTTCCCTTCTTTTCCTGCTCTCAGTTGTTGTTTCTTCCCTTTTCTCCATCTGCTATTAAAAACATTCCAAAGTCCTCAGAAAATGGTCGTGGCTTTTCTCTTAGTTTCTGAGTAAAATATGGAGCTGGCCAGGCAATATACGTTTATATGTTCTGTCATAAACCCCATTAGACTGCCTCATTTTATGTTATGTTGCAACTTTATAAAGTTTGTATGATGTCTTTTTGAAGTCCTTGCTGCCTACCTCAGATCAAACTTATTTTTGTTCTACTTTTTTAGTTTAGCCACAGCAGTTCAGTAATTTCAAAAAGTAGTGCATGTTTAAAAATTCTGGAGAACTTAGTCCTTAACAGCTTTAATACTCTTAGTTTGGCATAAAGCTTAGAAATGGAGGAATGACTGCACTGTCTCTGAAGAGTGTTTTTTAGACTTGTCATGAAAATCTGCTTTGCTGTGTCTTCTGAAAAATTGCAGTGCAGGAATCATTGGTGGTAATTAGATGCAACCTTGTATGATCCTGTCCTCCTGGATGGAGCCTGAACCTACCACAAAGCATCAACGGCATGGTCTTTCTGTTGCAGAGTTACAGAGGAAAGACCTTGGCCAGCACCAGCCACAGCCAGGGAGTAGGGAGTAAGCCAGGCATGCTTGTGACTGTCCCTCATGATTCAGAGTAAAGAGTCCTCCTGAAGGAGAGTGTTGTCAAAATGGGATATTAGAAGCAGAAATCCAGAATACAGAAAAAGAAAGAACTGGACTTAGCACGCCCATTAAGACTAGCTCCAGAAAATGAGATAAAGGTACATTTTATAGAGACTCTAGAGGCTTACCTCAGAGCTGTGGATTGAATTTGGCATTAAGATGTTCAACCTTTAGTTTTTGCAATGATCCTTTCCCAGTCTTCCCACCAGAGCAACTGCCTATTTTCTGTTTTCCTGTACTCATATCTCCCACATCAGGATAAGCATTCAAATAGCTGGAAAGTCTGGATCTATCAAATCTGGATTTATTACAAAGTCAGAAATGAGTGCTTATTCTGAGGATCGGTTAAAATTCACCCTATTTGGTATCATAGAAAGGAAAGCCAGAGTTAATCTAAAGTGGTAGAAAAATGACTACATAGCTCTTTTACAAACTCTGTAAATGTTTTTGTGCTGTGTCCTTGTTTGATCAGAATTCATCATCTGAGTAAAAATAATTACAGCACGCTCATAAAGCTTCGTTGGTTTTCAAGTCCACAAGTTATTGACCAAATTTAAACAGATTTAATTTAATTAAGTGTCCTTTCCTGAAGATGTGCCTTTCAGTGACTTATGAGCAGGATTTACAGTACATGTTGGATCAAAAGAACATGCTTATGTCAACCAGAAGGAACTGACCAAAAAAAAAAAAAACCAAACCATTGCCTAAAATACAGTTTTCTTCTTGATGGCCCAAATAAAACTGAAAGGCAGATCTCTAACTCCCAGCTGTCTGCTTTCATGGCAATTGGCTTTCGCCGAGACTTTTTAAAATCTTCTTAAGAGAGGCAGCAGCCCTAATGAAAGTTCCTATGGGATGGAGCAAGTCCCAAGCCTATCAGTTGACCTGCCTAATCTTGTTGCCAGGATGAGTTCAACTCCCTTCTTGGACTTAGGTTTAAATTTCTTATATAATATTTTGGATGTTTCTAGATAGGCCTTTAAAAACAAATAGAGTTAATATTTTTAAAATTACAAATGTAATTTTCCTTGACTTGTAGATAGCTGGCTGGAGTATCATTAAACCTAAAAGAACTGCAAACAAAACAAAAACTAATTTGGACACAGAACAATGTAGAGAGTTTCCCTAAAAGGGGTGATTTAAAGCATTATGCAGGTGTGAAAATTAGAGTTTTGTTACCATGGAACAAGTGGTTTAAGAAAACGTATTCTAACTTGGTACATCTTATTGAACTTTTAGGTAGGACAACTAATCCATGCAATTTTAATTTGAAGAATTTCCACATAAGAAAGAAGAAATAGGTCCTTATGTTTTCATATTCTTATCATTCTTTTTTTTATATTTTTTTTTCACACTGGACTCTTTTCTGTTTCTTTCTAATACAACATAGCAGAAACATTTGATAAGACATTAATAAACTGTTTACTTTTGAGGAAAGAATGTCAATATCTAATTGAAAATCAGTGAATATAATGAATCCAATGGGTGAAATTTTTTGTTTTCTTATCTTGTACATTACAAAAACCTGAACTCTTCAAAACCAAATCACCCATAAACATTCATCTACATAGCAAAAAATAGTTCTAGCAATACCATAAGTGATAAAGCTATTCTAACAAAACCACAGTTGGGTCTGGTTAGTAATTTTCTACTGTTTATAATTTCTTACAGCTTTCCAGGTGATAAGAATTTCTAGATATTTTAAAATCCCTGCTGTGTCTATAGCCAGCAAATTTTTTTTTTTCTTTAAAGTGATGTCACTAGAAATACCAATTTTTTTTTTTCTTTATGTTATTCCTTCTGCAGTTCATCCTTTTTTGGTACCTTAAGGCTTTGTTAAGTGTGTCATTGTTTAGTAGCACAGTTCTAAACAATGCCTTTTGAGACCTAGAAAGTTATAGTTATTACCCTGCCAGGGAGAGCTTCCCCATACCAATGTGACAGAGACTGTAGCCCGAACAACTTGTTTCTGCAGTGTTGTTGCTATGGGAACAGATGCAAAATGCTTACCATGGTACTGTGACACAACTGAGTGTACTATGGCCTTTTTAATTGCATTCTTTGGGAGTCACCACAAACAAAAAGAGAGTATCAGACTGAGTGGCCTCCTGCTTATTTTCAAATGACACTTTTGAATTCATATTACAGAATATTCTTTCACCTATTTTAAATGCTTCTTTCTCCTACAGTTCCCAAACCAAAAGAAATAAAATTAGTCATTTAAAAGATGGAAAGATTAAAAAATGGGCTTACAGGCTTTCTGAGCCAGCAGGTCATATTGAGCCAATCTTGACAATTCCATGCTAGCAAAAACTTCTTGAATTAGAAGGTGCCACTTTCTCCTACATCATTGACTGACATATTTCATTATCTGGGCTAAACTGACACTAAATCTAGATTTAAATATTTCTTAAAATGCTAATTGTACCTCCTTTATTTGTAGTTCATACCATAAACAGGCTGCTTTCCTTTTGTTTCTTCTCTCTTCCTAATATGGACTCTCTCTTCTATTTTATATACTACTTTATGAGTTACTAAGCTCTTGTCTTAAAAAAAAGGCTCCATTGTTCCAGAGAAGAAAAAAATCCCAGAAATCTCCTTCTCCCTTAGACAAAGTAAACATTCAGAACATTTTTGTTGTCTGATAACCTCCATGTCTGCACTACACTTGTGATTAAGTCTCCTCAAAGGCTTACAAAATGTTGGGTGCTGCTGACATGTCAGTCATCTGGACACTTCTCTGCTTACATTTCACTTTTAAAAATAACACTGGCTACTTCCATTGGTCAGATCAGTTGAAAATTCTGACCCTAACATTTGGAGCAGAGAGTATATAAATGCAGAATACTACAGAGGGGACAGCAAGATTTCAGCCTCAGATTATCAATGAGTACTTAATTTCACAACAGCTTTTCAGCAATGATTCAAATGTGTTCCAATAGAATAACTTCAAACTGGTATGCCATCTGTTCGGATGAGAGAAATCAAATGGAATTGGAAGAGAAAATGAAGGAATAGTAATAAATTATTTCTATATATTTGTTATTTCTGGATCCATATATGGCTCAGTTATATTTATTAAAATTTCTGGCATTTAGGAACAAAGGAATGATACTCTTATAAAAAGATGATTATCAAAAGACTGGTATGTGACATATGTTTAAAAAATTAATGGGATGGGACTAGTCTGCAAAAGGACAAGCTAGGATAAGGTCCCAAATGTATTTGAAAAACTCCTTTAAGTGTCTAAATCTTCTTTAGGAGCAACCAGCTACATGACTGGGTCTAAAGACTCCTGCTTGAGTGTTATTAACACTAGGCTTTTTTCTGTTCTGCAGCCTGGTGAAGTAAAAGCAACTCTGTAGTTCCTTTTGGCTTAGTTATTTCACTCATTTAAAAATGATTATATGTCAGTATTCAATATTTAGGCATGACTTCACAGGCTAGGGGATAGGGAAAAAATCTTTGATTATATGCTCTACCGAATACTTAACATAGAGTAGTGATTGTTTACTGACACCTAGTCTCTTTGTTCAAAGGACTAGGTTATACACTGGAAGGAAGTTGTTTATGTTTGTTAGTCCAACAAAAATTCATTTTATAGAGAAAAAAGGTTCAACAAGAAGTAGTAAGGGAAACCGATTTTCTTATAAGCTACTTTTACACTGTGTGGAAATTTTGATGGAACAGATGAGAAGAAGAGGGACGGAAACCAAACTCTTCTTTTTTTACTAACCATGTTCTTTCAGAGATATTGGAATAAGCATCTGGTGTCAGGAAGCAGTATACGGAAATTCTGTCCTGTAATTGGGACTTAAATGTCTGGGTTCAAGCCCTGTTTTCACTTTGTCCTGTTAGGTAGGTCAATGTCTCCTTTTGCTACCTGCTGTCTTTAATGGATCTTACCCTTAGAAAAGAACTCCTGTTCCTGTTATTGACCTTGACTCTTAGCACCTAATTTTTCTCCAGGCATCTATGAGAAGCCTAAACAGGGGAATGGGGGAATTCCACTAGGCAGCAAAATGCTTTAAAAACTCAGTAAAATGCTAGACATTGTTGTGCTTAAATCTTTCCATGGATATAACCCCAAATTATTATTACTCCTAAGAAAGAGTATAATTTATGGTAAAATGTGAAAATGTGAGATAAGGAAGATATTTTATTACTTTTTTCTTGTACATTTGCAAAACACAAGGGTCAAAAATATCTTGGTTTGTCTCTAAGCACTTTGTCAAATAAAGCAAAAAAGCTTCAGAATTTTCCTCTCATCAGGTATTTTTATCTCCCTGGAATAAAGTCCTCAAGTGTTCACTTGCTTTCTTCAGATTATGCCTGTTGGTACTGTCTGCAGCCATGTATTTTACAGTTTCTCTTGTGGTTACCTAGGACTACCATCAAGATCATGCAGAGGATGTGTTGAAAGTTAATGGGGTTTTATTAAAACCATTGCATTCTACAGTGATATTCAAACTATTAAATAAATTTCAGATCTACAATCAACTGTTGCCAGTTAAAATATTTTAAACACACATGAATTGGACCAGGAACCCCTGATTATATCAACTAGTTGGAATCCGGTCTACTTCTAAGAATGGTAGGTTAGAGTATGCCATATGCTTTTCTTCTTAAAAATTATTTGGAGCATCATATTTTATCTCCTGTCTGGCTACATATGGGATAATAGTACTTCTTTTCCATACTTGATTGGACCTTTTGCTGCTTTTTTAAAGAACAGATTGATTTTTTTTTAAAACAAGTGTTTCAGTTTGTGGATATCCTTCTCTGTTTGTATAGGCAGGAGTATCTGGTGGGTGAGGCCAGCTGCAGAACTAACTTTTGCTGTAAAGCTAAGAGAAAAAATACTCACTTCAATTGCTTAAGTCATTCAAACATTAGTGCACATTATTCATAACGGACATTCTTTATTCTAGAAATTTTGGAAGACATAACAAAGAAAATTAGTATATTCTGTCACCAGCCATTATTGATTACTTTTATTTTAGTAAAATAGATGTTTATTCATACTGATTCTTCAAATAAAATGGACAGCCAATACAAATATAAAACAGGATAATGACATTTATCCAGGTTGCTTTCAGATTTTATTTCTTCCTACTTCCTTCTTTTTTTTTCTGTTACAATTGAAGACGTTAACATTGCTTTAAAATACAGAACATAATCATTCCTCTTGTACAGAAGCTTTGTTTCTCACCTTGCTAACAGCTCACATCATTTTACATCTGTGTTTTATTTTGTATTTAAACTAATTAGGTAGATATTAATTCATATAGGTGTTTCAATGGATAAATCCAAGGAAAACATTTTGATTTGCATATTGCATGCTTGTGGAGGTACCTCCCATGTGAAGTCCTGGGGGAGGGACACTGCAGGGTACGAGTCTGTCCCTATCCCTGCTCCCATGTCACTTGTGCCCCATACCTGTTCCTGATTGGGTGGTTTGGAGTGCCCGGGCCCAGGAAGAGAGCAGGGTCCCATGACTGGAGTCTGCCTGGGAACTCCAGCCATGCGAGTGGAGGAATAAATCATCTCTGAACATCTAAAGAAATATCGCTTCATCTTTCCTTCCAAGTTCATCGCTGTCTAATATTTGTTGTAAGGATTCCCTCATTACAACAAATGCTGGAGAATGTGAGCAAACGATCCCTGGAGAAGGTAATTCAATGATTCATGAGTAATCTCTGGAAATCTCTTCTTGCTTGCGTTTTGCTGTCCCATCTCTGAACGATGGAGGACTCATGGAAGGACTCATGGCTGTCCGAACCACAAAGAGACATTTACCTTAAACTTAAAAAGGTTCTTGAACAGCAATATGTAGATTTTAGCTTAATTCAAGCTCAGAAAGAACCAAGACACTTTTTGGCATGGCTGTTTAAAACTTCTTCTATGTTTCTTGGGGTTTGATTCTTACCAAGGACTTTTGGAGGAATGTTTGGACACAGTTAATTTCTGAATCAAAAAACGTGCCGATGCAGGACTATTTCCGTGAATATTACCTGATTTCAGAGACTGTTGAGCAATATCGGCTGTGTCCTGCTGCTGTTTCAGCAGTGAACACGTGGTCGAGCAGCGCGTGCGTTGCAGGGGGCTCCTCTGTTGCCCTGGAGACCGCGCAGCCTCGGCCACGGTCGCCCAGTGCTCTGTGGGTGGCGGCGAGGGAGCTCCTGCACATGGTAGAGCCAGTGAGGCCAGGCACGGGGGGAGCAGAGCCAGCAGGGAGAGCAAAGGCGGTGGGAATGGAGCCAGGAGCGTCGTGGCAGCGCGGGCCCGGTGGTGTTCGCCCTGAGGCAGCGGCGAGGGCGGTGGCAGTCGAGGCGCAACCCGGCGATGGCCGCCCTGTGACATGTGGCGAGCGACGGTCCGAGCCCGAGCCCCGCGGCGAGAAAGGCAGTGGCGATTGTGGCAGTCGCTGTGCTGCCGGAGGAATAAATCGTCTCTGAACATCTAAAGAAATACCGTTTCATCTTTCCTTCCAAGTTCATTGCTGTCTTATGCACATTGTAAGGATCCTTCATTACAACACTGAATGTCTAGCACACCATTTTTCCTTCTTTTGTGTATGTTGTTTGGGGTGGAGAACTGAGACATATGTACCAGGTAAGAGCAGTGAAGAGTTTTACATGCTTTGTAAGTATGCGGTTGTACAGATTATTTATGCACTAACAACAGAATTGGCAACTGATCTCTTAGTTACGGCCTAAACTTAGATCTCAGAGCAAGCAGATTCTAAGGATGCAGTTTAACACTGAAAATTGTCATGGATTTTAGATTCAATGCACAGAGAAAAAAAAGATAAATGGATATTTAAAAACATGAGCATGTGTTATAATGTGGGGAATCCTTGCAACAAGTATAAGACAGCGATGAACTTGGAAGGAAAGATGAAGCGATATTTCTTTAGATGTTCAGAGATGATTTGTTCCTCCAGCTGCATGGCTGGAGTTCCCAGGCAGACTCCAGTCATGGGACCCTGCTGTCTTCCCGGGCCCTGGGCACCCAAACCAACCAATCAGGAACAGGTATGGGGCACAAGTGACATGGGAGCAGGGACAGGGACAGACCCGTACCCTGCAGGGTCCCTCCCCTGGGATTTCAGGGGAAGGCATCTCCACAATTCAGGAGTAAGACAGTCTCGAAAAGGCATTCTCTTTTCTGCACTGCAGTAAATATAACTTTAATTTCAATTTACTGCCAAGCATGTTCTGTATTATAACGTGGTCTTTGTTAGTGTCACATTTTTTATATGTGTTACCTGTGCATTGATTGTTGCTGAAATGTTTCAGTTTGGCTTTTTTTCTAAGGAAAATGTTTAGTTTAAGGCCACAAATATGTCCTTAAACTAAGTAATGGCTAATCAATGGTAAACCCTCTCCTTTTATTTCCAGTGTGAAAACACCAAAAGAAAATCTGAAAGGCATATTGACAGTCTCCAGCTGTCAGAACAGAAGATGAGGAAGGGAAGGAAGCAGAATTTTCCTTGTGCCATCCTGCTTGGAGTCTGCTGTGGGATGGCAATGGGACTGTCCCCCTGCACTGGAACTGCTGCCAAACACCAAGGGGACAGTTACTATAAGGGACAATCATGACACTGGGCTTACAGGTGTCTTAAGGTGGATGGCTAAAACAGACTTACTTTTGGAAAGTTGTTCTCAGCTGTAGGCTGGAAGTCAATCAAGAGCAGAAAAGCCCCAGCAGTGTAGTAAATCTCTTTTACATTCAAAAAAAGTAATGGGGGATTGAGACCTGGGTGAAATTTGTATTTGAAGATACCCTGTCCAAGATGAGAAATCCATAATTCTGTGCTTCTAAAGCTCACTGATTTAAATACATGATATGGTAGTTATGACAGCAAGCAGCATGATAGATTAAGTAGTCTCAATTACAATGTTCATGAGTGGGCATCTTCTAGCTAAGCTACAGTTACCTACAGTGTTTGCAGTGTTTACATCTGAATGCTATCCTAGGCCTCCTTTATAATCAGAAAAAAGGAATTTCTGTTTCTAAGGTGTTATTCACCTCACTCTAAATGTGTCCCAAGTTAGGATGACAGAAACACTCATATCTATGTAGTGTTTGGCTCAAATCTAAAAGTCTGTGTGGTGACTGTAATGTGTAGGTGAGATAGACTGGACTGTAAGTTTTTGATGAGCTGAGCATATACTCCAGCATTAATTTAATATACACTTTATTAGAAGAACTCGGAGAAGAAAGAATACTTTATATATTTAGATTAGTGACACATGCTATTCAACAGCCTGTGTAAGTGTCTAAGTCATACTTAAGTATGCCAGTCATGGAAATACAAGTTCATTCCTCCTATTTATCCACTACAGCTTTGTTTCCTTCTGCCTTAGCTTCAAATGATCACTGCGGAAACTCACTCACTCCATTGCTCAGTTGCCATCATGTCTCTTCCCTGGAAGTCTCCTGGCTGTGTGCTGCATGCAGATGCTTCACCTCTTATCTCACATTCCCCTCCTGCTTCTTCCTTGACTCTTCATTTTTTATGAATTGACAGCTGGTTTTGATCTCAGGAAAATCAAATATTTGTGAATTCCTCCTATTTTTAATCTTTACAAGTTATGCAATCTAGCAAAATGTTTCTCCTGCATGAAATTCAAGTAGTGAAAGTAAATATATGTGTCCCAGAGGGAATCACAAAAAGAGAGGAGGTAACAGCATGTATCTGCAATTGATTATATGAGTTTTATGTGAAGTGTGATTCAGCTGCCCTTAGCATATTGCTATAAACTGACGGAAGAGTGGAGAGAAATGGACGGATAATTATTCTGTAACATCTTCAGCAACATCAGCTGTTCTGAAAAACTATAAAAAAGGAAAATAATACCCCAACAAACGGATTTCTGATTTTAAAGTGTATTTTTTGTTGCAAAATATATGATCCTTAACATAGAATTGTCTTGTCAACTTTCAGCCCAGAGCAAAGTTTTATTGATGAATTAAAAGCTGCTGAAAATAGGGAATTATAATGTAAATTCTGACAGGATCCTTAGCTATTGTGGTACAAATGACAATAGTATAAAAGTAGCCTACCACATTTTGTTATGTTAATAAACATGCACAAGATAAAATATGGCATTTTAATACTCTAAACTCATATAAACAATCTTTTAATAATATTGCAATACACTTCCCTGAAATACAGCAGTGTATATACAAATCTGAAGCAATATGCTATTAGAATGTTCCAGCTAACCAGAAGAGAAATAAAATGGATACCTGTGTAAATTAATTGACACAGCAGCTCCCACCTTTTACTTTTTCATTTTTATTTTATTAAAATATTTCTGAGTGTCCAAATTTTTTAATTTTCATAAATACTCTGGATGCTAAAATAATTTAAAATATTTTCAGGAATTGTTACCTGATATCTAATAACAGCTAAACATAAAATTAATGTAGTCTTGTGTATATTGTCGCTAAACAGTAAATTACAACATAATTACTTCACTAGCCTTTTATAATTTTGGTCTAAAAAAATCAAGAAGATATTGTGGAGGTGTCTATGGAACAAGTGAAAACTCAGATAGTAATTAACATTTGTAACCTCAAATCGTATCTTAATACTATGTTGTGAAGTAGAGAAATAAAATAAAGTTGTAAAATAGCTTATTTTTAGATATCTCTGGACCTCCATAAAATGTTTTAAGACTCTTCAGAATGAAAGCCAACCTGTTATTTTAATCTGTACATTCATTTGTTTAGTATAAGGAGAGGTCCTTATGTCTATGAATATAACACTGGCAAGAAAAGTTCAGGACTTTTCTATCTCAAAGGGAATGCCTTTTTTCTCTACTTCAGCTTTATCCTCCTAAAAAATCTTGTTAATTTAGAAAATGCTGTACTTGACACTTATCTCATTGGAGATTAGGTTCAACAGTGATGAGGCACATTAGGTACATTTAAAGCTTCTGAAAGCATGTATTTCTAAATCTTTTTAAATAAAGTAGGCTAGTTAAGGTATTTGGAGAGTTGTCTATAAAAACTGTTGAGGACTTTTTGCTGTACTGAGAGTACATTTTGTATAAAATATAAGTTTTTGGTGTATGGCATGACACACCATATTGATACAAATTCAAAACATATAGTATTTTTACATTTCAGTTCAATCAATGAAAATATAGGACCTCATTTCAAATCTGCCAGCAGTCAAAAGTCCTACAGTCTAAGCTATCTTTATAACCTTTTGCAGTCTTGTTACCCTCAGGAAAGAATCCATATCCTGAATCAGGAAAATGTAAAAAGCCTGTGTCCTCACTAGATCATGAGAAGAGACAAATTGGAAGACTGGCCTTGGAAAAACAGGGGTTCCAATTCCTGCACTTCACCTTTTCTCAAGACAGTATAAAAGGACCAATATCCTTAGTAGCTGAACTTTGAGTTTTGACTATTCTAT
Source organism: Lanius collurio (assembly GCA_020086605.1). NCBI lineage: Eukaryota > Metazoa > Chordata > Aves > Passeriformes > Laniidae > Lanius > Lanius collurio. The sequence continues at coordinate 33,989,609 of JACBWW010000005.1, forward strand.
GAAAAAATTCCAATTCACTCGTATCTTGCCCTTGTTCAACTGGCAAACAGATCATTCAGCCTCTTTCTATCCCTTCACTGCTTTAATTTTATGGACTGTCCAAACTTCCTAAAACAGAAACTCAAAACAGAAGGCAGTAAAGAAAAAGTAGTAAACCCAAAGCTGGGCTGCTTGACACCCGCCTGGGAAATCCTGTTCAAAAATTTAATATGTGGTCTGTGAAACAAGGGAAGATGATGCAACCCTAAAAGAAAACACTTGCATCAATAAATTTATTCTGAAGCGATATTTTTAAAATTATACATGCAAAATATTTAGATCCCATGTTAACAAAAGAAAATTAATATATAAGATTAAGAGGATTAATAATTAGATGAAATATTAATTAATAAACTGAGATACTGTTTTGCAGTATGTTGCTGTATTTCGTAGCCACATTTTCCTTTTGTGTACATTGTCTGAATATGGTACCAGATTTTTCCCTAGAAACCTCCAGAGAGCCATCTTCACCATCTTCATCATCATCTTCACCATCCAAATAATCTTTCTAGAACTTTAGGTAGCAATACCTCAGTTCAGCCCAATACTTCTATGTATGTGGCAATTAGCATCATTTTGGGCTAGTGAATTGTAGTGTTGACATATGAACTTTATTAATCTTACAGGAAATGAGAGTCACTCAGCCACAGCAATTAAAATCTAATCAACATGGGAGAGTCCTGAAGGCACTGAGTACCACAGAGTGTGAGGGTCAGTGCTGATGACATGCAGTTGACAGTCATGAAAAACTGTGTCATCTGTCCTGAAAGGCAGCAAAACAGTGAGATTTCAAAATGGCATTTATATGTGATTAAAATGTCTTGGTTTCCAAGCTTAGTTTATTCTCTTCACTGCCATGTGGTTTTGCATAGTGGACGGGAGTCAGCATGGTTTAACATGTTTAACACTTGTTTAGTTATATCATCGATCATTTTGCTTTTTTTTTTCCCCAACATATTTTTATGTAGCTGATTTTCTTCATGTTGAATTTTCTTTCTAACAGTGTGAATATTTCCATGCTATCTTTGGCAATCAAGCAGATGTTTTCGCTGTCATGAAGGAATGTGCCTGGAGGGCAACTGTCTCCTCTGCTTCTCTTTAGGCTTTTAAGGGCTAGACAGATATTGTACTATGTAGTGAGCAGGTAAGTAATTTCAACATTTCTGGAAAGCATAAATAATAATACTAGGAGGCATGTTTTAATCTACCCCTCTGCAATGCTGGAAATAGAGGGAAATAGTATGCACACACCGGATCTCAAAAACCTCAAAGTTGCAGAATTAAAAGCTGTATCTTTGCCAAAGTAATGAAACAGTTTGTGAATTTGGGGGATTTGAAGAAGTTAGAGTGAGATTTTAGCACGTTTTCCTACATGAATATGAGTTTTTATTGTCCTGTGTAGTATGAATGTTTTATTTGGGCACCAGAGAACAGATCACAAAGCTTTTCTCCTTTAGGTCCTGTGAAATGGCCAGAAGGGAAAGGTCAGTAGCTGATGAAACTTTGTTTGACAGTATGTGCAGACCCATTGACTTAATTTTCTGGCAGTTCTCATGAGCATTTCTGGAAACTGCATGCCCATATTAACTACCTATATTGCACAAGCAACAGTCTCATTGGATGTTTTTTGCAGAGATATAAAATCTTTCTCCATATCCATATAAGACACATCATTGCTTCAGGGGGAACTGCTATTCTGCTAATGTCTTTCTGTACCTAAGGCAAATAAATAAGAGTTTCACTTGTTTACCAGTCAATGTTATGCTTTCAATAAATATCAAATTCACTTGAAAGTGCTGTTCTTTTATGGAAACACAAAGGATGATATCTATTATAGCATTTTAAATCTTCATTCAAACATGCTAATTTTAAGCCTTTCACAAATACTATAGTCTGTATTGAAAACTGTTCAGAAAGAATTTGCTCTCTACTGCTTCTGCTATTCATAAAATGCATTAAAAGGAAATAATCTCCAAGAATTTAAGACCATTGAAAAAATAACTGACTTGAACCTCATCTGAAGAAAAATATATGATTGTTACACTCAATTTTAATGCATGAACAACTCCTTGCTCCATAAATCATACCAAATTGTCTTTATTAGTTGTAAAAGAACTGTATACGTATTCTGCTTTCCTAAAAGCACAGTTCCTGCTTTATTAAAGTAGTTGTCAGGACATGGCACAAACATTTTTAGAAAAGATTATATTTTAAAATAATGGCGTTACACAAATGCCTATAATCATCCAGTCAATAAATATGCATCTTACATTTCCATGCTATTGCTGTAAGAAAGAGAAATAAAGGACACAGCCAACCACAATCAATAGCTAATTTCACTAAGAAGAATAGACAGTAGTCTGGTATTTGTATGTCTGTGTGGTGTGTTCACTTTGGATGACTCACCACACTGGAAGTTATCATATAACAATTGGCTGAACGGAATAAGTTAGTAAAAAGAGAAACGTGGGAGAATTTAATTCATTTTGAAACTCAGAGTACAGGATGAAAAGTATAAATTTCACAGCTTAAAGAAGCTTTAAAAGACAACAAAATAATATGAGGTCTCAAGAAAAAGTTTCAAAAACATCTGGTACAAATGCAGCTACAAGATATGAATAAAAGAAGAAGATGAAGGCATCTCTTCAGGAGGTTATGATGCAATAAATTTATATAGTTAATCATTTGTAGATTCATTTGATCAACAGCACTAACAATAGTACAAAGATAATTACCTAAATATAAATATTATTTTAATATCATTCTTGGGGTCTTTTATTTAGACCTTCAAAAAGCAACACTTTTATGTTATGGTACAATAACTTTAAACCCTTTATAGTGTCCTGCAGATCTTAGGAAAGCATTAAAGTAGATGTCCTCAATTTATTAAAACAATACCTTATTTCACTAATGAACATTCTTGAGTTATATATATTTACAAAGTAAAGATAACTGTGTTAAAGAGGCATACAGCTGAAGAACAGAAATTCATCAGCATTCCAAACATAGTGATCAATTCTCTTCCCAACTCAGTTACAATGAATATAAATTGAGAAAAACACAGAGAAGTAGGCCAGCAGGAGGTCTCAAATGCAGGTGAAATTAAAAATAAATACTATGGTTTTAAAAAGTCTATTTTCTCATTCTTGCTCTGAAATAGATTGGAAATACTGAAAGCAATTGCAGTTTTCAATCAAAAATCTGCTCAGAGCGTTTTTTGCTCTTAAGGTGTATCATTGTGAGGCTAAAAACACATTGAAAAGTTGTATTCCAGTTAAAATTAAGCAAGCAAGCTTATTTGTTTGTTTATCATGTGTCTGAGTCACAACATTATCCACTCTGATGTCAACAATTAAAAAAATTATATGAAATAGATTTTCTTGTTGAGAGGGCTATTCAGGAAAGCAAATCCAAATAGAACTCAAGTTATGGACAAGTTCTAAAAGGAAAGAGATAATGAAAATATTTCTAGGAAACAAAGATAAGAAAAGAGGCAGCTTCAGGGCTCTTGCTTGCCCCATACACATGGCATACTGAGCCAGGAGTCAAGAGCATGTGTTGATGTACTCCATTGATGTACTAAAGCTCAAGTCACAGCGGTGAGCACACAGTCAGATATCCTGCAGACACAGGCCAGTTCTTTACCAGCAAATTAAACATGCCTCAGAGTTCTGAAGACACTGAGATAGTTCACAGAATGGCTGGCATCCACCCTAAAAACCTGCCAGGACTGAGTAGCTGTGGTGCTGCATTTGTAACAGTAGCTGAAGGGAAACTGCCCACTGTGTATTCTCATGAGCTGCTCGGCCTGACAGACCATGTGAGAAAATTGTTGGGGGACATAAATAATTACAACAGGCTGAATATTTTTTAGGGAGTGTGTCGAGATTTGCCTAGCAAGGACAATCACATTCCTATGCCCTGATGCATTCCAAAGCACACTAGAACTGACTAGTATAGATGCATCCAGGCAGACTGACACAGTGTAAGAGAAATAGTTTGAAGTCTTTAAGACCTGATCTGGAACTTATGAACTTCTAAAAGTGATTCTTAGCTCTAATTTAGAGCTGTCTGTCATCACACAGAATATTTAATGACAGTCAAGTTTAATTGTTTTTAGTTTGAAGGCAACTGAGAACTGTCACTGTCACTAATGGAGACTGTGGTGTCTCCATCCTCAGAGATATCAAAAATCTCTCTGGATATGATCCTGCAGAAATGACTCAGTGGCCCTGCTTAAGCAGGGGGATGAACCTCCAAACGACCTCCAGAGACCTCTCTCAGCCTCAGCCATTCTGTGATTCTGTAAAATGTTCCCATTCTCCTGTCCCTGAGCTGAAGTGTCAGCTCAACTGTTTATGAGGTCGTGCTCTGAACTCAAACTAGTTGAGGGAAATGATTGTGGTTAAAAACAATCCTCCAACAGAAACAAGCAATGGGTGGAGATGCAGAAGTGTCATAAAGTTCAGTTATTCCCAAAGCTTCTGCATGATGAAACTATGCCCTTTCTGAGATTTCAAGTCCATTTCATGCTACAGAAATATACTATAATATTTTCTTCTTTTTACTCTCACGTGGCCTAGTTTGAAACAGAATTTGAGCCCTTGCACTTGCTCAACCATGTACAGCTGCTGACAAGCACTTCAGGAATCTGTATGGTCTGAACAATTTTGTTACTGCCTCATTTGAAGCACAGTGCCTCAGTGTAGCAATGCAGATATCTGAAACAGATGCTGGCACATTGAAAGTGAATGTAAACTGATTTCATGAAACCCCATGTTTGAGAAGGAGGACAGACACTGATGGTCGGATGGAAATGCTGAATAATACTTGTCATTCAAGTTTGGAATCAGAGTTCAGAATCTGGCCTCTTCTGCATATACTGAGCAGGATTCAGTGTTTTAAAAGGCCACAAGAAGTACCCAATTTTGTGCAGACATGAAGGAAACAGAAAGGAAAAAATAAAGGAAACACGAAAGAAGAGAACAATATTCTTGGTCTTGTGCAGCTGAAGGAAATTTAATCTGTTCCTTTTTGTCTTCCAGGAATGTCTGACTATACCCAGGACCATCACCTTTTGGCAAACCCAGCTTGCATCCATATTTTGGAGTTTTGTATATAGGCCAAATCAATAGTTAATTTTACTATCTGTGCAAACAGATATGTCTAGACAGCAACTCAGTTGTAGCTAGGGAATTGGAACAGAAAACAAAGTGGAGAAAGAGACTAATGGCTTTATGTTTTCACTAATTCTATACTTGATAAATAACCTTCCTCACTGAGTAGATAATTGTAATCTTATAAGCATCTTGTGCTTCAAATGAAAATTTGAAGGCAAGAAACCAAGAAAAATTATCAAGAAGACATGGGTTTTTTTCATAAGAATATGTGTAAAAGAAAAATATAATGATATAAGCTTATAAATTGCTAATTTTTTTTATTTTATTTTAATGCTAGCTCAAAAGTGCAATTTGGGTGAAAAATGTAGGGAGAAAGGAATAGCTTTGCAATTCCATTTGCCTAAGAAAAAACTCAGGAATAATATTTATCATTTTTTCAAGTGGAAATGGTTGCCTGCATGAATTGAAAGAGTGCTATTGAAGTCGATAGATAATTATTCTACATAGTGAAGACATATATAGACCAATAATGGTCAAAGAAAGACCATATAAGAAAAAAAAATTCCATGAATTTCCATTGACATTTTTTTATTGTTCTAATTTCTAATTTGTTAATGCCCTTTTCCTCATTTGTTTTAATTCTTTGCCTTTTTCATCTTCACCAAATAATTTTTGTTCATCATTCAGTTTTATGAAGTAACCTTGACTTGAGAGTCATGGACTGAAAATGTACTTGCAGGTTCATTGAATTACATTAGATTTTCTCAACAAACTAAGGCACACTAAGAGCATGGATTCTTATCTTTTATCATAACTGCTTTTCCATGTAACGTCACAAAATATCTCTAAAGTTATATATCTATTTTCTAATTTTAAAAGTTATGATAAATAAAATTCTTATGTGTACAAAGGCAGCTTCAGACATGCCAATGAGCAAGTTCTCAGAGACCCACACTAAATCCTAGATCACATGTATATCAAGTGACAAATTGAGAACTATTAGATGCTTTTAGAATCAAGAGCCACGGTACTGCAACATGAATAGACATGCTCTGGGACCTGCTTTTGCATCTTTAGATGAGATTCAAAAGAAAATATCAAATTAAGATGCAGAATGTGACACCTATAAATTCTACCGTCTTTCTGTACGGTATATTTGTTTATTTCTATGTATATGTATACATTGTCTGTGAATATTTTGGGGGGTTGAGTCATAAGAGTACATGCAGAAGTTGATTGCTGGGGAGGATGTGTGTGCACCCACACAAGCCACTCTGAGAATGAGTATCAATCTCTCACTGCACAGGTCTGAACCAAATTCTATCCCCCCACATTTCTGTGCCAGTGCTCCTGACAGTCACACAACCCTGACTCAATACTCCTACTTGTCATTCAGCCCTCATGAAGGGCAAAGAAGATGGTCAATAGCTGTTCTTCTCTTCTCCCTTCTTCATTGTGCTCACATGCAGAATCTCACAAAATTAAATAATTGCACAAAATGCAAAGGACATAACTATAATTTTCATCCATACATGTGCAGCAGGCTTCATAACTAAACCAAAGGAAAAAAATTAGAATTTTTAGAATTGTGAACTGCACTTAAATGAATGTTTATTTGAATATTGAAAAGCTTTATTTTGTCAGAGGTTCAAGCTTAAAACTCTTTAACAACTGGAAAAAATGGAGGAAACCATTCCAAACTGTGAGAGCAAACTTCACATTCCTTACTGGTGGTAAGTCACATTTTGAGCCCCAACATATATGTAAAAAGCACATTTAGACATGGACTATCATGGGTGTTTATGTCTGTATAGAGTCTTCCAGGAAAAGCTGCATCCTGCAAAAACTTTGAAGTCAGTCCCTCTTTGAGTAGGATTTTGACTAGATGATCTTCAGAAATACCTTCTATATTAAATTATTATATGACTCTATGAGTCATATACTCTCACTGAGTCCAGCAGACACTAGGTTGGACTCGTGTTTCTTGCAAAAGATGACATTTATTCAAAATTTTGAGTGTTAAATCAGTTAAAAAATATGATTCTGGGAAAAGTAATTTCAGAAAAATCTCAAAATGAGTTGGTTCAAGCTTTTAATTAAAAAGGAGGAAACAAAAGAATAATTCTTTGTGAAAAAAAAAAATATTTTTTAAAAACAATTTTTTCAAAAAATTGCTTTGATAGATACCATTCACCAAAATCTTAAAAAACCCCCTTTGCTTTTCCATTTTTTCCTTAAAAATTCAGACAATAACATTGATAACAAGTATCAATCATTTTGTATTAAAAGTCAGTTTTCCTTAAACATATATTTCAATTACACAATTAGTCTTCAATATGTATCACTGCTTTTTTTGGTATGGCTAAAATAGTTAACTACAGAGTGTAGCTGTTTTCAGAAGCTACAATATTGGATATTAATCAGGTTTGTCATTTCACAGCAAAGCAATTTTTCTCCAGATACAACATTCTATACCAGCATAAGCTGGTTAACTTCTGAAGCTGATTAAACAGCAAAGAATACCAGTGATCCAGATCTAAATCAGATAATATGATTACATACCAACAGGGCTCTACAACATGCTGTTCTCTTGCATCCTGGTGTCAAAACAAGTTAGCTTTCCTCATGGATTTTAGTATATTTCAGTCAGAGAAAATGTTTTTTTAAAATAAATATCACAATTTTGTGTCTTAGTTTTATAATATATGCTATGAGAGTAATTAAGAAAAGATAACTTAGAAAAAAATTTCTAGAGGACAGATTTTCATAATGGAGTTAAGGAAACCAACTCAAGAAGAGCAAGTGACAATGGCAAGCTGCTGACTGAGATCTTCTGATTTGACTAAGAAACCAACTATCAAACTATTCTTAAGGTGCAACTTAAGAATAATGAACTGGTTCCTTCCTAGCTATTTTCTCTAGGTTTACAGCAACAGGAAAGCATGCCTCAAAAGCTGGACTAGTCTATTATTCTTTGTGACTTCCTCCAAGCAATAGTATCAGGATTACTTGCTATAATAAAACACTAGGAATAAAAGGCAAATAATGAAGATTTCATGACAGCACTTGATAGGTTTGCTGAGTGCTGCAGATATGTAGACTTCAAAAGAGAACTAATAAGAGAAAAAATAGTCACACGTATAAAAGGAGCTGCATATAAAAGGAGCCCACTTCTGGGAAAAGACACTGTCACTCAGATTTAAGAGCAGGCAATGTTAGTTACCATTCCCAAAGCAGGAGTCCTGTGTCAGGTGGCCTCAATACATGGAAGATGAGCTGAACAGAGCTGAAACAACAACATGAGCATTCTCATAATACAAAAATAGTGTTCAGGTAGGGACAGGAAGAACAACATCTCTTCACAAGAGAGAACCGTAGAGCTGTAGAACCAGGAGCACAAAAACAAGCAACTGGAAACCATGAACAACATAGAATCAGACTGATGGAACTATCATGTAATAGGTACTTTCCTAACAACATAGAATCTGTTCAGAGAATCTAGAGATAACACTGCTGTCATCAGCATACATTGCATAAAGATTTCACAATCTAAGGGACAAAATATGCTGGAAAAACATACAGTGGTATTCAGTGTTGAAATGAACAGACTATATCTTGCATTTAAAACTAGCATGGGGAAACCACTGAAGTATTACCAGGGGAAAAAAAAAGAAAAGGAGAAAACTCTGAAATCAATTCAAGGCAATATTTATGCAAAGTAAGACAGCTGTGAAGGTCAAGTAAAATACTATATGGCTCAAAGAAACTGTACTGGACATTTGTATGTAATTCCAAACAGAAATAGATTTTTTTTCAGATAATTTTGTTAAGAAACCAAGATTGATGGTATATCGTTAGGTTCTAGACATATGGAAGAAGCTTGGTTCACCTTCATGGTAAAATATGACTTAGCAGAGGCTGTTTAAACAATTCACTGGAGGATAAGCACTGTTTAGACTAAGTATGAAAAAGACTTAATCAGCAACTCAAGGTGCATTCTGTTTTCTGCATCTGGGAAATTAAAAAAATAAAAGAGGTTGGTAATACGAAATTAGATATCACTTAGTGGAGTGAGAGTAGATTTAATAAATGCTATGAGAGCAACAGCCTTCACCCTCTCTTGTCCAAGCCATGTCTCCTGGGACCAGGGCTGACATGTGGTTGCACAGCTCCTGCAATTCACGTGCAGGCTGAATTGTGCCATCAAAACACAGTGTTTATGGCAACAGCAAAACACTTCCTATATTATATGTACAGAAAAATACCTATGCATGGACAAAACCACATGCTTTCTACAGCTAATTAAACAGTAATTCTGGTATCAGATATCAAAGTGTTCCCAAGACAAAAACTGAAAGCAGGCTATGGAATACTTCTTCTTGTAACAACCTTAATGAAGTTTGGTAGATAGTGCTCCAATGAAGAAATATTTCCAAAAGTTAAATAGGTCTCATCATTACATTATTGACTTTTTTCCTAATGCAGTCTAAGGTGTGGAGACTGTAATTTATTATTGAGTGTAACTTCTTAATTTTTCCAAAGACTTTACTTACCATATGAGTAGACAAGAAGTAGGTAACTTAGGAAGTAGGTATATAATCAAAAATATAAGAAGATCTAACAGAAGGATCATAATATCTGTATTATTTTAGTGTTAATTCATTTGTGATATTCAAATATCCGTTAAAATATCAATTTATTTAGGTAAATGTTGCCTATATAATGCTCACATAATAAAACCATGAAGTAATCTTCTAATGGTTGTAACATAGGAGTGCTGAGGAATTCACAAGAAAATAAATTGGAGAGGTATTATCCCTGTCTGTGTTGACTGTTAAGTGGGCTCTCCATCTACATTACAAACAGATACATCTCTTCATGCTTTTAGAGCAATACTCACACACAGCAGCTACAGTAAGCTAAGAACCTCTTTCCCTTTCATTCATGGTTTTTCACAGGTGATCACTCTGTTCTTACTGCATTAATAAAGACTGGAGAGAGTTGCCTTGCAAGATTCACATTCTAACAATGACATAATGCTAAAAACACATCTAAGCCAGCCATTCCTCAGAGGTCCTCTGCAGCATTGCATTCTCCTCCCTCTATCCAATAACTGAGTAATCCAATAGCTTCTTTTCAGCTGAGATGCATTCAAATCCTTCATTGGTAAGATGAATATGAGCTGAGATTTCTACCCACCCAAAAGAAAGTAGTATAGAGATGTACACCTTTCTGGCCATGTCGAAAATGCTTCTTCTTGAATGAATTCTTAAAACATAGCCAAACAACAGACTGACTCTAAGTTTATGTGAAAAAACTATTCCTATCTGAGATAAAAGGTTTGTTAAGAAATCTGGGTAGCAGACCCAAAGAGACTCATAGTTAAATCTTGGAAAAGATGCATTCAAATTCTCTTAAGATGAGGGGAAAGGTGAAAAAGAGCTGGACTTATATCATCTACATCCATAGTGAGTGCTCTACCCAGCCCTTTTTGGCCATGCTGTATGCAGAACATCCTGTGCTCAATGTGCAGTAAATAATTGTTGAGTCAGACTGTGCAGAAAAGCTAAAAGAGGTCCCTAGATCACGGCTCCTGGTGGGCACCGGTATAAGAGAAACATCGATCTACTCCCCACTATCAAAAATTGATTGCTTTTGGAAATTTTACTGCAGAAATAGAACACTTTCAGCACCTCAGGAAACATTATGGCAACATTAACTTATAGGTGGTTATGTGCTCAGGATCCAAATTTGAGACAAGTCTGGCAGAGAACTTAGAAGAGCCCTGAATTGGCATACTGTTTGGATTTAAATAAATAAATTAAATAACACAAACCTTAAGGTGTCACACTTTCATTCATAACTAGTAGGTGACCTTCTGCAACAGATGTGAATCACCCAAATGGAACAGCTGCAATTTTCTTTAAAAAAATGAGCACATCTCGGTCAGGGTTAACAGACACTGTATGAAGAGCTTCAATTAAAGAGTTTCTAATGGAAGTTGACAGAACAGTGGGAATCAAGCTTCATACTGATTTAATGAAAGTTAACAATCTCAGAATTAGCTAGCTAATAGTGAAACTGCCAGCAACTTAGTTGTATTCAGCTAAAGAAAAACAATAGCAACATAAAGCAAAAAGAAAAAAGCACTCATTTTCCCATAAATGTTCACATCAAAGGAAGTAAATTTCTGACAGATCTGCTTTTACTTGGGTTGGATTGCTGTTGCCTATATGCAGTTGACTGCATGACTGTAGAAGGACAACTCATTTTATTACAGCACCATGTCCTAAAAGCAATCATTTCAAAAAAAAAAAAGAATCTAGCAATTTGTTTAGTAGTCTATCCTAAACAGGTAAATTCAGGCTCTTGTACAGAATGTGAAATATTTGAAATTAAGAACTACCGTACAGCATAACCTGACAATGTTTTCTCATTTGTTTGCTTTCTGGATTGAAATACTTACATTTCTTGTGGCTGATCAATTCCACTGATACATAATTTGCAGTGTTTATAGTACCTGCAGCTATTCAGACCATATAGAAAGGGAAACTGATATTTGCAAATGATACTAATTTTTCTTGATTTGATTTCTCACACTGCTTTTCAGTGTCCTGCTCAAGGCTCACCACTTTTACACAGAACTTAAATTATTTCATCAGCTGAAGAGCTGGACTTTAACTATAATTGTGGGGTTACATAGTGAGCAACAAAGACTATAAACTTAGTTTGCAAAGCACATGTAGGATCATCTTGATTTTCCAGAAAAAAAAATGTTTTAGAAGACAATATAGAACTTATTTATCAGTCATTAATTTAATAAAACTAGCTCAGCATTCAAAGCAGTTCAGAGCAAGGGATACCAGACTTGTGTAACAATTCTGAAATCAACAGGACGCAGTTTGTGCAAGTATCAGTTTCAAGGCAAAATTCACCTTCCCAATTAAACTGAATTCTTACACAAAAATGAAAGGTAACTAAGATCTAAAAACAACTTCTAAACAGGTCACAGACAAAAGTTCTTGTATACAGTCTTTCATACTCTTGAATTCTTAGCATAGGCCCTAAAAGAGTTTTGACCTGTGCCAACCAGGACTGTCCTATATAGTGCCCATCCACCATCCATGGAAAAGTCTTGGCAAAGGGCTCTTCCCAACAGGTTGGATGCATGAAGCATCTGAGAGTAGGGAGAAAACTATGTGCAACTTACCATCACAGACTGATTCATGGATAATTTTACTTACTTGTTGATACAGCTGCTACTAGAAAATGTGTTGGGAAAATCACTAGTTTTATCAAAAAACACTCCAGAGAAACTCTTCAAAACTGAAATATGCACAGGAAAGCCCCCAGTTCTCAATGGAAAGTCTTGGGTCAGACACTCGTTTAACAGAAATGAGCAAGGTTATACTGATTTTGAATGAAGTCAGGAGTACTATGATGTTTTCCTTGTGAAAAAAATGTGGCCCTCTGCCTCCCAGCATAAAACCATCTTCATATAAGTTCTCAGTTTAAATGATTATAAGAGATTTCATTTATCTGGAAAAATATCTTCTGAACTGTGCTTGGTTTGTTGGTCTGTGTCCCTAAATCAAAAAGGGATTAGAATTTTAAAGCAGAGAGCAGTGGAGACATGTTAAAACTATAAAGCACTTCATCCACTTGGTCCTATAGAGGATCACTAAATGCAATAAATCAGATGCTATTAAAATCTTGGGGGAACTGGTTTAGAATTTTACTGACAGAATCATGATCTCTGGTTCTTCCACAGAGTAATATAATAAGAAACAAAAGCAATGATGTAGACCAGAACTTTGAATAGAAGAACACAATTTTAAATTGGTAGAAAAGAAAAATATTTAAAAGTAATTACTTTCATCTGTATTTTTAGACACCTGTGATATAAAACAGTTTTAATCTCTTTTGGGCTGCTAAGGACAAGAAAGGTAAAATGACAAGTCCTTTCATGGGGCTTCAGGTCCACTGTCCAGTCATTAGCTTCCAGGAAACACATGAGTTCAAAATTGCCTTATTGCTCAGCTAATAACATAAAACTGTCTGACATTATAAATATTTTATAAAACTGGTTTAGAAAACATTCTGAACTTTTTAATGCATTGAATATTGCTGTTCTGTAACTATTATATAGCCTATAGCTGATCCTTTCTTATTGTTTCTTATTTTTCCTATTCCAAAATGAGAATTGCCTCATCTGTGAACTTCCGATTGCAGTCTGTTGGTTTTTATGTAAACCTCCATCATTCCAATGCAGGTTGACACCTCTGTAACAGATGACTTTCAAAGGAAAAATAACTACCAAACTGACCCTCAGCACAAGGGAATCTAGGCTAAGAAGGGGGATTGTTTTCTCATGCATTGGTAATAATCAAATTCTCTTGTGGAGTTGTGTATAATAAAGTGTAATAGAAGAATGCAGGAATGTTGAAAAGAAAGTAAGTGAAGCTCAGTAGTTTTGCACTGAAAAGTAGCTCACTTCACATGGGCTTCATGTGGGATCTCTTTAAGACAAGATGGTACTCCAATAGCTTACCTACCATGCCTTGACAAGTCTGTTTGAGCATCAAATTTTGGGTAACTCATCTGGCCAGGATGACTGGAGAATGACTTCAGATGTTTCTGGTAATTGTGCTCAGGGAAAAGGAGGATTTGAAAAACCATCTAACTGAAGAGTTGATTTTGCAGTTAACAACTGCAGCAGCCTCTTGTTGTCAGAGCATTCAGATTCAAATTTCTGACTTGAGTCAGAATGGAGGACCTGCCTCTTCCTCATGCAAAGAATGTCTTGGCCATGTGTATATAACATGGGTGGAACAGGGAAGGAGGATGAAGCTTGCAAATATCTAAAAATTTCCTTTACAAGTTGCTGCAAGGTCATATTTTTATTTTATGGCTTCATTTGCCAAAAAAATTATAACTACATTTTGTGGATAGGGAAACTGATTTTCACTGAGGCCTGTTTGGGAGAGAGAATGCTGACATTTGCACACATTCTCTAAGCACAGGTAACAGAGCTACACCTCCAAGAAAGTGCTCCATTTGCAGTAGCATCTACAGATCTGCTTGCTTCACAACATGCAGTGGTGGTGTTTACTCTGTTCCATCAAACATTCATCCACACACTTTCTAGACTACAGATCACAGTCACACTTGCTGACTATTCATAACCCCCTCCATTGTTAGGCAAAGGATTTAGCTCAGCTATACCAAAGCACTACCAAAAAAAATCCTGCAAAGTCACATACTCATCAGAAGGATATATTAAAACTGACATAAAAACTAATTCTAGTCTCAGTTATTGATCTTAGTTTGAATCCCACAAGGTCAGTTTAGCCTGGACTAATAATGTTTTTTACAAGTAAGGAAACTGACATATTCTCTTCCAGATTATGCAAATGTACTTTTTGGGTTATTTCAGAACCTTTATCTAAACTTTCAGGTAGTATTTAATCCACAGCAAGTGAAGAGGTCTTTTGTAACCTTGAGATCATGGCACGTATTTCCAGTGAACCACTTTGGGAACTTATTTCTCAGAAAGGATACATAAACACCTCAGGAAGGCACTGACTACCCGAGAACTAACTGAGACAACTAAACCCATCTAGGTCCTTCACTTATAAAGAATATTAAACTCACAAAGAAGAGAAACAAAGAGGATTTTGCTGGTCAAGAATTCATTCCCAGAGAAGAGCTCTGTGAAAACAGCAGCAAACTCATATACCTCAGTTTTTATTTTGGGGGAGGATTTCTGTTTGTCACACTAAAAAGAAGAAATAGGGCTAAAGAAATTTACATGTGTCATGCTGGATAAATTCATAACCCTTGCTATAAATCTCTAACTGCAAAATGAGTTCAAGCCTGAGCCTTGAGTGAATTTTCTTCTTGTACTGCTCCTGGCTTGCTTAAAATGACATTAAAAAAAAAAAAAAAAAAGCAAAATCCAGATACAGAGAAATAGGATAATAGCAGAAGAATGAATACACAAAAAGCCATAAAAATGATGAAAAAAACTATAGTGATGCTTGGCTATGCAGTGGTATTTTTTCCTAAGAATTGAACAATTGTAGTTGCCACGGGCCAAGTTTAAACCTGCTTTGCACCTCATGTAATGAAGGGCATGCAGGTCAAATGACCTTCAAATTGGCTGTGGGATGATCATATGAGCCAGGAGAAGGACTTAAAAGGGGCTCACTATGAAGGCTACATTTGGGTACATACTGACATTTAGTAGCTTACATATCAATGGCGTCATTTAAATTGGTTGTTCTCCATATTGATTCACTGAGAAAGTTTCAGTAAAGGAAAAATTTCTGCCTCTCTACTGTTTTATGTCTCCTGGCCTCCAGAAGAAATGCATCTGATCAGACTAGCACAGACTGCACCAAGGGAACAGAATCACTTACCACGTGATGTAACTTGTACCTCCATCTGCTTTGCAATGGAAGTGGAAGACATCAGAATGTGGAAGGAAGACTTGGAAACATTTCCCCAGCCTTCTGAATTCCTCAGGAAGCATTTGGAGCCAAGACCATCAGACAGATGACTGTTTCTCTCAGGGATAATATCAGTGGTGTAATATGTGTCTCTCCATAGAACTACCATTGACCAGCTGAATTAAGAAGAACTCTCAGGTAGATCGTCCCATTTTTATTTACCTAGTCAAACAGAACCATGATTATATTTAACCAAAAGCATCTTGCAGACTTTCAAAACCTATCTTAAAAATGTAAATTGCAAGTTTATATTTACATTAAACTGATTTATAAAATTACATTAAATATTTATGGCTTTAAATTTATAGAGAAGGGAAATAATCATTGAAAGCTAATTGCAATTATTACAATTCTAGACTAAGATTTTATGTTCACAGAGACATGAAAGAAATTCCCAAAATAAAATGTTCTTTTTCTTTAGGAATTACTGAATAAAAAGCCTCACACAAAAACATCCAGTCAAAACATCTTACATAACTGCATAAATTTATGCAGTGGATGGATTTCGAACTACACTAAAAGACTGACATTATCACTACATTTTCAGCCAACAGTTTTTGTTAATAAAGTGAGTTTTTCCCATGTTACACTGAAAAACTTCAACATGAAATGAATTTAACTGGATACATGTGGTTAGGTGTCTGCATAATCAAAAAGCTTTTCCTCCAAAATATTTCACACATCTACTTTATTCTCTGGTTTCTGTCCTTCTAATCACTAACAAGCAGTGCAAATAATATTCTCAATAATATAATATTACTGAATCTACATAGCTCCTCAGACATCTTAATGATCATTTAATAAAAAACACCTGATTTACTTATAAAAAGATATATATATATGGAGCTATTCAGGGGTCTGCAAACTGGTTTGGGACTCAGAAGATACTGAGTCAAATCTAACTTCTGACCCTGCTTTACTGTCCTATTTTCAGAAGATCATATTTCTTTCTTGTTTCATTTCCCACTAATTTCCACTCATTTCCCATTATTTGGAAGACAGAGATAATGACCTCTATTGCTGAACCGATATATAATAAAAAAGTACATACTTTCTGCCCAGACAATTTTCTTCAATTTTCTACTATGAATGATATGAGAAAACTCGTGAGTCAAGACACTAGGAAGTTTAATTTATCCTGAAAACATCTGGGTTAGTTTGCATAACTCCTCTTAGTTCAGTAAAAAATACTGACTTATTTATGTAAGGCTCAGCAATATCAGCCAGTAAAATCTTTGCATTGGCTGATGCAGGTGACTTCCAGATTTCTGTTCAGCACTTTGATATCTGAAAAGTCACACTGCTGAGCTGTATCAAACTCCTGCTGTAAAGAGTAAAGATAGGAGCTAAAAGGGCTAAAAGTTTCCCTTGAGACCACTGTACCAATTATGTCCCAAATGTGAAGATTTTGCTGTTGATGGACGCATCTAAGTAGATCCTGCCATGTCAGAGAAATTGCAGGGTGGTTCTTCCTCGCCTTTATCTCATTGGCATCTCTCCTTTTCAATTCCAGGACATAACAAGATCTTGAAAACATAGAACTGTGGAATTATATCTTCTTTGCCAAATGATGTTACCTCATATTGCTTAATTCTGACTTCAACCATCTCACCAATTTGTATAAGAAAAGGCTTTGAGGACAGGAATGACATTTTATGCTTCATATAAAAGAAAACTGGGGCAGCAATGACTGCTCCATAGAGCTGAGGGAATCACTCAGAGTTAATAATTTATTTGCTGAATATAGCTTCCTTTCTTCCTTTTTGAACAGTTGTGAAAAAGCATCTTCCTTTCAGCTGCAAGACAGACAATGGTGCACTTGAGTGGGTCACTCAGGGTGAGCAGAAGGCCATAGTACAGCTCACACTGATGTAGCTGGGCTCCCTGCTGAAGCCCTTTCAGCACAAATCTTACACGATGACCTACCCTTTGGAGTACAGCCACTCGTATTTGCTGATTTGTGACCCATCCAGGCTGACATGGGGGTGAGAGAGCACAAGAGGAACCTGGGGTTCTTTGCTGCACACATCTGAGACCCACAGGCCTGGGTCAGGCCTCTACAAGGCAAGAATAAACAGTGTGAGACTCATACATACTAAAAGGTACAGTTCTGAAAAGAAATATGAGATCATTTTAAAGATTCATAATATGGGAATAAGGATATTTATTTATTTATTTATTTAATTATTTGTTAACATTAGCCAAATTCTCTCTGCAAATACACTTGGTAATAGTGTAGTAAGAAATTTGTGACAAGAATGGAATAAAAGTGAAGATTAATTTGAATTTGACCTCTTATTACTTATCTATAGCAACAAACAGGAATAGGGCTTTTGTTCTATGTGCTTTATCTATGTGAATACTAGTTTGGCACAAAAATAACTTGGCTTCATAAACTTCCCTCTCTCCAAATGTTTCTGCCCCTGTTTGGTCATATATTATAAGATATGTTTGACTATGCTTTAAGTTACAAATATACTGAATATTTGCAGGATGATGTAATTGTTTATGATGATGTATGACTATAGTTGCAAAGAACAGCTGGAGATTTTAGGCAAATCATTCAGTTAGCATATAAGCAGTAGTCACGTTTTCTTCTTCATTCTCTGGAGAGCAGACTAGAGCTTGGAACTAATAGCTTATTGTTCATTTTCAATAACTGCATATTAGAACTCTGAGTATGACTTTCTTTGGTACATCCACTATTCAGTAACAAAACATATTTTAAGCAGCCTCTCAGTAAATTAGTTTCCTAGGACATTCTTGGAAAATAAGCACAAAATGAGTTAGAATATTGCCGTGGAAAATCTAATGCTTCATTTAAATAAATATTTGCAGGTTTCACCCCTTATTATCTGCTTAGCTATAATCATCTATAAAAAGAAAACTTTTACGTATACCTTTTTGGTGCATCAAAACTGCAAATTCAGTTAATGTTTTTAAGGACTGAAAGTCTTCCTGGAAAAAAAAAGGAGAACAAGAGAAACACAAATCCCTGACTTTTCTGAAATTCTTCCATATATAGAAATGTAAATATGTCTTCAAACTATAGATATACATTAGGAATATATATACAGGTACACTATGTACAAAAAGGTATACCAACTTAAGCAATGACAGGATTTCCTTAAAAGACCTATATTAACTGCTCCAAACTATAAGTTTGGAAATTCTTTTAGAGACATAGTTATAGAATGGCTGCAATGAAGACAAAACTGTTGTTCAAGTCAAGACAAGTATTACTCTTGAAAACCAGGGTGGTTTCTGCCCTTTCTTCCTTTTCAGCTCACAAGCTTCCCCTCAGCCTGTGAAGGTCTCTCAAGAGCTCCAGCAGCAGCCTCCACCAAGAGAAATTAACTACCAATCTCTGTGGATTGCCTGCCTGAAAACACAGAAAAGTCTGTCTGCTGCCCAAAACACTGCCTTGCCAGGATCTACTGGAATCTCCTGCAGGTGCATCCCCGTGGGACCTCCGGAAAGTCCCTTGGTGGCTTTGCTCTTGTTACTCTGTTCTGAGTGCCACAAATCAATAGACAGTCATAGGATCTGAAAGCTGAGTATAAAATAAATCACGGCCACATTGTATCAGTTTTGGCCAAAAGTCTAGGGGTAACTGCACTACATCATCTTTAAAATATTTTTTATCTCTTGGTGTAATAAAATAAAATATTTTTTTCTTGTTGCAATAAATTTAGCCTACCTTTGATCCACTAACACTCGAAGTATGATTATTTTAGATTTTGATGACATGTTAAATTCTAATAATCACCAACTATTCCTATTTGAAAAATGATGTCTTTTATTTTCAAGGAAGCTTAAAATAATTTTTTTTTATCTTTCTGTCATTGTTTTTGCACCATTGATGGTTTCATTCATGTCAGCACAATTCATAAATGAGTTTTAGATGAGTTGAGCTGCTTTTGCTGACTACATTTGCAGCAGCAAAGCATAAAGCATTTTAGGTTCCACAAAAACAATCTTTTTATTATTTCTTATTGAAAGACTTAAAAAGAAAATAGATACATAGATTTCACTATGGTCCTTTTTTTTTTTCTAATCTTCACACAATGAGTAATTTCTCTGCACTAGAAAATTATCAGATTCTATACAGATTTATAGAATGTATATATATTTTTGCCATTTGGCACCTGCAAAACATGTTGTGTAGCATATACCTAAAGTGTAAACTGTTACAGTCACACAAGATTGCCTCTACAATAAAGAAATAAAATACCCAAGCAAGCAATATATACGCATATAATATTCATATGTATGTATGTATGTATGCACATAGGTATACCTATATTCATTCACATAAAATAGTTATTTTGCAATAGCTGCTGATGTGTTCTGTGGCATGTGCCAATTCTCTTGGTGAAATTAAATGCACATCATACTTTGTCTTTTCAGCTGTTGCATGCTGCCTAGTTTTCAGTTTGGCACTGTCTAGGTATCCTGTCACAGATGGAAAATCAGTATGTGTGACATGTTTTTCACCTGCCCTAAAATGCTGAACTCCCCCCACCATTTTGTATGACCAATTTGCAATTCATTTAGTTCTCACACTGGGAATTCCAAAATAACTCAGTAAAATGTTTACTGCTATCAGTACTGGATCTTAAACCAATGAGACAGAAGTCCTATTTTAGAAGCTTTTACATGCTACAATTTCCAGATCTGTAACTTACAGCACAGGATGAGGGATGAAAATTATGTATGAGGTTCTGCATTTGAGTCTCTGATATTAATTTTATGTATTGACATCTGGAACAGAAAGGATTAGTTGTATAATTTAATCCTATCAAAGACAGTTGTAGTTTCCCTCTTCTACACTGTGTTCAGTACATGGAAGCTTCATGCAATAGCAAATGACTGTCTAACAGTGATTACATGACACAGAAGGGATGGTGACTTAGGACATATGAAGTTTAGCTTTGCAGCACATCAGTTGATCTTTTTGTTTGAGGCCACGATTCACTTTTCAGTGTACAACTTTTCTATGTTTTAATGAGTAAAGAGTATTTTAAGGCTTTTGCTGTCACAAAACAATATTTGATGTAAAAGGGCTTTACAGATATCTCAAAAAATCTCCTGGAATCCATTTTCTTGTTTTTATTTTATGCAGTGGTATAACAAACAATGAGAGTAAAGAAGAATATATTGAATGATACTACAAGTAAAGGTGAGGTAACTGCCTTTATCAAGAATACAAGAAGCTTAGAATACTATCTTGAAGTAAATTCTTAATTTTAAGCTGACAAAACTTAGATGAGATGCATCCCACCTTTTAATGTGCTTTTAGAGAGCCTCTGCATCTTCAGCTTCCTCCCTGGGGCTGATTCTTTATTAACACTGAGTAACACTTCATGTTGCTAAAAATCTTCATTGTAACTTTGCAATGCCATCAAATACTGATACATCATCCCAAAAATTACCTTTTGTACCCTTACATCATGAAATTGTTAATATTTGTACATATCAAATATCTGAAGATTAGTCGGACAATAAATCAGTAGTTCATGCACAATATACAGCATTAAATATTAGGACTTCCTATTGTGACTAGCAAAAAAAGCTGTTCTTTACAGCTGACATTTGTAAACCTATTAAGTTATGAGTTTGGGTTTTTCATTTATTTGTATTTTCTGAACCAATAAATGAGGTGATATTTCTCTTAGATTCAGTCATATGACAAATGGAGGAAGTAGTGTGGACAAGTGTTTAATTTTTATAATTTAGGCCTAAGTTGCATTCAAGACTTTTCATATTTAGCCTACTTTGAACGCTGTGGGAGACATTAGTAAGCATATAAGATTACAAATTAATCTTACTTACACAGTAGGAAAAAGATTTTATGTCAAGAATAAGAGTTACAGAAGTATAATCAGAACCCTTATTGGCTTATTACATATATTAGTCGCACTGTAAAACAGGAAGCACTCAGCCAGCATAAAAATAAAGGTAAACAGTGTCCAAGACACAAGTATGTTTTCACACAACCATTCTGAAACTAATGCAGATATTCTGGATGGCTCCTCAGGGTCAAAATACCTATTAATGAGTGTAACATTAATCATGTATGCAATTACTGGGAGGATCAAAGCCTAAAAAACGTTTGCTGTCACAACTACAGACTTAACTGAACAGCATAGCACAAAGCTGTAAGGGAAACATGCACATTTTACTTCAAATAACAATGGATTTTCCAAGTGGCTACCATAACCTGCAGGTTCCCTTCCTAAGATAAAATTCACTGGTAATAAGTTCTTGTTTACAGATGGGTCCTTGCACAAGGAATTGAGTATTTTAAAACTGGGCCTTGGTCCTCCAGTAAGATTTCTGCACTGAAAGTCCCTGTGCTCACACCAAGCCCTGATAAAGCTTGTGGTACTTACAAGGTCAGCAAACTTTATATTAGCTGGTACTACAAACCAGAACCAAATGGAGGATATAATTTTAAATTCCACTTTAGTGAAATCTTTATCATGGACTAAATTAATTAATAAGTTTTGAAAAGTCTACAGCAAATAGAAAATCTGTATTTTATGACTTTTCTTTTTCCTGAAAAAAACCCTTTGGGTTGAAACAACTTATAACAAATTTGTATGAAAGGGGACATCTGAAAATCTGTTTTTTTAATATTTATTTTCCATTGTTTAGAAATTATTTTTTGCTTTATTAAATGCCAAAACTGGGGAAAAATTAAAAAATAATGCAAAAATCCAAAAGAAATATTTCTAACAAAATTTTATGAAAATGTTAATTTGTTTTCATTCTTTTCTTTCAGTGGTAAGATCAATGAACTTTAGCTCTGGGTCATACACAGCAGTGTTTTGGGGATTTGTTATTCTTTTGTTCAGGCAATGAACTGGGGAAAAAAATTAAATAGAAGGAATTATTTGCAATTTTACTACTCTACTGCCAACCATAAAACCTTTTATTTGAAAAGCTACCAGCTTGGCAGCTACATATCCAGTACAAAACAAAGAAAACAAGAAAGCAATAACAGTAGTCTATTTATCTTCCTAGTTTTATCATGAAAAATGTACTTCTCCATACAAAACTTCTCTAGATCAATGCACAAACACACATTTCTTACTTTTCTATGACAGTGTATACATGTACACTGTATTTCTCCATCTGTCATTTCTGTTTTACATAGAGTCATGATATTTACATTTCAACACACCAAATGGCAAAGTATCTATTATTCAAACATAATACTGGATTTTGTAGTTTCCTAAAGGTTTGAGTGCATTTAACCGGATCCTGTATTTGAGCTTTCTATATGTAATGAAACACAATGGGAGTTCATGAATTCAGAAGAAAGGCAGGCACACTCATGATGTGACATTAAAATACAGAAAAAAAGAAACATGAATTTACTATTGCACTTTCTTTCAAAGAAAAGAGATTGGGAGAATATTTACAATAGAAAGTGTTTCTTTCATAGAAGAAAGATTTCTTTGGCAGCATGAGTTGATATTAACCACTTAATTCTACCTTTGAAATAATCACTTCTCATAACAAACCAACAAATCATGGTGATAATGAGCAACCTATACTGTGCTTGGTTTTTATAACATTCTCTTAAACATATACACACATGCACACCAGTCTGTTAAAGAATGTTTTCCTGAGATCCACAAAAGATACAAAGTACTTGAACTGTCCCAGACCAGGGTCTAAGAAGGGGGTAGGCCACTGAAGACTTGATGTTCAAGAGCAGCTGATCTACACACACCTCTGGCTAGTAGTTGCAACTATTTATGCTGGCAGCTGTGGAAAAGCTGCAGAGGGAATCACACTTCTCAGTTATAATTCTTTGATGTACTTCAGGGTCATGGGCAATCAGACAAGGGCAACCTTTGTGCTATTCCTTGTAACTGCCTAATGTAACCAGAGTTTCACCTAAAGGGGGTGAAATGTAGTCCACTATAAAGAGAATGGAAAAGAATGTGTCCAGATATCTCTTCTCTTGAGTAAGCTGTATAGAAATTCTCAGAATGAACACATCAAAATAAGGAGAAATGGCAATTTGTAGCCTGGTTTTCTAGGTAATTGAGTAAATTTCAAAATAGGGTGAATACAGTCATTTCCCCCGTCTCTCTGTCTGTCAAACTCACATTAATTCTTGAATGTCATTTTAGAGGGGTAAAAGGACTAAAGATAAGCAGTTTTTATAATTTCATGAAAACTAGCAGGTGGCTGGAATGGAAACACCCTACTATTATTCATTGTGAAGGAAGCTAATGAGATCACCTTTCCTCAGACATCAGACAGGTGTGAAATCAGACATCAATGATTATGCTGCACAGTGCTACTCTTTTTTTTTTAAAGCTTTCCATGTTACATTTTCTTCTGCTAATTGCTGTAACTGGAGGATGAAATAGAAAAGTACGGTAAGGGGTTTGGAAGGACTGATGTCCCATCTAGACAACCCTTCCATTCAGTATAACAGATGAAATTAGATGACCAAACTCACTGTGAATTATATGACCCGTGTGCAGAGGATAATGAGAGCAGAACAGGAGCTGCAAATGGACTTAAACCATTACAAAACTCTCATTGATTTGGGGATCTTTACCTAAACAAGTGGTTTTAAGTAGTTTCTTCTTACAGAGATGTATTTATAGATATGTGTTTACTGTCATTTCACACTTCTGCAATTGCTTTAACTCTAACTAGATTGAACAGGTTATTGGTTTGGGGTTTTTTAAAGTCACACAGTGTATATAAAATATCTACACTGTAAATGCTGTATTCTTGAGGCTGTTTTATGTTATATCATATAACAATCCTTTTAAATGACTGGGCAATGCAACATACAAAACTACAAGGAAAGTAAAGATCTGGCATTGTGATGATTTGGTTTCTTAGACTCTTGCATTAAAAATGTTATAATACAAATTAAATATTTTCTTGCTATTTGATTTATGGATAATGAAAATGTAGCAAAATAATGTCTTTAATTTGAAAAAAAGCTATGGCCTCCTATGAAGCAAGTATGATTTCATTTTTACATACTTCTTTTAACTTGCACAGCAATAATTTTGTGCAAGCTGTCAGACTGTCTTAGCAGCAGAACTTACAACTGAATAGCCTGTGCTGAAAACTGCCCTTGAGGTGAAGTATTGCTAATCAAGCAATAAAATATTTGTTTAATTTTGTGATGAAGCTAAATAATTAATAAATCTAACATCTCTCTGTGATGTATCATTTGGGACTATGTAGAGCATAATGACACTAAGTTTAGGACAGTTTTCAATTGCAATATTTTGATTTTATGACTGCTAGGACCAGATGACATCCAGTAATACCAGGACATCAAGTCCAATTAAATGTTTCTCAGGACTTGTAAACTGTCCACTCTGCTCCAGGCTAATAAAACTGTTGTGAAAAAATTCTAGCTTTTCTGATTTTTATTTTTTTATTCTTCTTTCAATTTTCTTTTAAAGTTAATTTCATGCAAAAATAACCCCATGAGTAATGTTTCACTTTTGTTGACAGACTGTAAGAAATTTTATTTCATACTTTCTCCCTTTTGGAAGTTTGGACTCAACATTCACCACAGCAATGCCACTAGGAACATCACAAAAAAAATTATTTCCTCCCTGAGCTGGAGGAGTAGCTTGCTATAAATGACTGC
>JACBWW010000005.1:34019850-34340056 GCA_020086605.1 Lanius collurio
AAAGTTTAATGCTGCCGGCCGGAGCTCCTCCCCCTTCTCCGCCGGCACCCCTGGCCCCTAACCGGGGTCTGGAGGAGTCTCCGGGCGGCGATTAAAGGACAGGGAGAGGATTCGTCCCGCCGCTGCTCCAGGGCTGCCGCTGGGAAGGGGGTCGGCTCGCCCGGCCCATCCCCTCCGCCCCGCCACGGCGAGCGGCGGCGGCCCCGCGGCAGCCGCCCGGGAAGGGCTCCTCCGCTGGCTGCCGCGGCCCGGCTCCGGCGGCGGGCGGGGAGCGAGCGGAGGAGGGGCGGGGGCCCGGCTGCATCGTGCGTGGAAGAAAATCTCATTCCAGGTGGATGCACAGCTGCGCCAGAGCTACTAGCCGGCTCCAGGGGCTAGTGCTTCCATCCCGGGGTCTGGAATGGAGACCTTATCCAACGGATCTGGCTATTAGAGTAGCTGCTTTGAATACAGGGATTTCCAAGTGCCCTCGTTTATTGTCCTAACAGTCTAACCAGTGCCTGGAAAGCATATTCTGGGGTGAAAAAGTGGAGGAAACATAAAAGAAGCATAAAGGGTTTCAGTTAATACCGAATATCACAAAAATGTTCAGAAATTCTGCTGCCACAAGAATGTGTGAGAATTTGTATTTTTCTTTTCCCTCTTTATTTTAGTGGCTGGACCAGAACTGTCTCTAGATTGACTCCCTTAGCTGTAATAGGTGTTTGGAACCATGGCAGCAGGTGTAGCAGCTTGGTTACCCTTTGCCAGGGCAGCCGCCATAGGATGGATGCCAGTGGCTACTGGTCCCATGCCAGCTGCTCCACGGCAGGAGAGAAAGCGAAGCCAGGACTCTCTCATTGTGCTGAATGTGAGTGGCATCCAGTTCCAGACATGGCTGGACACCTTAGAGCGCTACCCTGACACTCTGCTGGGCAGTTCAGAGCGGGACTTCTTCTACCACCCTGAGACACAGCAGTACTTTTTTGACCGGGATCCTGACATTTTCCGCCACATTCTCAATTTCTACCGTACTGGGAAGCTTCATTATCCCCGCCAGGAGTGCATCTCAGCTTATGATGAAGAGCTGGCCTTCTTTGGGATCATCCCTGAGATCATTGGTGACTGCTGCTATGAGGAGTACAAGGATCGCCGGCGTGAGAATGCTGAGCGCCTGCAGGATGATGCTGATACGGATCACGTACCTGAGAGCTCCCTACCCTCAATGACAGCTCGTCAGAGGATGTGGAGGGCCTTTGAAAACCCACACACCAGTACCCTGGCTCTGGTCTTCTACTATGTCACTGGTTTCTTCATTGCCGTCTCTGTTATTGCTAATGTGGTGGAGACAGTGCCCTGTGGGGTAAGCCCGGGTCGCATCAAAGAGCTCCCCTGTGGAGAGCGGTATGCGGTGGCTTTCTTCTGTCTGGATACTGCCTGTGTCATGATCTTCACCGTTGAATATCTTCTACGTCTGCTGGCAGCTCCTAGTCGCTACAAATTTGTGCGTAGTGTCATGAGTATCATTGATGTGGTGGCCATTATGCCATATTACATTGGCCTGGTGATGACAGATAACGAGGATGTCAGTGGGGCTTTTGTGACATTAAGAGTCTTTCGTGTCTTCAGGATCTTTAAGTTTTCCCGCCACTCACAGGGTCTGCGCATCCTGGGCTATACGCTGAAAAGCTGTGCCTCGGAGTTAGGCTTCCTCCTCTTCTCCCTCACTATGGCCATCATCATCTTTGCCACAGTCATGTACTATGCAGAGAAAGGTTCATCAGCCAGCAAGTTCACCAGCATCCCTGCAGCCTTCTGGTACACCATTGTCACCATGACAACACTGGGGTAAGTGCAGCTGGTGTTTGGTTACAGCCAACATTTCAACAAGTGTATTGGCACAAATGGAAAATACTCAATATAAAAAAATGGTGATAGAAAAAAAAGTGAGGCTAAGTTTTTGTTATAGAACTTTATGAATACAACTTGTGACTTCCTTCTAGATGTTTTACATGTTTAAGAGAGTTAACAGCATTGCTGAAATTAAAATAACCCAAATCCAAAAACTGTTAAAAACCTGAAAAAGCGAACAATGAAACACACAAAAAGGTCTTGAAACTGTTTGGTTTTGGACAGTGAAATTGAAATATTTTATGAGTGTCTGTGAGTTATCAATGGACTTTTAATGGAGTATTGTCTTTGCTGGCAGGACCTGCCAGAGTGTTGCTAAAGTAGTAATATTTATAAGGAGAATCGAAGTGCAAGCTTTTAATTTGATCAGTAAGTGGATCTGCCATTTTGTTTTGTGGACCCAGATATTGAGTTTGTTATTACAAAATTATTTGTTTTCATGAAAATAATACCTTGTTTAAAAAAAAAAAATCCTGATTTTATCTAAGACACTGAACACATTTCCTTTGATTTTCATGGATCTATAACTTTTAAATGATGAGTGTCAGGCTACACTGACTGGTGACACACTCTTGAAAATGATCTGAGGAAGTGTGAGACATATGACACATCAAACGTGTATTTAAACATAATTCTAAAGGCAATACAATTTCTTTCAGAGAATAGGGGTTAAAAAGTGTCACTGTTGACATTACAATTCAATGCAGTTAAATGGAAAGATGAGAGCATTACTTTTTAAAGTCTCTGATACCAGAGTCTGATTGTATCAGCTGATTCTGTGCACCAAGTTATAAAATACATTTGTCTGTAATTACCACAGGGATTTAGAAGGTTTACTAATTTGAGATCATGATTTTTCCCTATTCTTAATTTTGAGTTGCATATTACCATTTATGAAACTGAAAATTTGTTGATTCATTAGAAACTGACTAGTTATTTAATAATTACAGATACTAAATGACAAACTTTTCACTTTCATCAAGGCAAAGCCCATCATTTTATTAGCATTTTGCCAGATCTTGTTGGGAATGTTGAGATTTATAAAACATGTATAACTTTTAAATTTAACAAAATGAAAGTGCATTATTAAACTATTATTAAAAACTTGATTTATTATGTGCAATTGTAATTTACTTGAGAAACACACATACAAAATATTGAAAAAGATAAAGGGAATATCTTATGTCACCATTTTTTATACAAAGCTTTTATCTTCAGTGTGATATAACAAATGAAGATAAATATAGTGCGTAGTAAATATTTCATACTTCTTGTAAGGGCAAGTTATGCTAAAAAGGAGTGACAAGAGCTTTGGGGATTTTAATCTGCCTTTTAGGTTCCTGGGTGGATTTTTTGGTTTTCGTTTTCTATTGCTGGTGACAAATGGAAGGGACCAGTTAGCAGAAGAAACAAGTTAGGCATGATAACTAGTTCCACACTCCTGTATTTTTCTGATGCTGATATTTTTCACCATTTTTTTTAATTAGAACAGTGAGGGTTCAAGAAAGAATTGACTGATATTTAGAATGTATAGTCTTAATATAAAAGAACACAAGCTGGTTTATGTTTTGGTTTGTAACAAAAGGTACTTTCTGAGTAAGTTGTTTCCATGGTCATGCACAATGTGGAAAGTACTTGTCCGTGGTACTGAACACAAACTTTTCTTGTTTTATGCCCAAATTAAAACTGTTTATAACACAGATACGGTATCACAGCTAGTGTAATATGATTGTTTGTTTCTTTGCCAGACACACGTGTGCGTGCACACACACACACACACACACACATGTGAGTATTATTCTGAAGTTCCAAGTTTTGAAGTACTACTCTGAGTAAAGTCTTTGAAAGTACTGCTGAAATTTGAACATGATTTCAAATCTCTTTGAATAGAACCTAAGAACCTGTTTTTAAGTACACAGTGACACCACAATATTTTGGTCCCAACTGGAACAAAAAAGAGTTAAAGAAAATCTACTCATGCTTGACTCCTTTTTCAAGGCAGTTTGAACAGAGAAAGTTTTGAGCAGGTTGAGCAGAGATCCAAAGCCTCACCCTCAGGAGTTCAGGTATGGTACAGGTTCAAATATGACAGACATCACCAATTTTTATGAAATCTTTAATCAGTGCATTAGCTAGATGATGTCCTTTTAATAACATCATGATAACTATATAAAGATTATGTTTAAATGTTAAAGATATGTGAATAATTTAAATAAAATTAGCATAATAAAAGCTTTGAAATCTTTTTAGTTGGTGGAATAATTACACAAAAGGAGAGGGATATTACAAAGAAAAGCATCAAGGGTCAGTGAAAGCTGATTGTAATTAGTACTGATACCTTTTCTATGTGCTAAAGCTTATCACCTTTTTACTAATACAGAACTGCTGTTCATTTTAACTTCAGTTTTAGCTGAATCAGGGGTGTATAAATGGGCTCGATGGGAGCAACTTTTCTCTTTTAGAAACAAAGGTTGATGAAGTCTTTATGTTTTAAATGACAGTAGCACACAGCAGGTTATGTGAAATACTACAAAAATACATGAAAGCTAATAGTGAATAATAGATTAATATAAAATTGGGTTTTTGAGTCTTGGTGTCATTGTCATATTTTTCTAGATAGCAAAGTTATTGAGTAAGCGACCTTTGCAATTTGGGGAGTTATTACCTTGGAAGCAGAGCTATATTTCTCAGTTCTGCATGGTTGCTGAGCAATTAAAGTGTCTTTAAAAAACATAGATTACATTTTCCTCTGCAGAGTGCTAGTGACTTCAAATATTACTATATTTTTGCCTCCAAGGATATCCCATCTATTAACTGCTCTTGACTGCTCAGCTCAAGTAGTGCATGTACATGGAAATGTTACATGAAATAGATGAAAAAAAAATGAAAGGAAGAGAAGAAAGGAGGAAAGGAAGAATGAGAACATGAGAAAAAGATAGAGAGGGAAAGAGAAGATGACTGGAAAAACGGCATGAACACTTCCAGAAACTGAACTGTCTGATTTTAAACTTCATACTAGTGTTTTATCAGGATTAATTGTAGCAAAAGTAAGGTTAAGAACAAGAGGAGTAAAGACAGTAAAATTGAAAGAGGTCACAAAACATTTTATGGAGATTCAAGAAGGCAGTGGAAAGCATAGAAGGGTCATAAAGGTCAAGAATCAGGTTGGTGTGAAACTTGGAAGAGAAAAAAGCTCAAGTCTATTGAACCGGGACTGGCAGACCTCCATAGGGGTTTGTGAACATCTACACCCATAATGACAGTTATGTCACTTTCTGCTGTCACCTTATAACATGACAATCTAATAACTTTCCATCTGCCCTGTCAGTAGCCAGCAAATGAGCTGGAATAGCTGGTAAGGTTTTGATGGTGTAAGGATATTGTTAGTTCCCAAGTCAGTCAGAGCTGTAGTGTAGTTTGTGTTTTATGAAGATATTATATATTAAATAAGGAATGTAGTGCTCTTCTGTGACTAATTCTAAAGCAATCTCACTGCTATATTAAAATTCTATTTTTATACCTTTACATTGGGTACCTTTATCAAGTCACACAATGCTTCTGTAGATGAGCACAATACTTTATGATGGGAAGCTTAAACTCATGACTACTCATTTGCTTGCTTTGATTGTATCAACTGGAGGCGTGTCTTTCAGGAAAGACAAAGCAATTATTTGTTTTCATTACTTGTTAATATAGCCTATAATGTGTGAGGAAACCCACTTAAGACATATCAAACTCCCTGAAGACTATAATAAACAGATGACTAGATGTGGTAACAGAAAGCCTCAAACAGTGAACAAGGGAAGAGAGCAACAGATTTCCTTTTCCTGTGCATTTATGTTCTTTGCCATCTTCAGTCTTTTTTCCATTCTTTTTTCATCACTATGGGTATATTCTATCTATTTATTTTCTCCATTGTTTATTCAAACTACAACTTTCCATAGTTTTTATGGTTGGGGTTGGTCTACTGGTTGACACCTTTCCTCCCTTATTCAAGACAAGGTTAACTTTTTAATAAGACTCCACTGGCTTTATTTTTTCTTCTTCTGCTCCTTTATTCCAGATTCCTAATTCATCCTTCATGACTAGATCAAATATTTTATTTGTCATCATTATCATTCACTTGACCTGAACTTTCCTCAGAACAGATTTTTTGTTCTGACCTTTTTTTGATTAATTTTTCCATATGAGCATCATGAAATTTCCACATCATCACTTTTTTCTCAAATGCCACACATACTCTCTTCTCTTTTCTCACCACTGTACCATTTTCAGTGTGTTTAGTTCCTTATAGTCTCTGCATTTTAGTTTGAAACAATCCATCTCTTCAGAACTTTTATTTAAAAATTGAGTTTAATAAAATCTGACAAGAGACAACAAAATTCAAAATATTTGTTTTGTGAAAAATGTCAATAAAAGTTTGGATATATTCTTATGAGTAAAGAATGTAAAGATTCCCAAATTAGAGTGTTATTTCCATACATATTACTCATTCATTTTTTGTTCGATATTTTCAACCCTGTTTCAAATAGAGTTTTTCTGGTTTTGTCTTCTTATATACAACCTAGTGAATTTTGTATTTTACAAATGTGTTTGATGTCTCAATCTATTTTCTCTTCACAGCAGAGACATTTAGCCTATATAACAGAGGAGGGACAAAGTGTAGTTGTGATCACCTTCAAAGTACATTACTAGATATTCAAAAAAGACTCCAGGGAGAATCTGTTATACTAAGGGTCATTTTGATAGCAGTAAAAAAAAAAAAATTCTGTAACCAAAAGATTACTCAAACTATATTGGGCTGTTGTTGTTGACAGAGAGTGGAGTAATTGTATTCTTACTTAGTTGGACTGGGGACCAACTTTCCTCTTCAAAAAAATCCTGAAAATCTTTTAGAGGAAAAGGAGTTGGCTTGTTTCACTCATTTTTCTTGAGCATGAATTTCCTTAGTTCAGGTATGAGGAGCATGAAGGTGATACTTAATAAAAAGATCTTCCTGCTCAGGATCTAATATATTTGCTCCTTTGGTAGAAGCAGATGGAATTTTGTTTCTTTGTTATTAAGAACAATTAGATTAGGGTGGACCTGGATGTAGCATAGAAATATGCTTAGTACAGAAAAACAAATCATCTTGGAGAGTAATTATGACTAGTGCCTGATCTATTAATTAGGGCCTATCATTCAAGTAATCATCAGTGAATACTGTCATTTTAGGAAAATCTTTAAGTGATCAAACCCAAGAAGTTCAGACTGAGTGATGACAATCCATTCGTGACTCATCATTGTGCCTCTAAGATGTAAAATTTGCAATATAAAAGCCTTATAAATCTATGAATACAGTATTAGAAATAGTGCCTACTATGCAAAAAAATACCTGGAAATGGAAACTGTATTTCTGAACAGGGGAACATAAATACTGCAGAAATAAAGTGACTATTCAAAATAAGTTGAGAACATCTTGCAACTTTGGAGAGACAATTAAGTTTTCAGACATTTGAAAGAAAGTCTAATGAACTACTCCTTTTACTTGATTTTTATGACATATCCCATTGGCAGAAGTTCTTAATTTTCATCATGGTAAGCTAACAAGAGAAGAATCTGGTTCATCAGGGGTTAAGATTATAACTGAGAAATACAGAACCAATGTTTAGAATCAGCCTTAACAGGTTTTGTTAGTTACCTGACAGCAGAGCTGACAGAGTGATGGAAAAGAATCTGTGTATTTCTGTACCTATCATTTATTGGGCAATAGATAAGAGCACATATTTTTCTGGAAGACACAGTCTTGAAAACAATTTTTTTTTTTTCTGAATTGATTATGCAGTGGAGAAAAGGTATTTGAATTTATAGACCGTGCTTTAAAATGATAGCTCTCTGCTGTACTTCCTGGAACAATAATAGTCACCATGCTTGGCCTTCAACCCCTAACACAATTGGGAGCCTAATTTCTGCCACTATTTCTTAAATATTTTTTATGAAGCATATGACTTTGATCTTTCTGTGCCTCTGGTAATGTTTGATAAAGCTCTTGTTAAATAAAAAGGTTGTGGGGTTTGTTTTGATAAAAAAGTCAATTTTCACCAAAGTACACAATGAAATTTGCATTATTTCTATGGCATAGACTTAAATACATGTGATTTGAAATGAAATAAAAAATAATGCTTTGACTAGAGCTGTGTAACAGATATAACTGTCCTGTAGGAAAAATTTTGGATACAAAAATTTGCTCAGGTATCTGGTGTATAAAAGCTCAGGTTTAAACATGAAGACCTATGAAGATGATGTGATCAATGCACAAAAAGAACAAAATCTAACAGTATTCAGCTGTATTATAATTCAAATGAGACTGCACTCCTTTTCTCATAGCAGTGTAGACACAGCTTATGCATTATTAGGAGATACATCTTAATGTACCTAGTTATCAGTACAGCATTCTTAGTACCATGAGTTCAAATTCTAGCAGTTAAGTGCATTGACAAAAGCTAACAAAAAAGTAAAAGACTGCTATCTCTCTAATTATTAAAGATACAAAGATGTCAGTCATGTAGGCAATTGTATTTTTAGTGTTTTGTGTATTTAGAAAAGCAATTGCCTTTCTTATATTCCACTGTGCAGTACTGTTCCTTACTTATCTGCAGATCTCCATCCTGAAGGTGAAAGCATTAGGAGATACTGTGTAAATGTACTTAATTAGAACATGATTCTTCAGTTACAGAAAATGTGAAGTTGCTAAAAAACCTAGAAATATGTTATTAGTATGAACAAAATAAAATAGTGCATATTTAAAATACTTAGGAATAGTATTTTGCATTTCATCCCTGTTTTTTCAGTTTCATTTGTGTTACTGGTTTCTTTGATCTGGCTGGTTTAATTGAGAAGTCAAGTTTCACAGACACAGAGATCTCCTGGTTTTATTAATTTATAGGACCCAAACATCACAAGGAAGAATTTAAAGGCATTTATATGTCTGGAGATGAAGATAGGCACTCAGCTTGAATTCTCAGATGAAGCTTGGGTATTAGAAACACAAAGTAGAATGGTTGAAGAAAGCCAGCTGTGGTGAAACTAGGTACCCAGTCACCTTAGAAAATAGTCTTATATGCACAGGAGTACCTTCTAGGATAAGTACAGAATACTGTACTCAGACTTTGGGTATGCCCCAGAGTCAGGATCAAATGTCCCTATCAGAATCAAATGGATCCTGTTAAGGTTCAGGTCTTGTTAACATAGAATATGCCCTATTTTTACATAATACTTTAGAAAGGAGAGAAGAGTGTTGTGTGTATGGTATGCTTAGGAAGGAGGAATGAGTAATTCAAGTGACAAAAGGAGCATTACTGAAAGAGTAATGTGAAGCATCCAAGAGACAGATTTTTTGATCCTAATTTTCTGTCTCTGTGGTTTTCAAACCAAGAGTTCAGCGTGAAAAGATATGTAAGAAATGGCAACTATGTCATATAGATATTATTAATGAAAATGTTTTTAGAAACAGTGTGAAAAATTATGAAACAATGTCAGGTAGATGATTCCATTTTTCAAAGAAACATGCAATCTGAGGGTTTATTGGTTTCAATAGGTCTCTTATTTAGCTTATACACAGTAAATTTGTTAAGATGCTGATGTGTGGTAACAAAAGGTAAAAGGTAATTTTCAATTTCTACCACTGCAAATTCATCCTCTTCTCTGGTATGGTGGCAAACATTTTTATTTTGTGTCTATTTGTTTTTTTAATGAACATTGTTTGTAGATTTATGCAGGAGGTTTGAGAAGTACTTTGCTTGCCTTTGGGTTTTCTTTTTGTGCAGTAATATGAGCTCTGCAAGCAGAGTCTACAGCTCTGTTAGTTGTTTTTTACCTTAATCTCTGTTCCTAAATGAAGCATATTTAAAGCAAATTTTTCTGGTTTTTCCTGATTCTTTGTAAAAAAAATTATTTCCTGAGGTAAGCATCTTGTATCACAGTTCTTTCTCTTTGAAGAAGTATTGTGATTAGTAATCTGATTTTTAACCAGATGGTGTATAGCTCAGTTTTTTACTTACTACCACTTCCACTAAGGCTTTATGTAAAAAAACCACATATTTAGCAAAAATCCCAATATTGAGAACATTTGTATATATTTTTAAAACATGATCTATCATAATAACAGCTTTAAAACAAAAATGTTATAAAATATGTATCTGTATAAACAAATTTAGTTGTTTGGTTACTGAAGACTCAGTGTCCTTAGCTAAAATATCTTATAGTGAAAGGCAGTATAAATTTCTATGATTTTATTTAATTATTCTGAGTACTTTGGTAAATTAAAATAAAGTAAGTATGTTTCACTACAGTTTTAAATCTCTTGGATTAAGAGAATTAATCTTGGATTAAGAAGTAACTGTGAACATCCTTAAAGCTATCTATTTTAAAAGTAGCCTAATTTTATGGTAATACATTATAATGCTTTGATTAATTATTTTTTGGAAAAAAATATTTTGAGGCCAAAACCCAACTTTTTTTCAAATGTGTATTCAGAGATAAAGATTTTTTTTTTCTTATGATTTGCACTGGCAGGTTCTCAAAATATTTTGGCTGATACACAGGGAAGAGTCTTTCAAGTTATCACTTGAAAGCTTGGCCATCCAGGCATTCCCTGTAAATGGCTGAGAGTTAGGCTGTAAGGTTGTGAAGGAATTAATTTAGGATTGTGCAATTGCTTACAGTCTGAATGTGTCTTTTGCATCATAACTCACTGTTTCTTTCAGTAAGATTAACCAAGTGAGTGTTCTGTATGAGAGCACATGTAATGTGAGTGGGGTCCTGAACTTTTCATTGTAGTTACTATTCATATCGCCCTTTTTTATTATTTTGTTAGTGGCCTTACTTTCAGTTTCTGAAACTTTTATCTCTTCCACTTGCAGGCACTTAACAATTCCCTGAGCATCCTTATCAGCCATGGGCAGCAACTACTGCACTGTGCAGAGTTGCTTAGGAACAAAATTGATGCTCTTTGACATGGTGGATTACAGCTGCAACATGCTGGTCCCCAACTCTCCTTCTTTCCACAGAGGAATAAAAAGCAGAGAGGTTGAACATGTTTTCCAAATCTGATCGTGAAGAGCCGATATACTTTTATGTTTAGGGTATCTAATCACTTTGTTATTGATATACAACAGGTTAAGAATTGTGGCCTTTTTGTTCAAGGCACAGCAGTATCAAAAAATCTTTAGCAACAACTCTTTTTAACTCTTTGTAATGGAAATACCACAGTATCTTGTGTCACTTACAGAACTGAGAATTTTCAGTTTTTCCAAGCTTTTTGGTTGGGTTTGTTTTTGGTTCATTTGTTTACATCAGATGATGAAATCCAACTTGAGACCTGGATTTCATGGGCTAGAGACAGGAGAACTGGACAAATAGAGTCCAGTTTCTCACACACCTAGTGAGAGCTATGGGTACATCTGACTCTTGTGTTTATTTGATATGTACTT
This sequence comes from Lanius collurio, assembly GCA_020086605.1. Classification (NCBI taxonomy): domain Eukaryota; kingdom Metazoa; phylum Chordata; class Aves; order Passeriformes; family Laniidae; genus Lanius; species Lanius collurio. Next base: position 34,031,211 of record JACBWW010000005.1, read on the forward strand.
ATATAAAAAGAAATTTTCAATATTGCAAACTCTACACTGTGAGAATTTAGGTGAAATTTGCCGGTTTAGGATCTGGATGGAAGCTTGAAAGAGTACAAACTGAAGCTTTCCCACCGAGAGATAATTTAGAATAAATCTATCCACAGATTGGCTTAATGATTTGACATACTCAGTATTAGATTTTCCAAGTGAAAGGGAAGCTCAAGTTTTATCTGATTTGCTTGTGAACAAAGTAATCAACCTATAGTATGTTAATCTGTGTCAAAAGGTGCTGAGTTTTAGAGGTAAAGATAAAGGAATCTCCTTACAAAATAAGCCCCAGGTAATATATGTGTGCTATCTTTCTCAGACCACATGCTGCTTCTGGCACCTCTCTCCCTTCATCCCATCACAGTCAGATCACTGTAGAGGCTGCAGCTGCTGAAGGGCTGCAACCATCATCATTCCTTTAGCCTAGTTTCTGTCCTGTGAAGGCCCAAATTTTCGAAATTTAGTGCATTAAATAATTCATGGGAGAAGCAATTTTGCTAGTCTTGCTGGTGAGCCCTTCAGCACAGTTCAGCCTCTTGCCACACTGGCAGAGCTGTGGCAGTCTCTCTCCTCCTCTGGGGACTGGCACAGCTGCAGACTGGAGATGATGCTGACTTGTGTCTGGCACAGATGACCCATGATTTTAAAATATTGACATCCTTTGTGCAACAGTGCACATGTAAGATAAAATCCTAGTTGTGGGAGGGGGAGATAGGAACCAGTTTTGTTTCAGGTCTTTAGAAAATGTAAAGGAGTGCCTGGAGTGAACTGCCCAAATCCCTTTGGATGCAACTGCCTTCTGGCAGCTGTCTGCCCTGAGCCCTCTTCACACCACAAGTACAGCACAATGGCTGTCAGGCAGCTATCCATGGAGTGGATTTACAGTGGGTTTGGCCATGCAATAGGAAAGAGGTTTGGGGTCTTGCAACACTTTTCCAGCCTCTATCTGAGCTTTCCCTATTACTCTATATAGTCACAACATTTAGCATGCACTGTTTGCTATGTCTTTGCAAACAAATTAAGTAAATACAGAGCAAAGTGATAGGTGGTTTGGAATATTGGACAGAAAAATGGATGGAAATATGGATTTAAATCCACACAAGTGGTTTTGAAAGATAGCTGTATCAAACGGCTGAAAACAGGTTGGTTCATTTCTTTAGTCTCTCTAAGTGGTGTATCTTCTGCTTTAATATACTTTCTGATACCTGCTTTCTAGCTCACTAGCTATTCTCAGAGGTTCCTTTGTTTTCAAAGCAAACAAACCCAAATGCAGCAGAAAGGTTTCCTAAAATAAACCTTTCATGTTGTCTATACATAGTTCATTTCCCAGTCCCTATGTTTGTGTGAAAGTATAGAGCTATAGAATTTAGAGATTATATCTTAGATGTGTGATTTTTAGAGACAATCAGGATATAAATCTATTTTAAAGGAGACAAATAGGACATGCTGTACAGTAGAATTATTATGGAAGAATCTGGAGGTGGAATTCCAACTTACCTCTCTGCCAGTTGCTTACCATCTCTGGAGATATTTATAGGTCTTAACTTACTCCTCCAAAAGTTAAATAGTTCTGAACTAGTCATCCTTTTCTCACTTAGGTGGTAATGAAGAGAAGCAGGCATCTGGATATGCTCATTCCTCTGCACAGAGTATAAATGAAATTTATTGTAATTAGAAGAGACTTTAAATACCAAGTGGAAATGGATGAGATAAATCCCAACCTCTGTGGGTAGTTGGTTTGATCAACTCTCCTTGTTCCCAAGTTACATGAGTGTGAAAGGCCCATAACATATTCCTTTCAAAGATGATAGCAGAGTACATGCTTGGCATTTGATGGCAATTCCCACTTCATCAACAAGGCAACATGTCAGCTACATTTAAACTCAAAATACTCGTTTTGTGCAACCCAGAAGGCCACTTCAGTGCTTTTGCCAATTTTTTGTTCTTTTCCAAACAACACAACAAAAATTTTAAATTTGAAAAAAAAAAGAGATTTAATGTTTGTACTGATTTAGAAAAGGCCTCTAGAAATCTGAAAGAAAATTTAAGTATCCACTGTAATTTTCTGCAGGAGGCAGGTCATTCTTCAAATAGCAATGCTTGTGAATTAAGATATGGAGAGCTTGATTACCATGATTACCCTTCAAAGAGTTGTAAACTATTTCTGTTCTTCTGAGCAGAAAACCTAAAGACCAAGCCTCATGGTGGTCTTGTTAGTTGTTTCACCACGGTTCATTTCTAAAGTGTCCCAATGCAGACACATCAGACGTATCCCCCCGTGCTGCTGTTCTGGTGTCTTCCAGAAGGTCTCAGAGCTCTAGACTGCAGTTAGGCACTGCCAACACATAGCTGTGAAGCAGACTGAAAATTTTACAGACACACTAAAATAAATTTCAGCAGGGACACTCTACTCATTGTAGAAGTAATTTTCATATTTAATTCAATTTAAAAAATACCGTTTTCTCTAAAGCTGCCTCCAGACTGAAGTATTACAGAAGCTTGAAGGCCATGACAGGGTATTATGGTCAAAACTGCTTCAGAGTTTATGTCTTTCTTGTTTTTCTTCTTGTTCACTTCTCTGCAAATCATACCAATCTCTCTGGTAAGGGAATTCTGTAATTTGGTATGAAATCCTGTTATCAACAAAGATTTGATTTAACTCATTTTAGTTTGTCTTCATGATTTGCTTTTCCAGAACAGCAAATCTCAAATTTGCCAGCTAGTACAGTTCTATACAAGTGTGAAATAACATTTCCTTTAGTATGTTCATTTTTTTAGTATAAGAGTTAATGAAATTTTGTTCTTTTATGCATTAAGTGGCATATTAATTTTTTTTTGTGTCTGTGTGTCTTTGAAAAGAAATGAATGAACTACAGAAGAAACAATATTTCCTCTTTTTTCTTCCCCTCAAATGGCTAGCTTTATCATAAACATCCAAATAAGTTTTAAAGAAAAAGTTCTTTCCTGCATAACTAATGAAAGGTTGCTTCTTCTTTGAGGGGAAACAGTGGTCATTTCACAATTTGGGGCAAAAATTTTGATTCAATACTTTTTAAAAATAGTTCTCTTCCCATTTGCAGTTCAAGCTAATGCTTTTGAAACGCTAGAAGAGTGATGATAATGATGGGAAAGAAGCTCTTTCTTAAGCTTCTTGCTTACTTCTAAGTTTTGCTTGGAAAAAAATCCTGGCATGAAGACAAGTTTTTTACATGCTTCCAAGATTTGAAGTTATATTTTTAATATGCCAACCCCTTGTCTGCTGCCTTTAGAAACAAATTGAGAACAAGGACCTATGAAGGTGGTCTGCAAAGAAATTATTTACCTAACTGGTTTGCTAGACAGAAATAGATGAAGAAGATGAAGACAGTGTTAAAAACTGAGTTGTTACTCCTTCAACAGAGCAGTCTGAGAATGGCTTGTGTTCTGCACCAGGGTAGAGTGGTAGGATGTGAGGTAAAGAGAGAGAGTGAAGGTGCAGGATTCTTTCTGAATCTTGACAAGAAAGGCACAACAACAAATGACTTAATAAAACAGATGTTTTAATAACATAGAGTAAAGAGGAATATAGTTATCTAGTAAAACTTATACCCCTTCAGATACTGGGCACCATGCATTTGCTTAGCATTGTATGGGTTGGGGGGAATTTTTCCACCGCATGCTGCACAGATCCTGTGCATGCAGAGATCCTTCCTTTGGTCCTTTGCGGTATTGCATAATTTTTATTTATATTTTTGCAATTAAAAAACTCTATTAATAAAGGATGTTTTTATGAGAACTTCTTGCTAGCACTTTTAGATGCAGGCACGGTCATACAGGTGGCATAATCACCAGTACTGAGTTGCCTGCAGGCTCCTCTCTTAGAGTGATCTGGTCAGGTTTATCCTGCAGACAATGTGTTTGTGCAATAGAGTGCAGCCTGAAGGCTGTGGTAGACATTCAGCATTCATACTTGCTCAGTTTCATTGTTATGTCTGTCACTAATTCTCCAGTGTTCTGGAGATTTCAGTCAGGTTCACTACAACGAGTTCATGGTCTGAGGTAAAGAAAAATACACCTGTTCATAAGATTTCCTTACTTTAATATAAAAATTGGTAACTTATTTAGTGATTCTGGTTATGGATTTTGATCAGAGAATTATAAAAAAGCCAAGAACTTTTGTAGTCAGACGAAGGGAAATGTCACTCCTGTTTTCAAAAAGAGAAGAAAGGAGGATCGGGGGAACCACAAACTAGTGAGCTTTACCTTTGTGCCTGGGAGGATCATGGAGCAGATCCTCATGGAAGTAGTTTTAAGGCACATACAACACAAAGAGGTGTTTCGAGACAGCCAGTGTAGCTTTCTTCAGGCAAATTGTGCCTGAGCAATCTGGTGGCCCCCTATGATGGAGTGACTGCTACAGTCGACAAGAGAAGACAGGCCAGTGTCATCCACCTAGACTTCTCTAAGGCCTTCAACATGGTCCCATACAGCACTTCTGTCTCCAGGTTGGTCACACATGGACTTGAAGGGCAGACTTGGGGGTTATAGTGGATGCAAAACTGAACATGAGCCAGCACTGTGCACTCACAGCCTGAAAAGCCAGCCACATCCTGGGCTGCATCAAAAGCAGCATGGCCAGGTGGCCAAGGGAGGGGATTTTGCCCATTTACTCTGCCCTGGTGAGACCCCACCTGGAGTGCTGCATCCACCACTGGCATCCTCAGCACAAGAAAGACTTGGACCTGTTGGAGAGGGTCCAAAGGAGGATCACAAAGATGATCAGAGGGATGGAGAGTATCCCCCATGAGGACAGGGCGGAGGGAGTTGGGGTTGTTCAGCCTGGGGAAGACAAGGCTCCAGGGAAAGCTTTTTGTGGCCTTCCAGTATCTAAAGGACCTTATAAAAATGAGGGAGAGTGAATTTTTCACAGATAGATAGTGATAGAACAAGGAGGAATGGTTTTAGACTAAAAGAGGAGATCTTTAGAGTAGATGGTAGGAAAAAATTCTTTACTGGCAGGGCAGTGAGGCACAGAAATAGGTAGCCCAAAGAGTTTGTGGATGCCCCATCCCTGGCAGTGTTCAAGTTGGATGGGGCTCTGATCAGGTTGGTCTAGTGGAAGGTGCCCCTGCCCAAGGCCAGGGGGTTGGATTTAGATGATCTTTAAAGTCCCTTGCAACCCATAAGGTTCTATGGTTCTGAGATAATATCAGAATAACTTGAATATGTTCAAATAAATATCTAGAACTTTTTCCAAAAGAAACCTCATATTTCTTGTAAAAATTTCAGAGTGAAACATCAAGAGCTCTTACAATGTAAGGTAATAGAAAATCTCTTCAGGAATCTTTGAACTTTTTTTTTATGTGAGACGTCGATAAAAGTAAAATGTAGTTGGAAAATATAATTTATGAATGTTTCCAAAAATACAGTCATGAAACCCACTTATTTTTTATTCATTTTCCTTTAGAAATGTAGAACAAAACCCTAAAATTGCACATGTGGCTTGTTTGATTTAAATTGCTTTTGGGACTTCAGTTCAAAGTAATTTTGATTTTTCATCCATGTGTGGAATGGAGAATACTTTTAGAAACAATGCTATGAAATGGTGAAAGGCTACAAACCAGACTTTACTGGCCCATTCTTTTTTTGACTGAAAAAGCAATTAGAAAAATTAATGGCAAGATACCCACATCAAATAAAAAAGATACAACTTCTGCCTTAGAAAGAAGTTGCGGATTGCTGGAGGTATAACAGGTGTAGTGTCACTGTGTTCTTGCCTTTGCTTATGTCCTACTCATCTCATTTACTTCCAGCCAAGGGGCTTTAGTTTTACACTAATTCATCTCGTTCCCCTCCTCCTCTCATGTTCTCAGTTAATTGAAATAACTGTGTTTTGGATCAAGCTTAGATTAGGGAGATACTTCTTTTCCTAAATCCTTTTTAAAGAATTGTGGACAATGGATACATTATATTCTTAAGTACCAAAGGTTCAGAGTCTCCAAGAATATCATGGAACTTGTATGGTGTGCAAAAAGGAAAACAGATGCTTTAAACTCACAAATATTTCTTACTACTCTTGCTTTCTTCAGCTATTTGTATAATCAAATGTCATAATCTACAAGGTGATGAGAGCTTTTGCCAGCTACAGAACACTACAACTTCACAAAAATTTCAATGTAAGGTCCATAAATGCTGCAGCATTTGTGAATCCCTGAATGCCTTGAAGAATTTAGTGCTATTCACTTGATCCAAAGCCCATGGAAATCGAGTCTTTGGTTTGACCTGAGAGGGCTTTGCATAAAGCTTTTTTATAAAAACCTCTAGCGAGATATTTACCAGGACAACAATTACTTTCTTGCATTGTCTCAAATTCTAAGGATTTTGTCCCAAATTCATGACTATGTTAACAGGCACTCCTCCAACACATGTATTACTCTCACTACCTTATGCAGACACAGTGTGAGAAAAATAAATGATAGCATTTAACTATATGTACTTGAATCATAGTCTCATCAACAGTAAGAAAACAGTAAGATAGTACATTACAGCTTCTGATGTAACAGGTTTATTTGGCTTGTGTCAAGAGGAAAATCTTAATGGGAAGCAAATGATACATCATCTCCTCTGCTAACATGGATGTTGAGTCATGCATAAGATCCCTCCTTGAGTATTTCACAGAAATGGTCATAGTCAGCACTGGAGCAGAGAGTTTGCTCAGAGTTTCTTACAGTTAAAAGGGGAACAGGTTGGCTTTTTTTTTCATTAGCTTATCAAAAGTCTTGCTAACTCCCAGAAACTTTCAGGCAACCTTGAAAGTATATCATGCACTAATATCATCAGAGAACATGACAGACAGAGCCCGACGTATCTAATTTTGGACTGGTATAACAGTGCTATTTAGAGCAATAAAGGTTTTATCTCTTGGTTGATCTGTTTACTGAAATAGTGAAAAATGTGCTGTATACATCTTCTCATTATTCTTCTGGCATAAAGGACATTTGAATGGATAGTTCTGCCTATATTTTGGGACTGTCCTGCTAACTATATTAGGATAAGGTCATATACTGTACTCAGCACTGTTCTGGGCCAGTTCTGGGCCCCTCACTACAAGAAAGACATAGAGGGGCTAGAGCATGTCCAGAGAAGGGCAACACAGCTGGTGAAGGGTCTAGAGAGCAAGTACAGTGAGGAGCAGCTGAAAGAGCTGAAGTTCTTTAGCATGGGGAAAAGGAGGCTCAGGGATCACTCTGCAGCTACCTAAGCGGAGTTTGCAGCCAGGTGGGGTTGGTCTCTTATCCTAAGTAACAATCGGGGCAAACAGCCTCAAGTTGTTCCAGGGGGGGTTAGATTGGATGTTAGAAAAAAATTATTTACTGGGAGGGCTCAAGCATTGGAATGGACTGCCCAGGGAAGTGGTTGAGTCACCATCCCTGAGTTGGTAAGGACTTGTAAGTGTGGTACTTGGGGACATGGTTTTAGTGGTGAACACAGAAATGTTGGGTTAATAGTTTGTCTCAATGATCTTAGTGGTCTTTTCTAACATAGATGATTCTTTGATGATGTATATAAAATGGGCATAAAGAAGAAAACCTCATTTCCCTAACAATAATCTGTCCAGCAATTAGTTAAAATGAATGACTGGCTGGGACTTATCAACAGCAAAATTATATGGACTTGTGTGCTTGCTTGCCTTTCCACATTAAAATCCATCACTCCTAGCGATCATCACACTTCCTTGGATTCCTCCAATACATGATAACCATTAGCCAAATAATTTTTTTTTATGAAAAACAAATAAACTTGCAGTCAATTTTTTCTGATGTGAGACATGAATGCCAATACTCTGAAAATCCTGTACTGACAGAAAGACTAGATTTTATTCATGGGTTTTATTCCATTTCAGAGAACATTGCAGCTTTGTTGGCATGAATGCAGTGCATGAATGACTTTATGCATATTCACAACTGTTTCCTGGAAGGAGAAATGGCTTATTAAACAGTAATCATATAGCATGTGTAAATGAGTTTTGTGAATAAACATGTATCTTTATCCTTATTGCCTGAGATTGGTTGTTGACTAAAAAAGTTTTTTGGATGACATTTAGTCTTCCAGAAATTTTATCAATCATCTTATGTCTGATTTCCTTTTCTGCCTGAGAAATTGCTTTTTCCTTATCTTATATGTAAATAGTGCAGATTTTTCTCTGTTTCGCTTGAGTCATACACTTGAAGAAAAAAAACCAACTGAATTTAGGAGTGTCATAAGTATTAGCCCAGGTGAGATGCTCAAATATATGTATCTACTTTCAGGTGAGGTAAATCACTCTCTAGACTCAATGACTGCAATGGGAGCTTCAATACTTATTCCTGTACAAAAACCTACATACATAAACCAAAAATGTCATCACATTCTACTTGAATCTCATTCCAGAAGAACAAAATGAAATTGTTATTATGTCAGAGCTGAGAAATATTTTTCTTTATTCCTTTTTATATCCCGCTTCAGTTTTGGGGGTGCTGCTCTGTTTAATGATATCATGCAATTTAACTGTTCCTCATTCCATTTTCAGGTTTCTTTCCCCAGGGTGCTTTTCCTTAATAACATTGTCCACTCAAAGAGAGTGGCAACAACTTGCTCAGGAGGAAGGACTCAGAATATATTGAACAGGTCACCTCAGAAAGAAAAATATATTCTCTTGAGGCATTATGGCTATATTATAGTAGCCTCTGTACATGTCTTTAAAGAGTATCAGATAAATATTTTTATGCTAAATGAATAAAAGAGGAAAATCATAAAAAAACTCACAGCATTTAAATCTTCTGTCCTTAATAGTGCATTTAATAAACAAGTGGAAAACATAACTGGAGTTTTTGTTCAAATATATAAAATATTGCTAGAAGAAAAGAATGTACGGGAATATTATGAAACCATACTACAAACTAGCAAAATTAAATGAGAGAACCTACAATGAATAAAACTAAAGAAATATGCATTATTAACACTATGTCTTATGACAAAAAAGGCCAGTAGAAACTACAGGAAACACTGTATTTGCTCTATTTGAAAAATATTGGTAAATATTTTGTCTTTTTAAATGTAGAAGTCATTTCATGATAGTTTCTTTTAGTTTGTGACAGTCTTATTGATCTAATAAAAAAGAGGAATAATTTTTACCTGTGCATTTTTTTTTTTAAACGGCAAGATAGATAAATTGATGGAAAAGTTAATGATTTCTACAAGCATTTGGGGTTAAGGCAAAGCCCACAGGAGCTAATGGGAAGGCTTTGGTTTTCTTCAGCAGGTTTTAGATCAGGATTTTAGTTATGTCTTATGCTATATATATAATGTAATATTCCTACATCGTTGGTTCGTTCTGGTGGGAGCCGGAGTGTCAGATCTTACCCACATGAAATCCAAGGTAAAAGCTGTGACCTGATTTTCTCATGAGAAAAGAAGGCAATGCTCTTATGATGGACTGGTGGAAATGTTAATGAAAACTGAAAACACTTGTGGAATTTTTGGTTTTTTAAATGTAAAATGTGTCATGGAAAGGTTTACTTGCTTTATGGAATCCACTTTAAAATGTGTGTCTCAGCTGTCAGGTTGGAACATATCAATGTGTAAAGAATGCAATTCCTCTTCGGGGGTGAGGTGAACTCTAATAGTCAGATGCTGTGCAAGCTTCTGAGACCAGACACCGTGACGATTCTGTAGGCATCTCATTAACGAATTGTAGCGCTGCAGCATGCTCTGCTTTACTTATTTATTGAAGAGATAATGGGAAATAACTGGTTTCTTTGTAAAGTCATAAATAATATGACAGAAGGATATTAAACGCACTGAGATGTGACAGAGAAGCTAAAAACTTGTGGGGTTTAGTATTTTATGGTGCCAGTTCTCCTTTACCAGTATATGTAAAACCAATAGATATGTTTTAGCTGGTTTTGTGAACAATTACCAATTTAGTGTGCTAGCTACTGACAAGTGGGTGTCTTAAATCATAAGCAGTATCTCAGTTTTGCTATTTTGCAGTAACATACAGAAGTTACTAAACAATAAATCTTCTTCCTCCTCTTTTGTCATTCTTTTTTTTCTTCAGGTATTTTTCGCTTTTTTTTTTTAATAGAGATAGTCTTTATTTCTAAATTTCCAGTGTAAAATATCTGTTCCACAAAACAAAAACATTTCTGACATTCACTCTTTGCATGTTTTTTCTCCGTAGTAGTCTTCTCCTGATACTGTGCACAGACTTACACACAAGGTCCACTGTGGCTTTCTCAGTACTTTGGACTCTTGATTAAAATAACAGCTACCTTTTTTTTTCCCTCTGGGTGTGTGCACATCTGAATTAAAGAGAGAAAAATGTGTTTTATTCTGAGTGCAGACATAGCACTGAGCTCCAGATTGAGACAACACTGTCCTCTTCTGTCTTCATTGCTGTTCTTTAACTAAGACATTTATCATGCAGTATATTAAGAATTTCTTTAGAGACTATGATGACTAAAGAAGTAGCAATCTCATTGGTTAGTCTTGGGAATATTTCTGAGTATCAGGACCCCACAATTCTTTACCTTAGGTTTGCCTCTACCTTTAGCATGAAGCTAGTATAGAAGACAGAGCTCCAGAGTGATGCAGCGAGTTTTATTTAGATTCCTATATCCTGTCCATCTTCATGGTACCCAACCACCTATATCATAAACATCCTTCTACAGTTTGAACAAGTTATTTTTTCCTGGAGCAGTAAGAGTTTCTTCTGGTTTGGTAGTTTATTCATTGTTGCAGCAGGCAAATGTTGAGGTCACAAAAGTGTAGATATCAGCCAACCATGAGCATTTTGGTTTTATAGTGTCCATTACCACCTCATCTAAAGACTAAGCTCATCTCCTGAAACATGACCTTTTTATTGGAGGAGTTCCAAGCATTTTCAGAAGGGGTGCCGAGGCTTGTTATTTTTGCTTGCTTATCCCACTTACATAATTTTATAGCAGTGTAAATCTATTTTTTCACAAGCATCTCCTAGTTTTCAGTAATGTGAAAATAGAGAGAGGCCTGATCTGCCATGCTCAGCCTTTGCACTGCCAGCAAAATACAATTTTAATTCATTTGAAGTAGGAAGTAATAGGAAGTAGGAAACAGAGAAGCAATTCTATTGTGACTCAAGTGATGTGTATAGAAAAACTTAAGGTTAGAAACAATTTCTGTCAACTATTCTATTATGTGATGATTATTATTCTAACTTAAAATTTCTCTTCAGGGCCAGCAGTGCGATAATGACTTAGGAAAATGAAGTGTTCCTTTTTGATTGAGCAGTGGAGTGGTGACTTGGAAAAAGTAAAGTTTCATCTACAACAGTTCAAGTAACTGAGAAAGCAGTGGGTAAAATATCATTGAGTTCTGCAGAAACAAGTTAGTGTCATAAATATTGGGAATAAAAAAATAGAGAAAAAATAGGAAAAAAGTTCTCAGAAATTTTAGGAAACTGCAGAATACTTGATCTTGTAGTAAAGCAGATGACACTTGTGTTGTTATATCTGTCCATTTCTTCTAGCAGCTTCATGGGGACTAGTCTTACAACCAGCCTTTTTTTCTTTGCACATTTTGGATCATCCATCAGAGAAAAATATCCCCAAATTACTGATTCGTCTGAGCTTGAGGGTCTAATTTTGATACTATATGTCATTGGAACTATATTTTTTCAACTCTTTGGGAGGTCTCTGAGACACAGAGCCTTTAACAGATTATTTCTATCACTGATCCATTCATCTAAGCAGCTACACATGGACAATCAAGGATAATAAATGGAGACCCTTGCCTGGAGTTTCAGGCAAGAGAGGTAATAGATTGGATCACTGTCATATTTTACCACAAGTGGCTTGTGGTCAAATAATTTTGTATTCATTACTTCCCATGTTTAATAATATCACAAGCTATTTTGGCAAATAATTTTATGTTTTGGAAAGAATACACTTAACAGAGTTTGGTAAATTCTACGTCAATACACTGGATATACATTGAAATGCCATAAGACAGTTCTGTTCATCAAGAGTAGTAGATATTCATTAATCATATCAAGTATTAGGTGTATTTGAATATACATTTTGCCTTTTCTTTCTGCTGAGATGGTAGTTACAGTCAGAGAAAGTCAATTGAAAGTCAATAAAAAGCCTGTTGCTTTAATATTTTCTCAGTTATGTATAGAACACAACTTGAGGAAAAAAGTGTCTAAGATTGTTATTAGGCTGTTCAGGTGACTGGTGGGATCATTCTGTTCTGTTTCCAGTCCCAGGAAAAGATCTGATTATCAGGAAATATATCCTTGTGAGCGCCCTTTTTTGCCTACTGCAACTTTTTCCAATTGCATAAATATTTAATAGAAAAGGGCCTTAATTAAAAAGACTTCCTCCTTCCCTTCCTAGTGCAGAACTGTTCTGTCAGAAGAGCCTGACACCCTCTGCTCTGATGGGAGGAGAACACACATTGCAAGGGTTCACAGGGTCTTTAGATAAAGGGTGTTCTCAGTTTATGTTCCCAAGTGATGACATATCTTCCTACCTGTAATAGATGCATATTCCTTCCAAACAACTAAAACTCTTGTAGTTTTTTTTCCTGAAAAGTTTGCGGTTCCTCATACAACTATTTTCAGAAGACTACGTTATTATTTTCCTGGCTCTTTCTTAAAATAAATCTAAAGTGGAAAACCCCAAAGAAACAAACAACGCATGCTTGGGATATCTCAAAGCTAATTTAGTGCCTATTTGAATTTTTCTTCTTTATGCATCCTACAAGAGTTATATGAGATTGTGCTATATATTTTGGTATTATAGCTTATATATACATCTATATGTACAACAGTATTCAAATCTTGAAAAGTGCTGCTGTTCATTTTTGTCTATCTGCATCTAACTTTTGTCTGCTACAAAACAATTTTGAGTGCTTTTTTATTCTCCAATTAATTTCAGTAAGGCCTCTTGCATATGTAAGGACTCAAAATATAAGGGTCTCCGTTTCCAGATTCTGATAGAGACACTAGCTAAACACCAACATCATTACCTTGAACATCTCTCTTTTCTTTTGAAATTGGCAGAAAGCCCAGAAGTTTTCTTGATCAAAGGCATTTCATGATTTTTTAACCTACTTTCATGCCAATTTGTTCAAGTAATCATAAAATTAATCAAAATCTTTTCCATTGTTTAAAACTAAAGATAGCGTTTTCACAAAATAACTTTAGAGCATTTAGAATATAAATTAAATTGGCTATAAATGACAGAAAAATAACTAAAGTTAAAGCTATGTCCTTTAGGCAAATGGTAAGTAAATTAGTGGCTGATTCCAAAGCCATTAAGGATCTTGTTGTCTCAATAAAGAATCTTTACGAGAAATAGACTTTAGAAAAGAGGGAAAAATAGATATCCTTAGAAGTATAAATTGCATCACAGTCCAATCTTCAATTATCAGATTTGGGCAAAATTTGTGGAAAAAATAATTGAAAATGCTTGACGAAGGAGTATTTTATAATCTACATTTCTCTTTAAAGCTGTCCTTCTGAATTTTGTAGTTTAAAACATACATTTCCAGAAATGTGTTTTTTCACAGGAAGTCTGCATGTAATGGCTTCCTCATTTTATATACAGATTATTACTTTCTGGAATTCTGTGTAAAATCAAAATGAATCTGGTCATAAATAATCAGTTCTGGAAAATTGGAGAGAAAACCCTTGCCAGATGGTGTGCTGGGAAGGAAAAAGAACTGAGTAATTTCAGAACAAGGGTCCAAGACCCAAAAGTGTAGCTGAAAGTTGAGGTACCTGAAGAAGCATTTATTATGAGAATGTGGAATATCCAAAGGGATTTTGAAAATCCCATGAACAGAGATCAGACTCAGTGCAGGGCAGTAGGGCAAGTCAGCAAAAGGGCAGGTGTCAGCAGGTGGTGCCCTTGTCCACTGTGGGTCAAGTTCTTGTTGCTTTGGTGTGAGTGTATCTTTAGTCTTGGAAAGACATGAAGAGCTGTTTTACTTAGGTGCTGTGTATGAATGAAGTTCCAATTTTCAATTGGTTTCTAATCAGTGAATAGTCCTGAAAAGAATTTTCTTTCCAGGAGTCGCTCATCATGGTTAAGGTTCAGTGGGGAAAAAGGAAAAAAGATTTTTTATGGAGTATATAATTAGACTTAATTTTACTCCAGTTAAATGAGAGGAGAAAGATGAAAAGTAACACTGATTTGAGTAGAAGAAACCGTAGGAGCCTAAGGTATCTGTCTGTTTTTAGCAGATTGATGCCATTAATTATTTGCAAGGGCTGTTTCAATGCTCAGTCGCTCAAAGCACTGTCAGTAAGGTGTTGTCTCATCCCCAGGAACAGCGAGAAGAATGACACACATCAGGTCAGATGACATGGCCGAAGCAGCCTCGTTTAATCAAACCCATAGCTTTTATAGCATAGTTCGCAAATGAGAAATTACATCATTGGCCTATTAACCCATCACTTCTCAAGGTGATAGGTTGGGTGATAAGGCACCCCTTTCCAAATATTATTCTTAAAGAAGGAAAACAGCCTTCACAATTCTCATAACATTTCTACAGCTAGTATACATTCTCTCCAACTGTTTTTCATGCAGTTCACATGAGAACGAAAGCTTCACAGGAGGCTTGAGAAGCTGGAAAATTTCTCTAACTGTTCTCTCATGATAAAGAAAAGTTTCCCAGGAAAATTCCTCTGCTAGCTCTTCCTAGCATCCACAAGGTATGAAAAAAATAACAATGCCTTCTATATAAAGTGTTGTGCAGGAAGCCCAGAGAATTATTCCATGAAATTTTTTAGTCGTTAACTTATTCATCAGTCATATAACATGGAATCCATCAGACAATGTCCTGAATAGGAAGACCTTAGAAATTAAATAGAGGGAATGAATATGATGAAGAATATGTTTACTAAAACTGTACTAATACAGAAGAGCAAGAACTGTACTAACCGAAGAGCAAGAACGTATATAATATAGTCAGATATGAAATTACATGTCAGCTAAATGGTAGGCCAAGCTACAATATCTGAGTTCAAAAATCTAAGAGTCATTTTTTAAATGTAGTCACTTTATTTAAACTTTAAGCATTTTGCATGGTTTTACCATTTGCAGTTCTGCTGTTGTAAAATCTATGGAAAAGACTTGCATCCAAAAAATAAAACTTCTGACAGAGTTAGATTTTTTATTAAATTCATTAGTGAATGCTTTAGCATTTCACTAACTCTTTCATTCATCCTGTATTAAGAGGTTTTATAGTTCTTAGGAACTCAACCTTTTTCTTAAGGTTTTCAACAAACCAGAAACTCACTGAGCTCTGCAGAATCTCTCATAATAGATGTTTAAAACTTACTTTTACTCAAGGGCATACCTAGAACAGAAATTCATTGAACAGAAATTCACTGATGTTTGTAAGTACATAGAAAAACAATCTGCTTCATAAAATCCCTGAACTGAAAATAGATGGAAGACGAGACACTATTAAGGGAAAGCATCAACTATGTTTGCTCTGTTTTCACCCTTTTCTGTGCAGTCAGTAATGGCCACAAGATCCTGGTCTAGATATATCTTTGATCTGACACAATGTATGAATTCTTAAGTTTTTTATGTCACATCAAAAGCAATGGAGCATGAAATTGCTATGTTTTGGGTAAGTGCATCAAGCCTATGTGCTGTTGGAATGGAGATTCCAAAATTTAAAGAAATGTCCTTAGTTTTACTTCGTATGAGTCACCAGAATTCCTAAGATTTTCTGATAAAATATTTTGCATTCAACACATAGTCATCACATTGTCTCATCCTAAGTATCATATCAACACAAAATTTTTGCCTTGAAATTTTGAGTTAGCAGTATGTATGTTGCTTAATGCATTCTTAGTCTGAGAAATTATTTTTGTTATAAATTATAAATTATTATCTGTGGCATTTCAATTTTTAACAAGAAGTTAAGAGGTATATTGGACAAAGAAACTGGTTAGATGGATGTTACAATGAAAAATGTTTTTAAATTCTCAACCATTATTTCCAGTGGTTTATTTAAATATCTTACTACTGAAGAAAATTGCAAAAAAGTCTTTAAAATTAAATAGCTTCAACAGGATATCAGCAATGTGTATGTAACTTTTTTGTTGATAAGACTATAGGAACTGAGTAAATACTTGCTATTGTAAATCCAGAAATTTTTAATATCTCTTAAAAAAACTTTTAAGAATTTGAAGCCATTATCTTCTTGGAAAACTTACCTCTAACATTTTAGAACACTTGTTAGACCAGGTAATTAATAAAATAAGTAATATTTCATTGCAGGAGCTTGTTTTGACTATCATAATTTTCTAGTTAGAGCAATACATCATATGGATACCAGAGAGAAGTTTGTTTTAAAGGTCCTCATGAATTACCAGATAGGGAAGTAAGTCTTCTGACTCTTTTGAAGTCCCCTGACTGTCTCTTTAATCAGTCACAAGTTGGGGAAAATCTAGTTTATCATTAAGCCCACAAGTAGCACTACATTGTAGGGGATATAGCTTTACAGCACAACATATTATGTTTGAAAAGCAGAATTGCAGAATAGAATTAAGATTAAAGGGGACCTCTGGAAATTGTCTTGTCTAACCCCTCCTGCTCTGAGGAGGGTCATCAAATGGAGGCTGCTCAGGGTCATGTCCGACCAGCTACTGAATATCTCCGAGGGTGGAGACTGCACAGCTGCTCTGGGAAACCTGCTCCAGTGTTAGAATACTCTCATGGTGACTTTCTTTTTTTCTTAAGTTTAAATGAAGTTTCCTATCTCACTAGTGGCTTATTGCCACTTGACCTTCCTCCAGAGAAAGAGCCTGGCTCCATATTCTTAACTTTCACATTCATTCGTTGTTTGTATAAGAGAATAAGATGCCCCTGCATATCTTCACCAGGATGGACAATGCAAGCTTCTCAGCCTCTCAGTGTAGGTTACATGTTCCAAACACTTGATCATCCTCATGGAGATGAGTTTGATTCACTTCTGTATTTTCATTACCCTGTGTATGAAGGAACTCAGGGCTGGACCCAGCACTCCAGCTGTGGCCTCCCCAGTGCTGAGGAGTGGGGAAGGATCACACAGTCAAGCTGCAGATGGTGAGATCCTGTTCCCAATTCCACCCAAAAAAAGTTAATGGCCTTCCTTGCTGCAAAGGCACATTGCTGGCTCTTCCACCAGGATTGCAAAGCTGCTTCCAGCCAGTCAGTCCCTAGCCAGCACTGGTGCCTGCAGTTATTCCTCCCCAGGTGCAGGACTTGGTAGTATTTCCATTTCTTGAATGTTCTGAGACTATTACTGTTTGCCCATTTCTTTAGCATGTTAAGGTTCCTTTGACAGCATAAGCATCTGCTGTGTCAAATATTCTTCCCAAGTTTGCAAATCATCTGCAAATTTGCACTCTGTCCCATCATCAAGGTAATTACTGAAGACATTAAACTGTACTGGTCCCAGCAGTGACCTCAGGGAAACACCACCACTGGCTGGCCTTTATCTGGACTTCATGCTTATAACCACAACCCTTTGAGCCCAAAAGCTCAGCCACCTTTCATTTCACCTCAGTGTCTGCAGATATAACATGTCCTTTTAAGTTTGTTGAGGACAATATAGAACCATGTAATCACTAAGTGTGGAAAAGACCTCCAAGTCCAAAGTTTACCCAAATACCACTGTGCCCACTAAACCATATGATGACATGTCATATCTATCTGCTTTTTAAGCTCTTCCAGGGATGGTGGTATTATGGGAGGCATTTCTGCTAGCCTTGCTAAGTCCAAGATGAGCAATATCCCCTCATCCACTGAGTACTGTAGTCATTTCACCATAGAATGAATTTAGACTCTTATGGCATTATTTGCTCTTCATAAATCTGTGCTGAGCAGTCTCACCTAGTCCATCATGTGTTTGGAAAGGGTTTTCAGGATGGTTTTCTCCTCTACCTTCCCAGGGATCAAGGTTAGTCTGACTGGCTTGTAGTTACCTGGATCTTTCTTCTTGCAGCCCTCAAAGGAAACTATTTTATTCAAAAGATAAATACATTAGCTAGGAGGTTCATTTTAATAAATAAATGTAATTATTATATGCAGATACAGTATAAAATCAATATGTGTATTTATGCTACTTTAGGGCTTTTTGCAAATGAGCAAAACAGTTTAGAACACTCTTATTGTGGGTGGGTGTTGGACTAATTAACTGCTTCAGAGAGTTAGGATTCTTTGGGATGTGATGATATTCAAACATCACAAAGTGCCATTTAAATTTTAAAAGATACATGTTTTGAGAAGTTTCTATGAAGACAGCAATTCTAGTAAAAAAGCTTCAAGTTTTCATGATCATTTTTGGGACTCATTTTGGTGCTGTTTCCAGCTGTACTATCACTTTTCATGTACTGAGGAAGTCCATCTTTGCCAATTGTAAAAAGCCATTCCCTTGGCCCTAATGCCATTCAGTATATGTGCATAAGAGAGCTTTGAGTTTCCGTGTATCTTCAATATGTTTCCCTCTGAAGTGCATCAGATCAGGTAGATATCAATAGATTAAATTTAAAAGTAAAAAATCTTGTGTAATTCATTAGGCCACAACAGAAAGAAAATTACTTTTGTCCAGTATGGATAGGAATAATAGTATAATTACTAATTATTTGTTCATAATTTAATATCTTTTGAGACCAGGCCTGAGGAGGACTCTAGAATGGGCTGCCCAGGGAGGTGGTGGAGTCACCATCCTTCAGGTGTTTAAGGAAAGACTTGGTGTGACACTTACTGCCATGGTCTAGTTCACATGGTGATGTTTGGTCAAAGGTTGGACTCCATTGATCTCTGAGGTCTTTTCCAATCTAATTAATTATTTCATTCTGTGAATCTGTGACTTGGGGATATTGTTGACAGGAAACTCAGTATGAGTCAACTGTGTGTGCTTACTGCCCAGAAGGCCAGCTCCACCCTGGGCTGCCTCGAAAGAAATGTGGGCAGCAGGTTGGGAAAGGTGGCTGTGGCCTTCTACTCAACTGGAGTGCTTCATCCAACCTGGGGACGTCCAACATAAGAAGGACAGGGACCTGCTGGAGCAAGTACAGAGGAGGACCACGAAGATCATCTGAGGGCTGGAGCACCTCTCCTAAGAAGACAGTTCAAGAGGGTTGGGGCTGTTCAGCCTGGAGAACGGAAGGCTCTGGAGACATCTTGGAGCAGCCTTTCAGTATCTAAAGGAGGATACAAAGAGAACTGAAGAGAGGCATTTTTATGAGGCCATGTAGTGACAGGACAAGGGGGAATGGTTTTAAACTGAAACAGAGTAGGTTTAGATTAGACATTTGGAAGAAATTTGTTACTCAGAGGGTGGTGAGGCACTAGAACAGGTTGCCCAGAGGAGCTGTGGATGCCCCATCCCTGGAAATATTCAAGGCCAGGCTGGATGGGGCACTGATCAACATGGTCTAGTGGATGGTGTCACTGCCAATGGCAGAGGGGGTGAAACCAGATGGTCTTTTGTCCCTTCCAAACCAAAGCATTGTACTATTCTGTGAGGCTGGTCCTAACTAACACTTCTCAGCTGATTCTTTTAACTCTATTAGTCATTTTTCTATTTGCCATGAAATAACTTCTAAAAATTTAATGTTTGCCTTTATGAAGTGCCAGCTATACACTATCACTTGGTGATTTGCAGCAGCTATGCTGTATTTGTTGTGCTTTGGAACAAGAGTAACAGAAAAAATAATTCCTTAATTCTTTATCCAAAATAGCTCTAGAACAAAGGCGATTCTACTTCAAAAGAATGTCTGATCTCAGTTACATATTGAAAAAAGTCCTAGAATCTTCAGAATATTTTCTAAAAAATTTCTTTTCAGAGGATGACACAACTTAACGGCATCATCTTCATATTTTTTAAAAAAGAGGCTAAAGAGGACTATTCACCTTCTTTACTTCTTTTCATTTTTTTATTTTGTTTGTCATCATCTTGGGAAAGTGGTAGAGACATGTTTGAAAAAAATCTCTACCTTAAAAATCCAGTACTGCACAGTAGTCACAGAAACCCTTTCAAACCAAACAAGGGAATTGAATAATTGGGCATCAAATGGTAAAAATTTCCTTGTCTTAGTCACATTGAACTCAATGTCATAACTTCCACTGAACCTTGGTTTTATCCAGTGCATGAAGATAAGGGCATGCAAAAGTCATTGCAAGGCAGAGCTTATAGTAAAAGCTTAGGAACTAATTATCTGATTTTAGAAGAAACTGAATACATAATTTTAGTGAAATAAAAGTCAGAATATGAAACCAATACATTTTGGTATTTGAATAAAATATCAGGAATGGAAAAAGTTTTAAGGAATATGTGAAATATTTATGACAGCTGTGAATATACATTTTAGTGACTAATAAAAAGGTCAAAGCTAAATAATAGCAAGAGAAAACAGTACAGAAAGATTAAGCTATAAGTCTATTTTATATTTATTTACTGTTTTTTTTTTCAAGCAGACTGTGAACTGGAAAGATGAAATTCACATTAAGAGAAATACAGTTCTTCTAGCAATGTGGTGATTGGATAGTCTTACTAAAAGTTGATAACTTTGCATGGTGTGGAGAGAATTTGAAAGAAATTTTAAATGTAATCATAGGCAAAATAATGTTGCTAATCTTTGTGAACTCACACATTTGGAAATTCCCAAAGACTTGATTTGCCAGAAACCCCCCAAGCCATAAAACAAATAAATTTGGTTTGGTAACATCCTGAATTGAGTTTGAACACATGTAAGTCAAGGGAGTGACATTTATTTTCACTTTGACATCTCTCATGATATAACTCATTAATGCAACTAACTTAGAGTGTCTAATTATGACAGCATTGGAAGCCAAAGTAATGCTTTCCCCAATTTTTGTCTTTGTTTTTTAAAAGAAACAAAAAAACATACAAAAATGGGGGAGGGGGGGGAGGCCATTCAAAGTTCTGTATTAACATATACAGAAAGTTATAAGAGTTAACCTGTGGAGACAAATTTCTTTCTTATTTATGGAGCATTATGTAGCTGAAACAGTGCAACTCACTGTGTCCTGTACTACCTGCTGGATAAATTTGAATTCTTGAGCAGCCATATCACTGCCATCAAATCAGGAAACTGTTTCATACAACCAGTGGTTGGTCTGTCCCTTCAGGTGCTCCGACATTGTTTGATTTCTCTGTCTTCATGGTCAGAATTAAAGCTCATCACATACATATGTTAAAGGAGCCAACAACACAGAAGAAAAAACAATACAGTGAAAACACTGAATGCCTCTTCCCTGTCTTCAAAATATAGGGAAAGGGCAGAAAATGACTTAATGCTTAGAAGTCAGAAAGACAGATTCCCAATACAAAAACAAGAGAATAAGAGATAAGCACAGTAATTTTTTCAATAAAACTTCTTGCATTTAAAAATTGGGTTTGAAACTATTTTATGTGATTCTTATTACTCATAGGAATTTAAACTCTCTCTATAAGGGGAAAATAGGTTATGGAAAGAAGTAGATCTTTTTCATTGGCCATATATAGGTTACATAGTGATATATGCCCAGAGCTAAACATGTCCCACATGGTTGTAAGCACAAGCTTATATTACTACTTTGAAGTTTAGAGTGTGAGTATCTAAAGCACCTCTGGACCTGCTTCATGCTTCTGAGTTTAAGTAAAATACTCCCACATAACTGCAAAGAAAAAAAAAGAAAGAAAAAAAAGGTAAGTTGAACCTTCAATTTTATCATGTGGAATTAAAATGGTGGATTTAAGACATAAAAGGTTTCACCTACAGTATGTTTAACAGTTTATAATACATCTTCTTAACTGCAAGCTCAATTAAAAAACTAAGGAAGAAGAGTTTTGAGAATGCTGAAGTTTCAAACCAGAGCCAAAAATATTTTCAACTAATAAATGAATTAAGGATTTTGATGTTAAATATGTGATGCACCCTGTCACATTTATAATTTAGTATGGTTGCAAGCCTGAAAACTTATTCACATTTTAATTTTTAGACAGGAGAGAGCATTTTTATGTTCTGTGTTAGAACTCCTTTGGCATGAGCACAGCTTGTACTGAAGTGTACATATAGCGAATTCTTTCAGAACTGAGTAGCAAATTCTGTAGGCATATAATAAAGATTGTGAAACAGAAGAACACACTGAGTAATTAGTTTTTGATTTAAGGGTAATATGAAAAGCAGGCAACAAAGTGGTCAGATTTGGTTATATGTGACACCTATTTTATCTCCTACAATTTGATTTCTAGGACAGAAGTGAATACTTGTGTTTTGGATGGATGAAGAAATAGTATTGTCCAACCCGTGGGGAAAAACATTGCTATCAGGAAAGGATAAAAGAGTAATGCATCTGTGAAATGCAATTACAACAATTCTGTATGAATATCAAGACTGTAGTATTAGAGGTTTGATGATATAAAGTTATTTTTACATCTCCTATCTTTTTTTAAAAAAAAAGTCCATTCATGCAGTCTTTGTAAGGGAATTAATTATTAACTAATTTTATTTCAGTTAGAGCACAAAATTGAATTTGAGGAGCTGAAGCAGAAATAAAAGATCTAGGTTTGGTTATGCATATCATGAAACTTGTTTCATGGCATGATTTTCAAGGAGCAAAATTGAGCTAATGAGGAAATGTTTCTGCAAATTCCTTTTCAGATTAAATTAATTGCAATCATTTTTTAAGGTCAGATAAGACCATTGTGATCATTGCATCAGACCTCATATCTGACAAAAGGTAAAGGAGTATTCTGAATTAGTTCTGGTTTAAATTTGGGAGTACAGTATAAGAAGTGCTTCCTATTCTATTTGAAGAGCCATCAGTGAAGTCACAGTCTTTTAATATCTATTGAAAGGTGTATGACATTTCTAATATGAATGAAGGAGCTCTTCTCACCAAACTTTAATTTAGATGTCTATCTAGACAGAGCAAGTTTTCCAGTGGAGAGTGATAGGCTCTTTAGAGCATAGTTCATTTCCCCAGCATGAAAAAAGTATTGTCATAGAGATGTTCTCAGCTTCTATAGACTGTAGAGTCAAGGCAAGTTTCATGAGACGTAGGAAGCATGCTGTCAGTGGTCTTGAACATTTGCATTGTGCCTTACAAATATCTGCTGTAGGTTTAGCTGAGCTTTACAGAAATTTCAAGTAAGATAATTGGAAAATTTCTATATTTCACAAAGCTGTCAAATTTGAGAAAAGGGAAAGAAAGGACTATTGTGTGCACTGAAAAGCTTCATCCTTGTTAATCCAACAGATTGTTTACATTGCATATTGTGTGCAAGAGTGAGCAAACCACATAATGTTTACTTAAGTCTTAATCTGATAAACCCCGGAGGAAGGGCTTAGTAAGGACCTTGACAAGCTTGAGAGTTGGGCCTCTGTGAACCTCATGAAGGCCAAATGCAAGGTCCTGCCCCTGAGTTGGGACAGTCACAAGCGCAAATATAGGCTGGGCAGAGAATGGGTCTACAGCATCCATTCTGAGAGGAAGAACGTTGGGTGTTTGTGGTCAGAAAACTTAGCATGACCTGGCAGTGTGCTTTCAGAGCCCAGAAAGCCAGCCATACCCTCAGCTGCATCAAAAGCAGTGTGGGCAGCAGGTCAAGGGAGAGGATTCTGCCCCTCTGCTCCGTTCTGTTTATGCTCTTCTACTCACATGGAGTACTTCATCCAGCTCTTGGTCCCCAAAACAGAAGGACATCAACCTGTTGGAGCAAGTCCAGAGAAGACCACCAAGATCACAGGGATAGAGCACCTCATCTGTGAAGAAAGACTAAGAAAGTTGGTGCTGTGCAGCCTGGATAAGAGGAGGCTTTGGAGAGTCCTTACAGCAGCCTTTCAGTACCTAAAGGGGCCCCACAAGAAAGCGGAAGAGGGACTTATAATGAAGGATAGATTTATGTTAGACATTAGGAAGAAATTCTTTACTGTGAGGATGGTAATTATGAAACAGATTGCCCAGAGAAGTTTGGATGCCGCATCCCCGGAGGTGTTCAAAAGTAGGCTGGGTGGGGCTTTGAGTAACCTGATCTAGTGGAAAGTGTCCTTGCGCTTGGCAGGGAAGTTGAAACTAGACAGCCTTTAAAGTTCTCTGCAACTGTAATGATTCCATGATACTATGATTCTGTGACAGTCAGGTGTTTCACTGTGGGAATTTTCTTGAGTAGAAAATGCAGAATGTAGTTAGCAACTTCAAAGGCGAATGTCTGCTTTCTTCTATTTCTTTTAACAGGGCAGATATCTCTGTTACAGGATATTTTAATGAGCTGAGACATTTCTCATCTCTAAGCACAGTGATCACAGTAATATTATACCTACTATTAAAGGAAAATAATTAAAAAGCATTATACTATTTTATGAATAGAAAAAATTGATTACCAGATCTCTTTTAGAATTGCATGGATAGAGTATGTGTTGGGGTATTTAGTTATATATGAACTAAAACAGAGAAGGAAAATGTTGTTACATTTGAGATGCCAAATTCTGTGTGCATTTATACAAATAAACACAAAAAATTTATTATTCCTGTGCCTTTTGAAACTGATGTCAAATGTCCTTAGAGCTTACTTGGGAGGAGGTTTATGGCCAATATCTGATCTAATAGAAAGATGTTAATTGGAAAGAGGCTTAGGTCATTTCAACATTGCAATGTGGAAATATGTATCAGTGAAAACAATGGTAATTATTTCTTTATATATTTATTTATTTGTATATTTAAATTTTTTAAATTTTACATTTTTATATGTTTACATATATATTTATATATATTTATATGTATTTATATATATTCTATATATAAATAAATAATTATGTTTGTAAGGAAAAACTTCTGTATAACTAAAAATTATAGAAATAATGGGTAATTTAAAGACAACGCATGTACTAGAATCACAAGAGGACACTCAGGCTATTCGTAGTTAATACATTTTTGGCCCTCCAGGATCATAATGAATGGAGTTGTGCCATCTTCTGTTCTTGTACCAGTGAATTCAGCTTCTCCTGCCAAACACAGCTTTCTTTTAGGCAACATGGGAGCTCATGATAGGAGTTTGGCATTAGGTAGGTGTTTCACCCATCTCATATTCTTTACTTCCTGCCTTTTTGAGCAATTCTATGCATCTTTCATTTGAGCTTTTGCTTTCAGTGCTCAATGACTCTTTTCTTCTAAGCTGTTCAAGGTTTTTCTAAGCTAAATAAAGAGTCCAATACAATGGCTCTTTTCCCAGTTAAGGAATTTTGGTTTTTGCAGTGGATGTCATGCTTGGGAAGCTTCTTTTTATTTGTTTAAGTGCTTTATGATGAGCTGGTATTCAGAACTCTGTCACCTGCAGAGACCCCTCAGAAATCACCTCTGCTGAGGCTCCTAAACATGTTAGTTCCTAGCAGGTATTTTTGTTCTGGATGAGCTGTCTTGTCTCTGGATGAGCTTTCTCGTCTCTGAAATAAATTGTTATGAAAAATCTATCTTTGAGGAATAAATGTTAGGTGAAAATTCATCTCTACTATTGTGATAATTGTAAAAATAATATGTAGGAATACATATGGCTGCTTCTGTAGAACTGTATGACAGGATGACTGTCTTGGCTGACATTACTGATCAAGTACTGAGAAGTGTAAGGAGCAATAGCTGCACACCTCAGAAAGTGAAGGATTTGGTTCATAGGTGAGTGATGGAAGCTGATCGTTACATCCCCTCCTCTTCTAGAAATTTGAACTAGATGATTTGTCATTGAGCTCCACAGCAAATGATCATGTCACCTCATCACCCTGTTGCCTCATATCTTCACAGGGTTTAAGTGGTCCCAAATATCCACACTACACAGTTCTACTGAAACTCAACTCTTGTTTGAAAGACTTGTAATGCAAGATCTGTGATTGATACCAGACAATAGAATTATTGTGGGACAGCAGTTCTGATTGCTGTATGTCACCTTTCAGGTAGGGTGTTGTAGTCAAACATCTTGCTGAATCAGCAGCAATATTCTGTCAGAATTTAATGCAAGGGGGTTGTGTAGAGCCCTGCTTGAAAGACTGAGGATCAGTCCTGAAGATAGCATTTGCCTTAAACCTGAGTTTGTTATTGTTAACTAAAGTTTTAGCACATAAGCATGAGATAATCTTAAAGCTGCTCATCAAGATCAGCTCTACTCTTTCCATTATTGCACCTACAGGCAAGCTGTTTCCTGTCCTTGACAAAGAATTGTTTTCAAGTACCAAACTAGGAGGAATTACAAAGTTATGATATATCCAGCGCTAACAGTCCAGTCTCACTTGCAATTTTTCCTCAGGCAGACTCTATTGAGAGGAAACAATTCAGTAACAACTGTTTCTGAAGAAGCAGTGGTAATCAGCTCAAGGCCATCCAGAGTACATTGTCGGAAATATTATCCATTGTACATAATGTGCGACTCTATTCTGGATGTCAGGCTACACAAAGATCTGTGACAGAAATGACATTGACACAATGCAGAGCTTTGCCTCCAGTCATGTGGCATCCCTCCACTCCACTCCATAGCAGAGAGTAGCTGTTCATATCCAACTGTCATGCAACAGCAGAGTGAAATAGTCACTGTTACTCTTTGGTGAAATTAGGCAGCTCATGCTTTGCTTAAAGTTACAGGTCTGAGGAGACAGCATTTTGTGACTGTTTTATGGTGTATGTAATTAAAGATTTCACTGGATAAATGTCTCTCCCAAACAAATGTGCATTTCCCAGATTTTAAGTAAGTGAAAGTGAGACATTTTTTGGCATGGGGAACACCTGCTCATAGATGTCAATTACTCTTTTTCTGCCTTTAAGAAATGAACTATTCTAAATCGAATAGCCATTTGAATGTGGTATTAATTAATATTTCATTGCTTTACACTGGAGAACAGATCAGGAAAAGGGTTTTTTTGTTCATTGACATCTGGTTAAACAAAGCTAAGTGGAACCTTTTGACATTATCAATGGAAAGATCTGAAAGGAAAGCTGTTCTGTACAATAGCCTTCATGTTTTTCTGCAACAGTTCTGTTCTGGTTTGGTACAAAATAATATAGTTTGTGCTCGTTATTTTTTATCTTTAGAAACAAGCTGTAGTTAGAGTGTGCATGAGCTATTTTTATTGGTTTTAGAGCCAAATATAGTGCATTTGCTTGTGTTTACATAATTTCTGAAGCCTTTATGGAGTAAGCTGATCTTGCCTTATTGAACTGTTATTCTGGCCACTGAGTAGGTCAATCCTATAATTCCTTATGAACTCAACCACAGTAAGTGATCATTTATTTCCATGAAAATCCAGTTACCACCACCACCTACTGCAGCTCAACCACAAATTAGTCTGTGCCTTTCAGATGAACAGCAGAAGTTCTTGATTTTGTTAGTAGCTTGTTTTTCTTATGAAAACAACTGCTCACTAAGTATGGAATAGAAGCCCTCTGATCACTGCATGGTGTATAGCATGAGACTGAGGATGTGGCTTTCCTCAACTGGTCTATCCTTTATAGGGGTTTCTGCCTAATTATTTAGGTACTGCAACCTTGTCTGATGGCAGGAACATCCAAGAGGGCGGCCAAGGTCAAGGGCTCAAGCTTAGCTGAAGTTGAAGCTCCTGTTCATAATGCTATCTCCTTCTCACAGACAGAGACACTTGCACACATTGCATTATGCAAAACAGCGTTGTATGCTTACTTTTGATTTTATATTCTGAAATCTTAAATAGCATAAATGTATTATAAGCAGTTAAACATCTAGCACTAGTACCAATCCTACTAATTAGAATAAACCCAATATAAGATACAAAAAGCTATTTGCAGTGAAATATTTCTTATAGAGTTTAAATGTCATTATATATAATAATGGATGAATAAAAAATGCAAATATTTGAATCTGCAAAACAGAAAAAAATATAGCAAATTGAAAACCTGTCTGTTAAAACATCCATCATACTGAATAAAGTTTGAGTAAATTGGATTATACTTTTCAAATAATGAAAACAGTTTCTGATCAGGGAAAGAGTTTTGTGCTGCCAGAAAAGTTGACAAATGTAATGAAATCTGGTAAGTTTCACTGAAGTTTTATATCCTCATCTAAGTGAAACATATGTAACATGAAACAAGACAGTAGGTTTTGGTCTTGCACACAGGGGAGAATAATCCTCTCTGCCTGGCTTTGGCCATACTTATACAGCTGGAATACTGCACTTCCCTGAATTAATTTTGAATGATTTTACAAATTTGAGTGTTTCTTTAAATACTTTTACTATTGTTATAATTGGTATGTTTGAGCATGAAAATTCAATAGCCTTTTTCGCTATGTTATTTTCATCACAGAATTGGTAAATTTATATCAAAGTAATTCCTACAGGAAGTTAAATATTTGAGTCCATTTAATTTAATTTAATTAAATATTCAGTTTATCTGTCAATATGTCCACTAATTAATAAACATTGGGCTGTTGTAGCATAATAAAAAAAACAAAATCTAATTTCAAGAAAATAGCATGACAATGAAATTACATTTGTTAAGTCCTTTTGTAAACTGGTCTCTGAAAGATAAAAATCCCTGGACACTGTTAATGTCTGTAATGACAAAAACGCAAAGAATGTTGATATAATTTTAGAATGATGTAAATCCCCTGTATAAGCCAACTGTCAACTCATATTTTTCTGTCTTCAGCAGATGAACTAAATCAGATTTTCTATTTACCTTGCACCAGGTACAGAACTGAGTAAAATAATTGCAGTGCTTTATACTCCATATTTACAGTGAATGATATGTGCAGCATTTGCTTCACATTCAGAGCCTGTAAAGAACCACTAGCCTGACCTGCTGCAAAGTGGAAGCTTTGCCATTCATACACTGTCATATTGCTCATGATCAGGATTTGCACTGCTGTCACTTCTCTGCTTTGGTCATATACCACAGTACTGCTCTGCTAAGGCCTGAACAGCAGCACAGATAAAAGTAACCTCTGCTGACAAACCATGCCTTTCCTGGTGCTTTTCACACACTTACCCATCCTTTAGTTGTGCAAATACAGTAAATGTATGAATTTAGAAGCCTTGCCAGAATTCTTTTTCTGCTACTGCAACAGAAGGTCAAAAGCTTTGCTGATATTGCCCATATAGACAAACCATGAAAATTCTCTTTTAGGACAAAAAGGAATTTCAAGGAAAATGGTCATTCAAATCATACCCTGCAATGCCTACCCTCTAGGCATTACAGAAACACTCTTCATGTTCATCTAATAAAAACTCCAGCTTGGTAGCCCCTTCTTTCAACTCATCTGTGTGCTTGCCTCATAGAATACTGAATGTAGACATCACATTTGGCTTAGGGATAGCAAAGGTTTCTGAATATACCTAAATAATGAGTCTTCATTTGACTGCAAACATACTTATCCATATAAATTTACCAGTGCTAGATATCCCTTTTTTTGGGAAAAGCTGAATGTGAAGGGTCTTTCAAGTCAAATATCTGGGTTTAGCAGTAATTCTAGGGAAAAAATATTATTTACAATATAATCAGTAGCTGTTTAAAATCTGATGAGGCTGTCCTTGCACCATACATTCAACAATAGTAATTATATGTTGAATCAGGGATTTTAAAACTTGTTCAAGCTGTTCTCTCCCAATATGTACTTATCTTGATAAGACTGCAAATGTGATAGATGACAGGTACATAGATAGATAGATAGATAGATAGATAGATAGATAGATAGATTGGTAAATAGACAGATTTACTAAAATGCCTGAGGAACAATAAACAACTCACCACAGTTAAACAATTTAGCACAAAATAAACCATTAATTGCAGATATTTTATGATTTAGAGTATTTTTGCTGAAAGAATCTCTCAAAATAGGAGAAATAGTAAGGATTCAGGACTACTTTGAGTCGCCTCTCTCTATTCCTTGAATTCTGCTTAAAAGGTTGGAAGTACTGCTTTTTTACTCTAGCACTCTGGAACATTTACTGCTACAGAATCTCCCAGATCCCAACTCTGCACCAAGATAAATTGGGAGGTGTACTTTTATCCCCTTCCTGTTTTCCATCAAATATAATGCAAAAAAAAAGGCACCCCATTTGTGCGCACTGACTAAAGCATTTTTGTCATAATCAACAAGATATGACAGAGGACAGAGATGTCATTTCAGTTCTCTGAAGGCAGGTGTGTACTGACTGGTGTATGTGACACCCTGGAATTTCCAAGGCTTCCACACAGGGCTAACAGACCTGGAGGAGGCTGTGTTTTGGAAGAGCAGATGGGTGGGTCAGATGCCCCAGGCCATCTCACACAGAACTACTTGCCTAGGCTTAGACAACTGAATGACCTTCAGAGAGTCCATAAAGTAAACCACAGTGCCAGCTGAACTGAGGAACAACCCCAGCAGAAAATTCAGTGTGTGAAATTCACACTAAGGCTAATGTTAAAATAGGTACATTAAGTCTGTATTGAAAATGTGGGGGTTCAAACTGGAAATGCTGTTTCCATCTAAAGATGTTAATCCTTGATACAAATACTGCTTTTTTAATTATACAAGCTGCTTTAATAGATTTCTAAATCTTGTGTCTCAAAGTCAAATTTAAGTGTACCAGCCTCCTCCACAGTGTATGGCATAACATAACACCTGGTTAGTTAAGAGCAATTCAACTTAACTTAAACTCTATTCAGCCATGACTGTGTGTTAACGTAGTGATGTAAAACATTGGACATCATTGCCTGTAAATTATGAAAACTAGCAATTATTAAAACTTGAGATCTTCTATATCTTCTTTTGCAGAATTGTTTTAAAGTTGCCATCCTCAATTTGATTAGAAAAGCCTAAATACTCTTTTATAGCCTCTGTGAATCCTTTGTTGAAAACATTGCTCTTGAAATTCTGCTGGGATTATTGGAAGATTAAGGTTCTGGAACATGTAAATAAGGATATTATTTCTTGTGTGAATAAGATATTTAACCTGTAATGTTGCAGTCATAGTATTTTATTCATTAAAAAAAAAAAATGGAAAAAAAAATTTTTTACACTGTTACTGGCATATATCCCACAACAAAAAACATGGATAAATTGACAGTTCACTAGTGGATCTATTGAATTAGCTATAAAACACCTTCTTATTTTTACCTCTTAGCTCACTTGAAGTCACCATCACAAATCTCTTAAACCCTCATAATTGTACAAAGGTATCTTTTAGAAATGTAAGCTTCAACTACTGCATATTCAACAGAGTCATTGTTTCTCAGATATAGAAGTGACTTTTAATAGCCTTTTTCATTCATGGTAATTATCTAGTTTTGTCTGTTAAATCACAATTCAGAAAAACATTTGTTATAGCATTTCAAACTTCTCAGGTACTTACTCCTTCCTAAAAACTAAACAATTATATTTTGAAAGGAAATCAGTTTTCAAATGTGACCAATTATAATCCCCATATATTCTGTGTATTAAGAAATAAACTAATGAACTGTCAACTTTGGAAAGAAACAATGTTAACCTAAAAAGTTTACATAATTTTCTAAAAGCAATAATAAAAAAGCTAATCACATTAATAGGTGTCCTGCAGAAAATTAAATGGGTCTTCATAGTTTATTACAAATAAAAAAACGCCATCATCTGAAACCAAGATGCTAAGCGAAACACAGGAAACCAAAATGGTTCAATCCAGAATTTTAAAGAATGAAATTTCCATCAATGGTAGCAATGGCTGAAATTATGGACAGGCTCTTTTTCTGTAGCTTGTTGGTATAAGTCCCTTAGTAATATTACATTTTATAAAAAGAGCTATAGAATAATTTTTTGTCATGTGATTCTGAAATGATGAGTATCTTTTTGCAAAAAAACTTTTCTTTTATTATCTTATAGAAGTTTTCTTTGAAAAAAGAATTTTGCCACATGCTGAACTTGCTAAATTTCTCTGGCTGTCACCATAATCTCCCATAAATCTACCTGTTCTGAGGTTTCCCTGCAGTATACAGCAGTGTAAGCATTATGTTTAGGAATTTCTAAATGAAAGTTCTGACCAGGAACAGTGTCCTTTGCAATGCCTTGTAAGGGTCTGATCTGCAACACACCAGAAGTGTTGTCACTGAAATGACCAGCCATTGTTTGGGGCCTGAAAGGGACTCTGTTAGCAGCATCTTGGTTAACAGAGAATTAAGTCTGGTTTTCTAATAGGGGTTTGTAATTTTTCTTAGAAAACAAGTAAAATGTTAGCTTTTACTTCAGATGAACCAGTTCACCAGACCCAGAAAGAAATAGTACACTGACTCTAACATGAGGAGAATTGAAATGAGCTTGTGAATTATCAGTGAGCTTATGTGTGCTGTACTTGGTTTTATATCTTCAATGCTGAAAATTTTCAAAACTTTAAGTCCTCAGACATCAATTTTCATATTCAGTATTTTATTTTGAGGTAATGACTCTATTTGAATTTCCTTTCTTAAGGTATATTCACTCCATCTCCAGTGGAATATACCTTGAAACTGGCTTGATTTTTGCTATCAGAGCTCAAAATTAGAAGCAATACCACTTGTATTTCAGCACTTCATAAGCTTATTTTCCATGGTGACATCCTGTCTGAAACCAGCATCTCCTGACATTATTTATTGCTTGTTTGTAGTGGGATTTCTGTACTGACAGTAATGATAGCACATTTTTTCCCTTTGGCTAACTAGAAATTTGCATTTTATT
Organism: Lanius collurio; assembly: GCA_020086605.1. Lineage (NCBI taxonomy): Eukaryota > Metazoa > Chordata > Aves > Passeriformes > Laniidae > Lanius > Lanius collurio. Next base: position 34,063,932 of record JACBWW010000005.1, read on the forward strand.
CCAGTTGATCAGCATTGGAAAATGAGTACATACTCATGCTACAATTTTGTTATGTGGAGAGTGGTATGAATCAATTTTTATGCCGATGTTAATTCTTGAATATGAAGGTATTTGCATTTGTTTTTCAAAGCTGTTTTGGAAACTTGAATCAAAGTAGAAATATTCAGAGAAGAAATTTTCACACTGGTTAAAATCTTAGCAGCACGGAAGTCAGTGGGAGTTCTGCTTCAGCAGGGCTAGGATTAAACCCTATTAGCATATAATATGATATTTTTCCAAGCCTTTTCCATAAATCTGACTGAAAAACAAACAAGAGCCCTCTGGCTTTGGCCTGCAAACCAATAATATACTTGCAATCAATAACTTACATTTATAGTAAATTAACACTGTTAATTTAGCAAAAATGTAGTTCAGACATGGGTTTTCTGTGCAAGGCTTTTCCTATTGTGGATGAACTTTTCTTATTATGTACATACATCATTTGGTTAAGAACCATTCAATTTCACAGCCTTCTTTGAAAAACTTGCAACCACACTAAGCAAGAGAGGTAGACAGTAGGGGGAAAGATGCAAAACCTCCTTCCTGTTTTGTGGAGAAAAATCTGGGACCTGGGTAGTGTGTTGCTTGCTGGCATTTGCAGAATTTGTGGCAGGCCTGGAAACTGAATGCAGAGCTCTGGTAATGTTCTTTGAAGGTTATTGCCCTCTTGTCTGGCTGCACACCGGTGCAGCTCTGGGTGCCACTTGGTCCCATATTCTCAACTGGTCTTGTCAGTCTCAGTAACTGCCTGAAAGGAGATTGCAGCAAGGTGGGGTGTTGGTCTCTTCTCCCAGGTAGCAAGTGACAGGACAAGAGGAAACAGCCCTAAGTTGTGGCAGGGAGGTTTGGATTGGACATTAGGAAACATTTCTTTACCAAAAGAGTTAGTAAGCACTGGAAGAGGCTGCCCGGGGAAGTGGTTGGGTCGCCGTCCCTGGAGTTATTTAAAAGACGTGTAGATATGGCACTTAGGGATATGGTTTAGTGGTGGACCTAGCAACATTAGTTTGATGATTGGACTTAATGATCTTAGAGGTGTTTTCCCATGTAAATGATTCTATAAAAACGGAAATGTAAAGTTAGTACTCTTTTACGTTTTTACATCCGACTAAAACATTCCTTTGTTAGTTAGAAAAAAACTCACAAGCTGAGAAACCTGTAAAAAAAATAGAAGACTATAAACAATAAATATTGTCAGTGACAGAAGAGACTGTCAGTACTTTTCTCAAGATTTTCCTTCAGTTACACAAAACAGACATTGCCATGGCCCTATTTGGCACTATTTGACCTTTTGCACTCATTGCTTATTAATGGAGTCTAAAGACAGTTCTCCTTTGCCCCTACATTCCCCAAAATGCAGAAATGTGTTGTTGGAAAAAAACTGACATACAAGGGCTAAATTTTATATTACATTTATAGTTAATTTTTAAGCTGTAACTCTTGTTGATGCCAGTAGACAGCAGTGCTACTCAGAGCTTTGTATTACTGATTCTAGAGATACCACCTTACATGAATACTTTGTGTAATACACATAATCTCAGTGAACCCATTTCAGCCAAAAAATTGAAGGAAAACATTCCTGAGGGAACAGGTTTTCACAACAGTAATTTTTTTTTTATGTGTGTAAATTTTAATGACGTGGAAGATGGAATTGGGATTTTTCTTCTGTTTATTAAATAGGCTCTTGAACTTGTTTTCTCCAACACATAAACACAACTCTTATTTTCTGCAAAGCTTAAGTATCACTTTTCCATGCAGCTGCATGTATAACATCAGTGCTTCTGGAGAAAGTCCCTTAAGGGCTACTCCACACAATCAAACACTGAAAATTAGGAATGTTTTTATGAGGAACATTGCTTTAAATGCCGTTTTGTACGCTATTTGTATGCAATTGAATAAAGAAATTCTCTTTCTGTATGCACAAATGAGGTTTATGTTTCCAAGTGTTAACTGCTGATGATACCAAAGTTTGAACTATCACAGCACTGATTGAGGATAAGAAAAATATAAAAGATTTGGGATAAATTTCATTCTACAAGACTGTTCTTAAAGAACAAGTGAATGAATTATTGTGTCAAAATTTTTGAGTATCTTATCAACAAGATAGCTCCAGAGCTTCTCCAAAAATATTTCCAAAGAACAATGAGATATCCCTCAGAGAGAGAATCATGTATATTTTCATTTACGTTGTTTTTAATTAGCTTCAATGTGTATGTTCTTTCTGCTGAACCTTGAATATCTCTTTTCTCTTTGTAAGAATATCCAGTTTTACCCATTTTATCATATTTGTTGCAGCTTTGAGTAGGAGGTGCAGTCTGTTTTTCATGGTTTGTTTTGAAATGCACATCTTGTTTTCATGTTGTATTTGAAATTCTCATGCCCACTAATCTTTAGATGAGAGAAAGCTGTTCATTTATGCAATAAGATATAATATAAGATATATTTGGGGAAGATAATTGCATTTTTTGTAAAGTCTACAAGGACATAAGAATGAAGGTCATTGTTTTCAATAAAAATATTCTGGCCTCTTAAAAGTGATTAAAACAATGCTCTTGAATCTTGGATAGATGTTTTCTTTCTTTTATAAACTGAACTGATATGGGGAAAAAGTCATATCCAGTTCTTCTGATGAGTTCCCACTTTTGGGTATGTCTGCATATCCAAATTTTTTAGAGTGTAAGATACTTCTCTCAGAAACACCCAATGGGGCATGTCTGAAAAGAACTACACTCCCCAAGGGCATCACTGCTAGGAATGACAACTTACCAGAAAACATTTGCCTCAAACTCTAGTGCTTTACAGGGTCCTGAGAGTCTAAAGGTGTTCTCTGGAGGCACTAACTTTTTTTCATAGGTCTCTCCTATGGGGTCCAACTGTCCCCAAAGAATCCTTGGCCCAAGGAGCGTCTGACAGAAATCAAGATATAAATCACCTGACTATCTTGCTTTGGAGTAGACAAAAAAAAAAAAAAAAAAAGTCTAATCTGAGGTATCTCCAGTAAAGAACTTCAAACTCAACATACTGCTTTTTCATTAATGAAACTGTTTTGCCTTTTTTCATTTGTTTGCTTAACTGCCATTCTCCAGATGTAATAATCACCCCTTTGTAGTATTTTTTGTTCTGTGATGTTCTTTGTACTGGAGACTGCAGCTGCTGACTCTACCTGTCATGCAAATCACCAGTGCAGCTTAAGAAACTTTTCACCAATGTGATTTACTCTGCTTCCTTTCATCCCTTTTAAAAACAGGGTTAAATTGCACTATCACCAGTTTTAGACTGCACTGTCCCTATCTTGATCCATAGATGCTATGAAACAACAGTAACATGGATTCGGAATCCACTACTGAAATCTGTGATGAAAATCCTTACCCCAGATCAAGGCACTGGAAAGTCAGGCCTACTGAAATTACAAAGTTGTGCAATTAAGCCCAGAGCTAAAAGCTAAAGTCTGAGCACATTCTGAGTGTAGAAAAATAGTGATCTCTGAGTTGGTGAACTATAAGAAATTGAGCACAAATTTTAGTAACTGGAAATGCCAAGGAAATTTAATATCAGCTAGTTAATATCAGCTGGTATAGCCCTGCACAAATTGCCCAAATTGACTAAAGGTGTAAACAGCTTCAGCTGCCACTGAAGCTAACAGGTTTTTTTCCTATCTGAAGGAAAAATAACATAGACTAAAGAATGTTAAAGACAATGATGTTCAGAGGTAATATGATGAAAAATTAAGATTTTTTTTAATTACATGAAAAGATAGCTGAGCCACACAAATTAATCAAATTCCTATCACAGGGCAGTCCCTGAATCTATAAATTAATGAAAAATTATTCCAAAAAATCTAAAAACTTTAGAGGAACGTCACTATGAGAAATCCAGCATTTCAGTTGACCAACAACTCTATGGTTTCCAAACATTACTACTTATGTCAAAAGTGCCACTTAGATTATGTCTCACTTTCCTCAATGTCATTGTTTGTGTTTCACTTCTGGTGTAGATGAATCTTATTTTTTATATTTAGCCGAAAAGTCCTAAGTATGCTGAAGGCAGAAAGACTAAGTGTACAAATTAAAATAGAGTTAGCATAACATCAAAATTTTTTGCTTGTTTTAGGGTAAAAATATAATATGAGGAATTATATTTCCCTCCCTTAAGAAACCATTCATTTGGAATTCTGTGGTTAACAGATCATCTGCAGTCACCATGCTGCATCACCTATTACTAAGATAGCATTAACATTTACAAGGTTTTAAAAAAAAGCTTGGCTGTCCATCATTTGGTCCATTTACATTCTGTTATCTTTGCTTTCTGAACCAATACTTGTTAGTTATTAACTGCCATAACTGTCTGTCAAGTTATAGACTGGATTCATTCCTCACTTTTAAAAATTCTACCTGTAGCTTCACTGTCACAATTATTCCTTTCAAAGCTCAATTAATTTATCCTTTGATTTTTTTCCAGTACAAGAGTCAAATTACTGTAGGTGATTTGTCATCCATAAATGTATTTAATTTACATGACTTTAAAGGTTGGTATTCTAGAAAGGCAAGGATTTTGAGACACAAAAGTATGAATTTAGAATGACCAAGAACTATTATGCTATATCCTTCAGGAAACTCCTGCTAGGATACAAGATTTGTGTGCAATCCATGAGCAAACAAAAACAAATTTAAACATATTACAGCATGTTCATATACATCTATATAAACAGAAAGTATAATCTAGATTAGAATATTAATCATTTAAAATATGTTACCAAATATGCTAGTGGAGTTCTTAAACTATTTTTTTATTACTATAATTCTTTATCATTATAGTTCTTAGACTACTATTTTATACAGTAGTATAAAAGTAGTTTTAGTTAACAAAATTAAATATATTGCATTGTCATATTTACTAGTGGTTTGCATTCAATCTTCTTCTTTAAAAAAACAAAACAGTTAAAAGTAAAATTCAATTATTTTTGTAAGCATTTAAGCCAGCATCCTTCTTTGCCTACTCTGCGATATCGAAGTAATTTGATTTTCGAAGAATGTACTTGTGCAAATTTATTCCCTGTTTGCTTGTGTGTCTAAATGTATAGACATAAATAAATAAATGTATATATGTTTATATTTGTATCTGGAATTAATATTAATGGTTACCATGATTTGCAGTCTCAGTCTCCTCATCTTGTTGAGGAATCCTTTCATCACAGAGTGCGCTGAGTTTACATGGCAAAAGGACAATCACAAGATTAGAATCATAGAGATAAAAATGTAGTTCAGAGAGAACTTGTTGAGTAAATATGTGGATGTCTTTATCACAGAATTCAAATACTAGATTTAATAATGAGAATATATCTTCAGGTTCCTTTTTTAAATGTATGAATGCATTTACCATTCCTGGAAGTTATTTTTTTCTTTTTCTGGTGTATCTGAATTGTTATCGAGTGTAAAAATATCTTCCTCCTCCTTACTATTTTCCCTAAATCTGATGAGAAATATTTTCAGTCTTCATAAATCAAAGTCCTTGTTGAGAATCAGGCTACTCTCCTAGTCAAGGGAAATGAGGATTTAGCACCATTGCTTTATTTATCACTTGGATGCTTAGATCTCTGTCCTACCAGCTCAGATGTTAAAACAGATTTTCAAGACTGACAGAAGTTGTAAGGCACATTATTAAAGAAGAGGCATATCTTATGGTGACAGACTCTGGAGAAGCTTTGTATTCATAGTATAGACTGGAAGAAACTAAAATTTAACTATATTGCTACAAAGGTTATTTATCTCTCAATTGAAATTGCACACAAAACCTTTTACTGTAATTTTTGCTAATTACTTGGCATTAAAAAGCACATGTTTTAATGACAATAATGATGAGCAAATAGCCATAAGCCTCAAGAGGGAACACTGATTAAGAAAATAGGTGACAAACTGCAAAAGTTCTGATTAAAATATACCTTAGATGAATATGCAAGGTTCTGTCTATGCAGAGAGCCCCTAATGTACTGAAGGTGTGCTTTAATTAGCTCCTTCACAGATTTGATTTAGATTACTACTTTGCATTTTTAAATCAACATTTTTATGCTTAAATAATCTCTCTCATAACTTATAAATAGGCTCAGGAGACCCTTTTGTAAATGTGAAACATTTTGAAAGAATAGTTTGTTTAAATATTAATGCAATTAACCCAATTTGCGAGGGCTTACTTTTTTTCTCTGATTTTTGTTATGCTATATGGTTAGAGGTCATTTGTTTTGTTGTCAGGAAATATTTTATTGTCAAGTCAGCATTTATTTGCACTGTCAATAGCATGTCAAATCAACTTTATACTAGCCAAATTTATCCATGTCCTGCTTATGTCATGCAGGAAGATACTAATCAGACTCAGGCATAAGTGGCTATGGCCTGTGACTTTCAGAAATCACAAGAAGGAAAATCTGTTCATTACCCATCTAACTGGGACTATAACAAAGCTCAGCTAATGAATTTAAAGCATTCTGGCAGACATTACTGATTTTTACTTCTTTTATATATCATATTTTTAGGACTGTCTTTTAAGTATACAAGCATACCCATCCTGTTCCATAAACCCGAGAGAGGTTTTTGCCATATTTTGTCAAAATGTGCACTTTACCTAGAGTATATATTTTCCATGGGAAACATCTCTTCCTGATTGCAAGGACATTGTTTAGTAATAATTTAGAGAGATGTGTGGGAAGACACTATCCCAACCTGCTTGAGATAGTGCTCATTTGCTTTGATCATTTGCCTTTGATCATCTGCAAATTTAGGCCCTGTTAGTGGTAACGCTCATGGGTTTAATTCTCCATTAGATAAAGGCTTGTAGCAGTAAAATCTTGAAGGTTTTTTACTCTTTATCCAAGACTGAATCCTCTGCTGTTCTTGGATGAGAAATGCTAGATAAATACAAAAGATACAGGACCTTTTCCCCTATGAATTCCACTAGAAATTTGCTTCTCCCTACTCCTCCTACTTCTTTCTTCTTAACACTATTAGGCAACATGCCCAGGCTTTTTGCTACCACCACACACAGTCTGAGTACGTACTTCTTGCAACAGCTGTATATGTCCATTCATCCAATCCAAAATGTAATTTTCTTAAGTCTGGAATTAGGAGAGACACGTAGGAGGAGGTTTCTTAGTGCCAGTTTGGTACTTCCCATAAATTATCCCTCAGACAGGCACTTTTAAATTGGACTGAGACTCTGATTAGAACCACAGATTATTGTCTAATAGAAATAAACAAGAGATAATAATGCCTATGAGGCTGAGAAGAAAGTGTGTCACCCCATATCATCCCAAATTCTCAATAGCTTGTTTCCTTATCAGAGGGCATTTTTTGGGAGGAAAAAAAAAAAAAAGAAGAAGAAAAAAAATGCTTTAAGACCATTATGTTCTCATTTCATAGTGGTAATGTGCAAATACCAAAAGCCCAGGAAGAGCTGGAGCCATCCTAATCTGATATTCTCTTACAGGTGCATGAAAGAACAATAGAAGCACGTGTGCTATCACAAACCCTGTGCAGAGTAAAGCAGTGTGCATACCTTTTGGGTTCATCAGAGACCATACTGAGGCTTTAAGTCAATTGATCAGGGTTATTTTTAGGTAATTCAGAGGAATACACCCCTGCAAAATTAAATTGAGGAAAATATATGAAATTTACCAATTTGGTTCCCACTCTACCAGCTGTACAGACACTCAAGTGAAAAACCAATTCATATTTCTTTGCCTTGCAAAGGAGAAACAAAGTAAAAACAGCTGCAGAAATGACATATAATGCTTGTGACAATTCCTGGCAATTCTTTTCAAGCTTTAGATAGGAAGTTTAAATGTATTTTCTTTGTTGTATTGCTGTTTGAAAGACAGCCACCACAAGGGAAGCCTGACTGGAAAGCAGGTAATGACTGCTCTTGTTCAAAGTGATCCTGGCTGCTTGTGCCTGGAGAGCCCTGCTACAGGTAGGAGGGTTGTCTGCTGACATCTTTCCCTAACCAAAGCAGAAAATCCACTCTGACATTCCAAGAAAATGGACATAGCAATTAGCTCAGAGCATTTAGTCAAAGCTCTGTCAGTTGGCAACCTGTGCTTCTTCCAAATTCAGAGGAATACAAGTGGTCAAGCAGTTTGTGCATTTTGGCAGTCACATTCAAACCAATAGGGTTTTGAAAGGATAAGAATATCAGCTTGAAAGGTGATCAGTCATTATCTTAAACAAGATTAGGCTTTTGAAAATCTACTATTTAAGGACCAAATTGAGAAATTTGCAGTTCAGATGTTATTTTCATTTTAACATGTGGATGGGAAGCATGTAAATCCTTTAAAGATATAGACTTTCTTCCTAAAGCAAGCACCTTTGAAAAATGCTTGATATTACCAGGAATCATTATGTAAGAAATGTTAATAAGACTGGTGTTCAACAATTTTTTAATCTAACTGTATCCAAAAAGAAGGTAGAAATACATGGGAACGGTGGTGAGAATAAAGCTAGAGATGTATCATGATAAGTTGAGCCATGAAACAACAGAAGAATCATGGAAGTGGGCAGCCCAAAGCCTCATTCTGACCAATGAGACTATTCTGACCATTGCTGAGAAAAAAAGAAGACTTCTGAGACTGAAAAATGCCCAGATGCAGTGAGTGATTTCTGACAGGATGTACTTACACAGCAAGCAACATTTAACAATGCAGGGAAGACTCAGCTTCAGGTGTTAGCCACAGTTTTGATTCTTGTCCCTAATAAAAGTCATTAAGTGCTAAGAAAGTTGATAACATACCTTTAAACTAAACAAGCAAAGTTAAAACTTGATAAAGAATTTTAGAATTCTGTTGTAAAATATCAGCTCGTTCAGTTCATAGTCAATAACTTCACTGCATTTAATATTTTTACAAAATATATCACATCTTTGTATTTTGAATATTAAGGTCTGGCAGATGTAAATATGCATGAATTCTGGGAACATCTGAAAAATAAAGGGATGAAGTTACATTTCTCTAAGAAATATCTTGTTTATAGTAGATGCTTATATATGTATCCTAATTTTTTTTTGTTTGGTACCACTTGAAATCTACAAACCTTTATTTTGGTTACAGATAACAAGGTGTTTCTTAGGTTTCATTTTATCCTAGTGTCTTAATATCTCCTAATACAAAACACATTATGTCCATCTTCCTCTGACACACCAGAAAAGTATTTCATTCATCATTTGCAATCCCAGATTGTCTTTTGTGTAAGTTTGAACCATCTAATCTTTCATCAAGTAAAAATGATTACTGTAACTAGAAAACTGAATATTGATTTAGAGATAAATATAGCTACATTTCATCTAAACTTTTTGAAAAGATTAATTGGCATACTGTGAACAATCAATATTATACCTCTTAAATAAGATAGCTGGGATGAAATGTTGTTTGACAAGTTTGTTAGAAGGAGGACAAAATGGCTGTAAAAGCTCTATTTCAGGTGAGACTATTTGGTTATTCTGCGTGTTGATTTTGAAGTCTTCTTCCATTAGAATTTTTTCAGGAATAAGCCTTTGATAGATCATAATTTTAAAGGAAATTGTCTTACTATAGACTTATACTTTATTCACCTTGGACTTATCCTTTGTTTAATAGGTATGTATCTGTGGCTGATGGCATCATGGAAAAGAAATGTGTTGTTCTATTCTGTTGATCAGTTTTACTAAAAGGAGTTGGTGGGAGTTAGTATTTGCTGAGAATGATGACTTGGACTACTGTAAGGTATTTTGGATGGTATTTCCTTTTCTTTCTCAACTGAAGGAAATTAAGGTCTTCAGAGAAGCAAGTGTCATCCACCACTTTTTTGTAACGGAATGGTCTGTAAGCATTCAAAATTTAGTCATAGAAACAGTTCAATGTCAATACAAAACATCAACAACAGCAAAAAAATATGGATGCTATTGATATGAGAAGAGGCTTAAAACTTGGGAAATAACCAAGGTAGGGCTCTCACAGTTCAGTTCAGAAGTTGTAGTACTTAACAGAGTAGCAGAAATCCTCTTGGCACAGATTTTGAATACTTTTGGTATTGTATCACTGGAGCACTGAATCAGAAATAACCATGATGAAGAAAGCCATGGAGCATCCTTGCAGGGTCTCTGTAAAAATATTCCTGAAAATAAATGGTGCTGGAAATACTCATCTTGGTGCCTGCTGTTAGCCTCAAGCATCAGAATGCTAATGAAGGCCACCTCATAGATTGAGTGTATCTTCAAGTGAGTTAAATAGAGACCAAATTCTACCTCTTTACATGATTTCTGAAGTCTCACTTAAGTTTCTTCAGACTGAATTGAGTAAAATAAAAATGTATGCAGTGACAGCGAGGGACATCAATCTCTTATTTGCTGGGAAATGAACATGTTTACTTGCTGAGTTAAGCAGGATATGTAGAAAAGCATGTGCTTGTTTTTCTGGCTCATCCGTTGTCCTCTTAACCCTAGAGAAAGTAGGAATATATAGGAGAAGGGGTGGGAAACAGTTTTACCTGCAATCCAGGGAATCTATGACACTATGAGTATCATCTGCTGATGACATTTTTCACTACTCTATGCCACCTGGTAGGTTCAGACAGAGAGAAGCAGATGAGAAGCCAGACCCCCAACTGCAAAACTGTAAAACGTTGTTCTCATTTCAAACATGTGCAAAGCATCAGAGAATTGAGCTTTATTTTAAGGAACTGAAAGAATAGTGTGAAAGGACTGTGTCATTAAATCTGGTGATAATTATGGACTTGAAATGTAAATTGTGTTTCTCAAGCTTTTTTTTTTTCATTTCCATTGTAAATACTTTAAACAATGAAGCCTCATTTACTGCAGAGAATGTGTGAAATGACATGCAGTATGCTGTGCAACATCTGTCTGCACACATCACATTTCATTAACTAGCAATAAAATAGTCTTTTTTAAATTATACTGGCTGACCATAACCTTCCCCTTCTAGTGAAAAGCATAGCATTATGCATTGCCCAGCTGCAAGTTTCAGTTTTTAGTTTACCACTGTGGTGATGGAAAGTATGTTCGGTTATATTGAAAAATAATATTCAAAACACATACTCATATTACAGAGTAGATCACATGTTAATAATTGCATTATATGCCTCTTTATACATTTGTGAGGAGGAATATTTTTCAAGAGAGTAAAGGTCGTTTGCTTAACAATATTTGCTTTTATAGTAGATTGAACAGCCTATTCTCTCTGTTGTATTCTGAAAGCACTGGCATGGGGCAGAGAGCCTCCTACACTTAACATAGTGTCAAGATTAGCTATTGCAGATGTGGACTAACAGTTATTGTCCAGAAATGGCTCTTTGGAAATCTTTGAGGCTGGTGGCTAAGCTTTCAGAGCACATTGTCATGCATTGTATCCATATATGAATATACAAACACAGTGAACGGGACTGTGAGCAGTCTTGGCATCACATGAGATACACACTTGAGATATGATGAAAACATGATATTTTTCTTGAACATAACAATGACAGAAAAACTCATGTGTTGTTCTATGCAGAAGCAGCTAGATTCTCAGACAGTTTCTAACCAATATATCTGTCCATTTTGTGCACCATTCTCTGTCCAGTCAGTACTATCTCTAGGTAAATTCATTAATTATGAATGCTGGGTTGAAGACCCAAATAAGGATTTCTTATTGCTTAAATTTTCTTGTTTCTCAAAATACACTTGGGATATATCTCAGGTCTGGCAAGATATTGCTGAAGCCAGAATCCTTTCCTGTGTAGGAGTGAACCTTTTCAGAAAAGGTTTCCAGGATCTCAAAAGGATTCAGAGTGTATGTCTCAATATGCAAACTGAAGAATAAACAGATATAATTTCCTGCCTGCTCCTTGGTTCCAGTTATGCTGTAGAGGACACATGGCAGTGAATTCAGTAGGAGGAAAAGTCTGAATTTTCATCAATATCAGACTCAACATCAAATAACATCTTATTTGTTGCTGAATGGTCTAAAACATAATTGCAAAATACTCTTCTAATTAGTTATCTTTAAAATTTTGCCTTTAGCATGTTACATTCGGCAGTTTTGTGAAGTGTAAAAAGTGTAAAATAAGTGGATACTGTCTGGGGAAGCAGCTACTATTTTCTAATCCTGAAAAAAACAACAGCTTGTAAGGGTCAATCTTTTAAAGTGTATGCTTCACTGAATGCAATTATTAATCATTTTCCTTCAGGAAAAATATTAAATTAAGTGTTAAAGTACAGATCTAAACAGTGTTAAGTGCCCAGAGCTACTGAGTTCATAGTTTCAGCTATATTTCAGTGTGAGATAATTGACCTTCCACAATGCAAATGTAGAGCTGCCACTGACTGATACAAAATGACTCATCCAGTCTCAGTATTTTATCTCCTTGTGTTTATTTATTTATTTCTGTGTCCATCCTCAGTTGTCATGAAGGTCTCTGAGGGTGTGCTTCAGACTGAGTCCTTAGCTTTCTACATTTTTAGTAAGTACACAGCTTTCAGGATGATTTCCTCTGCTATGACACCAAATAATATGGGGTTTGGGGTTTTTTTTTCCCCTAATGACTTTACTACCTTCTAAGCCAGTTGAATTTATTGAGAAATAAAACTGTAAGCTATGGTTAAGGTGATTTTCATAGGTAAATTAATTAAATCCTCAAACCGTATCAATCAGGCACAAAACCAAAAGAGAAAGATGGTAACAGGTTTTTTTCGCTGTGCTTGTGGTACTGAAAAAGACCTGTAATATTCATTCTAGTGTTTTATTATTAAAGTGCTTTCTGTAATTACATTTTAATAAGTTGACTGACGTCACTAATTACAGATTATGGCTTTTCTGAGGCAGTACCCAATTGCAGATGCCTTCTCAAAGTATCATACTGATAACATCTAAATCAGAAAAGATACTGCTGGTTTGTTGATCAGAAACAGCAGATATGAAAAGCATTTGCTGTTGAGAGGAGACAAGGCCAGTGCAACTGGTAGGATCTAAAGCAGTAGTGTCCATTATATTTACCTTAAATGCAGTGGTTTTGTATGTGTGTATGTATAAATCTGTGTACCTAAACATGTGCACATAAACACATATACATATCTATTGCTCTTCAAGTACACATGTATGTGTTTGTCCAGCTAGTCTGAGAAAGAGAGCTGCTCTGTTCCTATCAAAATATGCTAGCATGAATTTGCATTGTTGTCTATCCCTGGCAGCATTTCACAGTGGAAGAAGTGTTGCTGAAAAAGACTTTGAAAAGTGTGATTAGGGAAGAAAGACTGCTCTGGTGGGAAAGATTATGTTCTGTGTGATCAGAGCTTACAGGTTGAATTATTAGTCTTTCACAAGACATAAATTTAGACAAGTCAGTTATTCTTATCTTATACAATGGCAAATAAATACTTCATGTAAAGAAATCCTTTTATCCTAGCTTGCCAGAAAATTACAAAAATGTCTAATATTTGTCCATATACATTTTTTTTTGTCACTTTAAAGGCTTCATTCTAAATATTGGTGTGGATTTTCTACACAGAAATCTCAAGTATATTCCAGAACAAATTCAAAATATAAAAGGCATCTTTTTACCAGCAAAAATCCCTCACTATAGTGCTTTGATAGGTAGCCACAAGAAGGGAGAGAGGTAGGAACTAAAAACAATTCAGGATCTTTGTTTCTTCAGGTCAGAGCTCATATTTCAAATCCATTTTTGCTATCTAGGTCCCAGCCATCTTACTGAAAACAGATTCTTGTGTAATTAGCTATACAGAACAGAAAGTAGCATCTGAAGGGACTGATCACAATTATTTACAGCATCTACTGCCACATCTCCTTCCGTACAACAGCTTAACAGCAGAAGTCTTCAATGGAAATATGGGATGTTTTTGTCCTGACCTTAAGTCAGTTACCTCTTCTGCAGAGAGGGCAGGAGCTTCAACACGTGTCTGTGACATCAAAAATTGGGTTGTAGGGCTGTAGAATCTCCTTCTCTAACATAGTAATTTGTTGTAGAAGAGTTCTAAAAAATTACTTCGTTTAAGTCAAGGACTTGAAAATCCATTTTTCTGTACATAAGGTGGCTGCACTGATGACTTACACAATTGTCTGTTCTGGACTTATTTCTGCTCTCTGGTACTTACTCAGGTCTAGATTCAAGGAACCAGTCCAATGAAACCCAAATCAAATCCAGTAGATTCATGGAGAAAATTCCAGTTTTGACAACTGTATGTACAGATGAGGTGATATTTTGCTGAGGAATAATGATGAATATATACAACCATTTTAACATTCTTGAATGTTAAATGTGAATAGCCTCCCTAGAAAAATCATAGAACCAGAGAACCATGGAACCCATACTGGCGAAAGCCAGTCTAGAAAAGATGACCCAGCACCCTGTCTAGCTGAATCTTAAAATGTCCAGTGTTGGAGAATCTACTACTTCCGTGGGAAGATTATTCCAATGGCTGATTGTTCTTACTGTGAAAAATTTTCATCCTGTGTCCATTAAGAATCTCTTCAGGAGTAACTTATGCCTGTTGCCACTCATCTTTTCCATGTGACTCCTTATGAAAAGGGAGTCTCCATCTTTGTAGCCACCCCTCAAATACAAAAACACATTGCTAAGGCTACTCTGAAGTCCTCTTTTATCAAGGCTAAACAAACCCAGCTCTCTCACCATTTCCTGTTCTGGCAGGCTTTCTGGTCCTTAGTTCTCCTTTGTGGCCCTTCTCTGGACCCTCTCCAGCCTATCCACTTATTTTCTTTTTTTCTTTGTAGTGGGGACCAAAACTTAACACAGTATTGGAGGTGTGGGCTGACAAGTGCTGTGCAGAGAGGGATAATGACTTTATTTCTCTCTGCTGGTGATGTCCTTGTTGATGCAGCCCAGCATCCTGTTGGCTTCTTTGTTGCAGCATCACACTGGACTCACATGGAGCTTGTTGTCCACCAAGGTGTCTTCTCCAAACTTTTATCTACCTTTTATTCCCCCACTGCTGACACAGTTTTGAGTTTGTGTTACAAGTCTTTGGTAGCTTACTCTGTATATATTTCAAACACATTATTATGGGTTTGAACCTTGTTCAGGTAACAATGCCAACTTTTAAGTGAAGGCTAACCTTCTTTTAGATTTCCAGATGTTTTTAGCTATTTGAGACTGAGTTAAGGGAAATTTAGAACCATGCACCACCTCATATTAGCCAAAATTTGTTAATCACTCATGAAAGCTGTCCTGTACTATTCTAAGTGACCCTATGAAGTGACAGTAAAATCATAATCCATTGTTTCAAGACATGATGAGGCTTGCAGCAATTCCATCAGTTCTTGGTGTAATTTAGAGAGAGAAAAACAAATGTTTTTCCATGAATACTAGTTTTAGTTGCAAGTTTCTGGCAACTGCTATCTTCAGGCTTTGGCAAACATTTATTTCAGCATTCATTCTGCTTCTTCCTTTACTTCTACCCTCATTTTCTTTTCTAGGATTTTGCAGAAGACACAGATTCTGATGGAAAAGGGGAGAAAGTTCTGAGTGTTGGAGCGCATGGCTATTCTTGAGTACATTGCTCCAAAGTCTCATTGAGCAAATGATCAATTGGAAACTGCACAACATGGCCATTGTACCTGGAATCTCTTCTCAGCTTGTTTTAGTTTCTGGAGTGCAGCTGTTTATTTTTTTTTCTACTTTGTTTTATGTAAAGACACTCAAGATATAATAATTGTTCTCAGAAAGCAGATCAGAATCTGTCTGACTAAAATAGCGAGCTGCTGTCTATTTAAATTTAATTTCTGAAAAACAGAAGTGCAAAATTTGTTAAGGTGTATTTGGAGAGCTCATGGAGGAAGTTAATCCTTTTTAATTTTACTCACATACCTCACCTTGAGTTCAGACTCTGTGTCCTTGCCTTAAAAGACCCTCAAAGTTTTGCCCCAAGCTATCTCTCCAACCTTATTCCCTGTTGCATTCCTCTTCTTTATGCCACTAATACCTGTCTCCTCAATCACTATCTCCAGACTTTTTTCCATGTCTGCACATTCCAGCTTGCACTTCTTTGCCAAGTTACAATCCTACTTTCATTAAAGCCCATTAGCCAAAACAAAAGTAGTGCATTTCTTTCACCAGATTTAAAGTGGGTAAAGAAAGACAAATGAAAAGACCACTCAAATCCTGATCTGAAGTAATAAGTCAGTGTTCCATTTCCTTGAGTCAAAACTACTTGCCCACGAACATGACCAGGCAGATAAAACTGCAGGAGTTGGGAGATGATCCTTCTCACAAAAAGAAATTAGAGCAGATTTATTTAAACTCTTCTACATTTCATAGTCAGTATCACACCAGTAAGTAATTTCAGTATTTAAGTGTTTTATGTGGCTGTCTTTTTAATATTATTTCCATGACCCCTACATAAAGATATCAATGCAGCCTGCTGAAATTGCTATTCAATGAGAACAGTAATTCTCATCTATCTTTAGCAACGTCTCATTAACACAGAGCTAATGAGGGCTAAATTCTGCCATGAGGAAAGTTGACAAAGCAGTAAAAACTTCACCAAGAAAATAGAGGATTTTTATACGGCCTTAGGTTTACTGCCTTTTAAAAAGAGATGGGTGAAGCTGGGATCTGATCTGTGTTTCTCCCTCAATCCGGGAAGCAGTTGGCACTGCTCCTTTTGCTGGAGTTGCTGGCTCCATTTCTGCTCCATATAAGGTTGCCCAGTGCTCCTCCACCTCAAATCTAGACATCTTGCAGCACTACCTGATGTGGCTAATATCTATCCCACGTGATCCCGTGTCTGATCCAGGAAATGGAGAGATGTTTCAGCTTGAGTTCTTCCTAAAATGTAAATTTAATAGAAAGAAAAGGAAGGAAAAAAATAAGTCAATCAAGCAAGCATTTCCTAGCCACAACTTTTTGAACTGCTGAATTTGACATTTTTACTAGAGGTTGGAAATGGTCTCTGTTCATTCTTTGCCCCTTTCTACTCTGGAAAACATAAGAGGTGGCAACAGAAAGAGCAGGTCTCTACCTACCCCTGCCCCATGGACACAGGCAGGATGTGTTCCACCCACTGCAAATGCTACCCAGGCACACTGCAGGGCTCACAACCTACTCTTTAAATGTTTAATTTCTCTTTTAATTATTTACCTATAAAAGTATCAAGGCATTTAAAAATATGCTTCACTGAAAATCCATCCTTACTTTATTCATTCTGAGATGTGAAAGTGGACACATAATGCATAACCTTTAAAAGATTTAAAATTTTTGTTGGGTTTTGCTCAAGAAGACCCTCTTCCTTGCATCTTAATACTGCAAAGTAGGTTGGCAGAGAAACAGAGAAAGCACTGCACCAGAAAGTTTGTTTCCTAATCCTTTGACAGGCCTCCTAGGTTGTTTTTTTTTTTCTCCAGTGTTCTAGAAAATAGACCAAAAAAAAAATCTCAAACAATGTAAGTGCTAAACTTAGCACTGTCAGACAGTAAAAGATCAGAGCTGTGTGTTGTAGTCTGGACCTGGAACTGCTGTCAAGGATCTTCTAACTAACTCTGCTTAACAGCATGAAAAGATTCAAGGGGAAAATAAAGGGTTTTTTGTTTGCTTTTTAAAGTTGATTAGTCTAGTGGGCATTAAATCTTTCATTATGAAGTTTCCTTTCAGGATAAAATGTTTATTTTCAATCTTGAAAAAAAACACTTTTAATCTTTCAAAAAATCCCTTGACTTTTCTAGATTTGGATTGCACATGTTATCTTTTAATGATACACAGGAAGGTCCCCTAGGAATTGTAGTGTCATTTTCCAGTATTCCTTGAGGGATTTACAGGAATGCTCACAGCTATTTCTGCCTCATCAATTATTTGCCTCACAGATTAAAGTTTATTTATCTGTATAAAGATTTCTTCTTCTTTCCATGCTATTATCCATTTTCTCATTTGTACTTATTTCCCTGGTTTATTAAATGATCATGAAGAAAGCAAAAGCTGTGCTGAAAACAGGAGGGTTGGGGGGAAGAAGTACATTCTTGTCCAAGCTCCTTACTAAAAATGTGAAGTAAGGAAAAAAGCAGCTGTCAAAAAAAGAATAAACAGGAATTCTGCATTTCAAAACAGACCTGTTTGTAAAGACCTGACATTATTGTCTGTACATATATAGAAGAATTTTAACACAAATGACATTACCTTCTGGTTTGTTTTCAAGGACATTTAGAAATGCTATACTTCTTTTAATTTTTCCATAGTGCTAGTGTTTTTTTATGATCATTCACTCTGAGTCTAGCTGAAGTGAACTGACAAAGCACAATTTCTCCTCAACAAATGGAAGACTTCAGCCTTTCAAATATCCAATTCAAATGAAAGCTTACTAGCAGAGAAGTGCATGTTTCAAGGGAGGCTTAAATGGTGTCTGTAGTCCTGTCAAAATTAACAGAAATGTACAGCTGAAGTGTAAAGGAGGCTGGATAATGTTTTTTAGTCAATATTTAATCATTACATGCATTCTTTTTTTTAGTATTTTTTAGTACAGGGAAAATTTACTATTCTGTATCAGAGCTGTTCTTCATTATAGGTGAACACCCTCACTGTTCCAATTTCTGCTTGTTGCTTCTTGCCCTGTCATGGGACACTATTCAGAAGAGTCTGTGTCCATGTTCTTAACTTCTACAGCACCAGATATTTATACACATGCATAAGATGTCCATGATCTGTTATGTCTCCAGCATGAACAACACCATCTCTCTCAGCCTCTCTTCACAGCTCACGTGTTCCAACAGCTTAATCATCTTTGTGGCTCTTTGCTGGATTTGTTCCACTATGTCCAAGTTCTGGCTGTAGCAGGAAGCTCAGGACTCAGCATTCCCTTTGTGACCTCTATAGTGCCGAGGGCAGGCAAAGGGTCACACTCTCAACCTGCAGGCAATGTGACGCTGTTCCTGATGCAGCCCTGGAGAGGCTGTTTGCCCTCCTTGCCACAAGGGCATGTTGTGGGCTCATTGTCCATTCAGACCACTAGAGCCTTCTCTGCAAAGCAGCTCCCCAGCCAGTCAGCAGTTGTGCAGGTGTACTGCCTGTAGGAGTACAGGCCTTTATTTCTTCCCCTTTTTTCTTCAGGTTACTGCTATCCCTCTGAACGTCTGCATAAGCATGTGGTTCATCAACAATTCCCCCTCAGTTTTGTAGCATCTACAAACCTGCTGAAGGTGCACTCTGTCCTGTGGTCCAGGTCATCAAGGAAGATAATGAATTGTGTTGGCCCCAGTATCAGCCACTGAAGTACATCATTAGTGCCCAGGATTTGTCTGAACTTCATGCTCCTGACCACGACTCTTTTAGCCCAAGTTTAGCCAGTTTTCAAAACACTTCACATTCACTTATCTAGCCTGTATTTCATCAGTTTGTGTAGGAGGATTCTATGGAATATACTGCTGTAAGCCATACTGAGGTCAAACCAAACCCCTCTACCTACATGCACCAATCCAGTCATCGCATTGCAGAAGTATTTCTGGTCAGTCAAGAATACTCCCCAATTTCCATACTGGCAATTCCCACCCACCTCTTGTCCTTCCTATAGATGGTTTCCTGGATTATTTACTCCATCACTATTGCAGGGATCAAGGTGAGGGTAACTGACCTGTACCTCTGCCAATTGCATTTCTATTCTTCCTAAAGACAGAAGTGACATTTGCTGTCTTCCAGTCCTCAGAAGTCTCCAACATTTGCCATGACCTGCCAAAAATTATTACAAGTGATCCTGCAGTGGCACCAAGTATCCCTCTCACCCTTCCTGAGTGCCTCCCATCAGCTTCTGTGGATTTTACTTAAAGTATTTCCTGAGCAGATTCTCCTCCTCTGAGGGTGTCTTTGCTGCAGACTTACCCTCTCTTCTTAGGGACTTGGAATTCCTGAAGTCTCACCTTTGCTTCAGTAGACACTAAAGGAAAGGACTTGAGTTGTTGGACTTTTCCATGTCCTTTATCAGTCTGAACCATCCAGCAGCTTCTTTGTTATCTCTGGTCTTTTTTTTTTTTTTTTTTTTTTTTGCTTCTAGTACTTATAGATGCCATGTAAAGCTTACTTAATTTTCACTTTTATATTTCTATCTTTCTTTACCTAAAAATCCCAAAACAGGAAAGAGGGAAAAAAAAGGGGGGGGAAAGGAAGAGGAAAAAAAAAAAGAAAAAAATAAGTAGTATGTATCAAATAAAACACAAAATGCTGTAGTGAACCTTGTATTAGCTCTTTTATGCATGATATAATATTACTGCACTGGCTTTACTGTGGATAATCCCCAATATTTGTTAAAATGTAGTTCTTTGCCCCACTATAATTTAGCACTGCATGCAAAGACTTCACATATATGTAGAGAGAATTCTGGAATTCCTAAAATTATTTTTAAGTTGCTATACTACACAACCCAATTTTTTCTTATATTAGTGTGAATAAAAACATTGTATTGTTGTACTGTAGGCATATAATTTGTCTTACTAGCATCCAGGATCCCAGACACAGAGTCTCACATAGCTTCTTAAAACAAAATAAGAGCTTTACTGACTGTAGTATAACATGTTGTCTGCTTAGATGATATAATTTTAGCAAGCAAATCACACATTTTGGTGTCTCCACTCAGAACTGTAAGGTTCTTGTTAGAAAACTTATGAATTATATCTCAGATACAGCTTTCATAGTCAGTACCCTGTTCCAGTCTCACCAATCTACTTTTCACATCCCGAACATTCTGTACACCATTTATCCATTCCCATCTTTTACCCATATTTTCCATAAGAGAGTATGGTCTTTCTCTCTTTTTTTTTTTCCATCTCCACCTTTTTCTTTTTCTGTGTTAACCTTTCATTTTCAGAGATAACAGCTCAACTCAAATGGAAATACTTTCTTTCCCTATAGAAAAGTAGCCAGAATGCCAGAAAGATGAAGAACATAGGATTTCAACAGAAATGTTTCCATTTCCATAAAGTTAAAGCAACTTTATTACCCAGTGTTTTACGTGCACAGTCATCAGCAGTCTGGTTTCCAAAAGATCCAGTGATATTTTACTTTGTTATACGTCCCTTGAAATCAAGGGAAGAAGGCAGTTGGAGGGCACTTTTATGTTATAATTTCCTAGAGTTTGCTCCATATAGAGAGAATTTTTCAGTGAAGTGTAATGGTGTCAATTCAAATGCAATTTCAGCTGGAAATTTGTCCTGATTGAGAGTAGTTTCACTGGCAAATGAGAGGGTTCTGTCTTTTTAGGCCTTTCAGTGATGAAGTTGTTTATAACACAAGCACACCCTTTTTTTTTTTTTTTTTTTTTCTTTTAATGGGGCAAACTTTTCTCTGTGGTTCACTAAACTACTGAAATATTTGAGTCACATATTGCTAAAATTTAATGAAATAGGGTATTATTTTCTTCCCTGCCTTCCTATGCTCCTTGTTGTTCCTCATACAACTACGTTGATTGTTAGTGTTTTGTATTATACACAGTTGGCAATTCATTTTGCACAGAAGTTATTTTCTGTACAAAAAGCAAGAAATGAAAGATGAAGCTCTGTGCCCAGATTATTTGTTCTCAGAAGATGACAGACTGTTCAGAAGGTTTTCAGGAAGTGGATGGTAGAATACAAACAATTATGCCATCTTTCCTAGAATGACTGAGCTTGCAGTTACAAGGCTAAGAAGTTAGGAATGGCTTGTGAGCTAGTGTAAATCATTATAAATCCTCCTTAGTCAAAGCCATACTAAAGTAAGGGTCATCCTTCTGACTGGGTGGCAGCATAATAATGAATTTCTACATCAAATTTCACTATTAAAACAAAAAAAATTAATATCAGCTGCATGAAGAGTTTCAATGGCATTTGAACTAACTGGTACCTTTCAAAAGTCACTATCAAGGTGATGTGCCAAACCAGACCATAACAACCCATTTATAAATTAACTTGAATACACAGAGCGTGCCAGGACCAAATAAATTAATATAAGTCGATACATTTTCACCTTGACATAATGACACAGGAAGGAAATAAAACAAAGTTAATCTTAAAATGAATTCAGCCCAGCCTACTGATTAATCAAGTGTAACATCAAGTAGGCTTTTGGTCTCACACAGAGTATCCTGTTTCTTATCTAATTCTAAAAATAAATTCGATATCCAACAAGTGGATTAGATCCTCTAATTTAGATATAGATTGGAAGGCAAGACTCTAGAAGAAAGCCCAAGGTACCTGAAGGTCCTTTTTTGTACTCATTCTGCATCTTTTCACTTCCCTGTTGCAGTAATTTCAAGTCCTTTCCTTTCCCTTTTCACTAACTGCTTCATTCCTTCCTCTATGTCAGTGTAAATATTTAGAGCTGGGCCAGACTTCACTGTAAAGCAAAAAAATTACTGTGCTTCTGAATTCTCCACCTTCCCAAACTAAGAACCCATTCTTGTGCCTCAGCATTCCTTCTATTCTCCTGTATACTTCAACTCCCTTAAAACAAAATCCCAATCTAGTTTCTTGCGCCTTTTCCCAACCTTTCTGGTACACTTTGTTACATTCTCTTTGCTCCCTTTCCCCTCTCTTTCCTTGCAATTACTTTAAACTTCAGAAATTAGCTTGAACTTGTTATTTTCCAGGGTGATAGTCTTTTCTGTGAAGGGGGGCATCAAGAGGAGGGAGTAAGATGAGAGGTACAGGAGTCAAAAGGTGATGCTTGAGCCATCAAACCATAGCTGTTCTTACTGTAAAAGCAGTGAGCAGCTGCCAACTGGAAATACGAGGAGCAAGTACATTACATATTAGAAGAAATTTTAAAGTGCGAGCAAACTGCATGGATCCATAAAAGTCTTAATTTGTCAATGTTGAAACACATTCTTCTGTGGTAAAATCTTGCTAATTTTTTAGTAGGGAAGACTGCGTTACTTAGTATGGAGAACCCATTCCCTTCCACAGCACCAGTTTTGATTGTCTAGTTGAAGCATGTATTTTTACAGGAAAGAAAAAACATGAATATTTTACTAAAGATCAAGTGTAGATATGCTTTAAACCTGGCTGTGCTCTTCCCTGTGATGTGTAGGTCTTGTAGTATTTCTTTATTAAGATACAGGTGAAGAGTATCACCACATCTTACTTTTACTAAAGAAAAATAATGAAGAAGAGTGTTTCAATATCAATAAAAGAAAAAAGGTTAAAACATTCATAAAATGTATTTAAAGTGCATTCTTTTATTTTTGCTTTAATGCTAGGCCTAGAAGTCCTGTCATCCTCATTCAGTCTTTCATCTGCAGCTGAATTTTGAGAGAAATAAGAAAAAAGGCTGGTTATACCATAACCCTAAAATGAGTAAATCAGTTTTAGCCAATGCCTTAAGGCTCTATTTTTATTGCTAAAACAGCCAACCCTTCAATTTTTAAATTTTTTTTTCAATTTACTAAGCAATTTACAGAATGCTACAGAATCCAGGCTTTCCAGCTGGCCACCTAAAGAGAAACATAGAGAGGTAACACCATTTCTATGAGTACTGTCACACCATGTAATATTTCAAAATAATGTTCATATATCAAGAATGTAAAGCAGGCTTTGGCCATTGGCCAAAAGAGGAAAGGAAAAATGTAGACCTTATATGTGCATTTAAAAAGAAATAAACTAAATCCAGAAATAGTTATTTTCTCTACCTAGTAATTATACAAACACATCTTTTATTTATAAAAGCGTTCTCTCCTTGACTCCTTAGAGTGCTACATAAATGCTCAGAACAAAAATGTTGGAAAGAGGCCAGATGGAAAAACAAAATGTCCATCAGAGGTAGAACAAACAAGAATAGAGTACTTTAAACAAGCACTGCCCTTCAATTCAAAAACTGAATTTGCACTCAGGAGTACAGTTCTGTTTTATGGGCCTGTTTGAATTTTCACAGTTTCTTTTGCAACAAGCTGTCTCATATTTGATCACAGAAGGCTAATTCTCAGAACCAGGTTACACTACAAAGTTTATATCAACTTGTTGTTAAAGGTAAACTGAGCATAAGTAAATTAGTGGTTGGGGATAAACTATCCAGGAATTCCAGACAGGAAATCTTCTCTGTTTTGGGAGTCCATGTTTGAATCCATAGGAACTGTTTGTTTTTTTAATTATCTAGGAATAAAGGTGAGAAAAGTTGGGAGGGTTGGAGGCAGTTGTCCCTCCCACAGTATAAAACTTACATTCTGGGCTATGTAAATCACCAGGATCATTAAATAAGCCTGTCTGTACATTTTCATTCATACCTGATAGCTTACCTAGTGCTTCATCCACTGCACAAGTCCCTTTCTAGCAATCTTCTCACCTCAGCATGTTCCTTCAGGATTCTATTTGGTGTGCTCTGCTCAAGACCATGTGGCTTTACTGCTCTGAGGCCAGCAAATAGCACAAGTTGAGAGTCAAGTACCTAGGCCTGCTGAATACCCATAGCATGCCAAACGGCTTCAGCTGGCTGTAATTAAATGCAAATGATAATGGTGGAGAGGAAATATGTGTAGCCAAGTCAGCTCAGTAATGCTTCCAGCCTCTCAGCAGCTTCAGCCATGAGTTGTGTTCCTCCTAGCCATCATCCTAACATCTAGAGGAAATGTGCCCTTCCTCTATTTAAAAAGCTGTGGTGGGAGGAATATCTAAAGGAATGCAGGAGTCATGAGCTCTTCCCCAATCACCTGACCTAAAAGAGGGTCTTGAACAAACATACTCCAAGCAGGATGTAGGTGCCTTGGACTCAACAAATTGTGGTTTATTGCTTGGTGGAACTGTTCCTTTATTAAGGAGTGAAGAGCATGCTTATGGCTCATTTGTAGAGAATTTCTCCAAGGAGTGGCAGCCCAAGTTCGAATCTCTGTTGTTAGATAATTACTTAGACAAAACAGAACTGCTCCAGGAAGATAAATCTAAGCACTTCCTCAAAGAACAGAAAATGAGAGGGGAGAGAACATACAGAAAAAGGCAGGAAATTGGAGTTTAAGACTGCCGCAAAGCAGTTCTTCTGGGATTTAAGGTGACTGTGCTGAAGCCAAGCCAAGTGGCATCACTGAGCAGGCAGCCTGTCTCCCTGCCCCTCCTACACTGCCCTCAGACGTGCTGCTGCCCAGCTGTGTGAGTGGGGAGACCCAGTGCCTGCATTAGGGACAACAGGAACACACACACCAGGACTAACTGGCTGTTGAGAACAGCTGTTACAGCTGGACAAGAGAGTGGACAAGATGGGCACTTTCTGGAATCCAGTCCTTAAGAGCAGATTTCAGCAAAGGCCAGTGGGACTGTAGTTTTAATGGCATCGACTTACAGAGACACAAGATGCTCCCCCTGATGTCCTTTAATTTAAGGTAACTGGTTTTCTTAGAGAATTTAGACTTTAACTACTCTTCCAGCTAGAGCCAGGATGGCTTCATCAAAACTTTGTTAAGCTGGTTTGCTTTTATTTTTTTTTAGCAGTGTTCAATGATTATTGATTAAAAAAAATGTCCCTTTTCAAATGTTATTTTTAGGGAGGAGCAACAAGACAAAAATTATAAAATTCTTTCCAGGATCAGTGATTACAAGTATATTGCATTTAGTTATAGTAATTATTAAAGCTTTGGATTCTTACAATCTAAGACTAGAAAAGCATAGGCTGTTAAAATTTCTCACAGCAAATATAGGGGTTTTTTTCTATCAGTTGATATTTTAGCTGGATCATCAAAGTGTTGGCTGTTATTTGAAATTGTCTTAAAACTTCCTAAATTCTATGTTCCCATCTCTTTTCTTTGAAATCACCATTATCAAGTTTAACTATCGTAACTGTATGACCTACTATAAGTCTTTAAGCATCAAGGAATGATTCAACACGTCTTTCAGTCGATAATGTTGTTTTAAAGCATTACTAAAACACAATGTCCATAACACTTTCTGTAAAGTATTGGAACTGAATTGATGAAAGGAGGTGGAGTTTTTATCCACCCCAAAATGGCAGAACAATATTTTGTGTCAGCTAAGATTACCCTGTGTGTTATGTGGGTAGTTAACTTAAACCTACTGATCTGTAGGCTAACATTTGAAAACACAGTTAAGAAGTTTTTTCCCATCAGAAGATTGCTCATAGTTAATTAAATCATTACTTTTTTTTTTATGCTGTACATATAATGGAATTATTTCTGTATATTAGACAAATATTTTGCTGTATTAGAGTCAATGCATCATGTTGAGAGATTAATATGTAAAAAGAGGTTAGATGAGGTCACTTCAGATGAAAAGTCTGAGGCAAGTAATGCTATACTTGTGGGAGGAACAGTTTCTCATAATAATCTTTCATATTAAATATTTTTGTATCAGTTATGTTCTACTGGGTTTTGAAATGGATTTGCAGGCAGTGGTTACATTTTTCACAGATTTATCATTGCTCAATAAGATGGAGAAAGGCCTATGAATTTTTTTCTCTATTTTGTACTATGTATATTGTACCAGTATTGAAGCAATCCAAGAGTACTTTAACTGAGTTACCTACCATTTATAACAGAAATGTAGGTCGTTTATTTTCAAATTCTCTGTCAAGAGAGGCAATTGTTTTTTGTTTTTCCATGTCTCTTTACAGGATGTTGATCTGTATGGCTGACTGTTGTGGTGGGTCCCCCTGGCTGGGTCCCTGCCATGTGACTCTGAGAAATCCCTTTATTTAAAGTTCAAGTAGCCCAGACTCTGATCTGGTTGGTTGTTTATCCCAGCTCTGCCCTGGTATCCCCTTTCCCCCTCTCTGTGACAAAACCAACTGGACACAGAGCCCAGGTGCCAGCTGTTTGCTACCCACCAGAAGCAGAAGCAAAGAGATGAAATATAGCTCAGACCATGTCTATGTTCTTAGAGTCATTTATTCCCTCTGTCCTGAGAGACAGAGTGCATGATCTGGAGGGCAACTGGCAGGGGTGAGAGAGGGAGCTTTGTGTCCAGTTGGTTTTGTCACAGCGAGGGGGAAAGGTGATACCAGGGCGGAGCTGGGATAAACAACCAACCAGATCAGAGCCCGGGCTGCTTGAACGTTAAACAAAGGGATTTCTCAGAGTCACATGGCAGGGACCCAGCTTGAGGGGGCTGGGGGGGGTGTCCACCGCAACAGTTGACCGTGGTCTTCATGAGAGTCCACATCTTCAGATTAGCTCTAAGACATTTGCCTTCATGCAGATAAGCTTTACTCTTTTTCTTTTAATTTTTTATACATTTTTTCTTACTTTACCTTTTTAAAAAAATATATTTTGCCTGTGAAACAAAGCAATCTACTACAACCACAAACTGTTGAGTTATGTAGCCATATGCCATAGCCTACCTATATACAGTATAGATATATACACTGCAATCATTTTATTTTTTAAAAATGCCTGAGGTAAGGCTAGAACCATACTGTACTGTACATGTTGTGGATTTTTAACTTTATTGTAATGGGAGATACAGTAAAAATGGAGACAGAATTAGTTGGACTACTTGTCATATTAGCTAGGCCACCCAGGGCAGGGTAAGTCTGAGTTACTGAGGTGTTTGGTAATAATTTGGCTTGTGAAAGTCCTCTAAGAAATCCCACAGCTACTCTTGACAAAAGTGAGAATTAACTCTGTCTCTGAAATTTTGATGCACATGAGATCACTGAAATAGAAAGAGTTGAAGAAATGTAGTAGGTTCTACCATAACAGCTGAAATGAAACAGGAAAGATTACATAAAAGTAGAAACTACAGAAAGGTAAAATCTGTATGCCCTAGTAACTATTTCTACTGTGATACAATATATTTTCCAAGTTACTGTGAGGTCTTCATAGGTGTAAAAACGCAAAGTAAACAGACTATGCAATTAGCTAGCACAGGATTGGACTTGCTTACAAAACGAATGTCTCCAACATTTTCATCATGTTTCCATAAATTTTACCTTTGTAAAAGTATAACTGTTTTTTAAAATTAATTTTAGTCATTAGATAATGAAAAAAACCTCATAATTCTGTATTTACCAATATTCAGCACTGAGTTTTGAAATATGCAAGGTCCCAGGGCCAACATACAAAATTACTGAACTTGTAAATCTGCATGATCTACTTACAATAATTTTCTCTATAAACTTGAACATTTTATCACAAAAAGCCCAGCTTGCCTAACTATTTACGATAATTCTGGGTTCGTATCAGGGGCTATCATTTTGCATAACAGTTTTAGATGGATTTCAAAATCTATTTGGTATTTATGGTACACAGAAAATAGCATTTGTTTCAGGAAAAACATAAAAAAAAATATTTAGAACTCCCGATACACTTTAAAAAGTCAGTACAACAGTGCTGAAATAATCCAGTGACCTAGCAACTAAACAGAGTGTCAAAAAAATCCGAAGGCAATGTCATAGAAAGACCATAACTTAAAACCAATTAATCTAACCACTGGTTATTCTTTTAACCTCTTTAGCAGCTCTAAAATCAGATTTCTTTTTCTTTTCATAACTTCCCTGTTCATAACAAAATAAAGAACACAAGAGGCTCCTAAAGAGATTAATGAGTCAGTGTCTTTCTGTCATTCTCAAGATCAAATCAAGTTTCAGACTTTAATATCCCTAGTAATCTTGAAGTAAATCTTCACTTGTCTCAAAATAGAAATTGTGATAGAAATTTCTATCAAAGCCACATCCGTACAAGCAGGCACAGGTTTGTCAATAGAACTGGCACATGATTCACAGTACATGAATTGGTTCATGGTTTATGCCTGCAACTCATTCAAAGTTTGGATCACATCAAAAACTGTAATACGTCAGAAATCTATAAAAAGAAATGTAAATAAGCCTAGTAATATGCAATTTCATGGCATATTCAAGCATTTGTCTTCAGGTTTTACCTTGAGGTTAATCTCAAGATTATAGATAATGGAGTAGATATTTTACATAAATCACAAAAGTTTTCAATCATTGAAGATGGGAAAAAGCATCTTATGAGGGTACATATTGTTTTCATAACCCTCTGGGAGTATCTCTTTCTCTCTCTTGTTTATAAGGGGAGCAAAGATAACTGAAGTTTATGAAGTAACTAACTTTAGGATGATTAAAATGGTGTGAAATGGACCCAGCCCTTAGGGTCTGATAGCCTCTTGCATTAAGGAGCAGCAGGCCTACATTGTATTAAATTCCGAGAAGAACAATAAGAGCTGTCTCACATCATCTTCTTTTCTATTTACCAACCAGAACTCTAGCCTTTTTGAATTACTGAGTGTTGAACTTAGGAAAATACAATGAAGAAATGAAAGCTGACAAGACAGTAGAAGAAACCAAAATGGACAGACAGTCAATTTAAATGTAGATTGTTTTAATTTTATTTCAGTGCTCTGAAAAAAAAATCAAGAATGCAGAAATCAGAGATTACTGTAGGCAAGAATTCTTTGTTCATTTGGTTTTTAATCTACATACTATCATGATTTTACTCTAGCATGGAGACAGCTAAATTTAAAGTGAAAACAGATTTCAGTGCAGGACTTTCTATTTCAAATCATTTAAATACATCAAGAAAGGTTTGCATGGTACAAGTCATTTTGAGATTTTCCTCCTAGTCCTGAAAAAAGCAGAGTTATTACTGATACTGTCTACCTTTGTTTGGTACTGCAATGTGAAAGTTCTTCTAAGAATGGAAAAACAATCTGTCATAATTTTTTTTTTGCAGCTTCACACCTCAAGGAGTTTGATTTCCTCATTTTGAACAAATTTTGTTTAGCTCATATGTCATATTTCTTATGCTCAGTAAAACACAGCACATGAACCCATATGTTAGTGTTGCCTAAAAGTGTCTAGATTGAAAACAGCAGAACTACTTCAGTGTTACACAAGCAAATAACTAATCTGATGGTGCAGTTCAAGGCCAGCTAACTAGATACCTCTTCATGGTGCAAAAACACACCATGGTTGCTTACCATCATGGTTCCAAGCTGTGTTCCACTATGTTCTTGTGTAGCATTCATCCAAGTACACCTAAAATGCAGTGTTTTTTAAGGTATGTAAGTACATTTAGAAATGCTAAAAAAGTTAACTTGCATCCAGAACTAGGCATCTGCATGGGATTGAAATCCATACCCTGGTAATCATCACATGGATGTATAAAAGTCTGTGATCCCTTTTGAACATGGATAACTGAATCACTCTTTCCTTTTAAAGCATTGGAGCACAGAAAGAATGGAGACAGTCCGTAGGCTTTTGACTAATGCTCTGAATGTGGTCATCCAAGGAAAAAGGCTTGGACCCCCATGTTTGAGCACTTTCTCATTCTTTATATCTAGCCTGGCACAGCAGAATAGAGTGTTTCTAAAGCTAAAAAAAGAGTGAATTACGGAATGTCCATTTTTGAGACATTATGATATATCTTCTGTTGTCAAGTACAGTGAAATTCAAACCAACTGTACTTCTTCCTGGACAATGCCTATTTTCTCCTCTCAAAGACTGGTGTTAGCTGATTGTTATTTTGATAAACATGTAAAATTAGTAATTTTGGCACATTAAAAGGCTTTTTAGAGACTGATGGGGTGACATAATCATAGTTGTAATATTACATTTCTCTGAAGTAAATGGTTCATGTCTTCCGCTTAGTCTGTGCAGAAAATTTATGTCAGTTTAGGTGAACAGATCATTTGTAGCTGAAAGTAAAGTAAAGCAGAAATAAATGGTTATTAAATTGTTATTGTCACTTACAGAAAGTAAGACAGACTCTTCTAAATGGAAAATATTTAGTTCCAATAATATTCAGAAGGTTCAGCACCATAAGGTTAACTGCTTTACCAGGGGCTAAAACAGTCAAGCCAACTCTGTTTCATTGTAAACTGGATCATTGGTGGAGTGATTGAGATGCATGATATAAATGTAGATTTGAGCATTTTCCAACATTCATTATTTCTGGTTAAACAGTTTTTCCTGAGGTCGTGCTGAGTTTTGCAGAACCTTAGCAGAAGAATAGAGGCAAAACTATTCCTCTGATTATATAAACATGGACTCAAAATGGATGTGAAGATCACTTGCAGTGAAATCTGTCTGATGTCTGGAGTATAGACACTTGTGGTTCTAGATTAAAGTGTTGTTCTGAAGACTCTGTTGTGGAAGCTACACAACAGCAGCAGTCCTAGGTATTCATAAATATGCATCTCTGTGGGCAAATAAAGGTGTTAAATAGTTCTGTTAGAAATGAATAGCCAGGTATATTGTCCATTGTTGTCCATTACTAATCTGCTATTAGTTGTTTGTTTGGGGTTTTTTTTTTCTCTCCCACAGGTCATAAAATTTATTCCCTGTTCTATCTTACAGCTACAATCATTAATCATGTAAATTTCCTGGAAAATATGGTTCTATCAGACTCTATAGCAAAATCTTGTTGATATTTCTGGATCTGAATTTTGTTCTGAGACGCATGCAGAGTTTTGTTTTAGAATGTGAAAGAAACACAGAGTTGGACTGTAGAAAAAAAACATCTGCTGAATGTTTACATGTTCTCCCACACCCTAGGATCTAACAATATGGTGTGAATCAAATAAATGATAAGCTAAAGCTAACCAACATTCAGTTTACTAGTACCACAAAAATACCTTAAAACCTGTGACTTTAGTAAAAGCAATAAGATATACATGGTGCACACTTGTGTTGAACACTTGTTCTAGTGATCTAAATAGCAGAAGATATATAAAATTGCACTCTCATTTAAAATATATTAGTGTTTTCTGTGGGCATCATTTTTGAATATGAGCCAATGTATCTGTAATCTCAGATTGAAGTTACATCTTGAAGAAATACATTTTCCTTTAATGAATTAACGACTCTACAAAGTTAATAATATTGTGAAATTATACATGCAGTGCTGCTGTTTTCAATTTCTACAGCTATTTTTATACATTTAATTACAGAAAACCTATGTGGTTAACTAACCATGAACTGAGTATGTTTCTGCAAACTGAACAATCAGTACTTTATGAGTAGCTGGCCTGTGGAGACATATTATCTTGACAGCCCCGAAGTCGAGCTGGCCTAAAAAGCTCATGAGCTGAGCACTATGGTGAGTCACTGTCTTTCCAGCCTCAGACCTGCCATGGGCTTCACCTGCTTCACCTTCAATCTGCCTCTGACTGCTCACTGATGCCAGCAGGTGTGTGCAGGCATGTGGCATCCCACCAGGCTCTGGCTGTGCCTGCCACCACAATCATTACATAATTATTGACACTGCAAATCTAGTCTTTCAGATGGTCTCAAGATGGCCCTCAAAATGCACTGAAATCAGTGAGAGTACTGTAGCCAATAACTCCCAGCTGTGACATTTTCTGGGGTGTTCCAAAATACAGATGAGGATTTTTTCTGTGTCATTTCTATGTTTTCATCTATCAGGATGTAGGTGTTTTCAGGCAATGAAGAAAACATTTTAGGTATTTAAAAGTGGAATGATGTCCCACCAGAATTTTAAAACTGTCAATATATGAAAGCAGAGCTGCAAATGTCATTAACATTTGAAGAACAATCTGAGTCTGGTCTGTCTTAAAGGAAAGAATAAATGAAGTTACTATTCCCATGTGTCTTAAATGTAATACTTTTACAAAGTATACAGAAAAGAGCTGTGAATAAAACCAATTTTTAAAATAAATTTTATTCTTTCACTATTTCCATATTTGTTTAAAAAATACTAGTTTTTATAATCAGTGAAATTTCCAGTGATAACTTGTTAGTTTCCCAAAGTATGTACACATTTCCTTAATGAGTACCAAAGACAGAAGTATTCAGGAATAAAACAGATTTTCAATCAGGTTATTAATGATGAATCAAAATTTAAAGGAACTGTGGTGTGCCTGAAGGTTATTTCCAATCAAACTTATCTCTGATAAAAAGATTAAATCTCCTTGAAAATTGAGAGTTGGATAAACAAGGTACATAAGAAAACCTTACTGTTTATTTTAGGACAATTAATACATATGGAGTTTAGTTAAAAATGACATTCTACTCTTGAATTTCTGACTTTTCACACAAATGAAGTTTGTCATTACAAGAAGTGCTTGGCAATAAATGAATTCCTTGTAGTTTATTACCAAGACTGCAAAATGAAAAACAAATTTATTTTCAGCTTTTCTGAAATTTTGTATAAAAATAATTGGAAGTTTCATTTGGGGTGAAGTTCATACCATCTTAACTAGTTTTGTTTGTCATAAAAAAGTCACAGGGAATTCCAATATTTTGGTTAATAATATATTGTTAAAAGATATTTACTGTCAACAGGTAATATATAATCAATTGAATGAATATAATCAATAGATTAGGGATTTGAAACATTTTGCTCAACTTCACTCACAACCTACCTGAGGGACAATTGAAAAGTACAGTTCCTTGTTTATAGATGGTGATATGAAATACAAAATTGGATGGTCGTACTCCAAATTTGATGATACGCCAATTGATATCATATGAGGTGCATCAGTTCCTCATGTTCAAATTTTCAGAACACAGAAAAAATCTGACCAATCCACACAAAACCAAAATTGAAAACCTGCAAAAACAAACAAACAAAACCAAACAAAAACCCAACCTTAACATTTATATTTTGGATTTCGTCTTGCCCAATAGAAGTGGGAGGAAAGATCATACCATCTGAGAAACTGGCAATTTACTTCCTCTTACCCATTATGAAAAGTTCCAGGTCAGAATGTTGAGCAAAGCAGAAGTACATCCTCCTTTCAGGTGTGGCAGCTGGGAAAAAGGTGAATTTTTCAAAGGCACTCCCCTCCCCTTATATTTCATCTTAATTAATTTATCTAGTAAGAAAAAAGCTTTTCTGCTTGGTGGCCAAGCCTTTCCTGTGTAGGGAGAGCAATGCAAACAACAGTCAGACCTCCTGCCCCAGGTGTGGTGCTGTGCAAACCTCCTCCAGCCTCTTCAGGCTGAAGCAGCAACAGCCTTTAATGCAGATATTTGTGCCCGTCTTGGAATTGTTCACCTGTCACTTAAAAAAAACCAAAACACATAGGAGACTCATTAAGAATTGTTCTATTTGCCTCAGTAGTTAGTGACTCTGTTCCTCTTCATCATGATGTATATCACTTTTCTGAAGGGACTTATATTAATGTAAAAGAGCTTGAACAGGAAAATCAGAGTTGTTCCATTTCTGGAAAATTAAAAATATCATGTCTCTCTTCATGAGTAGGAAGACTTTTTGCATTTATCCAAACTTCTGTAAGTATCATCTTTCTATATTATTGTAAATGTAAAAGAAAAAAAAAAGGCAACACAGGACTAGTCTAAAGAAACTGATGCAGACCTGCCTTTTCAAAGCAGGTGCTGTCCACAAAAGATCATTTTCTTTAAGGAGTTTTTGTTTAAGCCCTTCAGGCATGAGACAGCCCTATTGGAGAGATGCTCAAGATCCTTTTCTGCCCTAAGTATTTAAATCATGTATGTGCAAAAGACTGCATCATGTAAACAGATTAATCCAGCTAAACCCATAGCCACGTTGTATAGATTTGTTTATTCAAGCTTTATGTACAGTTTCTACATTTTGGGATAGGTGAACAGCTGGAAAAGCAGCAGGTTGCCACAGACATGTGAGGAAAGAATAATTTCGTGGGGTTTTTTTATGTACAGGGTTCAGCTCAGATGCAATGCTAGATGGGACATCTGAACTTTAGGACCAGTAAGACAGAATGGATGCTAGGACTGAGGACTGGCCCCTTTGGGCATGGTCTGTGAAATGTTACTGTCCATTTCATCAGCAATCTCTCACTATTTTCAGTAACCTCATCTGGGCTATTTATGTGAATAATGTGAGAGGCTATCACCTTAACTTGATTAGTTTGCACCTTCAAGGTAATTAGCTCCTTATGTTCCTTTGCTAGAGGCAATCTGTGTTATATTCCAGGCAGCTACACAGTTGTCTTCCCTTCTGTCCATATACCCTTTTAGGCTACTCAGGAAGGCAAATTGTGCTGTTGAATTATTGCTCCTCTGCTCTGTAGAGAAATAGGTTAATCAACATATACTTTGGGGTGGGGGGGGAACAAGAGGCATCTGAAATACAAGTAAGAACAGCTGTGAGTCTCTTTGCTGAAGGTTGTATTTTTGAGATTTTGTTTGGTTGTTTGGGTTGGTGTTTTTGTTTTGGTTTTTTGGGGGGTTTTGGTTTGTTTGGATTTAAATTGGCTAAAAGTGTAAAATTGTAGATTGGTAAATACTAGAACTCAGTTTCAAGACCTAAGGATTTAGAAAGTTAGGACATTGTTTCTAATTGGGTTTTGACTTTGATAAAAAAATTAAAAATTCACTTACATAGCTTCATGTTTATTCTACTAGACTCTAAAGAGTTTTTAACTTTATATATTTCACATATGGAATGTTCAAATGTAGTGCTGCGGCTATTTAAAATTGTTGTGCTCTAGTTGCTGTGGCAAAGAAGTAGAAAACTCTTGTTACAATAAAAATTACTGGAGGAAGGTCTAAAGAGTAAGCAATGTGAGTAGGTCACCTATAGCTGCATAAAGGAAGTTTTGCAGCTATTATAACAGTCATTGGGTTACAATGTCTCCAAAATTACATTAAGAAGCAAATGAGGAAGTGTCTTCTAAAATATCTTTAATAAGATATCTCAGAGTAAGGTCATTCACACTGGGAATGATAATACCAGTAAATTAAAGGGAACATTGCTTTTATGTAATGTTAATCATACAAAATCCTCAAATATGACTGTTACAGTAAGGCATTTTATGGAACTTAGCATTCTATGACCTTTATTTGTGTTAACATTATAACTAAAAATCCATTAATGTATGAGACCAGAAAAAGTTCATCTTCTTTTATTTTATTATTTAAGGATTTGGAGGGTTTACCACATGTTGTATACCATACACTGTAAAACATGTCTTACATGTAAAATGTCTTACAGGATATTTTCTTCATGAGAATGCCTTTTATAGTACAGTCAGGTTAAAAACTGGAATTTCTAGATTTGGTTTTGGACTAAAAATTTTTAAAGGAAAAATATTCAGTTCCCTTCCTGGTTGTTATCTCATATTATGCCAAGTGGGCATAATACATCCATTCCTACAAATTGTTTTGAAAAGACCTTAAATCCTTGCAGTAGTTTTTCTGTGAGATTTTTTTTTATGGACACAGTTATAAAAACAGCATGAAAGCATAACTGTTTTATAAGGAATGATTGGGGAGCTTTTTTTTTCCCTCAAGATTACTTTGTTGACATGACTACATAAGCACAGATGTTCCTCAAAATGCTGTAATAACATGGGAAGGACAAAAGACAATTTTAAACTATACTTTTCACACAAATTTCCTAGAATTTTTTTAATATATCTCTGTGGATTTTTCATAGAGAACAGAAAGTCCAGAACATCATCAAATGTTTTGACAGTACACTTTTAAATAGGAAGTCTTCTAGGAAAATTACTCAAGATACACATCTAAACATTGGTAAAGATCAAGTGTAAATGACTGCATGTTTTTCACTGTTTTTCAAGAATGCAAAAATGTATATATCTTGAGTGAAAAAATAGTGTATCTCCACTATTTCCACAGAGTAGTTTTTTGGGGGTTTTTTTGTTTGGTTTTTTTTTTTTGTCCTGAACTCTTAATGACAGTTATTGTTGTAGTACCCTGCAGAGTGTTAGGCAGTATATAAAAACATGACCAGTTATTAGTAGTGCCATTGAAACAGAAGTGCTGCTGGAGTCAAGGGGTTTCCAACATTTTATGCTAGCTGGAAATTTGGCCCTCAATTTTAATCCTTAGCAAACTCATACTCTCAAACTAAAAAGACCACAGCAGATCAGAGGGATAAATATCCCTACATTGTAGAGGAAATTAAGGATTATAATAAGGCATCACAATTTACCACATGGCTTATTTACCAGTCCTGAAAGCTAATGGGAAAAAGTCATGATGGATTTGAAGATGTTTTTCCAAGGATACATTTTTCTTACCATGGCAAGACATACTGTTTCGATTGGCTTAAATAATTTTTCTTTAAATGTATGGAGTTCTTTTTTTTTTTTCGTCTGTTCTCTAGTTTTTCTTGTAGTTTCACCCAATTCCTTGTCCTCCTGTCTCTCCCTGTGCCCACCATTGTCTCTTTCCTCATAATACCTGAGATGAACTAGAAGGGTGAGTGAGGTAGGGAGCATGCCAAGGCTCTGCATTCACAGCCAGGAGAACCGAGTGCTTCTTGAATGTGGTACAAAGAGCTGGCTGTGTCTCATGTCTGATATGAGCTATTGTAACACTTCATTTTCCTCTTCTTTACATGAGAAAAGATGCGTCAATGGTTTATTATATTATTTAGTCATTAGGCATCATTCCAGATGACCATGTCTTTTTTTTTTTCCCCTCAAAAGTAATCAGCACAACCTTCTGCTGTAAATAGAGGGTATAAATTGGCGATTATAGCTATTTTCCCTCACGGCAGAACAAATAATAAGGCATAAGTCTTTTCTATCCCTGTCCCCTCATTGAAACAATAACAAGATGAGCCTTCAGGCTTCTGAGGTTATAAATCATCTAAATAGGAAACAAGACCCATGTTTTTCCTAATTTATCATATTGTCATTTATTATAGATACCCCTTCATCTAAACTCTCCTAGCACTATATCTTGTTCATCTTCCTAAGGCAGCTCTCTCCATTGCTGTTATGCATCTTACATTTCTGCATTTACTCATGGCTATTCTCACATCTACTTCCCCAACTTTGTCACTCCCACTACCCCCTCTCACCTCCTGCCTACTGCTCCAGTGTTTCCTTTCTGCCAGTCTCTCCTCCATATTCCAGTCGAATAATATCTTAGAATACTTTCAGATAGTGAAATTTTTGTGCTGGAATGCATTTCTCAGCAAAATTCAGCCTTTCTTATCTTACCTAACAATTCAGCCAGTATTGCATTTTTGATAATTGATGCAGATTACCTGTCACAGTCTGAATCACTCATCTGTGTTCTTTGTACCTTTGTTTTCTTCTAGAGATTGTTTATCTTTTTCACTAGGCTAAAATTTACTCAGATCATTTATATAAAATCTGATTGTGTTAACATATGAAGATTTAAATACAGGTTTCAAGATGATTGCTTGATTTTATTTCAGGTTACTGATAAACTGAGCTCCTCTGTTTCTTACTGGAATGTTTACAGAAAGATACTAAATGATTGCCTTGTGAATGCACAATCTTCTATTTTTGATTCTTGAAACAAACCATGCCAGGTCATCATTCATTTTTTACAACTATGAAAATTTCTGACTAAAAACTGATATGTGAGGGGGTTAAATAATTTCATAAATGAACTCGAATTAAAAAAAAAACCAAAACAAAAAAAACCCTATGAAAGCTAGGACACTGAGTAAATTGGTAGATGTTATTTATATTTGTTGAGTTTTTTCAGTAAGGAATATTAGGAATACCTTGAAATTTTCAGCTTTTTTAACAGTGATGGTCATTTATAGATGCAAGATGGAAACCTGAAAAAGAAGTAAAAATAAAGTTCTCTCTTACTCTGTCAAAATAAACAGCACAATCTTTAATGTCAAAAACTTACTTCCTAAATATGAGATGTAATTAATTACACTTTTTAAAACATTTTATGAACTATAATTCTTACACTATGTAATCTAAAACTTTAAATTCTTTCCCTATCTAGAAATCATTAAAAAGCACTGAAATTACCTTGGTATCAAAATACCATTTTAAAAATTCAAATATGTTCTCCATGGTGTGCTGTACATTGAGAGCAAATGTTTTCAGGTTTTAGTGTTTGTTCTAATGTAAGAAAAAAATGCATAAATGCTGCAGAACTAGGACAAATATGGGTCTATAAATAGCAATCAGTCTCAGTGAAGCACAGCAACTTAATCTCCATTTGCAGCTATTCTGAGCACAAAGTTAGGTTGAAGGACATGAAACTTGTTTTGGTTCCCACTGTCTTCCCATCACTGTTGTCATTCCAAGCATTGCCCTGTTCTCCACTTGTCTTGTACTTCTCTGATCTCTCAAATTTATCTCTCTATATTTTTCTCATCCTTGACATCTCAGATTCTTACTTTACTTCCTCTGATGCTCAACAGAGTAGAGTTGTCCTTGAATTTTCATCCTTCTCATCTACTGAGAACCAGATCTGTTATCCTTAGGCTTCTTGAAAGAGCACAGAGAATACACTTTTTTAAAGGGTAGGAATATCTTTATACTTGCTGAATCTTTCCCAATAAAATTTAATAGGTTTAGCTGGAAGAACAGCTGTTACTTTTTCCTAATCCTGCTAAAGCAGGTAGAGCTTCTTTATGACATATAGGAATAAAACATAGGAGTATAATTGAATATAGGACAGAGATTATAGGAATATAATATGTAATAGCACATAGGGGCATAAATCAAACTGTGATTGGGAGCTATTAGCTAGGCATGCCACCCTTGATCAATATAGCTCTCATATGAAGCTTCAGCCTAGTAGAGTTTTCTGGGATTGAGTCACATTATTTGTCAGAAAAACAGTAGCAAAGAGTGGAAAGAAAAGGGGCCTTCTCAGAGTTGCTTTTTGTGTCATTCCAAACCATTTTCTTGAAAGGTAGCAGAGCTTATTCTCAAAATAGAACTGGCAAGAGTCCTCAGCTTAGACCTCATAAACACTCTGATATCTCTCAGAGCTTAATACCCCCTAGAATATGATTTAAGTCGTCTCTC
Source organism: Lanius collurio (assembly GCA_020086605.1). NCBI lineage: Eukaryota > Metazoa > Chordata > Aves > Passeriformes > Laniidae > Lanius > Lanius collurio. The sequence continues at coordinate 34,103,608 of JACBWW010000005.1, forward strand.
TGAGGCAATTGGACTTAGGATGTATGAACCAGTCTCTGAGGGATTTAGGATGATGCATTATTATTTTCCACAGTCACCTACACAGCACCCCGAGGTAAGATGCTGATATGTCTAGTGTCATACAGGCAAGCAGTGTCAAAGCTAAAATTCAAATTGTTTCCCAGATATATTTCTGATCCCTTCAGACACAGAAGGCTGTCAGTCTCAAAGACTGTTACTCAAAGTGGCCAGAGCTCCACCAGTCAGTAAGCAAGAGATTTCTGTATGCATTCTGTCAGAAACAGATAAGGAGCCAAGCAGCATTAATGGGATCAGTGGTAGCCCACAGCTCTGAGGTGCTGGTTTCTGCCTGGGTTGGCATAGAAAGGAAAGGAGTGGGTTTCTCAGGATTCTGTAAATTCTGGGTACCATGTCTATGCTGCATCTTGAACGGATGTTTTCTTCTGATGTTTTGAAGTCCAAGCACACTGAATAGTTTGGTGTGCAAGTGGGCACGACTAGACTGACTGTCTGCAAATTGTCCTTCAGACAGAGCCTGGGCAGTCCACAGAGCATGCAAGGATTTGAGGAACCCCTGCATCTATCCATTGAAGGACAGACAAACTAATGCTGCAGAAAACCAACTGTCTTTGTTCAAGGCAGCAAACTTGTACTTGGTTCCTGTAACATGCATCTTGAACAGCAGCTGTCAACCTTATCTGCATCATAGAAAAGTCCTGGAGTACATCAGCCTAGTTTGTTATACTGGAGTCCATGCTACTTCACAGAGGCAACTAAAATGTTTATGAGAACAGGTAGGCATTCTCCTTCCCAGGACACAATCTGATACCCTCTGTGTTGTTGTTTCATGGTTTGCTGTGGATTTTCACTGTGCCTCCTTTAGGATTCAGGGCTGCTGGGTGGCCAGCAGGAGAAGAAAGCAGGCCTGTAGGAAGCAACAGCACCCAGAATTAGAAAGCTGACAGGGAATAAAGACTTCACAGAGGCAATTGCAGGGTTGGACAGCGAGGAAAAATGAACTCATTGGCTACAAGATTTATAAAAGAGAAGTGTTGGGGAGACAGTGTCCCAGAACAAGCTGACTGATCGAGATCTGAAGGGAAGTCATTAATTTATATCAGGAGATAAGCCTAGTTCTTGCATTTTATTCATGTAGGATCCTGGTTAGACACCACTTTGCCCTAATCAAAGTAAGTTTCTTGTACCCACTCTCTCTCACAGCCCTTTACCCAGAGCCCTTTGTAAGGAGAAGAAATGGGATGAGAATTGGTGCACCAAATGCACTTCATCGATGTAAATGTTGCCCTGTTCTCAGTTTGACAGCATCGTCAAGAATTCTCAAAGCCTTAAGTAATACTTTCTTAGTAGTAGAATTCATTCATTTTTCTTCTGTAGGTATGTTCCTCAGCTTCATGTTTTCCTGTGAGGAAATGGGCTCTAATTTGTATGCTGCTTCTGTGGCATGACCTTGGTGTGTCTTGTATATTGATTAAGACAGAAGAGATACCTGAATGTTACAGCTCTAGCAGATAATTTCAGTATTATGTCCACTTTAAACAGCTTTAATTTGGTTCTTATATAAATATCACACTGCCAAATAGGGGTTTTTGTCTGTCAGTGCAGTTTAGCCATGCAGGACAGTTTACAATTAGCTCATGGGCTGTTCTGGAGCTCTAAAGGCACAGCTGGCATACACAAACAACCTTTCTTTCTATCCTTGCTTTTTCCTGTTCTATCTGCCAGAAAAGTTGGCTCTGCACACAGACGTCATGTTCACTTTGCCACCCTCTCCTTCCCTTCCCTCTCAAAAGCTGCTGGTCTGTGAAGGGGGAGCTGTGGTTTTGCCTTCTTTATTGTACACCATGCATCAGTGGCAGATGAAAAAATTAATTGTAGATGAAGATGCAAAAGCCCATGAGCCCTTCTCTCTGAAACCTTTTGCTATGGCCCTTTTTTTTCCTTAAGTTTAGAACCCAAGAAATGACTGCACCTTGTAGATACAATCAAACCTTTACTTAATAACCTTCAGTTATTTCCACCGTGTAATTCCTTTACTTTTAAGTATCATTTTTGCTGTTGTTAAAAAAATACTGTGCTACACTGTCAATGACAGGATTTATTTCTGTTTAACCAGTCCACCTGAGTTTTGGAAGGAAAGGATTATACATTATCAGAAACATCACTCTGATGTACAAAGTTGTCTTTGCCCTTCTTAGAGACATTAATAGAGTGATTCTGGTGTGGGCACAGTTTCCCTCTGAGTGACATGGAAATACACACTAAGATAAGTGACATCTGCAGTAAGGGAGCAGCATCAGAACTGCTGTCCTTGATGTGCTTATGTTTCCTAAGGCAGAGATAACTGAATAGAGGCTATTGTTTTGGTGTGTTATAAACCTGTGAAAGAGAAGGTTGAGAGAAGGAAGGAGGGGAAACCTGCTTGTAAATGCCATTGTCTCCCAAATGTACAAGGACATCCTAAAAGAGCACTAATCCCATGACTAGTCTTCAAGATTTTAGTGGGACCACTGATGCTCAAAATTAAACATGCCCTTAGGAGCATGTCTTCATGGAGTAATGCTAAGAAGCAGCATCTCGCATTAGCTGCTGACAGTCATCTCTTTCTCACCCTGTGTGCCTCCTGATCATGCAGAAAAATGCTTTCTGTGAAGCAATGATGTAATTCAGTCTCATAAAAAACCAGCCCTTGAGAAAACAGCCACAATGATTTTACATTTCACAAAAGTGATATATAACAACCTCATCAGTCGACATTTTAACTAATTTACACCATCCTGTTGCAGCAACAGTGAGGATTTTAAGCTTTAAAATAAACTAAAAAGATGCTATATCAGATCATTAAAGCTGTCACTAAATCATTGCTAAAAATATCATTTTTATTTTGTCTCTCGAAAATCCATAAAGTGAAAAAGAATGGTTAATAAAGAGAATAAAGCAAACTCCCACAAAGAGAAGGGAGGGTTATGTAAGGGAACCCTGAGCACCCCCTGATATGTCCGTGCATCTAAGATATCAATCTGTCACAGGCAGTATAGGCTGACCTTGTTCACGGGGTAAAGCTGAAATGGAAAATTGAACTGCAGCTTTGGGATCATAGGGGCAGCCAAAGGTCATCCGCCACTCAGGGACTGCCAATGCATATTCCCTGCTGACTTCATCTAATCCATGGCTAGCTGCTTTCAGTCACCTAGATAGGATCTTTACACTGCAGCAACGGCCTCCTTCAGGGGAGCATCTTCCTGAGTAATTTTCTGCAAAATACTCTTTCTTTTGGGCACATCTTGAGTGTTGCTTAAAATAATGAAAGTAAATAAAGTGTTTTGGATATTAAACATGTTTTTCCGGTTCATAAAGATCATATATATATGTCAGGTATATCTGCCTGTGTCCTATTCTGAATTCCTGCTAAGGATTAAATACACCATTACAAGAAGACTTGAGGAAAAAGGACACAAGATAAGGGCTTGAACTTCAGGTTGTCTTTAAGATCCTGTGCCAATCTCATCACTTCTCACAGAGCAGTATGGCATCAAAACATCTAGCAGTGCTTTTCACAAAATTACAAGACAGTCCAGATGTAGAAATCTGATTTCATTTTTATCAGGATAAATGAATTTTTAAGAATTTTCCAGTAACAGTCTTATTTCTTCATTAAACAGGATTCTATCAAATCAATACAAAAGAATGAAACTGAAGTCATATCTGCCCTAAGTGTGGGCTATCTGTTGATCTAGACAACACACAGATTTTATATATGCATCCATATCATTAAAGAAATTAGAAATATGTGGTATCCAGCATTAGACACATGTTGCCAGAGTTCTTTCCTCTGAGCACTGCAGCCTGTCAGAGGTTTATCCCCTTGTGCGTCAGAAGGACTTGCATCTTCATAAACTGAAACCCCATGCACACATACACACTTTTTTTTCTCTCTTCCTATTTATACCTCTTAGATTCTTTGAAGTAAAAGGTCTGATCTTTCTATTATATCAAGCATGAATGTATCTCCTATATTTAGAAATCTGAAAAAAACTCTTTGCACAGGTGCACCCTAAATCATTCTGGCTTCTAGCTATTGTTATCTATCCTAGTTTTCTTCTAAATTGTATGGCATTGTGTTTCCTAGAAACATTTGTATGTTGTCTGTTTCTTATTTTGTTCTTATTTCAAGTTAATTTTGGGTATTTCTTTGAGAAATATGTTGATGCTTCCTACATATCCTGCATAGAGTAATTTTTTTTTTCATATTCCAGTATCTACAGCCCAGCAATTCATGTAATCCTTTACATGTGTCTATTGCAAATGCAATACTACTTTAAAATCATAATAATAACTATGAATATTTGCATTAGGTGCTATACAGTTATGAATTTAACTTTAATTATTCACATCTCCTCAGCATATGGAAGGAAAATGGGGACACCTCTGGACGTCTTGTAAAAACTTCTAGGCTCTTTGAAGTCTTTTGAAAGACATTTTTAGGTGAGGGCTCAGCTTCTGTCAGTCACAGGTATAAAAGGAAAGTGACTGTGCACATGTTGTGTGTATGCATGTGTATCTGTAAACAAACTTATTTAAGAGTTCCTAATTTCCCAGGAATATTGATTGCTGAGATACTGATTATCAATTAGGATTGTCTGTCATACAGAGACTATTCATTACTTCACAAAGATGCTCAGGGCTTCATGGGGTTTGACTCAAAATATCTGAAACTGGTTTGCATAACTTCATGAATTAACATAAATAACTCAGGACTGTAGTTTAATTATGATTTTAGAGTACACATCACTCAAAATGGAAATTGTTTAGCATAGTTATAATTCTCAAGAAGACAAAAAGCAGTTCAATCAGTATTTCTGTTCTGGGGAAAAAGCCAAATGCTCTAGTGACATCACAGGATAAGGAAAAGCATTTTCTGCTTCAGTTGTAACTGGAGGTTAAGCAGAAGCTACTGAAGTTAAACAATTTTAAGTTACCATCTTTAGTTACCTTGCATCTAAGAGCCTTGAAATCAAGGATCTCTTTGGATTATTGCTAGTGATTTTTTATTTTCCTTGGAAAAACTGGAGAAATTATGTGAGCATGGAAGAAAACTGTTGTTATATCATTATCTAAGGAGAGTAAACAAGCTGATGTAGAGAATATAAACTTACAGGAAAAGCAATACAACAATAAATGGACCTCAATTAAGAAAGTATTAAGCAAGATTAGTATAATAAAAGACAATCAGAAAGAGAAAATAAAAAATATTCCCTTTAAACACAGTTTCATTTTAATAAGAAAAAAATTTCTTTTGATAAATATTTTTCATATTTTATATTGAAACTAATGTAAGACAAATATTTTGCATTGTTATTTGTTTTTATATGAATAATGGGGAAATAAAATTTACCAATAAATAAAAGGGCTAAGTACTAGCAAGATAACACTTCTCAAACAAAAATCTATAAGGAATCTTCTGCTATTCTGAAGAGGTCAGTCTCCTTTTATTTAGTATATAGTGAATATATATATACACAAAAATTCATTTATAAAAAAAATTCAGTTGACACAGAAATTAGATTACTCATAAATGCTGTATTAAGAAGTAAATTTTATAGAAAGTAAAGTGGCAAAATCCAAATAAGGTCCTCAGATTTTATGCACAGACCTTTATCAATCCATAGGTAAAGTTCTTCCATTGTTTCAGCTTGTAGTGTTGATAAAATTCCCCACTGATCCTATACCCATTTGAAAACAACATAAAGAATATTGATACAGAAAGAGTACAGAGAAATTTCACAGAGCGTTCAAGCAAGTGAACAGCAAAATATATATTCAAAGACAGAAGAAACTCTATGTATTTTCTTTATAAAATAAAAACCTAAAGTAAAATTGCCCGTGACAGTACTGTGGTTGTGTCTAACACTCATTTGTTCTGAATGACTTTTGGACAAGAACTAACCTCAGGGAAGCCCTGAAATCAGTGTTATGTAAGCAATAATGATTGCTGAGATTGTTTTGGGTTTATGAACTTGGAATTTATGAAAACCTGTAGCTTGGACAAGATACCATCACAAAAAAAAATTTCTAAAGGTAATACCTGAAAAAACCTAGAAGATGATACTGAGGACTGGGTAAGGGTGAACTGTTCATTTTTTTGGACATCATTAAGGAAAGAAAACTATATTCCATTTAGTTAAATTCATTGATGCTGAAATCTCATCATGTTTTGAGAAATCCTATATATCTTAAATATTTTATCATCTATTTCCTATATTAACAAGAAAAAAAAAATTCTGATTTAATTTTTTAAAAAATGTTTTCCTGAGAAACGGGAGACAGAATGGAGATCCTCTTCTCAGGCTGGATGGTGAGAGATTAACTTGTTCCAGAGGATGACACTTAGCTGGAAGAATTCAAATTGGCATTTCTTATAAACATCAACAATACACAACACAGAAATCAGACACAACTTTTGTCTTAGGTTAAACCTTTATCAGACCCTGCAACTAGGATGTCTGAAGCTTCTCTCTGTGTACTGGTATACAATTAAACATTTTTAGAACTTTATATAAATGAATCTGAGAATATTTTAAAAAATATTCTCCTGACATTGAAGAGATATATGTTACTGTCAACTCATTTTACATGAGGGGATACCAAGTGTAAGAGAAATTAAGTAATTGCCTTGATATCTTGGAAGAAGGCAATGACAAATATGGGACTAAATAACAGTGCCTGCCATACTGGTGTGAGCTGCTGCTGCTGGCTGAAAATCCCGTGTATCTGACCAGCACAACAAGGAAACTATGGCTCCTCCTCACGATCTGGTAGTTTCCTTGATTTCCTTCTGGTTAGTCAGAATTACAAGTAATTTGTTTCTTAACTCAGTCCAAAACTACACACACCATTTATGGACCTGCACCTTATTGCATTTATTATTTTCTCTTTCAAGAGGATTTAGGCCAATTCAAAGGTTACACTCTTTTTAGATAGGTCTTCCAAAAGAAATGCTTTTATATATGGCCTCTGATTTAGTTAAAGAGGTCCTTTGGCAACAGTGCCTAAATATTGAATTGAAAGCCACTTTAAAATTGATAATCTCAATTGAGCCCAAATAATAGGGTCCTGTCCTGAAATTCTAGGACTAATGCTGAAATAAATTGGCTTTAAATTAGCATCACAAGCTCGTTTGTATTTTTGTATCTCCCTGTGGAGGTGGGATTCCCCTCACTGCAACATCTCCCCTTTAGACTTCATTCTTGCCTTGAAAATATATGTTGAAAGACATGACAATGTTTGTTAAGCAATTGAAATTTCTGAACATCAGAAAGCAATAATTAACTTAAAAGTAAATGTTTCAGTTTTAAAAGAAATAATTGTAAGTACAGTAAATCCTACAGTGGAAGTAAAAATCTTTTTTAAAAGATAAAAATATATTACTTTTACTATCAAAATACTCTTTCAACTGTTTTATAAATAGTAGTATGTTTTGTAGAATTAAAAATTGAAAATGGTCACTAATGTCAATGGTGAAAGACAAGAACTGTAATGATACTGTTAGAAGAAAAAAAAAGTGAACATCCTTTTTTACAGTTGTTTTACTTTAAAAATCTCATTTCAAGTTCATAATTGATGTATCCATTGCAACATTAATAATAATGTCGAGATACAACATAGAAGCTAAAAATTCTGGGAAATTTTGTCTGGCCTCAAAAACTCTTTTGTATTTATCTTCCTGGCAGTTGTAATGACAGATGCCTAGTATCAGAAGTAGCTGGATCTTCTCTTACCATACCTGCCAGCAGGAAGCGAGCTGTTCCAAAATTTACTAACAGCAGTGTGATCAACATGACATCATAGTGAAACTTGGGAGAATATTAGAATACTATGTCAGATGTCAGACCAGGAACCATCATATTTGCAATGGCTCTAAGCAGAATATGGCACTTTTCTAACTGAGAATACAGCAGGGCACTTTGTTCCTCAAAGGATTGCTCAGGTAACAGTGCAATCTTCTGATTTAAACCCTCAGAAGCATGGCTGGAACAGCTTGTGGAATAAAGCACGTTGATTAAATAATTCAAAGTACTGTAGAGGGAAGTGATGTGTAATCCCTTTTCTTGTAATAACTCTGCTTGAGATCAGCTAAGGTGGAGCATGGCAGCAGATAGAAATGCTCAATCTATTAAGGCCCAGTGCTGGGAGGTGCAGAGCTTCTCTTGAAGCTCTCACTGGAGTTGCAGTGCATGAGCAAGTCCCTGGAACAAGCTTTCTCTTGCCAAATATAGACATAGAGCATTTTTGTTCAGGACATTTATATTAGTCTTCTCTGGATTCTATACATAGCTGCTGTTCCTTTTTATGGCTTGTTCTCTGAGGGGGGTATTCACACCATCTAACTTCTGGCATCTAACTTGGGGACCTAAATTAGGATTGTGGGCTCTACACTTAGTGTTGCTTCAACAGGCAATTCAGAGCTAGTCAGCCCTAAATATCTGCTATTTCAAAAAGATGACAAGCAACTAGAGTAAATTATAGTAGACAGTCTTTATTATTGTAGCAGAGATTGTATCAAAATACCATACCTCGATGAACATACACATTTTAATCAAGGTATAAAATCACAAATAGCAGGTGTCAAATACAACTCACCTTGCTAAAGGTAAGCTTGATGGAAACATATGTGTAAATACATGTTTGTATGTGGTATGTCTGTGATAATTAAGGTTTTAAGCACTCCCTGCTTAACTTCAAAACACACATTTTATTTCAAAAAATTAACTTTAAATCAGTTGATAGTATTGTCATTATTTTTAGCTATTTTGCTGTGGTTTTTAAGGCTACTTGTCTTCTTTTTAAATGTTCTCTTGTGTGTTTGGCTTTAAAAGTGTGTTGTGCACTTCTTTTAACAAAAAAGCATCACTGAGGCAATGAGAGCTGCCGAAGTGCAGTGTCTCTAAAAATCAGCCCACCTTTATGCGAACCTTTAAGTTATGGGGTTTCTCATTACAAGTCTTCATGGAGATCCACAGTTTATAATAAGCAGTGATAGTGAGCTCATGGCATGCATGACAGAATTAGGACACAGGGTTGTCCTCAACAGCAGACAAACAGAGCCCAGGGGTCTACCTACTTCTTCTGCCTGCCAGGTGACGAGTGCCAGCAAAGGCATGGGGAGACTCTGGGGAACAGCAGTGGGGGCATGAGGGATGAGAGGGAATTCAGAGGCCAAATGGGAAAGGTAATGCACGAGATGTTCAAACAAACAAAAAAGCAAACCAAACAAAAACCAACCCAAAAAAAGAAAACACCCTCACCCCCAACTTTTTGTAAATCCTATAAGCTGGGAATATAAAGCATATTATGTAAATATTAAGGTCAAAAATCTTACTCTAATTTCAGCCTTCTTACATGAACCGAAGAGTGTCACATATAGGTAAGCTGTAGTTACTAAGGAAAATTCCAGGTCAGACTGAAAGAGATCTGGTGGATTTAAGTGTTCTGGATCCCATCCTTACTACTGAGATTTTTAAGTGCAGAAATGAGAAACAATATGAGGTACCATTCTCATACAGCGTCACAGATGGTTGAGGTCAGAAGGGACCTCTGGAAGTCACTTGGTGCAAGCCACTTTTTAAAAAATGGCCAGTCCAGAACCATGTTCAGATGGCTTTTTAATTTCTCTGTGGATAAAGACACCACTATCTCTCTGGGCAAACTCTGCTGGTGCTTGCTCACCCTCACAGATAAAAAGTCTTTGCTGGTGTTCAAAGGTCGATTCCTCTGTTTTAGTTTGTGTCCATTCCCTTTTCCAGTCACTGGGCACCACTGGAAAGAGCCTGGCTCCATCTTCTTTACTTCCTTTCTTTGGATATTTGTACATTATTTTGAGACCCCCACCAAGCCTTCTTTTCTCCAGGCTAAACAGCTCCAGGTCCCTCAGCCTTTCCTCATATGGGAGGTGCTGCAGTCACCCTTGTGGCCCTTTAGAGGACTTTTTTTACTGTCTCCACTGGTCTCTTGTCTTGGGGAGCTCAGAAGTGGACACAGCACTACAGATGTGGCCCTGCCAGTGCTGAGTAGCAGTTCACAAGAATGCTGTGAAGACAGGAATCTGAAAGATTATGAAGATATCCAGTACCCCAATGACTGGAAAACAAAATAGATCACACAAATAAACACAGAATGAATCTGAGCTAAAATAGCAAATTCAGTCTTAACTATGGTGTTACATAAGCCTCATGCATTTGACTTTCAGAAGACAGTAACATTCCTTTAAGGAGCATAAGTTTCTTTTGTCTCAGATTTCATGAGTTTAAAAAGTAAAGCAGAGTTTAAAAAAATTCTATGATGTGGAATAGCACTGGCACACCTATGATTTGTTCAGGAGGTTTTGAAGGTGTTCAAGAACATGGGAAAAATGTCATTAGGATTTCTTGTTGCTCTTAAGAATGCCAAAAGAGAAATCCTGCCTCGGTATGGATCTCTGTTGCCTCTATTCCCTTATACTGCAACCACTGCTCCTCCTTTGTGTTCCTGTCCTGGACTCCTTCATCTGCTCACACCAGCTGTGTATTTTCCCTCTCAGGCTATTCCTCTTGATGCAAGCAATCAGACACAGCAATAGGGTCACGTTTCCACATATCTGCTCTCCACCTTACATCCCAAGGAACTGCTTGGCTTCCCATCTCTAGTCAACACTTGTTACAGAAAGACCTCTCGAACAACCTCTCCCTCTTATTCTTCCCTCCATGTTCCTTCCCTCTTGTTCTTTCAATAACAGTGATTATGAAACAAACATGCAGCATGAAAAACTGTTAACCAGTATTTTGGCCTTAAATTTTGTTAAAAAAAACACTAGAATCTTAGAAAACTCACTATTATCATTGTACCAGAAATACGTATTTCTGCATGTAGCCATATAAATGTCTTGTTTAAAATCTATACTGTGATGTAATAATTTTTTAATATTCAGAGTATCTGGACAAACATAGGTCACAAATGCAGAGAATAACTTAAAATCATCTAAATTCCATCAGATAGTTACAAAAATGGTTTGCTGTTTTATGGATATATTCTCTTTCTAGAGGCAGATCATGACATATATATTAAATTGCAAATGGAAATAGAATATGCAGTATTTTTTCACTTCAAAATTTTAAAATTCAGGAAACAGCTTCATAGGAAATACTATTTGATACAAGGAATAAAAGTTGCATTTAGTCTTACCTGGCTATTTTCCAGGCTTTGTAGATATTGAATTCAAAGGAATTCATAGGAATTCAAAGAGAGCCCATGCATTTGTTTTCTGGCTTTGTTCATTTTTTAGTCACAGATGTTCATTTGGGTACATTTGTATTCTAAAATACAAGAGGTCTTTTTCACATCTGGCTACACCAGAAAAGAGCATCCCTAAAGGAGAAAAAGAAGAGTAAAAGACATAATGTGATTTAATACCAGTTTAATTATTTCAGATCTATTCAGGGATGTAAGGGCAGGAACTACTATAAAGTGCTAAAGTAAGTGTATCCTACAGAAATTGTCTCAGTTATTACACAATACTGCATTGCACAGATCTTCATTATTTGCAATATCCTTAAATAAGGATTGATCAAATATTTAGTCATTCATAGATCTATGTAGTCATCTGACTTTAAAATTTGAATGAAACAGAGTTCTGACCTTGCTACTTACAGAGGGGATTTAATTTGTGGACTTGTGGATGAAAGTGGCTCACTGAATCATCATGGATCAAATATAGGAGGGAAAAAAGTCTGCCTACAAATTTCTGAATCTAGAGTTTTATAATTAAGGTACAATACACTTGCAATGGGAAAATTTATTTTCCTTTTTATATTTCATCTGAATTTTTTGATAGACTGAGACAAGTAGGGTCCATATCAGTCATTTAATGGAATTGACGAAGTAAATTATTTTTTTTTAATTTGGTTCCTTAGTGCAATGTTCTGTTTTCCGTACTAGTGGCATAGTGGTCTAGTGATCACTGAGAGAAGAATGATAGTGAAGTGTTCAGCTCTACATTTACATATGTTAAGAATTTTTATGGCCCAAATTTTTCTCAGTGATGTTTATTTCCAAGGAGAAGCTTCCCACTCAGTAGCTATTATGTAAATCTTCCTGGTTAATCACCACCTGACATTTTGCCTTGACTGATGGGCTAATGCCTTTGCTCAGCTGATGTCTGTAACTTGCCTTCTCAGTGTCACTGTGTTTGGACAACTTTTACCATGAACAAAGACACTGCAGGAAGGATGTACACATTGGAAGAGTATAAACCAGTTATTTTTGGCTCTTACGCACAACAGAAAATGTGGACAAAAAAAAAATAAAAAAAAAAGAAAGGAGAATAAGTATTAATATGCTTAAAATCCCCTGTAAATCACGCAGCAAGTCTGTGCTGGCCAGACACCCTCCATTGCTAATCCTCAGTGCTGCTGATATGCCATCCTTAGGCCTTTTCATGTCAGTGTTTTTGTCTTGAATCATAGAGATGCCAACTATCCCTGACTCAAAAAACTTACCTCTGCCTGTCATTTTACCCTTCTTTTCTAGCTTAGAACTTTTTCACAGCTTTTTCTCACAACTTAGCATTTATCTCAGAAGTTTGAGGCAGGTTATACAACCATGTTATGTCAAAAGCAGTCCTTGATGAGAGGAACCCTGGGAGAGAAGTTCTGCACCAGTGACATTGGGAGATGGACACTATTTAGTGAGGAAAGCTTTTGGGATTTTAAGTAGGAAGGATGAAGTGCTAGTCATCCTGGACATACAATAGTCAAGCTTATGTTAAATTAAAATGGCCAAAGCCTCAGTGGCTAAATTTTAGAGTGAAGCTCCAAAGAAATGAAGGAATAAAAGTAAAAGTGTCTCTCATCTTCCCCTCAAAACATTTCCCTGTATTTCAGAACCCTCCATTTTTCTACAAATTCACCTCAAAGAATTAAACTATCACACATTTGAGCCTCCCCTTCCTAGGAGATTAGAAGACCATCTGCTCAGGTTTAGACAACACAGTAGTTAAAATGCTGGCATCCTTCCTGCTCTAGCACTTTCATGGCTGTTGCAATCAAAGGAGGCGAATAAGAGATAACACCTCCACGTGTGTGAGGTGAGGGAGGAATGCTGAACACCGACAACATGGTAATGAGTAGGAGAATGTGTAGATGGAGAAGGGAAAGACTGAGTTGCTGTAGCAGAATATCAAGTCAGAGGCAAATGAAAATAGTCTGTCCAAAAATGAAAGAAAAGTAATTCAAATTCCATCAAGGAAATGAGAAAGTGGAAAAATGGAATAGGTCGAAAAGAAATGGACTGAGTGCTGCAACTGTGCCAAGGATTCTTCTGAGAGGATCCAGAGGGATGAGAGGTGTTCACCTAGAAGAACGGAGATGTCCAGAGTGGCCACAGATTATGCCTAGAAATTAAATGAAAAAACCCCAAACAAACAAACAAAAAAAAACAAAAAAAAAAACCCACCCAAAAAAACCCCAAAAAAACCCAAAACCCAAAAACAAAACAAAAAAACCAACAAAAAAAAAACCCCCACACACACAAAAAAACAACTCAGTAAGAAATAAAGTGTCCTAGTATAAAATATTTGGGCTGTATCATCATTATCATGCCAGAAGAGTAGGTCTTTTACATGCAGTATAATTTAAGATAAGGGTAGATAAGCTAAGATATGTATGTGAAAGCACATGGAGATAGGTATCAGAGATTTAAATCATCAGAGAATATACAGCAGGTAAAACTCACATCAGGCAGGCTGGATGCCATCTGTCACAGTTAGATTTCCATGAGATGATTGGAAATAGATGTCAACAGCTTCCTGGTTAAAACTATCTATTTGAATATTCAAGAAAAAGTATTTCTCTGCTATTATAATCACCATTTCAGTTTACATTTTTTGTATGTACACAGTAGGAATACATCAGTATATCCTTAAGAAGCTTTGTGGCACAACAATAAAGGATTCTGCTTTATTCTTGAAACTGATTTATTAAGTTTCAAATCCTTCCTAAGGCAATTTCCTTTTTCTGAATAAAGAGTATGTTAATCTACTAGTCTCAAGCTTTGTTTCTTTCTCTGTGCACTAAACTGAATATTGAGGCTATCATTCTCCTTTAGTTCCAGGAGAAACAAAAATTTAAATTAAAGAGGGTTTTTTTAGATAAACTCCTCAATCTTTATGCAGAAAAAAAATATAAAAAGATAAATACTGGAAAGCAGTTTAGTGGACTAATATCACCATTTTTTTATTAAATTCATTATGCATTTAGACAAAACATTTTATTGTTCCAGCTTTGTGTAGTCAAAAAATATAAACTCAAAACCTGTGTTGCTCTAATAGGTTCCTCTCCAGAAAAATCTTTCCCATTAGCAAACAGTGCTTTGACTGATTTATGAATGAGGTGATTTGGTATGATACATGAATTAAATTGTTTCTGTGCGTTATTTTTGTGGCAACTTTTGGTTTCATCCTGTGCTATGTATTTTAACAGGAATTATGTACAGGATTTCAAATAGAATAAAGTAAATTAAAATTAAGAAGGGGTTGTTTATGATGTGTGTGTATTTTTACATTAAGTATCAGCCAATTCATAAGCCACACATACTGCATTTTTTTGGTTTTCTGCCAACAACAAAAGTTACTAGAGCTTTTAGTTTACTCTTTTACTTAAGCAACAATATATTACATGATACTTTCTGCAATACAGTAAACTCAGAACTCCCCACTAATTGCAATTGTAAGACAGAAGCTGTGGATAGTTTGATTTAAAATTTCATGATTTCCTTTAAAAAGGAAGAAAGAAAATTCTATAATTTTATAAAATTCTATAATTGCTACGATAGCAGTGTATATTGAAAAAACTGTTCCATGTTACTTTTCATGTCTTTTTACTGTTAGTCTGACATTATTGTTTATTCTGATAACCATAAATATACACTCATGCCAAAAGATGGTGCATCTTACATATTCTGGCTGACCAGTCAGTAATTTGGCCAATCTATTTGGAAATGAGGGTATGTTTTATATGTATATAGTTATTTATACATTACGCATTTGTCAGGTCTAGTAGGAGGTGTCCCTGTCCATGGCAGAGGCATTGGGATCTTTAGTGGATCTTTAAGGTCCATTCCAAAGCTTAATGTTCTATGATTCTATGGTTCTATGTAAGAATAATACTTAGTGGTGTACTTGGATTCCCCATTACAGTTGTACAATGAACTCTCCAAAACCATTGAAAATTCAAGGTCGTCTGCAGTTACAGTCCAAACTTTTTTTGATCTAGCAAGCAAACTTTAAAACAGCAAAAGCTGTGCTGTGGTATAATTCCTGAAATGATAGATACAAGTCAAATTTCATTCCTGTTTGGACCATAGTGTCACGTTCAGAATAGAGGCTCAGTATTCTCCATGAGCTTTTGAGTGATACCACTGTACTGGTATCAAGAACTTGTGGTCCATTAACTGTCTTGAAAGGTACAAAATGTGAAAAAAAAAGACTAAAATTAAAATGTGTGTGTATGTATATATATTTATGTATGTATGTATATATAATTATTAAGTCTAAAATTCACCAACTAAATTCAGAGCAGCTGTAACATGAAAATGCACAGAAATTGCAGCATAAAAGGTGATTCCTGTAATAGTACAATATTATGAAATGGGACTGTAAGACAAAGGAGAACGTTAGCACATCACAGTATTCAGTAAATTCATAAAAGTAGAAATCAACGCATATCTAAGTGGAAGAAAATTAAAACTACATATCTTGATTGACTACAAGATAAATACAAATCCAAATGGTTAGCAATAAACATTACCTTTATTAGGAAAAATTAAAAAGTAGCATTAAATTTAATCCCTTTTTTACAGTTTAGTACCCAGAAAAATAAAAAAACAACTATTAATAAGAAAACAGTCTAAGCAAGTGATACACATGGAAGTTTTAGAAAGCATATTTACATTTTATTTTGTGTGGTCAAATTCTTGTGTGATAAGATCTGGAAGATAACTGCTGTAAAAAGAAAATAGTAATTTTTTTTTATTTTCTCATGGAACCTTTAATGCTGACTTTTTATAGAATCATAGAAAGGCCTGGGTTGAAAAGGACTTTAAAGATCATTTAGTTCCTACTCACCGCCATGATCATGACCATCATGGTCAGGGATGACTCCCACTAGACCAAGTTGCTCAGGGCCCCATCCACTCTGGCCTTGAACCCTTCAATGGATGGAGCAGCTACAACTCGTCTTCTTCTTGTCCAGCTTTTCATCCACAAAAACCTCAAAGTCCTTCTCTGCAGGGCTGCTCTCTACGAATTCTTCTCCCAGTCTGTGCTCATGTCTCGGATTGACATGAGTACATCACTTGTCATCAGATTCTTGTAGGCCCACTTCTCCAGTATGTCCATGTTTCTCTGGATGGCATCCCATCCTTTTGTTTTGTCAGCTGCATCCCTCAGCTTCATGTAATTTGCAAACTTGCTGATGTTGCACTCAATCTTAATGTCTGTGTGATTGATAAAGATATTAAAGAGCACCATTCCCAAGAGACACCCTGAGGGACACCACTCATCACTGGCCTCCATTTGGATGTAGAGCCATTGACCACAAATATCTGGTTTTATTCATCCAGCACATTCCTTATCCACTGAGTAGTCCACCCTTCATATCTCTCCAATTTGGAGATAAGGTTGCCATGTGGTACCATGCTGAAGGCTGAAATCCAGGTAGATGACATCTGTTGGTCTTACTTTGTCAGCTGACTTTTAACCACTTCACATTGATTTTTCTTCAGGGTTCTGGGAAAATTAGAACAGAAAATGGTAGGACAGACTCTCCAAACATGATTATTGTTTTCCAGCTGCAGTACATTAGCACTCTTTGGCAGGTGATTTCTTGATGTCACATAAATACTAATGTTATGCTGTTAGGGAACCACTATGTACTTTCGATAGTTTGGATCATAAAACTGGTCATACATGTGAGTGAGGACAAGGTCATCCTATATTCCCTTCATTCTTTCTCTTCAGACAGACTGAAATTAGTGTTGGGCTATTTCTTCACACTAAAGAAGATTCAAGCTTCTGTCATCTTTTTTAAGTCTGAGGGTATATTGGATTGCTAGGATTTGGTGTGGAGATGTCAGTTAAAATATGAGTAGCATCTTGATGATGCACAGTTTTACATCGTTGTGTTATATTAAATATTCTACTGACATCAGTCAGGACACTGATGAAAGAAAATTGCTTTTTCATGTCTGAAGGAGATAAAAAGTGAGGAGATAATGATGGCATGTGGGTAGTTTGGCAGTCTTCCTAATCTAGAACATTTGCCAGACATTTGGACAGTAAAAAAAAATAAATTATGCTTCCCTACATTTTCAGGTGTTTTGAGAAAATATAATGGAAACTTTCCCAAATAAAAATGATAAAGTCTAAAGTTCTTGTAAAATACCCTGCTCTTTGCCTGTCTTTTCAGATATGAAACTTAGTAGCATAGCCCGTGCTTTTGCTATCTTTAGACAAAACTAGTTAAATGTTTTATTGTGGGTTAGACTGAGGAGATATTTGGTGAAGAACCCAGTGATGACTTGCTATTGAGAATATTAGACAGAAAACTCCACAATCCCCATATTGAATGATAATGCTGCCTTTGGTGACTAAAGAACTAAATAATCTCTTCTACTTTGAAGAAAACTTTCTTCTTTCTACAATTTCTCTCTCAAATTTAATTTCTTGTTCCTTTCTGCATTACAGGATACAGATAGATTCCACAGTTAAGGGAATTCTTCTCTAATATAAAAGTCGTTGCCTATTACAGTGGTTTTCTTTAAATCCTTTTTAGTAAAACAAACATACAGAGAAGCACTCTAAAAAAAAAAAAAGTCAACCATAAACCCCCCAAAACATCATCTCCTTAAATTTCATCTACATTCAAGAAAATATTTCTTCCATATAAACAGGGTCAATAGTTTTTAATTGCAAAATAACATAATAAAGAATAGGGCAAGAGGCTCTGAATCATATGAAGGTCTTTTTCTTTCACGGCTCTTAGGATTCATGTGAGATTTTTTTTCCTGTTGTCATGGTTTAAACCCAGACAGCAATTCCAGGAATTTATCAAAGGAATTGCCAACTGTGATCCAGTGAGATGTGTTTGTATGAAATGATCAGTGGAGCCTAGATACTTAGTTAGGACCTGTCCATACATACAGCAATAACCTAGGGAGGAGTCAGTATTAAATGCAGGCAACTCACAAAAGATGCTTACAGATGGAAATTTTGTGAAAACAAATTTTCTTTCTCCTGAACTAAAATATCATACACCTGACAGCTCCATGATAATATTTGCTCTAAATTCATGCTATTTCTTCAAACTAAAAGCAAGCAAAAGTAAACTAAAAATACCTAGGCACCTCTAGACTCATAACTGAAGAAGTAAATGTCCACATTCCTGGAGTACTGAGCCACACAACTCTGACCTAATTCATTACTAGGAAAAAAAAAAGAGTTTAAGTCAAATCCTGATGAACTAAAGCTGTCAAGCAATTTCAACCTGCTTCATACTGCAGTTCAATTGTACCATAAAATCATAGTCACCACTTGCCAAGTCATTTCACTCTATCATAACTGCACAGCATGGGAGAACTGCAATTTCCAGCAATGGGCTGTCATCTGCTGCTCTCCACCAAGCACACTCTGCTGTACCATGTCCCTGGCTGGCTGCCAGACTGCTTCAGCACTCCACAACACTCCATGTCCAGCTCATAACTCAGCCTGCTAGTATCAGGATACCATAATGGACATCATTGTGTAAAGAAGGATTTAGCACAGCTGTAGCATGATGCAGTTGACACTCTCATTGTGATACATTACCTTATAAAACCAGGAACACCCACAAGAGGAGAAATAGAATTGGCTGGTCAGATGAGAGTGCAGCCCTATTGTTCTCCAAACCTCTGTATCATATTAAGATACCACATTTCAAACTGAGTTATAGAAGCTAAAAAATGTAATGTAACATTTCATATATATAAACACCATAAGATTCCTAGACCAAAGTCTTTCATATCTTATACCAATATAATACTGTTGAATTTATTCTGTGGTTAATGCCCAGCAGGTGTGCTTATTTCAGTAAAATGTTCTGTGTCAGGTTATGCAGCCCTCCACTGTCACACTGCATGGGAGGAGACAAAATCCACTATGCACTGAGAAGTCTGTTTTGATTCTCAATTCAGTCTGATGATTTGAATGAACTCAAAATAGGAGGCCCACAAGAAAGCAAGCAGAAATTAACAAAACCCATATTTTTTTTTAAAATCTGCTGTGTATAAAGAATGAAAATGGAGAATTATCAGGTGAAGAAAGCTTAAGACTACATGAGTGAGTTCATGGGCAATGTGGCATAACTAAGCAATTGGCACCCAGACAACTAGATGAAGTTTCACAGCCTAATGTATCCAGAATCATCATCAGCAGATGAGCAGCTCCAGCCTCCCTTTGGCATGGGACTGGTTTTTACACTCTGCTCAATCTATGACACTGGTTGACCTCTAAGGACAGGACTGGATTTTTACTTTTATCATCAATGGAGGAGGGTAGGATTTTCTACCTTTCTAAAAGTAAGGCTGGATCCTCCATGAGGTAGGTTGTTTCAAGGTCATGTCTGTGTTTCATATGTACCATTATTTCTGGGCATCCACAGATGGAAATAGAGATAGAGGAGTCATCGTCCCAAAGGGCGGGGAAAGGTGAACAATGTTATGATGAATGCAGTTTTGCATTCAGATTAGGAGGAACCTGGAGATGGCCGTGATGTTTTTGGTGGAATCAGAGATAGGGAACAAATGGGGCATGCTTCTCTTTTCAAGGAAGGACTGTGCAGACATATTTATATTATATCTTTTGGGAGCATGAGCCTCACTGGATTGAAAGAATGTGAGACGGAAGAGGACATTCTACACATTTGCCTTGGGACCCTCAGCAAACCTCTACTTGGAGCAGAGATGGCAGCTCCTGTCATTCTTCTCATACATTAAGGACAATTCTTACCTTTCTTTGACATTTGGTCTCCCATGATCTTCAGCTGCTCCATATTCAGGGTGTGACTAAAAGCTATAATCTTATTTGGATGTGCAGCAGCATATTCAAGTACCACTCCCATAGACAGGTGAATATTATAAAGCTTAGAGAGCACTCAGGAGCCAGGTAGTCTATACAACAGTAAAAAGCATTTTTATTAACTCAACAAGTGTTCATTTAAAGCAAATGAGTTTTGGCTCTGGGAAACCTCAAAATTATGATTCAAGGAGGTTTTTAAAAAATGATACGTAACTCAAAGTCTAGGCTTACATCCCACTGCTGAACAGTCTAAGAGAGTCTTTAATAAGCCAAGAAATGATGTTATAAAATTCTGTCCTTTAGCTAACATATACATTGAATTAGGGCACGAAATGGGTGTCCCAGAATGTTAACAATATCTGTTGTAATACTGCACTCTTCTACTAACACAGCCCCTTCTAAATTTGCAGTGTGACTATCCTTTCTTGCATATTCGTGAGGGTTTTAGGAAGTTTATCAATACTCTGAATAAAGAAACTGAAAATTCTAGATTGTATCTAAAAATAGCGGTTTCTAAAAGTACCAAAATCATCTTTCATCTTTCTGATTCTTCCCAATATTCTCTACATTTTTTACATTTAGAAAGCATAATTTACCATTTCAAAATGCAACTATAACTTTGTAGTTTAGATCTAGTGTCTATTTCATGTACAAACTGAAAGTTAGACTGAATGCTGTAATTATAGCTGTCTCTATGTATTTTGTAAGCAGTTAAACATTAGGCTAAGACAAATGATGATCAATGTTGAAATCTAAAGGAATTAGGAAATAATCATCCAGGAAATGATAGAGGTGATACATACTTAACCAGATCCTGCAGTACAACATCTTTGGATTTGCAACTGTTAAAAAAAATAGTAAATAAAAGGTAATAAAATGTGTCTCTTTTGTTGTTGCTGCTGCTTACAATTTCAAACTCTATTTAAACAGCTAAAATAATATCCCCTCAATGGTCCAGGTAATTACTGTACTTTATATGGTCAGTTACTTATGTTAAAGTAACTGCTATGACTGCTTTTTCCAACAGGATAAGGAAAGACAGGAAGGAGAAAATGTGTTTGTAAGGATGGCTGAAAAGGGTTGTTTTGAAATAAAAGCATTGCATTTGGATGGCAGTTGATTCTGACATTTCACCATACTGGCCCTGGGATATGGAAATCTAAAGCTTCAAGGAAAATAATTCCTCAGTTCTGTCAGGTGACAAGGAAGTCATGCTGATAGATGAGGAGTTGACAGTTTCCACTGAACAAATGATTGTGGAAAAATCATGAACACTCCAGTTCCTTTAGGTATTTGCTGTCAGACTGAAGAGATCTTGATAGCAAGAGTCATTGAACATACAGTTCAATTCCCTTCTTTGGTAAGGGCAGAGGTACCTCTGTGCAAGGGAAATCTTTGTCAAGGACAAGTAGGAACAGAAAGAGAAAACTTTAAAAAAAAAAAGCAAAAAGCAAAAAAAAAAAAAATTAAATACAAATTTTATTAACCATATTTTATCCTTTCATAGATGTGATATCTGATTGAGTAACAATTTATGATAATCCCTGTCATACTCATGCAACATTTATATATCAGAACACAGGAAATACTGTGAGATAAAATTGTTCATCCTTAATAAAAATGGAGATATAATTTGATTGTCAGATGTATAAATGGATATTAAATATTATGTTAGGCTATGAATATTAGGAAAATTTAAATAGCTACAGCTCTTGCTTCTTTCATGCAGCTGATTTGACTTTAATCTCCAGGAAATTCAGTTTGTAATACTGAATATGCATTTTTGCAGAAAGTGTATGACAGCAGCATCGGAAAACAGCCATTTAAGTTGTACACAGTATTAACAAAAGGGAAGTCTTACAGCAGAAAAAAATACTGAATTTAAAAAAAAAATTCTTAATGAAAATGTGCATGAAAATACTATATCAAAATGAATAATAATCATTATATCCCCAGATTATTGTTTGATTTCAACAATTGTTGAAATAGATTGTTTAAATAGATTTTCTTCTGTGTGTGCAGCAGGGATTTCTGCTAGGAACAAGATATTTAACGCAATAATAAATGAGCAGAAAAAAATGAGAAAGCAAAAGAGTAATTGGGAGGTGTTTACACTTTCAACTACTCAAGGTAGCTAAAATTACAGGTAGCTGAAGAATTGCAGAAGAATTCCAAAACACCGAGTGACTCGACAATAAAAACAAAGATTCAATTAAGTGATGACAAGTTCAAAGTGACACATACAGAAATGTCAGTAAGCATCTAAGAACAATTATATAGTGATGTGATCTAAATAAACTTTTGCCATTCTGGAAAGACTCATGAACAAATTTCTAAAAATATTACTCAGTGATTAGAAGTCAACAAAACCAAAGTGGCATCATGTATTCATGTAGATGTAATGTTATGTATTTTGGTAGAATTTGTGAAGAAATACATAACATATCTTTATTATGAATACTGCAAGTACCTATATATCTGCAAAATATCGTCACATTAAAATTGACATGTAATTTAACTTGAAATCTTTAGAACAGTCCATGAAAGATATCGTTAACTTAGCCTGATATTTTGAGCTGGACACAGAAAAGTCTTGGAGAAGTTCTGGGACTTCCTATAAAGAGGGCTGTCCAAAACTACTGGGAGGTCAACAGGTTTTATCAGAGACAAGGAAAATATTTTGAATGGGTAAAGAGAATAGATTGTGGCTATTCATCTTGGAAAAAGGGACAAAATAGCTGTCTCAAAAATTGTGAATAGCATGATGGTGAGGTAGAAATACTTCTCTTAAGTTTCTTGCAATAGAGGACCTAGGGACAAAAATAGTTAAAACATCAGGCAACAGATCTATATTGATCAGAGAAAAAGTGTTGTTTTCATCCAGTATGCCTGATTAGGAGATTGTTCATATACATAAGGCGAAACAATAATTAAATTCATGAAGAATATGTGTTGGGTTGCATATTAATGCTTTAGATGCAATTTGTGACTCAGGCTATTGCTACTTACTGCAGGAATCTGAAAGGATACACCAGAAGGAACTCAATATTCATAACCTCTTCTTACTGTGTATCTGTTCTTTTACTTAATCCTGTTTTTCCAAAGACCCGTTTTGGATGTCACGTAAATATTTAGACATAGCATAAAAAGCTGCATTTTAGTGCAGTTTGTGTTGAGTATAGGACACTTACGTTCTTACATGGAAACAGTTGCTTTTTAACCTTGTCTCCATTCAGTGCAAGTATCCCTTGCAGTTTTGTCAGAGCAAGCCTTTTGCCTTCTTACCTCTATGATTTTGAAACCCTATTTTTCAACCATGCCTGCTTTAGCAGAGGACATGTGTTCTCTCAGTAAAGTGCTTACATTCTAATTAGTCAAATTCCATTCAATCCTTTGCTAATTCAGAATATTAGAATCCTGGCCATCTCAGCTGATCAGCCTCTAATTACCAGGATGTTTGTGCTTTTTGCCTTCTGACAATTGGCTGCAATGCTTTTTGTCCACCATCATGCTTGTTAGGAGCACTTTAGCTGCGTTTCCACTGCAAACAGAAACATTAAGCAAGTGTAAGGCGTTGGTAATCCACAGTTTTATTGATAACCTTCACATTATTTGCATGCTGGGCATCCTGCCCTTGCACAGCCAGAAGTCTGGCAACCAAGAATCCCTAGCCCTTGCTCTACTCCATGGGCAGATAAGCAAATGGGAAATCTTATGGGCCAAGAAGTGTTGACACTTTGTTTCCAAACCAAACCGTTCTTGGAATATCATACTTAGACAGAAAATGTAGTTTGAGAGCATTTGTTCCAATGCAGGGAAGTGCCATTCCCAAGTGAGTCAAATCAAGTCCTCTTGTCACCAAGAGGACACTCTTCATGGACAAGATAATAGCCTTTCTTCACTAAGCTGTTTTTAACCTTCCATCTTCACCTCAGCTTGCACATCTTCTGCACACACTTACACAGCTGTGAATTCTTGACTATAATAAAGATCTATTATGCCCTCAAGAGAGGTTACCATTGTACTTTGTATGTACCTCTTTCCTGTCACCCTCCTGGAAATTACCCAGCTGTCAAAGAGGAAAAAGAATTCCACAACCTGCAGGTTTTTTTCTCCTGAAGTCACTTCAACATCTGTCTACCTTATCTTCATTCTGTGTCTAGCTCAGGAAGTTAGGGTGGTGGAGATGTTTTGAAGGGAATTTTCATTTTCAAGCATAGAGAAGACTGATAGAAGTATTTCCTTTTCCATCATAGCTCCTTAATACACATTCCCACCATCCCCACACCATGCTTCTCCCCCTCCCCAGCCCAGCCCCAGGATATTCAATTACTTTCTCATACCAATTTCCTAGTAACTCTTAATATGGACAGAATGCATCTCACCAATTTTGGTATCCATAACATGCACGTTTACATCTAGCTTAGACAATACTTGTGATCAAGAGAAAATAGTGCTCAGCAATGGATTTCTTTGCCAGTTGCTCTATCCTGGGTTAGTCACAACTGTACCTCTGGGTAACATTCCTCTCACTGCCTACAGGGAGTTTAGATTTCTTGGTCTGTTGTAGATCTCCCACATGGTAAATGTAAAAGTATAGGTGGGGAGGATCTCACCCTTCCCATCTAAATTATTTAATTCTTTTGAGTCTGGGAAGCAGAAAGAAATCATTTAAGTGAACACTTAGTTTTATAGATGCAATATGGGATCTTTTGCCAGCAGTAGACATACATATCATACCTCAGTGCCTGAAATGGGGGAATCTTCATTTATGCTGCTAACATGAAAGTTTTCATTGTTACAAAATTGAATTTGTGCACTGGTGGATTTGTTTATTTGCTTAAAGTCCCACACCCTTAATTAGTGTTATGATTTTGATGATGCTGTAAGAGTACAAATTTTTCTCAATAGAATTCCCCAGAATAGATAGGGACTAGTTCAACATTTAGGGCCTGTTATTTTTTATATTTATATTTTCCATATAACTTTTTTACAAAGAGTTTTCGTGCTATTTTTACTGAAAATGAGGATGAAGACACAAATGATATGATTTATGACATATGTATATACAATTTTTTTTTTCCTAGAAAATATACTGACAATGCATGTCCGTACTTGATACTCAAATGATTTCTATTGGGCTGTGTTCAGTTGTCACTAAAATTACAGATAAGCTTTCAAAATTAATGAGCTTTGCTGAAATGATAAATGGACAATTAAATTAATCGGAAACAAGCACAGAAAGAAAATGAAAGGTCTTAGTCCATTAATGTTGTACTTTGATCATAGAAATTCAAAGAAATTTGATAGTGAGGAGTATTTCAGTCCAGAAGAAAATTTTGTAACAGATTACAATCTGAGAAGTGAAGACTCACAAATTTAAATGCCAAATAAGACTGCCTGAGGTTTGGATTTTTTGTTTGTTTGCTTGTTTGTCTCCTTTGCAATGTGAGTTGTGGGGGAGGGTTAGAAGTTCACCTGAAAACTTGCAAAAGCTAAATCAAGTCAGCTCCTAAGAGGTCTTTTTATTCTCCCTGTGCTGGTGAAGGCAACAAAGCCACAGGAGATATAACTTCAAGACTTTTAGGTATCAAATTGTAAATGTGGCCATGAGTTGAGTTCATGGGGAGCTAGACTGGTTATTATTTTAACTTGGTGTTTTCTGCATGATTTTCACAGACTTTTTTTTTTTCAAATAATCCAGAAACTAACTTTAGAATTACTTAGCAAAATGTATACTTTATGTAATGAAATTTGAAATAATGAAATGAGAGTCACATTTTTTAAAGTGCATCTATTTCCACCATGGCTACTGTAAAAACTAGTAGTAATAGTAAGACATAATCTAGATTAGTTGTGTCATATTAGGCAGGATGTAGGACTAAATGTTCACAGTTTTCTCTTTGCCTGAAATTCTTTAAACTCATGAACATGCAGCAATATTTCTTTATTTTAGCATATTACCATATGACTGGAAAAAATAAATTGCTATTGTAAAAATCGGATTAAATCAGAAATTAGGGCTTACTTCCTGGACAGCTTTTCAATTGTATAGTCCCAGTGGTTATTATCAAGGTGCACAGTTAGAAAATCAGCACAGAATTTAATTCTGAATAGGTTAATATTTTAAGAGCTTTTTAAGATCTTTAGTGTTCTTTGTTTGGCTCAGAAATCTTATATTGCTAACAAATAATCATGCTATTAAGTCAATTCTCATAATGATATTGTAACAAAGAAGATTGCACTACTGTAGCATTGCTGACACTGCTCTTGATTCTTTACTAGCTGCTGATTCTTTCTTTGTTGCTGATTCAGTTTCTACTATTTCTGTGGGTATCAAGGAGAAGAAGCTTTACTTTAGTGCCCAAGAGTCTCAAATAGTCTAATACTTGATACCCAAAGTGTAAGTCTACAAAGAAACACTGATTTCACTTTCTCTGTGACTGTACTTGAATACAGCAAGCTGAACCTGATCACGTTAATACTCAGTAATGAATCTAGAAAAAAAAAACCTTGGGAAAATAGGCTGCAAGAAGTGTTTTGAAGCCCCTTAGGAAGAGAAGGAAACCACATGTCTCTTAAAGGCCTCTTTAATACAGAAAAGATCACATAAAAGTATAAAGTGATCTTAAAAAGTATAAAGAAATCTCAGCTGGAAGTTGACCTTCTGTAAAGGTATCACCTTGGAGATGAAGATGTCACAGTCAGCAAAACAGTTACTCTGAAGTTTGCCTTTAACTGCAACCTCCCTTACCAACAGGAAACTTCAGGGAGAGGTCTTTTGACATAGTATGTTTAAAATAGCAATTCATTGTAGCAGTCATAGACAAATGTATTCTTCTATAAGTAAAGCAAAAAGCAGCAAAGACAGAAATGGAGATCCCATTTCACTATTGAACTTCCAGTTGCATATTACATGCCCAGTGACATTTTACAGGTGTCATATTCTCTAAATCTCTCCAAAATGGGGTAGCAGTCAAGCCCTGACTTTCTTGGGTCACCACAACTCCCCACTACTCAGATCCCTCCCTACTGCTATCTTTAACAGTTAAAAGATACTTCCCACCATTTCCCACCCGTTTTTCATGGGTAGAGTGGCCACATCCCACCTGCACTGTCTCAACCACAGCAGCATCCTGTCCAGAGCACCAGTACACGTGTTGTGTCCCACTCCTAAACAGAATGGAGCACCCAAGATTTGTAGATGCTCATTATCAAAAAAGAATGGCAAAAACCAGAAGCAATCAAAACATGTCAAAGCTGCACATTTGGCATGGAAATAGATAAATGTTTTACCCCTATCTTCTAAAAGTGAGAGAAATAAAAGAAGTTTTCCCTGCCCTGGAGCAAGTTTTCTCACTTTGCATGCAAATGACTTAGCATGCAGAGTTCATTCCCTGGATCCTTCAGAGGGCCTTGAGGGTATTTGGTATTCTTGATCCCCCCCTAGACTGAGCCTCAGCCCACAGTCCATGCCTCTTGACACCACACCTGCACTGTCCTTTATGCTGGGCAGTTACCATGGACCAGAATGGGGAAGTGGGCCCTATCCTACCTCTGTACAGTCATATCCTAGTTTAAGTTGACTATTTGAATATCTACCAATGTTTGTGACATTAACTTCTCTCTGCACAAGCTTCTATACTGGAAAAATGTTGTCTTTAGATTCTGCTTAATAATTAGCTGTTTATCCTCTCTTTTAACCTTTAATAAAAGTGATTTCTAATTGTATATTGTTCTATTTTAACATTTGAAATTGATTTTAGACTCTGGAACCTGAGAAACATGCTAGAGATTTTATAGTACGGATAAATAGCACAACATATCTGTTACAGACTCAGATGCTCAAGTTTATTGTCAGATCTCAAACGTGAAGCAGTAACACCTCAGCAAAGGAGTGGGAGTTTGAACAAAGGTTCAGTGTATTCTGTAACTGCATCAGGAAAGGTGAATAATGATAATGAATTGGTTTTGCAAGATGGTTCAGTACATTAGTGTGTGTTACTGAATTCTTTTATGCAATAATTTCTTCACCTGGTATGAACATGCTCCTAACTAGATGTGGTGGATTACCCAACATTAGGCACTTTAAAGATTCAACTTTACAGACTGCTGGGCTATCTTGTGTAGGCCATGCTTTTTCCAAGAAAGGCTGAACCAGATTATTCTTGAGGTCCCTTCCAACATGATATTCTATGGTCCTATGATTCCATATTTTAAACATTTTGGCATCATTTAAGTTCCACTAATTACTTAAGTGAAGGGAAAGGGAACAAACAAGTATGATCAGTACATTTGAGATGAAACAATGAACTTTACATATAATAAGATATATTATAAAATGTTATTATTTGAATTATTTTTATTTTAGATGACTATAATTCTGCAATCCTTTTCCAAAGACAGTCATGTTATTTTGTCCCAGCTTCAGATCACACAAGATTCAGAACTCCATCTGTATCAAATCTGATGTATTGTATTCTACCTTCTGAAATTATCTGTGTACAAATTTTAAGAGAGAATAGACCACTTTGTTTAAAGAGTACTTCACCAATTTATCTGGCTTTGATTGACTCTGTGCTTCACTCTGTAAATCCTTTAGATGTTGAGCAGGTATAGAGAAGTAAATGAATCTTTCATTTGTGGAGCTCAGTGTTTCATCTCTGCATTAACCCTGTTATAAAGAAGACGTGGTCATTAATCTTCAAATAATTTATCAGATGTGTGTTACACACTAAAATACACTTAACTGCTCTATAATCACATTGTGGTTTTGTTATTGCACCAGTAGGAGATGTTTTATTTCAGTACTGTTAACAGCTCCTGTAAAATCAGACATCATAATTTCTCTCTTTTTCAAGTACATGATTTGTAAAAGAAAAAGAGCCCTATACAGCTCTTCTGAAAGATAATGGCAGTCTTTCACTCAAGGTGTCTCATTAGTTGTCTGATGTGAGGAATGGATCTCACCACTTCAGGCATTATTTGCACAGGATTTAATTTATATATGAAACACAGTTCATCAGAGTGCTTCATGGATTTAAAATAAAATAAATTAAATAAAGCAGCACTAGATATTATGTAAAAAACCAAAGTATAAATTAAAATTATACAAAAATAAGATGAACCTCTTACAAATAAGTGCACAGCATACAAAAATGTCTTATTTAATGAACATATCTCTGGCAAGATTTAATGTTTAATTATATTTATAAATCACAGCTCAATATCTAAATTCACTTCTATTTTAGAACTTTTTTTGCTGCAATTGACATTTCAAAAATGTAATTTTGTATCTTGATCTCTGTAAACATAAATTGCTATAGCTGGTTTGGAGTTTTATGCTTACTGTATTCTATTTTAAAAATATTTATGAAACTGGATGATAGAACAAAATGCAGGCAAACAACAGAGTGATACTGTTGGAAATGTTAGAAAACTGAATTCTTTTCCCATGTACTACATGATCATTGTCTTTCCATTCACCCTAAGGTGCTTCGAGTTAGACATTTATTCAGACAAAATCAATTTGTTGAGTACTGCAAATGTCCAGAGATTCCTGGTAACTATCTGATTTCATGTGAGTTCTGAGTTATATGTAAGTTTTTTAACATATCCCTAAAATTATTTTACAAGTGGTAGTATGACAGATAGAATGAAGAAAAAGCAGACTAATAAAAACAGCTATGTAATAATTTTTAATTATGTTATTCCAGATCAAAAAACAGACACCTTTACCAATTTTGCTCTGCTATTTCATCTCAAAACAAGCTGAATTCTCTCTTTCTACTTAGTACTGTTGAAGGATCAATACAGCATGTCAGTGCTTCACAATCTTTTATCAATCTACCTGCCATACTCCTGAAAAAAGACATCTTTATTTTCCTGTGACAGTCTGATTTAAAATGAGATAAAGCTATTTGATCTTGGCAGATGGACAAATAAGTGCTATTTTTCTTGGCTGGAATAAAAATATGACATATTAAAAGTGTGGAAAAGTGTTGCTTTAGGGTTTTTGGGGGGGCTTGGTTTTTAAAAAGAAGACATCAAAGACAAAGAGGAGAGGAGAAGAGAGGAGAGGAGAGGAGAGGAGAAATATTTTGACGTGAAATAACAAGAATATTTAGAATCAAGACAACATTGCCTAGAAGTCTATCAAAATTTCTTTCCTATTCACAGAATACATAGAAAGTTTTTTAAAAGTATGGAAACATTTTAGTGAAACATAAGAGACCATTTTCAGACATTTGTATCTAAAATCTGTAAAAAAATATTACAAGATTTTATCTGGATCTTAAAAATAGAGTAATTCCAGACTGGGTGAGTTTAAAATATAAGATATGTACTTTCTCCTTCCTATGCCTGTGAACTAGGTTTGAAGAGGGCTAAGATGGATCTCAACCATTTGGTACCTCTATCCCTGAGGTCACCCTGCAGAATGGTAGGAAATGCAAAGATTGCATTGCAAGACAAAATGCAGAAAAGGCAGCTGCCAGGGCACTCATCTGGGAGCAGCAAGCCATTGATACTTGTTCTGGATGGGTGAAAAGGGAGATGAAAGGTCCTAATATTTTTTTCTTTCAGGAATATTTGTGAAAAATGGACCCTTTGACAACTCTTGGATAACCATGGCCTTGTGGTGCAAATACCTGTCTTCTTTTAACCTGTTCAAACAAAACCCAGTAGAATTGCTTCTTAAATCCATATTTTATTAGAAAATAAACTGCAATGAGGTAACTGAAATATGGAAAGTTCTAGTAAGTAAGTCTGAAATAAAATGTTTACAAAACCTTCCTCCATTTAAACCTCACTCACTGACTGCTTGGGCAGCAATATCTTTCACACCACCTCCTTAGAAGCCCAGAGAGACTTTCCTCTTGAGTCACCAGAGGCTCATGGGGGAACCTGTGCTGTAGGTAATGTGTGCCAGTGAGCATTACCAAAGCTTCTTATAAGTTGCCTCCAGGAAAGGAGCAATTCTTTGCATGTTTTAATGTCTTCTGCCTAACCTAGGACAAAGAAAATTGGTAGCTGCCTCCTCCTTGCTGATGGTTCTTTCAGAAAACACTGTACATGGCACATGTGCAGTAAGCAGAGACAAAACTAATATAAGAGATCTCATCTACCTCATTTGCAATTCCCACTGACTAGAAATAGTTCTGACATCTGAAATGCAGAAAACAGTTTGGACCTGAGATAGTACAGGTTTCCTCATGCTTATGAAATCTAAGTTGTACCACTCGAATCTTGCAAAGCAAAGCTTATGAAATTCCACGAACCTCCCAGAATGTGTGATCCAACCACAGTGTCCCAGCATAGAACAAATTAGGCAGACCACAGCACATCCTTGGTTTGTTATATATGCTTACTGACTCCTTTAACTGAAATTGATCAAACCTGTGCACATTCCATTTTGGCTTCTGTTTTCAAGTGGCACTTAGAGTTAAGGCTGTGGTTATCTTCTTTGAGTTTAAATTTATTGTAACAGAGAAGATACACAACTCTCAATCCTACAATGAAGCTCTGGAATTATATAATGTAAAAAGCAAAAGGTGAAATCATATTCTTTAAAGATAATGGAAGTTTTTCCATTTGTGCCATAGCCAAATGTCAATCAGCAATGACTGTGGAAAGAAGTCACGCAGACATGCATGTGTTGGACCACAGCAGAGATGAGTATCACAGGGGTCTTTTTTTCCTGGAAGATTTGCATAGGCTACCTCTTCTTTCAGCTGTAATTGAATTGCTTTTGTAGCAGCAGCTGCAGCAATTAGTGAGGTGGAGGAATAAGCTGTAGAAAAGTATTTAATAAATTTCAAGTGTTTGCTGATGGCTTTGCTCTCCACAGAATGGCCTGTTTATTCTCAGGAAAAGGAGTCTGAATCATAGGGCTGTAAACATTCCTTTCAATTTTTTAACAGCCTTCTAGGCTTTTCATTGCAATTCAGAGCCTGAACATCAATAAGCAAGCATGGCTTGGAAAGCCCCTTACATTAACTGGATAGGTGTTTGATCACTGAAGGCAACCACACTACTTTACAACAGTCATCTTTCCCACTGCAATGATAGCAGACAGCAGGATTTTCAGAACCATGTCTATTTCTTCATCCACAAAAAGAATTATATATGTACCCAGTTTCCTTATTTATGTCTAAATGTAGACATTTTGAGTATCTGTTCGTATGTTCTAAAGTCAGAGTGTTGCAAATGGAATATTAGTAAGGATGTAACAATTGTTTTGGATGTAAAAACTATAAATCACTTATTTTTGCCTATATACACCACAGATCAACAAGCATAATTTTTCCAGTGCTGCATTCATCTGTCTCTGATTTTCTCTACCATCTAAATTTCTGTCAAATCTCTAATATGTTCTGTGCTTTCAACCATGTAGAAGTTGAATGCATCTTCACACTTTACCACTTATTGGCCTTCTACTCTGAGGTTTATTTAAAATTTTCACCTCATTGCTCAGCAATACCTTCCCCAATGGAATCAGAGACCTTGGATTAAGTATGCTTGTTGGCCAGTGATCTGACACAATTAGCTCTAATTAGCTGATCTGTTTACTCATAAATATGCTTTCCAGGTAGATCATAACTCACATGACTAGCAGTTCATCTCAGTAAATCTCATAAATCTTTCACCTTTATACTCAATGTCAGAATAGTTTAGTAATACTTAAGAAAAAAATCACTCTCTTCTACTTCATCTTAATGTTGATTACAGCATTATGTACTAAAGTTTAAGTGCAAACTCAGGCAGGAGTTCCTGTTTCCCTGGTCCCCTTTTTTTTGATTCACTACACTAACATTCAAGACCTACCATAGGAATAAGAAGCTTAAACCTTATCATACCCTTCATATAATTTTCTCTTAAGTATCATGATGAACAGTGTTCCTTAATAGGTTTTGGATCATTAATTGGTATATTCTAGGCAGAATAATAAGATCAAGAATAACCGGATTCATGTACAGCAATCAGTAATAGTGACTGTGCAATGAATTCCACAACACTTTAGTACAAACTGATGCTCTTTTCTCCCAGTATAGATTTTTCCATTATGGAATTTGGTGCTCTGGGAAATCCAGGAGTTTAAATGTACCCAAAATTAAGAGATCATGCTTTTAATGGAAATTTTACTTTTAAAAAAATATGTTTAATAAGTTATATAAATAATTCAAATCTTATTTTCCTAAATATTATGGTAAGTGTTAAGTATCTGACATTTTTCCATCCTGTCACTGTGTAGGTACTTCCTAGTAAAGACTTCACGAACACCAGCCCAACCTAATTTCTGATGTAAAAGACATGACATACTAAGTCTTGTATTATGTACACTCTTACCGTACAGTATATGCACAAGAAAGACATAGTTAACACCTTTGACTTTGAAATTCATAACAAAATAGTTGTGGGATTTGTGTCAGCCCTATGCTTGCTGCAGCTTTGAAGCTGCACTGTGGTTCCTTTCTCCTCCATAGCTCACTTGATCGCTGTAGCACAGGCACAGGTCACTGCAATCAGCGTGTGCAGATGCTGAACCATGGCAGCCCTCATTCTTGGCTGTGACTTGTAGCCCTGCTACCACTCTTTTCACACAAGCTGGATCTTCAAATGCCCTCTTAAGTTCCCAGCTCAATCAAAGTTTTTGGGAATATGCAGCTGTTAAATACAGCAGATGTATGGGTAGAGGTGAGACATTCTCTGATTTTCTGATTTGAACTAGAACAGACTTCTTAAAATATAGTTCTAGCCAGATGTTCAGTAATTTACCTTTTAATTTCATTGGCATGTGTAGTCTGGAGAGAGCAATATATATTGACATTTAGCATCTAGTTACTTTTTTATTGATGGCAAGGCCAGTTGGCAGATATTATTCCCTTAAGAAATGCTAAGCAAATACTGCAAAACATATTCATGAGCATTTATTTGAACAAAAAAAAAAAAAAAAAAACCAAAAAAAAAAACCACAAGAAACTTGGCTGTGTCTGTGGCCCCAGTGGATTCACTTTCTGAAAATATTCTAGCAAACAATTTTAAGAGGAGGCATGTTCACTGAACGACCCAGCTGAGCAGCTCATGCATATTCAAGAAAATATTTAAGCATATGCTTAACTTTGAACTTCAAATTGTATTGAGTCTCAGAAGGATTCAAGCATGTGCTTAAAATTCTTCTTGTGATTACTTACGTCAAGAAGTTTGCCAAACTGTGTCCTGACACATATGAACAGACAGCTATCCCAAATCAGCTGATGCATGGTAATTTGCACAATCAGATCACTTGTGGTCTTGATAAAATCTATGCATTAATGTAAATTTTTCTCTTGAGGCTCTTTAGGGCAACTATTCCTTAAAAACTTGACATCAAGCTCTTAACGTGCTTTACCTTAATCCACTTCTAAAGTGTATGGTTATTCCCTTTAAATTAGGGATAAGAACATCCCTAGTTTAATAAGTAGACAGCCAACTGAAGCATAGCTATGTCAAATTATATTTCAAAGCAGAAAAGTTCAAGGATCTAGAATTTTCCCTGTTTAGCTCCATTGAGACACAGTGGAGCCTGGATAGCATAGTCAGCTAGGGGTTTCTATTTCTTTCCTTTGGTTAGAAATGGGAAATGCATAGAAGATAAGCTTTTCGTTTAGTGCAAATAAGGTGAATCTGTTCCTTAATATTATAACATAAATTAAGATGATTCTTTGGTTAGGGACTATACTATGGTATCCATTATTCTTGCCATTGAAAATACATTCCCTGACCTTTAGCAAACATTTAAAATCCCAATAAAATTTCTTGATACTTTCAAATGGAGTTCATCTCTTCATGCATAGATAAAGCATTTTGTTTATTCCAAAACTATATGCTTCAAAGTAATAAATTCAATTATTTTTATAATGACCATCAACATTTATTTTTTATTCTGCAGAAGGAGTTACTTAAGACATTATCCAATTTGTCTGTCTGTGATGGTTTGAACTCTGCTATTCCCCATTTTTATATTATCTGCCCTAGTATACTCTTTGGTCTTGACTTTGATAGTTTTCTGCAGTATGAGGATGTCACCATTGGTTTATAACCCTTTAAAATTGCTAGACAACTTAATTCATCTTCAGATGTTGTAATAAACACTTGGTAATGATCTTTCCTTAATTGCTGAATTTATAGTTCCACTCCCTCTCTTTTGAATTTCCTACTTGATAATCTGTTTTCCCTCAGCAGACTTTACAGAAAGCAGAGAAGGAGAGAACATTTCTTAAATGAATGCAGACAATATATGTCAAAAAAAAAAGACAAAAATTGATCACTCAGGTTAGTTAAAATCTCCAAGTGTTCCAGTAATAATGAAGTAATAATGATAATAATTTTTAAAAGTTGTTCATGTACATTGCAACTATTGTTTCTACTGCAAAATTAAATCATTAGTCAAATACTAATCTTTAGCCAAAATTGCACTGCTTTCAAGATTTAATTTAAATATGCTTCAATGTTTTGCAGAAAAGACAGAATAAGACCCTCATGCAAACCCTGAAGTTCAGAAATCCATTCTCCCTACTTAAAAATGCAATTTGCAAAAGTGAACTCAAAGGAAACCTGAAAATCCGGTTGTTCATTAGAGTGGTTTCTTAACCTGCATGAACTAATGGCAAGTCCTTTAGCAGTTTGTTTAGTGGTATTTTCACTTCTTTCTCCCATAGTCATTTGAAAATAGGAAATGGTAGATCATGTTGACAAGTTGTCGATTACAGTTAAATGTTGCTGGCAAATACCATTAAGTGCCCTAATTAAAACTTCCACAGCTTTTTTAAAAGTTAACAATATGTGTCCTTAAGGGTATGCTAATATTTCTTAGTACAGAAAAAAAATAAAAGAAAGTATGAATATGTATTTTAAGGACTCGCTGTCATGACACATGTATGCATGAAATTCCTTAAGAAAAAAAACCTGAAACCATAGGGAATTTGGAATAGATAAATCATATTTCACCATGAATAGTGGTTTCTTCCTTTAAACTGTTATGGACAATATAGCTTAAAAGTGGTCTCTTTGTGCCCTGTGTTGTATGTACAGCCAAAACACATGGAAAAAGAGTCACTGTTTCAGACTGGCATGGGAAACAATGTTCTGCACAAGGGGTCCACAGACTTCAAGGATTCTGTCTAACATGTTCCTGAACAAGTATCACCAATTTTTATTGGAACAATCTGTAAGCTGTCAAGGCAGAGAAATTACTTAATGAAGAGAACAATTTTCATTTCCCTACATCAGCCCAAATTCAGTAGTAGTCTTTGTTCTGGAGAAAGGGAGGAAAATGTATGTTTAACTCACTACAAGTAATTCCTCAAATAGTACACATTAAGCCAACATCTTAGTTGTAATGACCCTGGAATATATACATCACAACAGCACTGACATACTTTCTTAATGCAAATTGGGGTTTTTTTTCTTACAGAAACAGAAGTTCTAAGTCCATCAAGCACCAAAAAAAATGGGTAGGGGTTCTACCAGGAGGAAAACACATTGGAAAGTATTGTAAATTGGTTTACATTACCTACGTACAGTGAAACATTTCTGAGGTTGATTTTACGTGGGAAATATGACCCTTAGTTGAACGATGAATTAAGGTTAAATTGAAGTATTTGATTAGTCATTTTTCTTATTTAAATGTTTACTGGTATGTTCACAAGGAATTCTTGAAACACAACATCCCACATACACTAACAAGAACTGTAAGAAAAACAAGAAATTGAATAAGACTTCACCAATGGAAAGTGACAACACCCTTACATATTCATGGTACAGATGGCACCTAAAAAAATTACCTGGAAGGAGTAGCTTCCAGGTCCTGCTAAACTGATAAATCTTCACAATCATGGGGTCCAGCCTTACACTGATTCATACCCCAGTAACAGATACCCGTGCGTCCCTGGAAAGATTTTTGCACTAAGATATTTGCAAAACAGTATTGCAGTCATGTAATTCAAGTGAGTGTGATTACTGAATGTAATTCAACTCCTATATTGGTTAACACTTAGGCATCTTTTCAAGTTTGGCTTTGTTATATAGAACAAGCCTTTGGTAGATTTACATGGCAATTTTCCTGAGATTGTGTCTAAGTGGGGGAGTTTGTTTTTGGGTAGAAGACAGAAAAGGAAAAGAAGTAGAGAGATTGTATTTGTTTGTTGCACATACTTGAAGAATAAACACCTAATTTCTTTTGAGTTTTTCTCCCAGCTTGGGTTCATGTTGTTTTTATTTTGGTAATTAGTTGTTGGCTCCAGTCAGTATGTATTGCCTTCTATTTGTGCAATTGGTGTAATTACATAATTAGTGTAAATAGATGCAATCATCATTAAAATATTTTGGATTCCATGAAACTTTGCAGAAATCATGTAACATAAGCTCAGTGATAGATAAAATACTGCAATGTGATAGTTTCAAAATTTTTTTCTTAAAATTACATTATATTTCTTTTACATCATAGCTCAAAACTATGCCTGTGTTGCAGGCTGCAGCATGAGAGCAAGCTAAGTGCACTTCTTGCTACATAATGTCCATAGATTTCTAGAAGCATGAAATGAGAAGACTTCTCCCATCTGACTCTGAAATAAGCCAAAATAGCTGCACAGAAATTCTTACACAGAACTATTCAGAGACATTGAAATTCACATTTACTTCCACACCTGTTTAGTTTTCACAAATCTCAGCAAAGTATTATATTACAATCTGTCTCTTAATGAAACAGAAGAATTGAAGGGTGGATGGATGGATGGATGGATGGATGGATGGATGGATGGATGGATGGATGGATAGATAGATAGATAGATAGATAGATAGATAGATAGATAGATAGATAGATAGATGTGTAAAAGCACAGGACATTGGAAAGTAGGACTAAATGTCTCTATTTGCCTAATGGAAGCCCTACAACTATAGTCCCTTTATGCTTAACAAATTTTTAATATTGCTGGTTGCATGAAAAGTAGAAAGCTACAGTTATTCTGTGCTACAACACAGAAATTAGGACTATCAGAACATCCTGAATTCCAAGGAGTTCTGCCTGGAATCAAAGAATCAATAAGCTGCTGTGCTGAGGACATCAGCTGAACCCCAGAGACAAGCAGCATTTTACTCATTTGCAGACATCTCTGAGAATAATGTTTTCATGATAAATTCAAGAACCAGGCTGAGGACCTTAGAGTGAAAAAGTCTACAAATCCATAAAATGGTTCAAGACTTTTTATTTGCCCTCTCACTAGTCAGCTTTTCTGTGTGATAAAGACTAAAGTGATAACAACACTTAGAGTCATTACTATTGGGCCACAAGGAAATGATACAGTTGTGAAAAGCTATGAATACTTTGAGGAGTTTCCTTCCATTTTCTGCTTATTATAGGTCTAATATTTGGCTGTCTAATAGGAGCAATCAGATTTTTCCAGGGAATTGTGCATCCTGGCATCTTAGGGGGAACTGAAATCTGAAAACCTTTTCCAAATTGTGACTGCTGAACATTAATATCTGATTTAATGAAATGTTGCACTGTATCTGTTAGATGGTGATTTCTATATAAGAAGCGTACACTGACAGCCTACATCATATTTATACACATGAGAAATTCCATTCACACATCAAGGAAATACTAAGCATGCATGTAAGTATTATAATGTTCAGTTTACCCAAGAATTCTCATCAATAAGGATATAGGAAACGAAGAAAAATATTTATTTTATTACTATGTCTGAATTGCTGTTCTAAACCTGGGAATATTTTACAGATAAAAGAACTATAAATCAGTGGGTGTTTGTCTCCTCATTTACTACTTTAAGTGTTAAATAGATGAATAAAAATAGAACTCCTTTACGATTTATATTTTTGTTTCCTTTAAAATGTTTCTGAGATTCTCTTTCTTCTAATTGAATGTGATTTCTCTATCAGTCACTTTTAAAGAATATCATAATTAAGGGTAAGATTCCATTACCTGTTGCAAGATTATTTAGATACTGGGGGGAGAAAAAGAATGGCATGCCTCCTGTAGATCAGAGTTTAATTTCTGAACACTGTAATATTTATCTTTTCATAATTTTGTTAGTATCATTTTTTGAGTATTTTGAGGAGTGCAACTCTTTCAACTTATCCTAGATAGGAATCAATTCCACCATGAAGGAATTATATTTTTATTATGTGAAGTTCCTCAAGCCTGCAACACATACACATACAACGCTAGAGTTAAAAATTGACAATGTCTTTCACCCTTTTCTGAGTTCTTTGCATTTCAAAAATGTTAATTCAAAGTTTCTGTTAGGATGCTGTGTAATACTAGCTAGAGTTGTCACTTTTGCAGTGAGGCTCAACCAGTGTTCCCTGTTCATCTCTCAGTTCTTCTAAAAGACTGGGAAGGGTAGCAAATTTAGGAAGAGACTAATTCTGGAACATTCATCTTTCTTTATGGCTTAAATAGACCAGTTGTTTTATATTTAGCTTTATTGGATTGTTTCTATGCAATTGCTATTAAGTTGCTAATAGAAGGAATACACTGTAGACATCTGCAAGCACACTAAGCATTTGAAAAAGTGAGGTTGCACTTTACACCTCAGACAGTATTTTAAAAGTACCCCTAAAGAGAGGTGATTTATGGTCACCCTCTTTTCTCACATATAACAGGTGTATAACTCCCACTCACTTCTAAGTTAAGCTACCAAGAAAAGTAAAGGATAATTTTCAGTGGCAGAAGTCAGTACATTAAAAATTCATGTATTTTTTCTTCATACAGCTCAGAAGGAAGTATCTTCATCACTGTTTTATTTCTTGGATCTGTTCATTTTCACTTTTATTTGCTTCAGACACCAACTAGCCTTGTCACCCATCCCTTACTTGGTCTGTGGTGTTCCTCTTTGACCTCTTGGGTCCATGAATGACACAGAGGCTCCTTCAGTCTTCCAGTCACTGTCAGATTCTCCAGTCACCATCTGAATAGGGCAAAAGGGGACCATAGCCCACCTCTGTTGTGACTTCGGACTTTCTTTAAATACTGAAACACAAAATATAGGAAATATCTTTTTTGTTAATGTCTTCCACAATGCCAAGAAACCAACTGACTACCATTGCCTTGAAAAAAATGGTGGCATACGTAATTATTGGTGTGTTTTAACTTTCAAGCGCTTCAGAACTATTAAACTTTTATTTAGAATCAGCCTAAGCTAAGTATTATCTTATTATTGCAATGCATCCTCTCCTTCTCAACCTTTCCCTTAACACATATATTTGCAGCCTGATCCTGCTCTGAGGTTCTATATGAGTACACAGGGAGTCCTTTTGTGTCCATCTGTCCTCAATCAGTCATCACTGTATTCCTGTTCCCAGGAATCAGTCATTGTCCAAAAACAACTTACAGGTGCAGGTCTAGTTTTTTATTTTCCCTGCTCAGCAGTACAGGGTTTTACAAACAAGATTTTTAAAGGAACTGTGACATCTATCTCCCACTGATTTTGATGAGAGCAAAATGTCTAAATACCTTGAAAAATCTTGTTATAAATGACTAGCAAAATCCAATTTTCCGAAGTGACTTAAGCAGACTTAGGAACTTGGGAACTCAAACACATAATTAGGTTACTCCCGTTCAACATGTAACCATTCATCAGCTTTGCTCAAATTTCAATCATTTCAGGCTAGCCTAAACAACATTAACTGATATTTGCCACTGGCTAAGACTGAACAAAAATTTAAAATTGCTCAGCTAATTCAGAATATCTTGTTAAACCATGGTAATATGACAATGTTCCTGGATGAATTTTATTTTTGAAAATCAGTGGGTTATGGAACTTTGATAGAGTAGTGAGTTTCTATGGCAATATATTTTATGCTGCATCAGCTTTTTGGCATTAACAGTCCCTGTCTTTGCTCCAACCCTTTGGCACAAGGTGGCAGGGCATCCCCTTCACTTTGTTGTGACTTATGCGCATATGAGGCAGCTGTGCTTGCACCAAGAGTTACAGCTTCTGTAACTCATCCCAAAATGTATTTTTTATTCTTACATTAAAGTCCATAATTAATTTGTTCAAGTACATCACAAATATCTAAAGCTATTTCTATACTGAATAGCAACTAATGTATGTATAAACCAGCTTTACATTAATGCAGTAGCAACAATGAAACTGTGGCAACATGGTATTCACTGTGAGGCAGCTACATAAATATTTACTCAGCTTCTCAAACAGATGAGTTTCAGTTCATGATATGTACAGTAAAAAACACTTCCCACGGTAGGAAGTTAAAAATTCATGTACAAATCCCAAAAATGGCCACACCAAAGATCCACGTAGTCAGACATCTTACATTCATCCATGACTTGGAGCAGAGTGTCAGAGTACGGTCAGCGTGCTCTAGTATCTTCCCTGGGATACCTTTCAAAACAGCAGCAGTCTGTGTCACAGACTTTTAGTTACACATTTTCATGGTCTTTGTAACATATTTCTAACTGGAATTGACCTGATCAGTTTTTGGTCCAGAGTCACCTTCTGCATGCACATTGTCATGCAGCAATGGATTTAATGGCTTTCTGCTGAAAAAAATCTGATTTTGTTTATTTTGACCTGTCTAGAAACTATATTTGAGATTCTTCAGCTCTTTAACAGCTTGGTTGTAATTCTTTCCTCAAGGTCACAGAGAATAACTGTGGTAGAGTAAGGTCTGAATCTATTTTCTTGATTTCTGTCTTGTGACACAGACACAGAACCTGCCTTCTCTTGTATATATCAATTTAAACTATTTGGAATTCAGATGAGTTTGCCTTACTGCATTCCTAATTTGAATCAAGATGGCTGGCAGGGAATATTTCTTTGCTACTGCAGTATAGATAAGATATAATGTTATGAAGGAAATATTAAATGTTCCAGAACACCTCTCATGTACCAGGATCACAGGTGTTCCTGTTCAGCTTGTATATATGCTTTATGCATTTGTTTTTATTTTGTGCTATCTCAAAGTAAATGCTTTAAGTGTGTGGACTTCATTTCCAGACTATTAACTGGTTGCTATTTCTCCAGACAATAACCATGTCATATTGATTACCAGTAACATCGTTCAACTATGCTGCAAAAATCTCTTGTTAAATATTGGCAAATGTTTGGTTGTCATAGGGAAATATGACATTTATTACATTGCTGTGTTTTGCACTAACATTCATCTGAATCTACCTTAGTTTCCCTAAGTGAAGAAAAAGGTTCTTTTTATTTATTTATTTTTAGAACTTGTGATGATTTTTAACCCTTTCATGTTAACAGCTAAAGGTAAAAAATAGTTTTTCTCTCCAGACACTTTCCCCCTTATATATAATTTGCAAGTTCACTCCTTTTCCGTTTTCTGGCATCTTCTGCTCCGATGACTCTTATCTTCAACTTTAGCATCATTTCAAGGAGCCAACAGCTCCTTCCCCAGTACAGGATTGCAGATTGGTCATTAAACTCTATTCAAGTAACAATTTTTTTTTTCCAAGATGACTATTCCCACTTACTTATGCCTCTTTATGTCACTGTTGATGTGTTTTTGATTGATAAACTGAGGTGACCTGTGAATTCAGAAATGTGCACAAAATATTAGAAGTAAAATTGTACTATACATTGCATCATTTCATAAATCAATGTCTTATTATTTCTTGTTTTTCACCAGCTGAAATAATTCTCATGGGTGGACAATTTCTCTTGTAAAGCAGAAATAATTTCTCCATATATTTTATTGGCTTTTTTTTCTTGACTTTTAAGGAAGAAAAACAACAGCAATCAATGAAAGATTTTTGTTCTGTTTTACTTTCAGTATTTTTTTCATCTAAAAACCCACAGTCCTGGTGTTGCGGTGGACCCCCCTTGGGTCCCCTCAGCCAGGGGTCCTGCCATGGGACTCTGAGAAATCCCTTTGTTTAATGTTCGAGCAGCCCGGGCTCTGATCTGGTTGGTTGTTTATCCCAGCTCTGCCCTGGTATCCCCTTCCCCCCTCTCTGGGACAAAACCAACTGGACACAAAGCCTCTCGCCCTCCTACCCCTGCCGGTTGCCCAGGTCAGTGCTCTGTCTCTCGGGACAGAGGGAATAAATGACTCTAAGATCATAGATGGGTCTGAACAAATATTTGTCTCTCTGCTTCTGCTTCTGGTGAGTAGCTAACAGCTGGCACTGGCTTAAGTGGAGATGCACAGCCAAGGAATATTTAGGCTATTTGTAAATGGTTTAAGGTATTCCAAAGCATAAAGACGCAAGCTTACCACAGAAATTAAGCAGTGTACAAAGCCATGACTAACCAAAAATATAGGAACATAAAGGCAAAATGCTGTGTGAAGACTGTCTCTTGCGCTCAAAAGAAGATAAGGAAAATCTTAAAAGGCACACAGAACTTGCCCTAAATGTCCTAAAGTTTTGTCTATTACTAATATTAGGCATTGGGAGCTGGGCCTGTTCAGCCTTGGGAAGAGACAGTGAGAAGGGACCTCATCAATGTCTGTAAGTACCTTAAGGGAGGGTGTCAAGAGGATGGAGCTGGGCTCTGCTTGGTAGTGCCAAGCAATACAACAAGAGTGAGGACAGAAACATGGGAGGCATGGGAAGTTACACATGAATTTGAGATAAAATTTCTTTACTGTGCAGTGATCATGCACTGGAACAGGTTGCACAGAGAAGCTGTGGAGTCTCCCTCACTGGAGATATTCCAGAACTGTCTGGACACAATTCTGTGCCCTGTGCTCTGAGATGACCCTACTTGAGCAGGGAGGGTGGACCAGAAGATCCACTGTGGTCTCTTCCAACCTTGCCCATTCTGTGATTCTGTAACACTTCTAATTATGACTCTGAAGCAGCAGCTGTAAATTTAAGGTCATTTAAACATACTTCCCTCCTTCGTGTAGTCAGAAATGATGCACAGATACTTTTATTAAGCAGGTACACACATTTCTCCCCAAAATTATTTTTAAAAGTAAAATATCATTCCAGAGCATTGTGGCAAATTTTGAGTAATTCCTGGTAATATTCCAAATGCTCATTTGTGATTTATTTCTGTGTAAAGGAAGCATTAGTAATAGGAGATATTATCAGCAAACATCAGGCTATTCATTACAAATGCTTTTTATACATTGCTTGTTAAAGAGATAGGCTTGCTTACTTTGACAATTTTTTAAACTGAATCTACATTTTTTTTTCCATTAATCCATCTCTGAGTTTTGACATCTGCTGTCTTTCCATGAAGGCTTCAAGAAATGAGATGACCTTGCTACAGATCAAGAGGTGTGTCTGGAAGAATTACATTATCTTGGAAGATGGATTTATGTGATTACTGTGTAAAAGAGTACTTGTTCTGTAGTGATTGATGACAACACTGTCAGTATTGACTGATCATTAGAAATATTTATATGGCAGATCCTTTAAGTTAGTGGAAGATATGAAGGAAAGATTAAATGCATATCAAGAAGACAACAGTTTCTATGTATATGGAATCAGAGCTTATAGTTCTTTGCAACACCTTTAATTATTTTCTTCAAATTTGTCTTATTTTACAGACACCAATGTACTATAAATGCCTCCAAAATGGCTTATGGGCCCCACAAAATTTATAGGGCAGATGATGTCATTTATGTATTTTGAAAGCAGTTAAGTTTAATATTTGCAATTAAAAATCCCG
This sequence comes from Lanius collurio, assembly GCA_020086605.1. NCBI lineage: Eukaryota > Metazoa > Chordata > Aves > Passeriformes > Laniidae > Lanius > Lanius collurio. The sequence continues at coordinate 34,148,425 of JACBWW010000005.1, forward strand.
CCTTATAAATATGTTTTTAGGTAGGGAGCATATTCATAAAGATGTACTGGAAAGATAAATATACTATTTCTCATTGTTTTCTCAAGTTTTGTATCACAAACAGACTTTAAAAGAATATACTTATTTTGTTATTTTTGACCCTGGCATAGTTTTAGACATTGGAGTTTTCCACTGCATTATTTACCATGCTGTGTTGATACATTAATGACTAAGTAACCTTTAGTAAATGATATGCTAGTATTTCAACTATTTATAGTCATTAAAAATAGATGGTCATTAAGGTGGTAATTTAAATACAAGGAGACCTGGCATTATTCTCAGCTTTACCACATCAAAAATCTCTATTAAAGAGAGAAATTCAGTAGTATTTCTCTTAATTTAGTTAGGTGCAAGTGAAAGCAAAATCACTCAGCTAGCCTGCTAGTGCATGTAGTAACTGAAGACATAAATGCACACTCAAACCCTCCCTATATATATATATAAGTGAAAGTTCATATATACTATGAGTAGAATGATAACAGCTTGACAGAGTATATTTAGTATATTTAATTTATGAGCAATTAAATGGGAGTATGTTCAGTTGATTTAAGATTCCTTTTTATCTCTTAATGTTGCATTATGAAAAATTTTGCTTACACTAAAGTAAATTTTTGAATTTTTCTGAGCAATGAAGTAGGTTGTTCAGCAAGATTGTGTAGTTTCCATCCAAAAACTGTCTGGCCATAATCTTGGGCAGCTGACTGTAGGTGACCCTGTGTGAGCAGAAGGGATGAACCATCCAAGCCCAACTATTCTGTGGTTCTGTGCTTCTGTAACACCAGTCTCTGAAACGTGTCCATGTAAAGTGCACTGAAATGTCTCCATGTAAAATGCACTGTTACAGTTCTGATAATAGGTTGCATGTAGCAAAAAATATGGAACATCTAAGTGCTCATTCAGATGTACTGATTTCATAGTTTTGATGTAGGGAAGTAAAGAATTAGCCACATTTTTCAGGTTTTGCTTTAGCACATTTTAATATACCAGTAGTCACCAGAGCAGGTATTTTAGCCCATCAGAGGGAAAGTGCTAAAACTACTTGTAGTATTTAATTAAATTTATCACTCCTTTCCTCGATCTTATATTTATGGGTGTTAATTATTAGTTCCTTTTAATTATACTTCATGGCCTTTGTCCTGGAAACTATCCAAAGAGTAGATCATTATGGTATGCAATTTGGTGAAACAGTTTACAGGCATTAGGCCATCCTCAAGACCATGTGAAATAATCGTTATTAAAATTAGAAAAATATTAGTATGCATATTTACATTATAAATAGTGGGGGGAAATGGTTGATATTATTCCATGGAGTGGTATTAATTTGGTTTGGCTTTTGCTGTAATTCCTAACCACTTCAAAATTAAGAGAATTGAGAACAGTAGTGTTTCAGTTCTGTTGCTCCATTTGCTGACAAAAACACAATGGTTTCTTATCTTTCTCAACCTATTTAAAGTTCACATGTAGGTGTTAAAAAAAAAATCTCACCCCACAGCTTTGGAAGCAGCTGATAGGTAGGATTTGTCCTCAGAACAACATTACTTCTCAGCTGAATGATTTAAACAGTTGAGGTGAAGTAAAACTGGCACGGGGTCTCACACAGGGCAGAGACGTCAATGAGGGACTGGTGGTAAAGCCAAATGAATTCTTGAGCTGCTGGACTGTGCTGAAATGCTTGGATGGCCACGGTTACTTGTGCACAGCTACCATTTGCTGTTGGAGGCAGCTTGCAGGTCCTAGCAAATTTGTACAACAGCAATGAATGTCTCTGTAGATAACCCAGATATAACATAAATAAGTTAATTTAAGCCTTTTGGGAACTTTTTATAATTTTACAACTATTTTTTATAAGTATTTTTAAATCTTATTACTTGAAAAATCAGTCATGTAGAGAACGAGAAAAACTGACTCAGAGACTGATCCCACAAAGACTTGCTGAATGCATAATTTTAGTTTCCTGAGTTGTCCCATTGCTAGCTTTGTGCAAATTTGTGCTGTAATGGGAAATGATTTAATAGTTTTAATGTTGGTTTTGCTCATGTTAAAATGCATTCAACATAACCACTAGTTGAAACAAAATTATTCTTTTGCTTGTGCAGTACTCCATTACACCACATCTTAATCATTATATTAAAGTAAGACAACTTGACTTAGTTGTATCATGAAAACATATTTTAACATGAACACCAAAGATCTTGTTTCTAATTAATAGGGTTCCATTCCAGCGAACTATGAAGTTATTAACCTAAACCAAGCACTTCTGGTTCTCTCTGCATGTCTGTGACTTACATTCTTTAACATTCTTCTTCTTCCTCAATAACTTTAGCTGGGATTTAAAAATGTCTAGCATTGTTTTTGATGTTCAGAAAACAATCTTAACAAATTAGATGCTGTTTTTTCCTTCAAAAATAAAAGCAAAAATTATCTTTGTAATAGGCTTTTAAAGCAGCAATCTTGAGCCTGAATTTATCCAGCAGTGTTCATTGGGATTTGGCATTTTGTTACTTATGATAGCTTTTTAACAAATTTATGATTTTATTTATTACACAATTATTATTTTAAAAGTTAAAACTGCTTGGCTTTTCCTTTTAGGGGTTCTGTATTTTTTCACAGAATCTTCCCTCACTGCTCTACTTTTTTAAACCATTTTTAGAAAAATTCTCAGATTTAAGAGCTGACTTTATTCTCAGGGATTTCACCTGTTAGAAGTTTATATGGATTTAACAAAGCAGTTAAGCATGATCTTAAACCATTCTTACTGAACTAAATACATATAGAGTGTCTCTGTTTGCTTTTCTCTGTTAAAGAAATCCAAACCATCTTATAATAACAAGCCCACAAGAAAAACAGCTCAGGGATAGTTTCTCAGTTACTATTACTCTGTTCTTTGTTTTTTAGTGATCTAGACATGGATCTCATAGGTTTCTCTCTCTTTTGATTGTGACAAATCCTCATGGTTTTTCTTTATTTGCCTCTTTTTGACTATGGTATTCCCTGCTTCTGTTTTTGAATCTTCATGCATAATTTTCAGGACAGTTTTCCGAGGAATTTTCAGCTGTAGTTAAAAAGTTATTCACATATTTTCACTCAGTTCAGTGGCAACCCATAAGAATCTTTTTGCACCCAATAAATTTCACAGTGAATATAATGTGGATTTAGATTCATGCTATTGAGTAGCATCTTTCTAAACTGAAAACCATCTAATCAGAGTTAGCGGTTTAGTGGTTTCAATATTGCAAAGAGCAGCTCCTACAATCTCAGGTCATTGTCCTAAGGGTTCATAGTAGTTTAAAGTAATAGTTTTTGCTTAATTATAATGATCCTTTCATGAACAGAATCTCATTTGTGTTAGTAGTCAAACGATTTTAATTTGAAAAGTTCATTGCAAATAAGTTGTGTTCTCTTGATTTGGGTAATTATACTCACTTAGTGCATTAATGGCAAGGACTGCTCAGGCTTTTTAAAAACCTTCCAGCTCTCTGTAGAACAGTTATTGAAAGGAGGGGAGAGTATGAGGTTCTCTTTGATCACTTTAATGAACCTCAGTGTTTTTATTGTCTATTCACTTATATGCAAAGTGTAGTGCAACTGTGTATTAGCTACTAATTAGTTTTATTCAAGAAAAAATAACATAAAAGCAATCTATACCATAATTAAAATTTTGAACAGTATTGTTTCTAATGATTTTCAAACAGCAAAACAAATCTTTTTAAATTACTTTTAAAAATGTATATGCCCTATTGCAGAGCTTTTGCTCTTGGTTGTTTTTATGTTTATAAGGACGTAAGTTTTGTCAAAGTTATGGCAAGTTAGACCACAGCCATTGTCACAACCTCTGCCAGCTCATGGGCAGCAACAGAAAGGGGAAAACACTGTGAGAACAACATGAAAATTTTATGTCCTTGCTGGGCTTTGTTGCAAAACTTACATTTACATTTCTGTAGGCAAATGTTCCTGCAGCAGATGCAGGGATGTGAGGAAGCCAAATGCTGTCAGTCGGGTGGCTGTGTCCAAACAAGGGATTTCAATAACCTAAATAAAGCACATATGCATGATATAGAGATCTGACTCCTTTGTGTTGCTTGTTGATATATTTCTGTTTCATGCTCATCTGCTAATAACTTCAGTACTTTCACTGGCAAGTGATCTGAATAAGCTGAGGGCACAGATTTTGGTTAGATGTGTTACTCTGAGAAGCAATTGTTTTGTTCTCTGCACTAATAGTGGGAATGATGTTATAGTAGGAATAATAGGAATAAAATGAATAATTTTATATAATAAATAGTTTTGGTCAAGCAAGACTTCTAATAAACTTCTATTAATTACTATTGTTACTTTACCAAGTATACTTTTTTTCCCTTTCATAGATGAAGCAGCTTTGCTTTATGGAAGACATCAGTTTATAAATTGATGTCATGTCAGCAATTGTACCTGGAGGTTTTTGAAAGAGGGCATTAGAGGAGTGTTGGAAGAGACACTCTGCTCATTAACCCTGTGAGACTGCTGAATTGCAGAACAGATTGTCTGCAAGTCAAGCTCCTGCCTCACAACTTTGAATTACGGCCAAGTGGTTGTACAGTTAGAGATTTTATATTGCCTCTTTTGGTCCCTCAATTGACTCCCCTATATGAAAACAGAAATGTTGCAGAACAATCTGATCTTTTGATCATTACATCTTTCTGTTCCCATGCAGAGATCACTGTAATGAAGTTAAGATTTTCTCTGTCTCTTACTAATTACCTTACATAATGCCACTGGATTCAGCAGAACACTTTCCATTGTCTTATGTGGATTTTGGATCATGCAAACGGAAGTCAGTGTGTTGCCAGGAATGATAATACTGTCTTACTGATACCTTGAAAGCCTTCCTAGAATTGCATGTATGGCAAACACAGCTTTTCTAAGGAAAATTCTTCTTTTGTTAATTGCTTTTAATGTTCTGCATGTTTATCCCCCATTTCTACAAACATCTGTGCAGTGTGGTTCTCTCCACTCAGGGGCCTGAGCAATGTCCAGTCCATAGCTTTCCCAAGGTGACACATAAATGCTACAGGGAAGATGAGAAGCTAGAAGAGGCAGGGGGCAGCAGCAGCTGGAAGAGGGAATGACTTTTGTGCCAGAATCAAAGCTAGCAGGACGCTGTGGGCACACCAGCAGTTGTGTGGGATCTGAGTGCTTGATCTTCTCTGGCACTCCCAGCTCTCACTTGCTGCTGTCCCAGATTTCCCCAAGATTCACTGTAAAGTACTCAAATGTATTCTGAGGAACTTATAACAGGACTGCATTCTCAGCTTAGTGAAATCTGCCCTCAGGAACCACCCCTGCTCTTAGTGCATTGTTGACAAACAAAGTTGTTACTTTATCAGGTCTAGTATGCCAACATGGCATAATTCTGTCTAACCTTCAGAAATTAGAAAAGGTAGCAATTATACCCTTAAAAAGCCACTTTTGAATTGACTAATTAATCATTCATCGCCTGTGGCACTAAGTCATTAGTTGTGTAGTGGCTCATTATAAGGTGCAATATGTGGAAGGGCTCATTTATGCAACTCCTTGCTGAATGTTGATTAGGTTATTTATAGATAATGTGTGCTTGTTATGATCAGTTATGACTTACATCTCTGTGAATGTGATTTTTAGTTGAAATACAGCAAGGCAAAGACTTATTTAAAGCATCTGTGCAGTTAAATATTGTAAAAGAAGCTGTTGATACACTATCTCTTTCAATACTATATCCTCCAGAGAAAGGAATCTTTTGTCTTGCTGCATTGAAATCTGTTCCCATTTGCTCTCCAGTTTTGTTTTTCAGTTTCTGTTCTGTCTACTTGAGTAATTCATGCTTCCTGAAGGAACTTTGCAATATAAGAACTAAAGTATAATACATGTAAACAGACTTTAATGCATGAATGCAGTTAAGAAGCATTATTCCAGTTTTATATGTTAATGTTCTAAAGGCTTCAAAAATACAATATAAAGTCAAAGTTATTGGCTATATTAACCTGTTTTGAAAATGCTGTCTGAATTTAGAAGAAGTTTAATTACCCCAAAGAAAGAGAAAAAAAAAAAAAAAGATGGTAGCAGAAATACGATGTCAGCGTTTGCCAGTTAGAGTCACTGAAGTAATTTTTAATTGTTCCTTCTTCATTTTTGCCTCAGAAACAGAATTTACAATTAAGAAAATTAAAGTGTATATTTCTCTCTAAAATGAACATAAGCAAAATGTAACAATCACACCAACTCTTCTTTACTTTAAAAAGCCTGCAGTAGATTTTACCCCGGTACACACACACAGAAATCCTCTATCCCTGCTGGATTAGATCATCTCTAAGGACAGAATTTTGCATCTCTAGAATAGTTGCTATGGCTTCAGCCAAAATCTCAGTCCTTTTAGCTAGTTGCAGTGAAACACCCTGTTTGATATATCCAGCCTCTTGTGATTGAGTGACTTCCACACTCAGCCTGCCACATAGAGGAAAGAAGGGTTGGAAGGAGAGGGATAAGGCAGAAATCTGAGGGGATTCCAGTTCTCATTCAGGAAGATAAAAAAGGCGTGGAAGCAGCTTTGCAAATTGGGAAAGTATCTAGAAGCCAGACAGGAGTAAAAGATACTGGGGCAGAAGTAGTATGGAACACCTCTGAGCGGGAATACCAAATATGGAAAAGCTAAGGACAATGTTTAATAAATCTAGGACTTCAATCTTCACTGTGCTCAGATCAACTGTGGTATCTTGAGAGATTTGAGCCTCATAACAGCTGTTTGGGACTTGCTAATAAGAATCTGTCCTACAAAGGAGGAGGCATTAATGGTACCCTTCTTGAAAAGGGTAAAAGATAATGCATATCTATGAAAATAATTCACAGATACAGCAGAAGAGTGCATTAGCTTTGGATGCTGTCCTAGGAGAGGTTTGCCAGGATGATATATAACTACATAAAAAAGGGTTATATTTTTAAATACAGCTGACAGACACTGAGGGTTATTTGTCCCTTTTCCACTAAAGTGAGGGATAGCCCCTTCAGAAATAAGAAATAGAATGAGATTCTGCTTTTTCTTCAGAAGTGCAATGTCCCACCATGGATACCCTTGACAGACCACTCCTGAAATGTGAAAATTACCTTAGCAAAGAGTACATCACCCAAATAGTTCTAAAAGGCCAAGTAAGCGAGACAGATGAGTATTGTAGATGAATAAATCCCACCCTGATAGCCATATTCTCTCTCTTCAAAATAGGGAGGGAACAAACTGCCATTTATAACATCATCATTACTTTACGGGAAGTTCCTATATACCCTGTGAGTCTGCTAATGCACATTCAAGGCAGCTGTTGACAGCTTTCTTTGATGGTCACGTAGGGTAAAAGGCCTCAGCTTCTGTGAATCAATATCTTACCATTTGTTCAGAGGCATCAAAGCCTTCCATGCCATAGAGGAATCGCCTGGAAATGCTACCAAGAGCTTACTGCAGCTGGGGTCCAGCAACGTATGAAAGACATACTTAAACCTACCCAATAAACTAAACTGCCTTGAGCATGGAAGAAACGTTTCACAGCAAAGTAATCCAGTGAACATAATCATGGCAATTAATCACAAGCTTTAAATATATGTGTTAAAATAACTTCTGTATTAGGACCTGAGTTAGTTTATGGGTTATCCCATAGAAGGGAAGATACAGATTTTTTGATAATTTTGTAATAGTCAGCCTGAAATCTCACTGGCTTGTAGAAATGCCCTTGTGAGCATTTATATATGAGTTAATAAAAGAATGAAAACTTCCGTAGTCTGTATATAAAATAACTAAATCAAAAGAACTGTTTAAAAATCAAAGGAAAAATATTTCCTACTCCAGTTAAATTAAACTCAATTGGAACCTATTCAGTCACCTTCATAACTATTTAAATGGTGATTGTGCAATACTTACATGATCAAAGTTAATGTAATATTTATGCAATCAAAGTTAATGTTAAGACATATAATGATTTTACAAGACAAGCTGTGAATATAAATGACAAATTAACATAATTATTAAAGATCACAATATTTGCATAGAGAAAAAATATTTTTTCAATAGTAATGGTTTGTCTCTATCTCTAAGAGGGATCTATATATTATTTATTTTATGTGACAATATGTCAGCTAATGATTAGTCTTTTTTGACTGAATTTTTGAAAGAGTAGCAGTAAAAAGGGTGTGGGTTTATTTTTAATAGAATGATATTTAAGTAGACAATTCTGTCTTCAGTGGTTTCTACTCAAATCTTGAGTCCAATCCACCTGGGTCATTAAACTGAACAGGAACAAAACAGCTTTTAAAATGTCATCTTGCCTTTTAGATTTACATTCTATATTGATGCATTTTATGAAGTTGCCTTGTCTGAGTGAAAAAAAATGGAGGGAGCTGTATACAACTTCCCCAGAGCTAAGGTCCATGGTGGGTCTTCCTCTCCCTGCTCTGGGCAGACTCTTGCTCAGCTCCTGAGACAGCAGCCACCAGGGAGGGCTGAGCTCCTCCCATCAGGGCCAAACACGAATGTCCCCTGTCACATAGCAAGCAGGGAAGAGATGTCATTGTGCTCAGCTTGTCACACCTGTGGAAAAGGGGAGGAATTTTTCACATCATTCTCTTCTCTTTCACTCACATGCCAAGGAAATATAATCAGGCTACACTTGGTTTTGAAATACAAGCTGGGGAGAAGACACAAATGTGAAATCTCACTGAATGAAAACTTTGCAAAGATTTTGTATTCCAAACTGGCATGTGAGATTTAGAATACAGAAAAATAAGAGTTTGTGTTCCTTTGTAGGAAGCTCAGACACTGTGTTCCTTTGTTTATCCATTTTAAGTTAGTGGTGATAGAAGAACATTTTAAATTTTAAATTTTCCTCATTATTTCTATTAATTATGTTCTAGCTGTTCTAATTGCCTTTTGGATTCGTCCCAAAAGCCTACTTCTTAAACATCCCAAATGTCCTTCACCATTCCTAGAATTATTAAGATCTGAAGTCTCTCAAAACCTCACCAAATATCAAAGAAAGATTTTTGTCTCCACTGATGTGGGCTTAACCATTTAGTTCAAAGAGGATCTCTGCTCATGTTCCCACATCACAGACAGAAACATATAGCTGTAAATATTATAAATCAGGATTTGTGTAGAACAGAGGTGGCTTTGTGACTAAACTAAGTGGCATACATCAAAAGTAGTGGCCATTGAAATAGACTTTGCAATTCATGTTTAGATAATGAATTCTTAATAGCTGGATTTCCATGAGGTGGACCCATAATATTGACATATTTAAAGGTACTCGGTAATGGTAAGGGTGAAATGGGATTCTTAAATTCTGTGGAGGTGGTTGATGTGGTTTATACATATATATAACTATGTAGATAACATAGTGTATTCTCATCATTTGTACCAATAATCCTACCAGCAAACCTTCTGCACATGCATGTGTAATGCAACTTATGTATATTACAGTATTATAAGGACAACAATTCTACTGTGCTCAGACAAAAGAAATAAAAAGACGCTGTTCTATAACTGTGTAAGTTATGAATGCCATAGTTATTTCTGGAGATTATCTCTGTCCTCATGCAAATTATTTATTTTGTGCCTACTTATAGTGTAACCTTTAAAATTAAATTGAAATTTTGGAATGCCTTAAAGCCTGACTATCGTGTAGCAGCTGTCCCAGTCAGCTGGCTTGTCAGTCAATACAGACTGCAAATCACAACTATATTTGATCTTGATCAAGAGGAGGCTATTTTGGGACTTGTGCTGGTGTACATTGAACAAGTTGTACTGCAGAGATCATACCCTTTGTAACTGGTGATGACCACAGAAATAATCTCAGCTACACAAGGATGACTGGTGTTCTGCTGTTTAAAAAAAAAAAAACAAAACGTGGCAGCCAAAAAGCTTTCAAGGAAATTCCTGTAACCAATCTGCAACCTATTTTTCTCCAAACATTCCATCTTCCTGCTTTCCTTCTCCCTCCTCTTCCCCTCCTTTTTTTTTTACTGCCTTTCGCAGATGTCTTGAAACTCTTGCTGGCCAGCCACTGTCCTAGGGCATGTCAACTGGACATTGTCTCCTTCCTTTTTAGCCAAAAATCTATGGCAAAAATATTTATTTTTACTTATGGAAATAATGCATCACAGGCTGCTGCTCTCTATCACATCACTGTAAGACTTTAATGACACACTGTAAGCTTTGAGAGTTTTAGATATTATTTCTTTCTTTTGACTAATTTACTAAGCATACACTAAGATTAATTAATGTGCTGATCTCTGTTAAGGTCTATTACTGTAAACTAACTGTTTTTTCCTGGAGAAAATGTTTGGGGGAAACTTCTTTTGAAATGAAAACATAAATCATACAGGTGGTTTTTTCTACACATACATTCTCCCCAGTTAAATGGTTCAATTTATTTCTCAATGGCTAAAACACCCTTTTTCTATAGCCTTGACAAGGACAGTCACCCTATCATACTGTATTTTGTTGCTGGGTCATTTTTTTAATCCCCATAAACATTACAAATATCTCTGTGGCTTTAGTACTATTCAGATGCACAGAGTCACCCAGACTCATTTATCCCCCAGCTGGTTCCCTCATGCTTTCAGCAGATTTTCCAGTGTGCACTTTCATGATTTCATCCATAACCTAAAGGTACATCCCATAAGTACCTGCCAACCTGCCTTGATGTTTTCCTTCAAATCACAAATTCTGCCTTTCCTTTGCTGAAATGCTTACACAACCCCTGACAAAACTGTTGTCACTCACACTGACTAACGCTACCTCTGTGTGCCTTTGCACCTTCCTCTGTCTGCCTGCACTTGCTGATGAGCTGTCTTAAATCCAAATTGCCTGCTGCTGTTCTGTTTGTACAGTCCCTAGTGCAGTGCACACAGCAACCTTGCCTGTACTGCTTCAAGATCTTATACCTACAATGAAAAACAATAATAAAGTATCTAATACTTGGATTATCTTGCTAATAAGGGAAACAGAAGGTTGTATTATTGTAACAACACCATTTTCTTCTTAAATGCTATGATAGTTCTTTCTTTTCCGGGTTTGTTTGAAGAAAATCTCATTTTACCTTGAAGCAAATGATTTATTTTTCTTCAGAAATTTGTCTATAGATAGGATTTACCATGAAAATTGTTTTACTTAAATACTTCTATCTTTGGATTTTAATTCAAAATTTAGTGTAGTGCTTTGGGGGGAATGAAATATAATATAATACACTGTCTTTGATCTCTGTTTTCTCCGAGAGGAAAAAAAGGAGGAAAGAGGAAGGGCAGTATTCACTCTGGAGGTGTGCGTGTCTTCCTCGTTTCAAAATATCATGCACTGAATCTCTGCTCCACATGTCTCTCAGGAAGCTGCTTGTTCATGGCACTTACCCAAGCTGCTTTCCTCATTGCTGAACCCGAAATGCTCTTGCACCTTGGCATGGTTTCAACTATGTCAGTTAAATCAGAAAGAGGGAGAGTCAGGCCAACAACAAAAACACCTTTCCTGGAGAGATATGATGTTGACCCAGAAATAACACTGAGCTGCCAGAACATCACTGCTACATTCAATTCAGTTTTAATAGAGGGAGAATGATCTAGTGGTAGCTGTGCACATTCAGTCATTGTTGTGTCTCCTGCTGTCATGGTGTGTGCTTACTAGAAGATTTAAATAAGGAAAAGGAAAAATAATGTGCAGTATATTAAATGTTCTGCTTGCTACTCTGAAAAATAGTATACTGAAACATTTAATCACTGACAAGCATCATTCTTTTATTATTAATAATCCATATGGAAAGTAGATTGCTCGCAGTATAATTTTTTTCTGACTTATTTTAACTATGCATTTTAATACATTTGGGTATAATAATAAAAATAATGCTTTAGTCTGCAAAAATGCAAATACTGAAGCACATTATAGTCAAGGATTTTACAACAAAGGTTCAGAATAGATTCAAAAGGTAAAGGACATGCCTTTTTATTCAGGATTTACTTAAACAAAATTCTTCAAGTTGGCAACAAATTTCTCTTGCGTGTTTTTTTTTACATTATTATTGTCCCAGTTGTGTGAGGTGTCAATAGGCTTTTCATCATATCTGTTATGTATGAGAAATACACAGAAATTACTTCAAATACTAGATGTGGTAAACATAGATTAGGTTAGAAAGAAAATTATTCCATTAGCAAGGGTTCATTTTGTTCCTAAGTACCCCAACAGTATTAGGTAGTATTTCAAAAACATTCTTCTTTGGCCTAACTTTATTTTCAGTGATATCAGCTCAGCTCATAACCTTGCTGAAGATGCAAATGAAGAGGAAAAATTATCAAGTCAAAGCTCAACAGAGTTTTAGCAGCTATTTTTGTATTTGTATATCCTAAAAAGCCATCAGCTCAAATTTTTATGCTAATCAAAAAGTGCATTTTCCATTTGTTAAATTATTAACTTACACTAAACTTACATTAATTCAATTTAAATTTATGGCTTGAGAATCCCTGTGTTCAGCAGTTAATGTAGAAAAAGATGAAACCATTAAGTTCATATAGACATCTGAGTGAAAATCATTTATGTAAATACATGATGGAATATCCTTGTTCTTCTCAGTCAATGGCCAAAAGTAGAAAATGCTCAGTCCTTTCTAAAGATGGTTGTTGCTTTGTTATTCACAAACTATGTGACACAGTTAAGACAATGTTTGTTTGTTCCCATCATGTATGCATAGTGTTCATTTTAATTTACACAGCAAAAAAAAATTAGTATCTTTAATTTTCTCTTAAAGTTCCATCTTTGATAGGACAGTGTGACACATCTGACTGCAACGTTCATAAATTGATAAACGTGTTGCTCTGGGATTTTCATATCACCAGTTAAAATGAAATGTGTACCTGTTCTGTATGTTCTTGGAGTTTAAGTTGAACCTGAACAGTAAGAATATATTTAATAGTCTGCTTCAATCTTTCCGTGTCGTTATGTATTACTAAAGATCTCAGAATTTGTCAAATACATTCATTAAACATGACACTTGCAAGGACGGAGTAGGGTTTTTCTTGTACTAGATTTCCACGGGGAACAGCATATTTCATGGTGAATTTTTCTTGATGAAGTGATAGCAGTGTTGAGCTATTTTAAAATATATTTCCCATTTTTCTACAATGCTTATAATGATTGAAGACTAATGTAAATGTCACTCCCCATAAAACCGAACTTTTAATGAGAGGAAATTAACTGATTCAGTATTGTTAGCAATATAATTTTAAAAGTCTTTAAGATGCTGATTCAAAAAATCTTTCATTAGGAGTCTATTTAACATACATAGCTTTAATCTTCCTACATTAGGTTTCTAAATTGTCTAAGTATACTCTCTAAAACATTTAGTATTGCACATTCTTTGAAAAAAAAAAAGAGCACAAAAAAGGACTTGTTTATATAGGCTACATCCACAGTATTTTGTTTTGCCTCTGTCGAAGTACATGTGTCTACCATACATTGAGTATAATTAAACTGAATACTAATATATATTTTATAGACTATGCATATGTTGTGCCAGGTCCAATTTGTGAATTGCAAAATGTTTTCACTGATCAGCTTTTTTCCTTTGGTATCAGAGTATTCACAGTAAGACATTATTAGTGGGGAAAATGCACTAATGTAGACAAAGCTTGCTGCATAATCATTAAGAATTTTGGCATTTCAGAAATTACACCAAGCAGGGAGGGAGTGAATACTCAGGTGGCTTCATGATGTTTTGTATTGGTTCCATGTAACATAATATTATTCAGGGTATATAGCCTTTGAAAGATTGATTTTGTATGTCTGGCTGTCATACTATGTATTGCCACTTTTGTTGTTAGACTTTATCTGAGGGGAGGAAGATAAACGAGACAAATAAGCATGAATGACAAGAGGAGAAATTTCCACAGGAATATTTCCAGCAGATAACACATTGTCCTCAGAACCGGTGGTTTATCTAACAAGCTATGTTTGTGCAAAAACTGCATCTGTTTAATGTCCCAAAAATCTCCACACTTTCTGATAAGCATACTGATTCTCCCTGGTAATCAATATACCATTAAGTAATAACAGCCTAGCAAGGGAACATGACTAATCGTGCCAATTCATGGCTGTTGCAGACTGTGAATCCTTCTATAATAGCTGATAATTTGGGGTATCTGGAGACCAAAAATGATGTTTAACAAAACACACTAACTTTTTATGGCATTTTCCTGTAGTACAGGCATCTCATAATTGGACAGGAAGGAAGAAATCCTAATTATTAATAACTAATGATAAGAACTAATCAAGTAATATATTAATTAATTTTATTCCATTTCCCACGATAATATTTCCAGCTCATTTATATTTGATTTACATAAAGTATAAATGAACCTTAAGGGCTGTATTAGTTAAATAATATGAGAAACTTAAAAAAAACAGAAAAACCAAAACTATATTATGATTACAAGTAAGAATTTATTTCATCTCAGTCTTTTCCTAATTCTTGTCATGCTATTGGGTTTCTGTATATTTGGGGTTAAGACACAAAAATGACAGGCACAAAAATTCAAAATTTGGATCCTCTAATCCTTACTCTCCTGTGAAAGGAAGTTCTGCAGAACCTTCAGTTCTGGTGCTGGACAGGTTTTAAAATACTGAATACCTTGTTCCTAATACCCAGTGACATTGATTCACTGGAAAATCTCCCTGACTCTTCTTCTAGAATGGTGCCATCAGAAGGCTTGTCATGCTGTCTTCCTTTCCCAAGCCCTTCTTATAAATAGAATATTTGCCTAGTAATTGAGATATCTTTTCTCAAATCTTTGCTTAGCTCAGGCAGGGAGAGGACCCTGACCAAACCACCCCACATCTAAGTTAGTCTCCACCCACTGGGCTAAAAGGCAGTAGAAACTGGCACACTTCCAGTTTTCTTTCAAAATGCTATGCATTTTATAAGTAAATTGATTTTTACCATGTTTTAAGGATGATCAAACCCAGCAACACTTGTGAGGTATCATCCAGTCTGTATTTCCACTGGGGCTATTGCCAGATTATGTGGCATGAAAGCCATTGAAGCAAGCCATGTGTAGGGCTTGTAGTCACAGAAACATGGCTGCTCAGGAGTTTTCCTACTAGATATTTGTGTGCCAGAGCTGGAACAGTGTTTATAATGTATGCCCTTTGCACTTTGTTGTCAAAATGACATTTGGACTCTAAACTGCTGTGCAAATCCTAACCTTAGTGTTAATCTTAACCTGAATTCATTTTTCCATGTCACTATATGGTTTACAAAGAGCTAATAAAGGAAGCAAGTGAAGTGTCAATATATTAAAGCCTTGTTTGTTCTCTTTACAGCCCATTACACTGTTAAAAGTCTCCCTATGACAAAAGGAATTGTCAGTCTCAATTAGCACTGTTTATTTTTCTCTTTTCAACCACCATGTCTACTTCTTCTGTATTTAGGTGTTTGCAACAGAGGTACACAAAGGAAATTGTTCTGTTTACCAAATTCTTTTGTAGTGCTTCATACAATTAATTTCTCCCTGGAATAAAACAAGATTCTTGGCAGTTATGATCTCAGGAATAAAGTACTTCCATGATATTTCTTATTATTCTTGAAGAAGCATTCACAACCAAAGTACTTGAAGCATTCTTGGAATCAAGATTTCTGAAAATTCTTCTCAGTATTCATCAGCCTTGTTAGGTGACTTTAAATGATTCTGAAAATAAAAAGCTTATCAACAGTTCCACATGAATTCAACTGTTATGAAATACAAACTATCTTTTGGAATATTGACATGTTTTAAGGGGAAAAGAAATTGAGTTTGAATTATGTGGAGAGGGTTATGTCAACTTCGTGGAAGCAACTTAACATAAAGAAAAAGTATAAATAACCAGTAACTTCCTAATACTTTTAAAAATTCTGTAAAGAAGTTTACACTAGAGAAAAATTTTTGCTGAGTTAATAATAGTTTTGATTGGAAGTGCACAGCCACCTATGCCACAAGGATATGGTGCCATAGTTTTAGAAGAATCTTTGTGCAAACATCTTTTTGTAGGATTGTGCATGTGTGTATAATATTAAAAATTACATATCTGTAACCATTCTGTGGCCCTAAAATTTGAAGGCATGGCACAGCTCACATTCACATGACTAAATTTTTCTTCCCTTGTGGAGTGGTGGGAAGAATGTGTGGAACATGTAATTCCCTGCACTGTTGGCTGGCACGCTGTGGGACTGCTTGCACTGGCACAACCCACAGCTGAGCCCAGAGCAATGGTAACAGCTGGACAACTCACATGGTCAGGGGCAGCCTCACCAGGGCCACCTCAGGGCCCTCTTTTACTCAGTAGTTGAGATGTCACTCTGAGGCACATTTTGTCCTCAAGCTATGCAACAGTAATTCCCTCTCCATTTGGAAAGCTTGATGCAATATATTTAAAACCTGTATTTCTCAATCCCAACACAGACATTGCACTATAGTATTCAAGTAACATTAGTGTCTAGTAAATGAGAAGGGAAGAACACATATGGTGCTCATATTCTTTCATTTTACAGTCAAAACACCATCATAAAAAAAAAAATTCTCATAGCCATGCAGTCCTAAAACCTTATACACTCAGGATTGCATCACCAGGCTTTGCACCATTCATCCACATGAATTTTTTTCAGTGAAAATTGTTTGTAAAATGGAGTAATGAATTCTAAGACTTTCATGCCTAGAGGTCTCGGTGAAGAATTAGACATAACTATGAACAGTATATATTTCTAGTTTTTAATTTTACACTGAAGTTGACTTTTCCAGTTGTCACTCAGTTAAAATAAATACTCTTAAGCCTTACAAATCTCACAGAGCTCAACAAAGAGCTGGCATGGCTTACAGCGGCTAAGTCTATAGTGAAACAAATCTGCTTCAATTTTACAAATATAAAATATAAGAGATCATTTCAGATTCTTGCACATTTATTGTCTTCTCTAAACTAGCCTGTTAGATTGTGATCTCAGACTACTCTCTTTCTTCACATGGATTTTTTTATTTTGTTTTGCAAAGTGTTTAGTCGAAATAAAACAGGAATTTGTTCTCTGATAATTGAAGACAATTTTCTGAAGATGGAAGTTCTATGCAACAGTTTGTTTATTGATAATAAATAAGCCCAAGGACTTCAGTGATACATAGGTTCAACATATTCCTCTAGTAGAAATAACAAGAAAGATGAGGATTCATATTTAGTCTGTACTTTGATCCAGATTTTGGGTTTTTTCCAAATACACCTCCTCACATTGTTATGATGGATCTTCTGAGTATTATGAAATAGTGCAAGCATCCAACCTGCAGCATAAAGTTGAGTGGAGTTTTGAATTAATGTAAATTCTAATGACTCTCCTACCATATGGTTACATTCAACACAGATTTAACCAGTGACAGCCACATGTTCACACAGTTCCCCTCCAAGTTATTTACGGCAGAAGTGTCATGAGAGGGCTAAAAGCTGTCAAAGTCATGACTTTTTCATTCATGTCCTGTGCAATCACTTTCGAGTGTGTCTTTTAAAACTGATGGAATGCCTGGAGAGGGTAATTTTCCTGGCATTTTTTGGAAGATGTGCAGAGGTAGGGAGAAGTCTCTGACAACTGGTCCATCTGGTCAAAGGTAAGAGATGTGTTCATTCCAGTTCATTCCAGTGAGAAGTTAAATAAAGTATATGAATTAATGTCCCTGATTAGGTGGCTGGGCTATCAGGAACAGACCATACAGAGGAGTTGCCTCTAGGACCGGTAACTATACACGTGTTCAGTCAGGATAAGTTTTGTTTACATCAAGCTGATGTGAATACCCTGGTGTGTCAAAACTTGTGAAATGCCTTCCTCTCAACACAAAACAACGTTTTCACACACTTTGGAGATTCTTAATCTTTTAGAATTAAGTGATCCCTTGAGTCACTTAAGCTCAGAGGCAGGTTGGTCTTTTGCCTAAATGTTTAAAGAATTTTATCCCCCATGAAGATCATCAATTTTCCAGTCATTCTGATAGTATTTTTTTTCTCCTGAAGCAAATAAGTGTTGCTGAGTGTATTAATTTTTGCTTCCTACTTTGAAGAGACAGCATAAGTGTAGGAAACAAAGAAATCAGCTGTCTTTGTGGTAGGTTCTTGTTCTTTTTCCACTCGTTTTCAGTGCTCTGATTTTTCCATATACAAATTTTAAACAAAATACTGGAATATCTTCTGAAACTTAATTTCATCTTATGCTGTTGTCAATCTGCTGTGTTTTGGCTTGTTACATATATCTTATGGCACTGTTTATGTTAAGTCATATAGCTTTCTTGGAATCAGGAATCATAAAACAGGACTGCACAACTATCAACAGCCTTGTCTTAATTTGTGATTACCTCAGAAATTAAGCTTAACCAGAAGTAAAAAAGAAACAACATTTAGAATATAAAAACTGCATTTACTTCAGTGATGTATGTGTTAAATCATTAATCTCAATAAGGTAAGAATCTTAAATGAGCATATTGATATCCATTCTATATACAAAATTTGAACAAAATTATATCATGTCTAGATTATTATGGTTGTAAAACATTACTGTGATTGGCACTACTTATCTTTCAACATATTTACTTATAAATATTTCATATTTATATAATGTGGTTTCTTGTAATTTAATTTTGCAGATATGGCTACTCTTACCAAAAATCTCCCTTTCACTTGCAATTTCTTACTTCAAGTAATGCAATTACTATACAAAATAGGGGTTTACACTCCTAAAATTAATTTGAAAAACTTTATAACTCCCAAAAAAGTGCTCAGAAATTATATTCTTAACTAGGAAATAGTGTCGATGGAAAAAAAGTTGGCTTAGGTTAAGAGTCTCCAGCTTCCCATTAATGCTGAGGCAGAGCCAAGACATTTATTTTCAAAGTTGAAAACATTGATCTTATGTCAGTGCTCTATTATGATGACTTCATTCCTATTATGTCAAGAAATTGATGAAGAGGTAACCATTTTATCAGATGAATTGTGCTGCAAGAGAGTGACAGATGTTCAGTCTAATAGTATTCATTTGCTTTATCATAAATTGACTTTATTTATCCAATCAGGTGCTAGATTAAATTTTCAAGTAAGTCACACTATTTGCAGATGGGACTCTTAATCATAATGTTAAGTGAAAGAAAAATTATTGTGGAATGAGAGATGACAATGTTGGTCATCTCTTTCCTATTATAAAGACATTTGGTCTTATTGCTGCATTATAAAAGAAGTGTTTTAAGGTAGAGGGTTCATTTTATGTGCAATATGTAATTTCCATCTAACTTCCACAATTGCACTGAATGTATCAATTTTCTGTGCCTCAATGGAGCAGTCAAAAATATCAATATGGTAATTAGAGAAACAGATTATCTTAGATGAATGGTTGGTTTAGACCATTAACTTCCATAACATGGCATTATGAAATTATACAGTCAACAAATAGTTCAACATTGCAAAGTGTTCTAGAGCTTACCAATGTGGCACAAGTGAGAAACTGAGGTTATTCAGAAAGGCAAAATATAGGTATACTAATTCACTTTTCTTCTTGAGTATTATTCCTTTAATTTTTGTGAAAGGAGCATTATTTCTTAATAAAGAAGATAGAAGGTTTTACCCAGTCAGATTTTTTTTTTTTTTAGTTTTTCAATAGTATTCAGATTTAACTTTGAATGTTTTCTTACAGCCATGACACTATGGTGCCCTAAAAGTAGGGGCTGCTTTTTTACTGTCTCACTGTGGCCAAAGGAGAAAGACTAGCTCCACAGAGCAAATAAAGAGAAAGATAGTAAAAGTGTTCTCCATCTTGCTCAAGAGAGTCTGTTTCTACTCACAGACTTCTGAGAAAACCTACAGAGTCTGTCTTCTTAAATGAAGCACCTAAAATAGAGTTACTTATGGCTTGTTCTTCACATACTTGAATATTGCAGTTTTTTTCCTCAAATGGCCACTTCACTGAAGGAACTTTAGCTCCTACAATAAAATTAGGAATTGGCAGCACTCCCAATAGCCCACACCAGGTTTTGACTTCAGAGGTGGTGCTGTTCAGAAAACTTTGTGAAGTACAGCTGTTTCAATATTTTTGTCCTTTTAATCCCTTGGGGGGAAGAGTTAATTTAATACACTGAAATTTTAAAATCACATTATGTTGTCAGAAGCACGTTTCTATTTCCTCAAGGCATTCTTACTGAGATATTAAATTCACTGTGAAGTTTAACATTTAGCCACTTGTTCTACATGACAAACGAAGATGGAAGTTGTGATCAGGTCCTCAGAAGAAGCATATTTGTAAAAGTACATTTTGAGTTTCTTTAGTGAGCAGACTAAAGAAAGTAATCAATTTTTTTCTTATTGGGTCACTTAAAGCTATGGATTTTTTGAAGCTGTAAGAGCCTGTTTCTGTTTTGCTTTATTTTTATGAGGATTCCTTAAATCAATATTTATCTTTAAGGACTCTTTGAGTCGCAATTTCTATAATGCAAGATCCCCTTTAAAAATATAATGATTTTGCTTTCTAATAAAGAAAAAAAAGGAGTGATTTAAAGAAATATAAAAAGATAACAAACATAAACCATTCAAAGTAAAAATAAGAAGCAGGAGAAAATCTCTAGAAAAAGGTTACATAAGGGGTTTTAGATGTGTTGTTTTGTATGAAGGAAAATGAATATGCATTTAAGTAACATCATAATGCAGGAAAAAAACGAACACTTAGACAAATAATATTAAAGACAGAAAAAAACCTTAAACTAGTTCCAAACTTTCTGTACTATTGTTATGCTTTTTTAGTCCCATTTTAATGTGGTTAAAAGGAACAGTGTGAAACCCTCCTTCCGTAGACCTCAAACCCTCCTTCCATAGACCTCGAGCAGAGTTTGGTTACTGAGTGCTATATAGTCTGAATTTAAAGACTGATCACAAGGAAGATGTTTTGTTGGAAGCAAAAGTCTTTGGCAACTCAAATAACAAAGAAGAAAGAAGCTGCAAGCTGGAAGTTCTTATTCCCTTAAAAATTTAGGGATCCCTGCATCTTAAAGCTGAGGTGAGGTCTCCATGTTCTTTCAGCAGCAAGGATGGAGGCAGCTTCTGGAAGCACCAGACCCTCTGAAAGGCCTTTTGCTGATAAGACTCCTGCTGTTTTCCTGCTGCTGGCTGACTCCCTCTCTCTAGGGACAGGGGTGGGACACCTGTGACCTGCTGTCTGTCACTCCACTTTGCCCCCCTGCTGGTGCTGTAAGCTGGACTTGCTTCAGTTGACACCTTTGTCTCTCACATCACTTATGTAGGATGACAACAACAGCAGCTGTAATATCACACTTACTGAACTCAGAATTTCTTTAAAGGGAAACAGGAACTTGCAGGTTTGCTCACAGAGTGCTCTCCAGTTTTTAGCACGTTCAGATTTATTCAGTATTATTTCAGTAAGGCAAAGCTTACACAAGCCCTCTCCTACAATCCCAACAAAAATCATACATTCACTACAGTCTGTATTTCTCAAAATTAAAGCGAGTTTCTATTTGACATAGTAATTTGGAGTTGAGCAGTAATTTGATGACAAAAAAAATTTGCAGGCTCTACAAGAAAAATAGTTCTTTTAAAAAAGCACTAATAAAGCCACTGTAGATACTGAGACTGCTTTGAAAATGGGTACCGTACTATGTAATCCAGATATAAAGAAAAAAACTACTGCTACAATAAAGGGGAAAATTAAGGTGAAAAATACTACTATGGCTTAGATTTAAATTAATTTTTCATAGTACATGATTAGACTTGAATATCTGATCCTCTTCTATTAGGAAAATGAAGATGTGATTGATGGAAAGCG
Organism: Lanius collurio; assembly: GCA_020086605.1. NCBI lineage: Eukaryota > Metazoa > Chordata > Aves > Passeriformes > Laniidae > Lanius > Lanius collurio. The sequence continues at coordinate 34,170,315 of JACBWW010000005.1, forward strand.
AACATTTTAATATACACTCCCCAGATCTTGGCAGGATACTTTTCTGGGTTCTCAGAATTATCTTCTGCCCCAAAGCATATTCATAAATCATTCAATGTTGATGTAAAAATGGCTGGTTTCCACAGAGGCCCTGGCTGGTTTCTGAGGCCCTGGAATGACACTGTAGAATGTTTTATTAAATAAAACTTGTTACAGATTAATCAATCTGAAAAATTTAGGTCTTCATTCTAAAAGGAACACTGACATTCTTGCTAACTTTCCACAGACAGTGGAAATTATTATCTATTCACAGGTTTCAAAGTACTGTATGTTTATCACAAAGCTTCATCAACTTATCAATTAAATTTCAAAGAGTTAATTGAAAATAATTTGCTGAAAAACACAGCTATGGCATAATACCTAGACAGACTGGAAGAACCATAGTATAAAGAAAAATTGTAAAAACTTGAAGGAAATATTTCTTATTATTGTGATTGTGGTATTTTAAATGATTGAAATACTTTTGAGTCCTTTTACAGGAAAGAACTCCTGGAACTTTATTTGTCTATTCCTTTTCCAGAGTTTCCTAAGTCCTTACATGTTAGTATTAATAGCTCTCTCCCTAGATAGTTAGTTTGGATGAAGTTCTAGTGAACACTGCCCACAGGGTTTTGTACAGTATACATTACAAAGCTCTTGTCAACTTAACTATGGAGTTCCAGGAAAATTCCACAGTTTTACCACAATATGCACTATCGAGATCAGGAGGAATTGTGTCGTAGGATCAGGAAGAAACACTGCAGACTAAGGTCCATTTTCTAACACAGCCTATACAGTATCACCAATTTCAGAGTGATTTCCAGAAGGTTTTAAAAAAAAAACTTAACTTGCTAGCAAGTTCATAAATAACAAGGGGAGTTGAATAAGAGAGAACACCTTCTGGAAGAAAGAGAAATGCATTGTAAAACAATAGCAAAGGAAAAGAGTAAAAAAGAGTAATAATATGAGGACCAGAGAAGAATAGGGAAATCTAAGAGATGGCAGATAACAGAAACAGAAGTGAATAAAAAAAAACAGATCAGGAAAATGCATCACGTCAACAATTTTTCTTTTTCTTTCTCCAGTCATTGTATCTGCATACAACCATAGAAGAAAAGCAGTTCTTATTTTACTGGTAGATAATGGGAACACAGAGTAACTAACCTCTTCTCAGTTCAGTTTCCTTTATGAGCTGCAAAGCATCTAGTGCAGCGTGGCTCCCTGGCTGCAGTTCTTATGTGTTTAGCAAATGCCCAGAGGGAATCAGTAAAAGACCCAGTGACTGAAATCTTCTTTCCCAAGCCTTATCCAGTGCTTAATCACAAATCTATTATTCCTATTATTTTTTCCTAAGGTATTTTTTTCCGACTACAACTAATGAATTTCTAAGTGCTTGACAGATTCCTACAATAAACCATGCATTCTTTTTGCAAATGTGGTTGAAAGTCAATGTGGTAAAACATGACCTGGAGAAAGAGAAATTGTTCTTGATACTTTTTTATAGCAAAAGATGATTTTTTTTATCCCGCATTTCAGCTAACAAATCTTACCAAAATTTAGACAATCTTTACTTGGCATTTAATTTAAATTAAAATTCTTTTCAGTTAAAGAAATTATTTACCTGCATTCAAAAGCAAAAATAGTTCTTTTAAAATATAAATAGCATTTCTAAATAATTCAATATGGTAATAGTTGATGTTAGCTGAAAAACAGAAAAGAAGGGATACTTTTAGGTCTGTAATTTTATTCTGCTATTATGTCATAAATGAGCTTTAATTTCTCTCTAAAACCTTTCTGTATATCTAATTTTCTCATTATTTAATCCTATTTATAAACCACATCCAACCACTAAAAGTATTCTCTTTTTTTTAAAGTAGCCTAATTTTACAGCCTGCACCATTTCCGTGAGTAATGTGTTAATAATGTTCTTCAAATTTTCACCTGCAGATCTGCACAATCCTTTTTAAAACATCCCAGAAGTAACCAATTAGTTATTTTGGAATTAATTCTATGTGTAGCAGGTACAAAACAGTAGCAGTTTGCTCTATAACAGGAACACTTTTCATTCTTTTATATTCATTAGCATTTCAAAACCAAGTGAATCTTTGATATCTTCTCCCCTCTTCCTCCTCTTTCCCCAGTAATTTGCTGGTAAAAGGAAACAGAGCATTTAACTAAGAGACTTCTTCAGTGTATGGCTGTCTCTCCTGAATGCTGTTATCTCACCCTTCTGAAAGGCTAAATCAAGAGGCAATAAAGGTGACCCAAAATTGCAGAAGAAGGAAGTTGCAAATGGTAACGAGGAGTTTTTTCCCTAGGTGGTGTGGATGTATTTGGGTGATGGTGAGAAAGAGGCTGGGATGGTGAAAGGCAGAGTTATGGAAGGACAGGAACAGTTTTCACAAGATCAAGACAATGCCTCCAGTTATAGAATATTGTGCTACAAGAACTTAAGTCCTTGTCTCTTCAGAGAAAGACATAATTCATCTGAAGGGAAATTTTATAGCACTTTTTTTAAGTAAAATATCAAATTTCCTTGCCACACTCACAATAAATTTCCATTATAGTGATTTGGCATTAAAAAGAGTGGTGTCCTAGCAGGTTTTCCTCAGAAGCAACAAATAGCAAAAGACATCTTGTATGAGTGAACAGAAGCACAAGACAGCAAAGCAATGTGTGATATTTTCTGAAAAAATACTGCAAATATTGCCATTTAAAAAGAGGGGAACTATTACAACAGGGAACCCTGATATCTCTTTAAATTCAAAGCCAGTTACATGCATTATTACTTTAATATCCAGATGTTTTCTGTTTTAATCAGATTTTGATGATTTGGTGCAATCTCTTTAGTGAAAGTCTGGAGAATTAAAGTCTGACACTGAGCTGCTTAAAACCTCAGCCCAGTTACTTGCCAGAAGAGTGACTGGAAACTTACTTCTTAAGATTTTAATTTTTGGTTTTTTGCACATCAGAAAAAGAATTTTGTAGTTTCATGTCTTGTATATTTGGGGTTTGTAGAAATTCTGAGACCTCAATTTTACAGAGTATTGCTCCACTGGAAAGATGTTGCAATGAATCAACGAATTTTAATAGCAAAATATATAAAAATATTTTTTACATACTTCAGCTGATCTTGAGGACAGCAATAAAAGACAATCTCTGAAATACAATAAATGTTATCATGAAAAGTTGTAAATAAACATATTTTTCCCTTTCTTTATGTATCCAGTAAACTGATATAAAAATATAGGCCTTGTATTACACCTTGAATCTAACAGTCAGCCAATAAAAGCAATGAATTTGGAAGGTGAGCCTTCCTCAAGGGCAGTTCCACTTGCTTGATACCAGAAGAGGTCTGCTTTTAAAGCTAGTTGGGCATACACCATTGTTTGCAACTGATTTAGGATTCAGGTTTGTGTAGGGTACTACCCTTAAGTTTGATAAAGACTGCATTTACAAAGGACCAGCATACATGTTTGAAAATTGTAGATACTTGGCTTAGTAAGAAGTATCTAATTAGTCAGTGAGAGAGGAGCTACATTTAAAAATCAGGTTGTGGATAGACAAGGGTCAGTAAACAATTTTTATTTATGGGACTTCTAAATCTGTATAGTTTTGTGCTGGTTTTTTTCTGTTTGTGAGATATCATATGTTCAGTAATAAGGTATGCAGTAGTATAGAATCTTCCATTCAGGAATCCTAAGTGTTCAACTGATTAATTAATGTCAAATCTTGATAAAACAGAACTGAAATTTCTGAACAGAAAAGAAGAAATCTAGTAAATTCTAAACATTTAATTTGACTCAGCATGGGAATAGATCTCAGAATCCTATATGTGAACCCTCTTGAATTTGAACAGACCTATAAAGAGAACCATTTTCATTTTCTTTCAGCTTCCTGTACAAAAATATAGGTTTATTCCTGTTAAATATTTCCAGTGCTAATAAATTCCGAACAACTTTCCTGCATCTTTTTATGATTTAATTAATTTATTATCTTTAAAATTAGCCTCAAGGAAAATTAAGTTTCATTTAAGGGCTTAAGCTTTGTTTAACAAGATACAACTCTATACAGCATCTCTTCTTTCCATGCTCTGTATAATAGTGCATTTCCAAAGGATTTTATGTATGGTGTACAGTTCCCTGCTTCAGAACTCAGGCACAAAAGCAATGGATAAGGGTTTTCCTAATGAATATCACAGGTATGGAAATCCCCCTCACTTTCATTCTTTATATGTCATTAGGGCTGCTAGGAAGACTGACAGCATTATTCAGCTCCAGTTTCAATGGCAGTGTTATTTTTCTGGTTGTGGATTCTTAGAACACTTTTTTAGCACTGAAGCATATAAGAAATGATAGCTGCATTCTTGCTGTATGATGAACCAGCAAACACAGCTTGTCATGTAGTCATGAATGTAGTGTCTAGTACAGCACTTTCTAAATTGCAGTAATTAATTTTTCACTTAAATTCAGTTGCATTTCAGCTACATCACTGCTGCTGTCACAGTTACCTTCTATTGCTTCCTTTTTTTCATGAGGTCAGGAAAGGATCCTTTTGCAGAATTCGGTATTGGGGACTTTGTGATAAGGACAATTTAACATACTTCTCAACATGAACTCATTCTTCAGTATTTTGGATGCTAGGAAAATATTTGTATATGAGAAAAATGTCTTTTTTACATTATTTTTGTAAAAATAAAAAAATAAAAAAAAAAATACAATAAATAAAGAATTACAGCGCATGTTTATGGCTGTTCTCCCAACAAAACATAAAACCCAAGCTGCATGCTGCTATTAGGTTTTTAAAGGACAGTTCTTGCTCTGTCCTTGCTCAAATAACAGCCTTGCATGACAGCAAAATCACAGCAGCCAGTCTGTAAGCAGGAGCTTAATAATGTGTATTGTCCTGTGGTTTCTAATCTGTCGTGGTCCAGATTAGTTTTAAGAACATATCAAAGTAAATTACAATAGCATTCCTAGAAATGTTTTTGGGGTTTTTTTTTAAATTTGTTTGCACACTGTTAAAATCCTTTAATTGGTTTCAGAAATCTGTTTGCATAAATTAATTCAATTTGTTATGATGCTTATAATAATAGACTGAATTACCTTGTACCTTTCTATAGTTAAGCACAGGATGTTAAATAGTGAATACTTGGAATACATATTTTGCAGCTTACCAGGGAAAAGCTTTGTATTACAGACACACACACCTTGTCTGTGCACCTTGGAGAGTTGCATGTATTATAAATGATTAAAGAACAGTAAAGACATTTTGCATTGAAATGCTGAGCAATTTGTGGCAAACTGCAAAATATAAACTAAAACCTATAATGAAAGATCTAGTCTAACTCACACTTTCTGCTACAGTCAAATTGTAGCATAATTTAAAAAGAAAACTGGTGCAATGCATTCAGTGGAATTTTCATTAGATCTCTGCTATGACTGGGAGGTTTTTCTGGTAGGAGACTTTCCAGACAGTGCCTGCTGTAGTGTCCCAAGTTAACAGCTTTGAAAAGAAACCCAGCAACAAAAGATTCTCACTTGTACTGCACATATGTGGTAAAAGTAGCATTGGGACTTCCCTAGGCTATAAATATAACTGGAAGATGGCTAGGGATGGCAGAATGCCAGTAAATTTTGTTTCCCTAGTCTCAGAGTACTGGGTTGTGCCACGATGATAATTGAACTAGTACTAAAAAGGAACCTTTCAGATTTTCAGTATCCCTAAATAGAATGCATTCACATCCAAATTAATAACACCAAGCAAAATATTTGTAAGAAAAATGCAAATCCACTTATGATCTAAGGATATTTTTGCATTTTTTGAGGTTAGTTATTTCTCTTCCAACAGAAACTGCTGCTAAGGCAGCTTATTTTTAAAGCAAAAAATGGGAAAGCTTTTGAAAACATGAAAACACAATTCTTCAAAAGCATGCTTGTTTTCCCCAGCAAATATGAAAATATAAGCTACTCTTCCTTTCTTCCAGGCAAAAGCCTGCAGCCCTTTTAACATGGTGCAGTGCACTCTGGTGTTCTTCCAGTCTCTGTGCAGGGTGGGCAGGTGTGATATGACCCTCCCAGGGGCAGGAAAATTGTTTGGATTAGAAGGGACCTTAAGGATCATCTAGTTCCAACATCCCTGTCATGAGCAGAGACACCTTCCACTAGACCAGGCTGTTCAGGGCCCCATCCAACCCATCCCTGAACACTGCCAGGGATGGACCAGCCACAACTTCTCTGGGCAGCCTGTCCCAGCACCTCACCACCGTCACAGCTAAGAATTGCTCCCGAGTATCCAATCTAAAACTACCCTCTCTTGGTTTAAAGCCATTCCCTCTTGTCCTGTCACTACTTGCCCTTGCATCAAGTCCCTCTCCAGCTTTCTTTTAGGCCCTGTTTAGGAACTGAAAGGCTGTCTCCTTGGAGCCTTCCCTTCTCCAACCCCACCTCTCTCAGCATGTCTTCACAGGAGAGATACTCCAGCCCTTTGAGCATCTTTATGACCTTCCTTTGGCCTCAGTCTGACAGATCCACATCCTTCTTCTGCTGGGGTCCACAGAGATGGATGCAATTCTCCAGGTGGGGTCTTATGAGAGCAGAGTAGAGTGGGAGACTCACCTACCCTGAACTGCTGGTCTCTGCATTGATACAGCCCAGGAAACAGTTTGCTAGCTCAGGACATGATTGGCAAGCAGGTAGGAAAGTCATTCTAAGGAGGATTTCAGATCACCTAAGACCCTAGGCTTCAGGAATGGAATGGAGGAAGAATCCCAGTGAGCTCCAGAGTCATCAGTTTCAGAACCTATTCTGCCATTTATTTCTGGAAGGCGTTTTCCAAGGGTGAATTGAATAGAGGCAACTAACAGCACTGCAGAACATGCAATTCCAGACCTATCTTTCCAGGATAGTTGCAGAGGAATAGAATGCTGCCAGGCTCAGAACTCATCTGCTCCAGGATGTGAATAGCTGCAACATCCGTGGCTGAGATTTGTGCTGATTGCAGAGGACACAGCAGTCTGCAGCTTGTTGAGTCACACATAGAGCTCCAGGCTTTACTGAATGTTTTATATATAACTTTCAACTTACTTTTCAAGGAAGTTATGGGGGTTAGTCTTTAAAAATGGGTAGAGAAGTCTCCTGCATTGAGGGAAAAGGTATGAGGAAGACACCCTGTGAGGATAAGCACTGCTAGCAGAATAAGCCACTGTAATTTTCAACATTAAATTGAACATGACATCTTTTTTAATAGCTTGAGCATGAGAAGTCTGGGGGATGAGTGCAGGGAGGCTGGTGTGTCACCTGAAGACAGGCTATATACTCTGAAGGTCTTCAGAAAGGCTGAATGGTTCCATGAGACAATTTTTGGCACTTCATGGTGTTCACATGCCTTTTACAGTCATAAAAATATTCTGAAGTATGCTGTATTTAGAAAATCTGAGGCTGTTTCAAAGGGACTAATTATCAAATATGCTGTTTTCCCTGAAGCCTGTTTCAGTTCTTGATGCTGTTTTGGGACCAGGAGAACCTACATGTGAGGTTTAAATATAACTGCAGCCACATTTTCCAGGTTCTTCTTTGGGGAGTGGATGAAACTGCTTCAGAGAGCCAAGTCTATTCTCTTAGGACCAAACAGAGCATTTGAAGGGGAATAAGTACTTTTGCTGTCCTCTAAGTGTATTACAGCCCTGTTTCTTTTGGGTTTAGGCTATTTTAGACAGAGGAGCTAATAAGGAAAAATTATTTAAACATCTGTGGAAAGGCTTTATAGGAGGAGTATTCTTTGTCAGATTTTATTTTGGTCACTAAAGCCAGGAATATCAGGAAAAATAAAAGAAGACTTGAGACATTTATCCACACCATCTTATTGTGAGTTTAAGCAGCTTTGGAATCAAGGTAGAATAGATGAAAGGCAAGCAGTGGCACCAGGACATCCTCTCAACTATAATGATATCTGAAGAGATAAGGAAGCAAGAAAATATAATGATGATGGACCCAAATTCACCATTTTCTTCTATTTATTCTAGGTTCTTCATGGGTTATCAGCTTCCAAACTAAAGCTGAATTCTTCTATGTAAAATATATTGGTCTAAAATATCTTAAGGAGAAAATAGGAGTGTGATTTCTAACCATGTGAAGAAGACAGAGGAGCAATGAAATAAAATCTGTTGCTTTCAGCAAGGTATTCTAATCCAGATCATTGCTATGCTCCACAACCTTTATTTTGCTCAAGTTTCTAGAAGGCAATTAAGAAATTATTGTCAAAAAGAATCATGTGCTGCAGCCATGTTGTTTGGGTGTTGAGAACACAGCTTTATAATTAAATCTATGCAGTGTCCATCCTGCAAAGGCTAACAACTTAGAACAGATTATAGCAAAATATTTAAGTATATAATATGAAAGTTCAAATGGTTTCTGAAAAAGCAACTTGAAATAGTCTTAGGTGGTTTTTTTCTTTTTCCTTATTCTAATGTTGAAGACAGCTAGGTATTATTTTGTGATTTTAAGTTTTATAGGAAAAAAATGAAGTGCATCTCAAACTACAAAGTAATTTGGGTTTAATATATATACATTTACTGTAAGTACATTTACATTTCAAAAATGTAAATGGATGAGCTGCTTCTTTTCAATATACAGTGAAGAGAGTTTAGAATATAAGAACTTTATGCAAAGCTTTAATACGAAAAAATCTTCCTATTGTGCAGCCCTGATGTGATTTATTCTTGTTTTGAAGGCCCTAAAACAAATCATACTTTGTACTTTTTATCATTCCTGACTGCTCTATGTGCTGGCAGGGCACTGTGCTCATTTCAACTGGAATATTTCATACTGATTATTCAGTTCAAAAGAAGAAAAGCCCTTACCAAAGTATTTCATTCTAAGGAATAATGCAGTAAAAATTAAATTATCTACTCGCCGCCAAAAAGAAACTGCTCAAACAAAAGGCATATTTTGCTGCACTTAGGATACACAATACAGTCCTGGTCTTCCTGTGATCTGTGTAAATTAGAAGAAATTTCACTGCCGCTGAAGCTACACAAGTTTGCAAGTTGTTTCAAGATCAGACTTATTATGATGAACAGTAACACATTAAAGTTGATGATGACATTTCACTTGACATTTGGTGGTTTATAGTTTCTCATTCAAGCTATTCCAGATAGTCTGTATCAATGGATGTGGTAAAGGGTAAAGAAGACACTAGGAATAGTGATACTTGTAAAGGTCATCATGATTTCTCTGCATATTGAAGAACATTTGTTTAAATGAAATGCACAGTTATAGAACATCCTTTGGATATTAAGACCTACATAATTTCTGATATACTGTTTAGGTTATGCTTTTCAGTGGGATGAACATTTGAGCAATATAGTTTTGTTCCCTGAACTGAGAAGCACTAACTATCTTCCGCCTTATATTTTTCTATCTTTACACAAGCCATCACTTTCAATGCTAAGTCTCATTTAGTCCATCCTAAAACCTGAGAAAAACCCAGTATCTTCTTAATATTGTGACAGCTACATTCAAAGGCATCATGCAATTGAATTCTTGCTTGAAAAACCATATAGTTCATGTTTAAGTCTTAACATATAGTGAGCCTGAACGAGATCTTATGTTTGGACTACATGTAAACTAGTCTGGATACAAATCAATAGTCTATATGCTCTTTCTTATTATGTTTCTGGAGGTGTGAATGGCATAAAACAAAAATGCAGGCATTCCTGCCATGGGGTAGGAGCTCTTCTGGGTATATGACAGCACAAGGTTATGTAATTAAATTTCTTTTTCCATAGTTTTTTTTTGTGATGGAAGAGAAAGAAAAAAAGAGAGAGTGTAGAGTACCAAAACAACCCATCTAGTTCAAGCGTGATAAAGTATATTCCTTAACTAGTTTAGAAAGTACCCTGGGTGATTTATTCTCCAGGCAAAAATGTAGCCTGGAGAACAAAGAGTGGGTAAACCTGAATTAGTGTGCAGTGCTATCACTGAAGTAATTTTGAAGTGAAATCTACTGATAATTCTGAGGGATGAATATGTGTCTCTCCTTTCCAGGGAAGCCCAGCTTGCAGACAGTAATGCAACAATCACAGCTAGGAGAGTTAGCAAGACTCTGACCCTATATTTATGTAAACTCAATTCTTATTTCCAAATGAATGTATCTTATTAAGGCCTAAGTATACTTACTCAGACACAGGATGTGGAGTCCCCTCTTCTGAGTAAAAACAAGGTTTTCCTTTCTCTGACAAGATTTCAGTGTCAGCTTGTATTTCTTTTTTCTTAGTTTTTCAGCTCTCCTGTTGATGTTAAATCTTTCTGTTGAAGCTGCTGACAAGAATTCAGTGTTTAGCTACCCAGCCTTAGCATATGACTTTGCATTGCCTCAGGGTCCATATTGCTGTGTGTAAAATAAAATGTGAATTTCTCTCTTGTTAATACTATCACTAGTAGGAAAGTTCTTAATCTGTTTAAGAACAGCAAAATAACATCATGGAAAGGTCTTATTTCAGGCAGAAAATTTGAACTAGGTAGAGTTGTTTGTATATTATTTTCTTATTTTGAAAATTTTTATTATTTTCCTCAGAATTTTTAGTTCTTATTTTGAAGTTAAAGAACCTTGTAAAAAAAAAAACAAAAAAGAAAGAAAAAAGTGATTGCATTGGCTGAAATGATTTTTCTAGAGCAAAATGTCAACACTCTTGGTGGTTGCTCTGTACCAAGAACAAAAAGTTTCTTCTTATCACCAAAAGTGCTGGAAATGCATTTCCTTAACTTTTTTATGATTAAATGTTCCACTTCATGTTGCTTTTTGCTGAAGAAAGAAGCACAACTTGAGGAGTTTGATCATTCTGCTTGTACAAGATGATCACTGTAGCCCATTCACAGAACTGTTAATATTGTTGTACAAATATGATAATGTTTTACCTCCTCATCCAGGTTGCTACAATAATTTTCTCTGAATCTGAGTAAGTGTGGTGAGGATTTCTTTTTCCTTTGAGTTATTCTTCTGGTAAGAAGACAATTGCATGCCACAGTAACTGCATGAGGCTTTTAGCTTTCCTGTTGCTTTCACTTCTGATAATTCCTTGAGATATGTGGGAGGAGGTCTGATGGACCTTTTCTCTAGGATGTTTTACTGAAATGAAAACAACATTACAGTTGCATTACATCACAGAGACTTTTAAGCTCTTCCATCTTTAATGTCAGACTGAGTTAATTATTGGACATTCATCTCTTCAGCCATTTATTTGCAGTATCTTTTTGCTTTTTCAACATTTAGAGAGATTATGGGTAATTCTTCATTGGCTTTATCACATGACATTTCAGACTGTGACAAGCAAGTCATTCTATTACTTCCAAGTGTTCTTGCCTATAATTCCAACCCGCTTTTTGGCACATATTCCCAGACCAACAGCTGTCTTCCAGCTTTCTTTTGAAATATCAGTTTCAAACTTTCAATTTTGTTTGCTTCTTGTTTACTTCTGTATCCTAGATTACTAGTATTTCACTGAATATTGCAAGTTTTCTTATTCCTCACAGATGCTTTTGTTTATTTAGGAGTTTTAGTCTAGGCAGGACCCAAAAATAGTTTTATAATACTTAATGACTTTATAGCATAAGTCACTATCTTTTTGTAATATTGTCAATGCTGTTGTTTTGAACTGTATTATGTTTTGTGTACTGTAATACCTATGAAGCTTTTTCCTCAGAATTCTTAATGTTTGTTCTCCTGATTCTATATCTCAGCAGAGAGAAAATAACTACCAAGCTTGTAGATATTTTTGCTATAAATCTATTTACATGGATGTTAAAACAACATAGGTATAGGATAAGGATCAAAGTAGACTTCTTGCTTGTGACTTAGGTTGTGCAAAAAAATATGTAAAATCAAATATTAAGTTTGGATATCAGAAATGAAGGCATTCTGAGTCTCAGCAATGGTGCTAATATTGTCTATGCTTGCATAATATTTATTCATTAGGAATTTGATTGTTATTACCTGCTATTGGAAGAATTATAATATGAAAATTATTTACTTCCACTACCAATAAAGACTTTATTTTGACAAAGAGCCCAAGGCAAGAAGCCTTGGAACTGTATTCTTCTGGGAAAGATTGGAGAATTCTGTAGCAGTCTTGATATTAAGACCTGTGACTCCACTTTTTGTTTAAATATGGTATAGAAAACAAGTGCAACTGAAATAATTGTCAGATTAGGATCAAAAAATCTAAATTTTACTGCAAGTTCCTGACATACATGGATATAGAAAGAAATTCTATTTAGAAGGCAAAAGTAACCCACCATTCCAGCTTAAAGGAAATATGTCACAAAACAATTATATTTTAACATCTTTTCTAGGATTAGAGAGCACACTCAAAACCTGTAAATTGCCCTTATATGATAAGACTGCTTCACTCCATGTAATTACATAACTACACTTCAGTATTTGAAACAGAACTTCCATGTAGTGACAGGTTAGGTTGCACACAAATGCACCTTTCCAAATAAAATAATTTTAGAAATATTAATTTCTAGAAGAGACTAGTTTTTTGACAATTGACCCTAAATATCATACTTTTGTCTGCTTGGTTTTTTTCTAAACATTGCTAAGACAGTATATCTCTTTATTTCTCTCTGACTGAAGCATTTATGGAGACTTACTTATGGGTTAGGTACTGCCCAGAGCTGGTGGATTTGCTGTCCAGCTCAGTAGGGTAAGAACACACATTCTTACAGGCAAAGGGTGGGTTCATGGCTCACAAAAAATTCCACAAGGCTTCCTGAGAAGCATAAGCACTAATTGAATGTAGGTACAGATAACCACCAGTTATTGGTCACACCTTAAACAGGATGGCTTGTGGCACTCATTTTCATTGATTTTTAGCCTTTTTTGGGCATGGGGTACCCTATGTGCATGCAGATGAAAAAATTGTTGTTTAGTGATCTGAGATTTGTTCAGGTTGAGAACAACTGAAAACACAGTATAGGCATAAAATATTTAAAACACAAATTTCCCCAAATCTTCTAAAGGCTTAGCACAAGTGCAAAATAAAGATCTTGTTTCTAGGCAAGACAATCTGCCATCTAAAGCTTTTTGGAATTTAAAAAGTTAGATTTATTTTGCCCTAAAGGATGATGTCATATACATTTTTGCAAATATGCAAGGAGCCTTTTCTGGGACTTCTACCAGTCTGTTGGTAATGATGGCATCAGGCACTGGTGGACACCTTTTTCATAACTTCCCAGAGCAAAAATATATTTCTGAAAATCTGGAACATTTGAGTTCTAGACATTCATCATGGGGAACTCGATCTCATGGGTGCCCCATTGAAGACCAATGTCCTGCTGCTATCTTTTGGCTCAAGAGGAGTTTCAAGAGGGCTGTTTCCTAGATTCCAAGATACTCTAGGAGAAGTGGTCAGTTCAACAGGTTCCTGGCTCCTTGTCCTAGTTCATCTGTGTTGAAGTGGGCAAGTTTAGGATTTTCTGCTACTAAATGCAGATGTTCCAGTATCCATTGTACTGGTTATTGTGTATGAAAAGACTCTCATGCTTCACAATTATCTGTGTGGGGACTTTTGGACAAGGGAATCTTAAGTACTCCAGTTTTACAGCTGATCTCTGTTCCTCATGAAAAGCCTTCTGGAAAAACCACTGCCCACAGCACACTTGTGATGACTGATGCACTTACTAGTGCCTGGCTGCTGTTGACAGACACGTGAGGAAGTGCCTGCCACTCATTCACCAAGCCGTAGGGAAGCAGGCCTGCCCAGCTCCTGGCCAGGGTCTCCAGGGCTGCCTGGTTGGGTGCCACTTCACCTCCTCACCCCGTGAGCAGCGCTGACCAGTGAAAATGTCACAAGTAAGGAGAGAGATTTGGCAGGAGGGGAACAGGGCTTTTTGGAAAGTGGGATGCAGTTGTGTGAGAATGATGTGAAGATGGAGAAAGGAGATCTATGGGAACCAAAAGGCATTCTACTGAAGGGGTAGAATGGAGGCAGAAAAGAAATTCTGGCAGAAGAAAGAAAAAGATCACTGTCCAAACACACAGCTATCTTTGGTATCCACAAAGTTTTCCAGATCCTTCCCACCCCTTGATTTCTTCCAACCACACACACTCCTCCTTTCTGTTTCCTACCTGATTCAGACATCCACAGTATCTCCAAAATCTCCAAAAAAAACTTCCAGTAACTCTGGTAATTGAATAGCTTTGTACACTGCTTAATTTCTGTGGTAAGCTTGCCTCTTTATGCCTTAGAATATCTTAAACCATGTACAAACAGCCTAAATATTCCTCGGCCATGCATCTCCACTTAAGCCAGTGCCAGCTGTTAGCTACTCACCAGAAGCAGAAGTAGAGAAGAGAAATATAGTTCAAACCCCCTTTAGGGAGTTAAGTAATTTATTCCCTTTGTCCCAAGAGACAGAGCACCAACCTGAGCAAAAACTGGCTGGGGTAAGAGAGAGAGGCTTTGTGTCCAGTTGGTTTTGTCACAGAGAGGGGGGAAGGGGATACCAGGGGCGGAGCTGGGATAAACAACCAACCAGATCAGAGCCCGGGCTGCTTGAACATTAGACAAAGGAATATCTCAGAGTCACATGGCAGGGACCCGGCTGTGGGGGACCCAGGGGGTTCCACCGCAACAAGTAACTATATTCCTTCCATACCTTCTCCCTCCCCAGGCCAGGCCCTCACACCCTTCTTCACTGTTAAAAAACCATGGTGGCACTTCCAGATCATCCCTGACATGTCTCTTCTTTCCTTTGCCCAGGGCACAGCTGCCCAAACTGCCTTCAAGAATAAGGACACCTGCTCTTTTGGGCAGTAGCAGCCAGTTTTGCCTGCATCTGTGGGCAACATTGAGCTGATGCAGCTCTCCCATGTATCCCATTTAACCACCCTGTACTGCCTCCTCCTCCTTGGAGAGGGCTGTCCAGTGACAAGTCCCCCTGCATGGTTGCCAGCTGGCAGCTCCCAGGCCCACAGCACACTCTCCTGGCATCAGGGAGGTCCAGCAGCTCAAAGGATCTCCTTTGGCCACATGGCGCCACAAGCACAGGATGACTTGTCAGTGGTACCTGGCACATGAGCAAACAGCAATCACACAGCAGGGGCTGACTGTTAGGTTGAAATTTTATATTTCCTGTTAACTTAACCCTCATATAAAAGACAAAATCACACAAAATGCTATCAGAATATTTTAATTTCAAGAGATTTTTGCCTTTTTAATGTAGTTCGTTTAGTAATCAGGGGCATTTTGCAATGACTACATGAGTATCTGTGCTCCTCACCTCTGTGACCTACACTTCAACCCTTGAGTAAAAGGTGAAGATCTTTTTCTGATCGATGGTATATATAATGAGAGTTTTAAAACACTATTTCAGCACATCATTGTAAAATCTAGGCATATTCGCCTTTGGCTCAGAGATCAAATAAGCAATAATAGATCTTGGTTAAATCCTGAGATTTCTGTCTTTGCATTCAGATTATATTTTTAGAGCTAAGTATATTGTGTAAGTAATAGAAAATCAATCTCCTTCAGAAAATAGGAACTTGAGATGATAAACGAGGAGCAGGCAGACAAATCTTAGGAGTCAAACCAGCACTTCTATGTGGAGAGAAGGTAACTGAAATTTAGAAAGGCTGGGATCTACCTCAAGAAACAATGTCTTTTACCGCCCTTGTGACAAGCTGACCAAATATTAACAGTGATTCCAAAAAAACACCTCTGTTTACATAAACTGGATGGAGGCTTTAGTTTATCAGGTGAATTCTCCCCAGACTCTTTGTTTTGAACAAACTCAGTCCAAGTCAGAGCTCCTCTTCTCTGGCAATAGTTCCCATACCTTAGCCCACCAAAGCATGAGCAGCTCCACCCAGCAGCTCAGAGTCCTCTGCGAATTACTCCATGGTGGCACTGGAGGCTGCCATGGTGAGGACCATGGGATCAGGCAGCAGGAAGACTTTCTCTCTGTGGAGGTGGGATGCACTCTGCTACAGAAGGCAAGAGGAGTCAGATCAAGAAGGGAATAGAGAGTAGGACCCATGGAAGAAATCAAGCAAGAGTGAGGAAAGTTCATGAGCAGATGTAGAAGTTTGGGGTGGATGGGGAAGTAAATGAGCAGAGGCAGGGAAAACAGTAATCAGTAAGAGAGAAAGAGGTGAATAAAGTCTGCAGGAAGAGACAGATGTATAGCAAAGTGAAAAATGAATCAACATAATCAGTGTCCAGAGCAGAAGTTCAAGGTGGAGTTCCAGTGGAGGATGGCAGCACCTGCAGTTAAACACCACAACCCTGTTATCCCACTCTGTGTAGTCTGGTGGGCTGCAGCTTTTTTTTTCTTTTTAGTGAGCACAGAAGGTCAGAATGAGCAGGAAAAAAGTGTTCCCCCACACTAAACACATAAGTTCTCCATCCAGTCAATGACACACTTTGCACCCTGCAGTTTTTCACCCTTACTTTCTCCCCACTACCAAAGCACCATTTATTGCAGCCCTCCATCCCCGCAGACAGGCAGGGAGCAGCGTTGCATCAAGGTGGGCACAGCATTACAGTGTGCCTCTTGCTAGAAGGGCCCCAGTTTGTGTTTCGTGTCAGCAGCTTCTCTGGCCACAACAATGTGCAAACTGACCTGGAGAGGGAGGCAGCTTCTTTGAGCTCCTTAACTCCAGACTCTTCCCAGGACTTGCCTTACCACAAATTTTTAACTGTATTTGTTGCCCTGAATGAATGGTCACACACATTCACACTTGCCCAATTCATCTAAATTCTAATTTAATATTGTACTAGCTTAAAGATGCAAAAAAGCCCAAATTATAGCCAACACCAAAAGTGTACATTCCTGCTTGCATGAAATGGGAAAGGAATCCAATAATGAACTCCAGCCTTGGAGTGTACTAGGAATCAGGTTTCATTCTGAGTTGTCATGTAGGATTTTTGAGATTTGCCTTTGATGTGAAAGCTGATGGGCTGACTCAGTAGCTTTTCCCTTCATGATCATTTTTAGCTGACATCCACCTGTGCCTGAAGAACTGGTGACCTGCTCAGCTGCCTGAGATAGCCAAAAGAGGGAGGTCTCAGCACCTGTTTCCTCCCCACATCATCTCAGCAACATGGATCCCTTTTTCCCTCCCGATTCTATTCATGAATGGGTTCAAACTGCTGTTCAATGCAAGTGAAATAAGCAAGTTCTCTTCTGTGCTCCTTATTTAGGCTTTTTTTTTCCTAGTTTGCACTCCTGTTGTGTTTTTCACATTTCATTTTTCATTGATGTAATCCTCCTGCTTTAAATGGCTTTCCTGTGAGATCACATTGCTCTCAGAAAGTAAATGTAAATTGCGTACCATAAAAAGTCTTCATTGTATTACACTTTCTCAAGCACACAAGATTCAGACTGCTCTTAACATTTTAGAGAAACCATGCACCATCTGGGGCAAGGGTGACAGACTGCCTTGTCTGAACCTGCTTCCCTCTTCTTTATTCACAGTTTCATGCAACACTTCCCTGGTGTTCCGTATACTGGGGAAAACAATCATGATGAAAAATAAAATACTCAGAAGGTATGAAATGCAAAGATTAATTTTACTGTGGCAATTTTAATCTCTTCCCTTTTGCCCTGCATATTTATGAAGTTTATTAATAATCTTTGCTAATGCACAGATTAACAGTAGGTTGCTCACTGAGTACTCAAGCCCTCTCATTATGAATGAATAGCTAAACTTAATCCTCTGAAAACCAAGTAGTGCAAAAGTCAACACCTGTGTCATGAATCTATAACATTTCTTCTTTACACAATGCTTGATGTGTATTCAAGCCTTTACCCTCATTGATGCTCAAGACCTCAGACTTCAGGGTAAGTTGAGTACTTAACTAACACAGATTTGTGCTTAGATCAAATATAACCCAAAAGGCTATCTACAGCTTGTCTGTAATTAAAGCTAGCCATATAACACACAAAGCTGTCTACAGTCTGTCTAGAGTTAAACCTACTCACACAAAGCTTATCAACCTCAGAAAACCATTGTCTCTTATTTTCACTCACCCTCATGACTTTTTTCAATAAATAGTAGAAGGAAGGTCAAGGATAACATTGGTGAGTATGCCACATGCATCTTGATGTTTTCTGTGGCCAGGAGATGCCGTATATTTATTTCCTGACCAAACATAAAATAGATGCCAAACATCAATCAACACCAAAACTGTTTATTTCAGTTTCAATATTATTTACTTGGCAAGCCTTTAATAAAATGCAAAGCCTGAGTCTAGCCACAAGAATGAAATTTCTATATGAAAATCAAAGGATGCAAAACACAAACACAATAACATGAAAGTAGGATTGCAGGAACGCTGAAAAGTGAATGCCTCAGTGTACAATTGTTTTAAAAAAAAAACGGTTTATAGTTTTATCCTGATGATGTGTTGGCAACTCCCAATGCAAATACTATAAATTCCCTTTTCCTGTTTAGGGGTAGAGTTGAGGCACACATCGACCACAACTGTTAATTGCTGACATCACTGTATACTTGTGGCTTTGAACAGGTTTGGTAAACCCGCTCACAGTGCTACGAATTTATCAGTTCTTGTAGACTCAACAGAGGTTTTAGTTCTTGGGAAACTTTCCCACACTACCTTCTCAGTGTACATTTTTCCTCTGCCCAGCCAGTCAGCCATGGTTTTCTACCCAGACCTATAGATACACGTTGTTCTCATTTACACACACATCCCCAAAAATAACCCCACAAAAAGAGTCATTTATGGAGCAAAATTGTAGTAGAAAATTTTCAAGATTTAAAAAGTCTTTCTTTTCTTTCAGATAAATTTATGAATATATATGTATATGAAAGTATGCAAACACAGAGAGAGAGCAAGTGTTCATGTGTGGGCAGTGTGTTTATACGTACAGTGTGTTTTATTCAAGACTGAGTACACAATTTAAAAAGTCTAACATATTTTGTATGGCTTTAAAAGTATCTGTTTTGCTATTCTATCCACACTTTATCCTCACACCAATGAATAATCAACAAGGGATTAAATTAAAATCCAAACAACGTCTCCTGCATGTGCTGGAGGAAGTCAGTGCCTCATTCTGCAAGATGTGGATGTGCCCTGTGTATGAACTTGGCACACTGAAAGCCTATGACTTGAATACTGATTTCTTTTCCTGTAGTGGGCTCTGTCCAGCTACCACTAATGTCAGTGGGCACCTTTCTGCTCTAGTCTTTGCAACAATATGTATTCTGAAAGTAAAAGGCTATTTTTAGCAAGTGAAAAAAGCTTTCACAAAAAAAAACCAAACATGTATTTATTAATTTACTCATTATGAGGCCATTCAGAGATCTGGAAAAAAATTTAAGATTTTTAAGCTTTTAATTTTCTAAAAAAGTGTTATGCTAACTTAGTCTTAAGACTATGGGAAATCTAAGCACATATATCCATTTATATCTATTCACATCTATTAATTTAAAGCTTTAACATATATTTTACAAGGCAAAACTATTTAGGATATAAAGAATCTGAAAAAGAATGTTCATCTTAGTGCCAAATATCAAGAAATGGGTTAAATCACCTGTTCATTTGTATGGAAGACTCTGATCCTCTCTCCAGCTGATATCACTGACATGCAGGGAAATAAAAGTTAAACAAATGCATTGTAATGATTTATTCTCAAGTTCATATTCAGAGTTTCAGCCATGTGGCTGCCATTAATGTTAATAGGGGTTACACAGCCAAAGACAATTTAATCAAGAACATTTTCCAGACTTAGAAACCTGTCATATGACAGAACATGCATTTTTGTTTTAGTGATGAGATTATGATTTGCAGTAGAAATTCGCTGTGTCTTAATGTGAGCAAAAAGAAGTAGGAGGAAGTGTACAAAACAGATGCTGGGAAGATTGTTATTGCAAGGAATGAATTTTCACCACCATGCAGGTTTTGGCTGGGTAATTTTCTGCCTAGTAGCTCGTGGAGTACTGGGCTTTGGATTTACAATGAAAGTAATGTTGATAACACAGGATTACAGAATTGCACATTGGATAAGTTTGGAAGGGACCTACGCACTAATCTTTGAGTCATTGCTGAGCAGTGATTACATTAAGTCAAGGAATTTTCAGCTTCTCACACCACCCCACCAGTGAGGAGGCTGGGGGTGCACAAGAAGCTGTGATGAGGACCCAAAGATGGAGACATGGCCCAAACAGGCCAAAGGGATATGTCATCATGCTGAGTATAGTAATTAGGAGGAAACCCGGCTGGGGAAGCTGCTCAGGGACTGGCTGGGCATCGGTCAAAGAGTGTTGAGCAATTGCATTGGGCTTGTTTTGATTATTCTGATTCTTTTATCATTACTATTACTCCTTCTGTATGTGTCCTAACAGACTTGACTTTTTCTCAATCCACAAATTTTGCTTTTTATTTCCCAATTCCCTCCCCCATCCCACTGCAAGGGGTGGGGTATGAGTGAGCAGCTGTGTAGTGTTCTGCTACCTGCTGATTAAACCATGACAACCACTAACAGCATGTTCTCCACACTTCACCCACAAAAATGCACTTGATGGGAAACAAGGCTCTGAAGCTGATGATTCAGACAAAGCTTAACACAACTAAGTCTTTTGAGACTGATGTGCCCAAGTTAAAATTGTGCAAGCTCATCCCCCTATCTGAGGTGGAGTGAGAAACAGTAATTCTTGCAACAGAAGCAATCTTTCTGATTTGTTTTGTTTTGATTTGCTCTTTTGTACTGTCAAAAAGCACCTCACTGGGGATGTGTAATATGCAGGAAGAGAGGAATTAGCTTTGTGAAACAATATGAGTTTCCATCTATTTCTTCCTTCTTGAGCTGGTTAGACTGAAGGGAGACCCATTTTCAATTACGACCCAACAGCTCGGTATGAACCAAGACTGCAGCAGCTTTGGCTGAAAGGGAACTGACCTGGACCAGAGCTAGGTGCATTGGAAGGGATCACTGGGTGATGAGATCCCCAGCTGGTCTTTCTCAGCACCTTCTTAGAGCTGGTGCAGATAGGACTAATGGATGTGAGACATGATTCCTCTTTAAAGTTATCACCTTGCACAGAAACTTAGGATGAATTCCTAGCAACAGTACTTGTTCTGTGTGGTGCAAGAAGGGAAAGGCAGAGGAGTGGAGAACATATGTGTATTCATCACTTAGCAAAGGCCACCTGGAAGCACAGAAAAAGGACTATTGACAGGTTCACCTCAGGTGGTAGAGCTGGGACTGCAGAAGTTATTGATCTCTGTTACAAACAACTTGAACTACTTTGGGGGAAAGATGGTACCAAAATATAGTCTTGTATTCCCCAATTACGTTTTGGAATGAAGTTTCATTTGGAAGAAGTACTTCCTATCAAAGAGGGAAAAAATATTATCTGTACCAAACAATTTTTCCTATTTCCTACTGTCCTAAATTCTAGGATTTTTTTTTTTTTTAATATTTCACTTTACAATGGCAACCTTCAAATATGTTTTTGTATGGATGTGGTTTCAAAATTGCTAATGCTGCAAACTCTAAAATATTCCAAAGCAGAAGGCACATAAAATGTGTGATACCATGTTTCTAAGCTGATAATCTAACTAATCCAATTTAATCAACCAATAATATTTCCGTAATGTTATAAAAATTTACACTGTGGTGCCAATAGTCTTTTTTCTCAAAGAAAAGAGAAAATTGAATGTAGTGTTCCATTAACCTATCTTGGATATATTAAGCTATGAAATTAACTGAAAAATGAGTGAATTATCTTGTAAAGTCAGCAAGATCTTACAGTGTCAATCCGTCAATCATGCTTGAATTCATAAATCCCTTTACTACGTCCTGCAGCTGGTTGAAAACATTCCTATGAATTTTAACTAATGTGAAGAATTAACTTTCTAGGTTCACTGTAGAAGATTATAGATTATATATAGACTATAGAAGATTAAACATGAGCTCATTTGATAGAGCTAATCTTAAAAAAACCCCAAAACTTAGCAGGTTTTTCGACTAATTAGAAAAAAAAGTATGTCTGACAGGCTGACAGAACTTCCCTGAGTGTTTCTCTGTTTCGTTCTTTGCTCCCCAGCACCACACAAGTCTTCCAATGATTTTTTCCCCGGGTTATGTCCAGATTCATAAGCAAACCCTTTTTATATGTAGCTGTAATACATGGTTGTAACTTCAAATACTGAAAAACAGTTGACTACACTAGTAACATTAACCAAGTGGCAATCACTGAACATTGTAGCTGAACAAGGACTCTTCATCAACTGTCTTCCTAGAAAAGCCTTCCAAAAGTTGCTTTTTAAAGAGCATTTTAATTGGATCAGCCATCTTTTGCTCTTCAAACCGCTGAGGAAGGCCAATAGTGGCAACTATCAGATGTATAATCCTTACATCAATGAACAAACAAGCTGTGCTCTGACTCGACAACTTTCTCCTCCATGTTTATATAAAACATCTTTGCAGGTGTGATAAAAAAGGAAAAATCTCCCGGCTGTCTGCATCCTCATCCATGCTTCACACTGGTCTGTGTTTCACCAGTTATAATTGTATAATTTTTTATGATTCTGTCTTATCCTGACATCACACATAACATCTCATCAGCGTTCCATTAATGTACACTATGGTTTGTTTGCTGTCCCCTGCAGGTGAATGTCTGAGATAAGTCACATCCTTATATGTCCACAATAGAAGGAATCTCTGTTTCTCTTTGCTGGCAGTCCAATAATGAGTATTCTCAATAATGTCTTATTTTGTGTGTCCACTCAACAGCTCTTGACAGAAATGCTCTGTTAGCATGTACATTTACTGATATCTAACATATGCTTTAGAGGAAGGTTTAAATCTCACTAAGTCTACTTGTAAGAAAAAACTAAACTGTAACTTATTAGGTGAAAGTGAAGTGTTGGCAGCATTATTCTGACAGAACTCATAGCAAGGACTTCATAAACCAGACTCCTAGCATATCTGGAAATGTGAGTGATTTTCTGCCCACTCACTTGCTTTGGCTAACATCCAAATGACCTGTCCACAAGTCCTCCCGAAGATGGGGGCCATGCAGCTGCCTGTGATGGCCCAATAAGGGTTTCTCAAAGCCAGACAGGGAGATTATTCCACAGCTAGGACTTCATTGCCTTGGTAGGAAATACTGCCAAGTTTAGGACTATGTGGTAATTAAAGCAGTTACCCATAACTACTGATTTAAGGTCTTGCCATTAAAACTCTATCATGACCATGACTGGGTTTTTTTTCTTTCACCAAAATAATTTACAGTGCAGAAGTTCCGCAGGTTGTAAAGGTAGATGATAAGCATGAGAAGTAGGAAGGCAGTGAATGGAGTATTCCTCACCTCAGTATGGAGAAAGGCAAATATGCAGATAAGTTCATTTTTATAATTGCTGAGAAGTAAATCTTCAGAAGTATAGCTTGTGTCTTAGAACATAATCAGTCACTCTCCTCTGCCTGTTTTAATGTCAGCATAAAGAAAATTGTGCAATAACACAGCAGGTGTTAAACATAATAATGTTCTACACTAGAACAACCTTTGACTAGTAACTAAATTAAGAGGAAGTTGATGGAAAAGGTCTAACTGCTCTCCTGAATATCCAGATCTGAGTGATGATTAAGAATGTTAGTTCGTTCCTCCCATTTTGTTTAGGTAAATGAGTTTCTGGGATCTGACCCAATTATTCTATTTCATTTCTGGAGATAACTTGGAACATGTCTAGATATGAAGGGATGCTGAAACATCCTAACTGAGACATTCATTTTTAATGCCCAGCTTCTCTTTTGAGTAATTTGGTTTATACGATACAGAGAGCAGTAATTATTAGATCTCAGTGAGAAGCTCTCCACTTTTCTTTGAAATTCCCTTTGTACCCCTTGTTGCATTTAGACCAGTATGGATCTTTCTAAGGCTGAAAAGTTTTAGATTGTTTTGTGGAATTCATTAACACCCTCAACTGTACTGATTTCATGGTGCAAATAGAAGCCTTTCCACTGAGTTAAACCCTGCAAAATGTCTGGAACTATCTGAGTTGCATACTGGCATCCCATACTTGTCTCCATCTGTGTGATGGAGAAATAAGACGGGTAGTATCTTAACATGAAAGAAGAAACACTGCCTGTTTATAATACCCCATCTTCCTTTGCCTCAAATTGCCTCAAAGACTGTCCAGGGTCACTCCATTTGAAAAATGCACAAGGAACCATCCAGCTGCCTTACTGATATGTTCCTGGAAATTTACATTGCTACAAGATGATTGGAATGAATGCATATGTATTGCTTCTGATTGTATTGTGAAAAGCTTCAAGTACCTACAGTTTTTTTGGGGGGGGGGGTGTTTTTTTTTTGTTTTTTTTTTTTTTAAGATGTATCACCTTAAATTTCCTTTAAGAAAACCCACTGGTTCCATATTCAAGCATCTATCTGTCATTAAATTTACTCCACCATCTTAATGTGTGGGTGGTAGCTATAAACTTGGTGCTGCAGGAATTTACAAGTGACCTCTCATACATAATATATGCTTGCCATTTTACATGCTAACCTTTTGTATACTGGATGAACATTGATTTGACTGCAAGATAATATTCTACAACAAATCACTTTAGGAAAACAGCAAAACAGACAAACGAGTAGACATGAAGAATACAGGAATCTTGGTGATTGATTCCACTTTCCTGAAGAGTGCAGTATGACTAAATGCTGAATTACTTTCTATGTCCTTTCAGAAGCCTTTATTTACATTTCTAGACTGTATAGACACTTAGCTGGGGTCCTCCTGGATGGTGTTTGAGGCCAGCCTGGTTGTCCCAGAGAGCTGTGGACATGAGAGCACAGACTGACTAAGTAATCTAGGGTCTTTCCAAGTGGGCTGCAGACTTTATTAGCTTTTAATTTCACACAGTCTCAGAAATGTCCTTTCAAAAGGAAACTCTCATTTTATGGTGGTAAATTGTGTTTTAAAAATACAATTATGTATTTGCAATTATGTAGCAAAATTGATTAGATGGTCACAATTGCCAAACAATGAAACATTGATGTGTGAGCTTATGACCTTTTATTCCATATATTGTGCTGTGATGTGAAATCATGGGCTGTTTTTTTCATTTTTGCAGAATCTTACAGATGTCTTTTTAAGTATCTAGTACACAGTACCTTGATTTACTCACAAAACAAACATCTTGCTATTCCAGGAATTGTTTTCTCGTTCTCTACGTCCATAGCTTTATAGCTTTTGTGCATGACAAAAATATCATGATGAGCTTTTTTCTCTTTTAATGTCTAGTTAATAACTGCATTAGCCTTCATTTGTCATCTGTAGAACTGAGCAGAGAGTTGCAGTAGTCTCTCAAAGAAATGCTGGAATCCCATTATGAATCAATCTCTGTATTACAGAATGAGGCTCATGTGTATACTTTAGTGAAGAATTCGTGGAAGCAGAAAACTACCTGTTCTCCCCCAGGGTAATGAGTCTCTGGTGCCTCATTTGCTATTGCTTATCACTCAAAGCATAGAATGAGGAAAGAGTGAAAAATATTGAATAGGCTGCAGAAGAAATAAACACGTCAGAAACTATTTCATCGGCACTGTATTGAGATGTTCAGCAGAGCTCTTACTGGGTCTCTCTACTCAGAAAACAGACCACTGCAAAAAAATAATGCCAGTGACACAAACTCCTGTTTGTTTTTTTGTGTTAGCAAGTGTAAAGAACCCTACAAGCCAACACAAGTATTTTTACAAGGGAAAAGAAAAGAACTAATGAATCTCAAAGTTGTATTGATATATGTATATTTATGCATGTTTCTTTGTTTATTTATTCCAAATTTATTCCATACATGTGTATACATATACATATGTAAATATGCTTGTAATTAGGAGGGGTACTGTTCCACCTCTGATAAATCTTATGTTCCTGGGGGAACATGCATTTTTTAACTGTGTTCCAGCAGACTCAGGAGAATGGGCTGACTTCTACTGAGATGGAAATGTGAATTCTCAGAGGGCACACATAGATATATGCAGAATACTTCCTAAAATCTGGCAGGTCTACCCAAGTGCTGCTTTTGACTCAACTGGTGTCATTATAACTGACTGTGATAATCATGAGTAAAACAGAGAGCTGTGAACCATAGACAGTCAATGTCCTTTAACGTGACACTGGAGCGTCCATCCCCAGTGTGGGGCAATAATTAACAGTGCAGATGAGCATTTCACAATGCTAGCTATGGATGGATCACTATCTTGATGACATTTGATATCTTGTCTGAGAATGTTAAAGTTTTTCCCTAATTCAAG
Organism: Lanius collurio; assembly: GCA_020086605.1. NCBI lineage: Eukaryota > Metazoa > Chordata > Aves > Passeriformes > Laniidae > Lanius > Lanius collurio. Next base: position 34,196,622 of record JACBWW010000005.1, read on the forward strand.
CTTCAGAGAGAAAGTAGGAAGCAAGTAGGTATATTAACTATACCAGAATAAGGTTATATAAGAGGAAAGAGACACCTTTTATCCATGCATTTTCAGGATACCTTCTTGTGTACAGATAGAAATAAGCAAGTTTTATGTGGCAGTTTGCAGAGAGAAGTTGACACAGATTAAGATGCAGAGAGGGAATTTGCACAGCCATCAGAGCACTCCAGAAATACTAATAGAGAGCTCAAGGCAGTAACAACCAGGCATGGATATCTCAAAGTTTTGCTTGTTTTATACTGGTTATTTTCTTATTTCTGATGTGATTTTATCGACTATGTTTATGCCTGTGCCTGAAGTGTGTCAATGGCTCATTCTCATTAGAGTTTCTTATGTCAGCCCACCATAATGTCATGCATGATGGCATTGTTGTTTAATAAGCCCCACAGTGTGAATACCTTGCCTGCTGTGGAAGGATGGTAAACAATCTTGCATCAAATTTATCTAGCTATGCAAAGCTCAGGCAGTAACCTATGTAGGGCACTGCCATTTTCTTTTTTGCAGTTTTGGAAAAACAAGCAGGGCTGATGAATAAACAGATGGAACAGAATATCAGAAATAGATATGCAAAATTAGAACCCAGTCAGAAAACTTAAAAATTAGTATATTAATTTATCCAATAACAGACCCCCCCCAATATTTCCAGAATTTATATAGATTCTTTATTTTTAACCTATGAAGAACAACCAAAATAGTTTATCTGGGTCTAATCAAGCCTATGAAAATGACCAAGGCAACTAGACATGAAAAAAAAAAAAAGTGGCATTTTCTAGTGTATAGCTCTGCTATTTATGCCTGTTCTTATACAATACATTTTCTTATAATTTTTAAAAAAATTCTATCTGTATGTAAATGGATTTAAAAATTCACCTTGGGAACCACTGCAGCATCCAGCTGGAAAAAACAGACAAATATTTTCTGTCTGATAGCCTGTAAACTCGTAATACATTAATATATACAAACTTCAGAAAAAATACATGCAATGCATATACACACAATTTAAATCTTCTGTCAGAAAAATATGAAACCACATGTAAAAATGCTGTGTAAATGTTTGATTCACATTTGTGGGAATGCAATATTCAAATTCTTGTAAAAAGGAGAAATTCTGCAAACAGTATAGAAATATGGTCCTTAAAGTAACCGTTAATGTTTAATCCCTAATAATTAGGTCATTTTACAATTATTGCAGACTGTCATAATAAGGTACAAAGTATGCAATAACTGTGTCTAATTATGCAATGATGCTATTTCAGTATCAAATATGTGTACATTTCTACAACCTTATTTTTATGCTAGAAATGTTATAGAAAAAGTAAACCAGACTGAATGTTTAATAAACATTTGGTTTGGCTATATGTATTAGAACATAAATGCACTTTTACTTTATATATGTTTTCAGATATTTGTTGCAATGATGTGCGTCATTTTAACGAGCAGTACTGTAATACTGGTAAATCTGACTCGTTTTCCTCAAAATATTTAACTGAAAGGATTAAATTTGTTTTCTGTTCTCTTTCAGTAGGGAATCTAGGTGTTTTACTTAATTATTTGAGTGTATCTGCCCTATTACAGCCTACCAAAGGATGCTGTGGTTAATGTTTAATCCAAGGGCTGATGAAGCTCGAGATCACTCAGGTGTGATGTTGACTGTGGTTATTTGATAGTTAGATGGTTTCACAGAACAGCCCAGAGCACCCCTTAAGAAACACTGGATGAATTGATTATAGAATCCAGCACTTTACTGTCAGATTCAGCGATTATCATTACAAATTAGCCTACACTTTACAGTGAGGGGCTTGGGCTTTGGGTTTGTTTCATACTTTTCTGATTATTCATTCTGAGTATTCAGATAGTTAGAAACATAGCTTTAAGACTAGATTGTCTAATAGACAGTTTATATTCATTTGTTGTTTTGCTTACATCATCCTTTTGTTTCAATATTTACCCCTTCCAGTGTTTACCCTATTATGCCTTCAGTGGCATCGTGTTTCCCCTCAGCTGCTTTTCCCTGCCAGCAATAAAAAGAACTGCCTCCTGATCCGCAGGAAGCTCTGGGCTCCATCAACCAGCCCAGTAGCCCAGCTCTAGTTTTGTCTCTGAATTCATCTTTTTTGACGTGTGACCATAACTGCACACATGACCATGCCCAAATCACCTATGACAGTGGCACTTCCCATGTTCTACTTTTTTAATTTAAGCCAACTCTTGACTGTATTTCAACACAAGTGACAGCATTACCCAAATGCCTTCTGATAACAGTATATCTACCAGATCTTTTTTTCTTTCTAATCACCTCCAGCTGGTAAGGTGCTAGACCTTGGCAATGTTTTCTGTCTCTTTTTCAAAAGTTTATGTCTTAGCAAGTAGCATTATTGATTTTGATCTCTCCCAGTGTAACTTTGGACATAATGTTCCTATGTTATCCTAGTTCTTTCCTTGACACTACTTCTCAACTCTCTATATTTCTCTACTTTCTATCACAGTCAGCGACAGTGCAGCAGTGCAGCATGTTCATAAAAATGCCCAAACTAAAACCAACAAAGGCCAACAATAATGAATCTTGCATGTAAGTCTGTCTTTTGAAAATTACTTAGTTCATTTCTGTAAAGGTACCAAAGATACCCAAAGATGAATGAGTAATGGTGGTTTCAAAAATTCTGACAGTGACTGCCTGCCATTTGAAAACACATTAGTATTTGGTTCTCAAACAGTACCAATATCTTGTAATGCATTAGATATGACTTTCCAAATGCTAGAAGTCATCATCAAAAGCATTTGCTCAACTCCCTTTACAGTTCTGACCGGGGAGGAACACAAATTTCCCATCCCAAGCAATTCTGTGTCACACCAGGATGTTTCAGCTCATGTTACTGTCTCCTGTGCATCATATTATTATGAGGAAAGCTTGTCTGGGACAGGGTTCCACTAAATTTAGAACATAGAATTCCATCTGTTCATTTAGACCTTTATTTAGTGCCTTCGAGATTTTTCTTTCTCTTTTGAAATCCTTAAATATATCCAAAATGCGGATATGAATTTAAAATGGTGAAAATATCAGTGTACAGTCACAGCATTTTAAATTCTCATACTTGGTCCAGGTTTGGTTCTATGAGTCTGGCCAGGGAAGCGTCCTGAACCAGCTTTGCTGTTTCCTGGCTAAGACATGGTCCCGTACTACCTAACACATGCCCATTAGATAAAGCCCTTAAGAAACATGTTAAATGGTGATTGAAATTAACAGACTTGAATCCAGTCTTTCCAAGAAATATAGAAACCTGTTCCTTTCTGTCTACCAGATGTTAGATATCAGCGTTTTCCACGCAGCCCATTATAAGGCTGCTAACAAGGATAAGTGCATGCTCAGCTGCCTTGAAAAGCTGATCCCCTTCCAGCCTTTTGCTATAGGGTGTCAAACTGTAGCTAACAGAAGTTTAAGATTCAAGTTTTAAATTGGACTCAAGCTTGGAAACAAGCACAGGCCTAAACAACAAGGTCAACATACCTGCTCCATGCAGGAAACTGTGATGGCAGCCAGAAAGTTAATTGAAGCTAACAGGAAATGGAGGGATGTCACTCCATCACGTCTATGTTGTACAGCTAGCTGTGCTTAAACTATTATACTTGCCTTGCTAAACATGCATGTGATTCAGAAGTGTTGTAGGAATTGGACAGCACAGCATCTGTAAGAGGAAAAAGCAATTTAAAGATGAAACATTAAAGCTTAAAATATACATTGAAGTTGTCAATAAGAATTGCCTGACATAACGGGATTAGTTAATCTTTTATCATACAACATCATAGTATCAAATCAAAAGTGATGAGGGGCAAATAAGCAAGAAAGCATTTCAATTTAGACAAGAGAAAAGTGTAGTAAAAATGTATCCTGGCCCAGGCTATTCTGCTCATTATTCAGTACCTTAAATTGAGAAGGGAGAAAACTCCTTATTGCGGAGCATCATCTTAAGACGGTATTTTATCTCTTGGATTTCTGAGTGATTTTTTTTATCTTATTACAAGTCTGTTTGCAAAGAATACATATTATTTATTCTTATGTAGCCATCCAGTTTAGTTTCTCATTTCCTGCTATGCAGCAATCATTAAAACAGCATCAGTGGGGTACTGTCAGAGTGCCCTTTCGGTGAATGGATTTCTCTAGTGTATCCCTAAGGGTACAACTCCATTGAGTTCCTTTTAGGTATACAGGAACTTAAAACCAGAGTAGCAGCATCCAGGAAATTTCATTGTTATATAGAAAGAAACAGTTGATAAAAATGCCATGAGTTCAGGCATCCCATTGTAAGTTCTAAGCCACTAATAGTTCAAACAAGAAATTTGACCCAAAGATTCACTAACACTAGGACCTACACACACAGGTCATGAAGGCTCATTTTGAAATGTCTAACCTATAAGTACATTATAAGGAATTCTCCTATGACATTTGGCAATCTAAATTTTCTACTTCTTTCCATAAATTTCTCATTCAGCAGGAGGGATCTAAATGAGTCATAACTGAAGCATGCAGTAATTAACATTTCTTCAGTCACATCTTTAAGGTGGTTATTATGGTTAGAAACTTTCTTGTGTGAAAACTTATTCATCAGGTTCACTGTTTCTACGCATTCAGTCGTATGAGCTTATTCACATTTGCTTCTTTGAGTGGCAGCAATCACTGCCAGTGTAAAGTCAATGCAACTATGAGACAGTTATCTGCTTCTATTCTGGCTTGCAAATCATTTGCAAAATTGTTAACAGGAAATTCTATTACAGTTTATTTGCCAGCCAATAGTAAAAGAACTCTGTATTTATTTTCCGGTCAAGTGGCAAATTTTTCCTTCTCTTTGTTTACAGAGCAAAAATCTGGTTTTGCCTACAGCTCAAGGAAACACAAAATTGCACATGCAAAGTAGGAAGGGTTGATTTCAAGAATTGGAACGCGTAACTCACAATATTTGCATATCTGTAAATGATATCTGTAGAATTAATCATTCAAGAGTAGGGCTAATTTTTTTTTTTTATAAAACCATGCTGATCATGCTAGAGCATGAAATTCTTATTTAAAAAGCTTTACATTCATGATAAACATCTTTCTAAGCTCTGTTGCAGAACTTGTGTGTTTCATTATATTACATTAAGTCCTCACATCCTGCAAATGCAAAGAAAATCCATGTCTATGTAAGGAACAAAATAACAGAAACTAATTTGTCTTACATTTCTCTTATTTTTAAAAAGAATTTTAATCTATTTTATCTAACCCACATGGTGATGTTAAGATACTTTAAGCAGTATTAATTAGTTAATAAACTCAGGAAACATACTAGAGTGTAGTGTGTTTTCAAAACCAGTATAGATCATTTTGATTTACCAGGCTGTCTCAACACCTTGTGGTAGTCAGAAGACTGAATTCTGCATGCCAGTGTAACCCTTATGAAATGGATATACATAACTCTTACACTACAGAAGTAACTGCACCTTTCCTCATCTCTTCTCTGCCCTCAGTGTCCAGAGCCAGGAGAAAATGATAATCTAATCAGAGGCTGGGAGGGGACGTTAGGGAAATAGAGATACCCTGCACCACCAATGCATATGAGCATAAACATACTGGTCCTTTCTCTCTCCCTTGCATCAGAATTGCTGTGAGTTAATATATTTGACTATGGCAAGGAACAGAAAGCTCTGTAGTCTGTTACCAGTCTCCTCAGTTCCTTCACCCCAAAATTCTGCCTTTTGGGCAGGATGCAGTTCTATTCTCCATGAGGTTAGCATACCCTTCATATATGTTCATTAAGTTATTCAGAAGGAAAGGGAGCATTTTGTAAAGCTCTTGCATGGCAAAGTCTCTTAGCAGTTGGGGTTTGTACTGCACACAAAGAAGGTGATAAGCCAGTTCTAGGTGAGTGATATTTCCTGACAGGGAAATAATACATTCATAATAGGGTTCAATTTTAAGTGTTCACTTGGCTCAGGACCACAAGTCATTGAATGCCATTGTGGTGTGTTTCTTAAAACAATCACGTGCATCCTACTTGCTTACAGATGTATGGACTTTAATTTAAATGAAACATGCAGTCCTGAGTAAAGTGTTATGTATAGAGAGGCTGATTTCTTAAAGAGCCAAAAGACTGTTATTTTAACCACTAATTGATGTTTTCCTCACTTGATAGATTTTAATATTGTAAGAAGACTCCTTTTCTGCCAATCTGATGTCAGCTGAATCCATCAAGTACTTTTATTCTGTTTATATCATGCTTCCACATGGTTCATTTGAACTTATTTTTAAAATATTATATTGTTAATATGTGATAACTTGAAGATATCTCCCCTTAAAGAAATTAATTGCCAAAAGTAAATTTGTCTAGAAGTCACTTTTTCCAATTTATTAATTATCACCTCATTTACATGAATTGTACAAACAAATACTTTTGAAGTATGAAGAATGGTACAAGGATATTGCCAAATACAGGGAACTGTTTGATCTCTTTTAAATTCTAAAAGAGAGATTGATTTCCCTTGCAAGCAAAATGATATCTAGCTTTTAAAGGGTCACGATCCATGCCAGAGGTAAGTCCTTCAGAGTAAGGGCTACACTGTATTTCATTTCTGTGAAAGATGAGTAGGAGGACAGGAGTGTGATAACTTCATCTTTTCACTTTGTTCCTCTGTGTTAACTGACATGTATTTTGCAAAAAACTGAAGAATAAGGGAGTGGGCCAAAAGGAGTGAATAAAGGTTTTGGTGGAAATGGAGATCTCAGTTCATCATGTTTGACTTCACTGAACCTCCTAAATTAGGAGGCAGGTAGCACTCGGTTGCCTTTACAATCGGTGGATGGAGGCAGACACCTCTAGAAGGCAATTCAGCCCTCTCCAATGAATGATGTAGGACTTGCTTCCTTCACTCCATGTTGATACTGAGCTTGTCTGAACATGCCAAGACTCTGGAACAGAACTCAACTTCACCCAGTGCCTTTGTATATTCATGATGTTCAAAGTATATTGTGTACCTGCTTAGAAATGAGTTGCAGCCTGGCTTGCAGAAGTGATCCAGTAAATACTGACAGGAACTAGATTCCATATGGTTTGTTGCAACTGGTACTAATATGCAGCTGCAACTGGTACTAATATGCCTATAACACAGAAGCAGTAGCTCATGAAGAAGTTCATTTTATTACAAATTGAAGGGAAAAGGGACAAGCTAGGTTTTCTTCTCATTTGCATGTTATTTAGTGTGTTACTTCTCTTCATAGTCTGCATAAAGAAATGCTTTCATTAACACCAATCATGCTGCTGATAGAAATTATCTTTTTTATTCTTTTGCAAGTAATTTATGGATTAAGTTTATCATTTATGTGCTCAAACCAGAAATGAGATGAAGGAGCTTTAATTTTTTTTTTTTTTAAGTAGTAACATCAAATATATATGTGTACCAGAGACTATCTGTGCATGATGAGGAAAAGTCTGCACTTTGTACACATGAATAGGTGTAACTAAATACAGAGTTCCTTCTTTTTGTCAGTGTGGCATTAGATAAGTTTAATTTTAATGTTTCTCAGGTAACTTCCTGAAATATGGAAATTTCCTAATTTGTGAGTACTATAAGCTAATGTACAATGCAGCCATTAATCAAATTAACATCATGGTGATTAGTTCCCAGACTTGCACTGTTTTGCTTAAAGTACCTAAAATAATGGTATTAATTGCTAACAGCCCACAAAACGGACATGTAAAAATGAATAGGATGTGTTTTGTGAAAGAGAGTCTAAAAGCATCCTTCTTTTCTCTTCTCCAATGGTCCTGTCCAAGATCTCAGCTTCAGCCATCCTACATACTTGCAGATAACATTGAACCCAGTTGTCCCTGAAGCTCACTTCATTTGTTATCAGTGCATTTTTACACTGGCAACTGCAGGAGCTCTGTTTAAGCCCAAAGGCCAATGCTCCCACTGTGCAGCTGATTCATACTTGACTGGATTGCTGGGTCACAGAAAATGGATTACTATTGGAAAAAGAGACCAGACTCATGTCAAAAATATTTAAATGTAAAGAAAATTTAGTCTGTAAAATCGTTGTTACTTAAGGTCCAATTTGAGAAAATAAATCTCTCAGAGGACTATAAGGCCTTGGAGGGACTGGAAAATCACTTTTCTGTGAACTTCAAAAGAATCCTCAAAAGAATTTAAGAAATTAGTCTCAACAACTCTGACATAATTTACAGAAAGTTGTCATTAGGATAACTTCTGTTTCGTTGAAATCCACCAATATCTGCCAAGGCAGTATGAAAGTCTTTGAGAAAACATTAATGAATGCTGCAAAACATTAAAGTCTTGGCACAAAGGAAAGCAGAGGATACTCATTTGTCAAGCTTCAGCTTTACTCTACATTGGGCATAATGAAGCATGCAACCTGCAGGAACAAGCCTAGAGATTGTGCTACAGAACTTTGAAGCTGTACTCTATTTCACAAGCTCGTCTTCCACACACAGGCTTCCCATTACTACCCAGCTGATGCTTCTTGTGATGTCTATGGACCACTACCCCTAAATTTTTAATATCTTACAAAATTTAAGGCTAGGAGAGATCTCAGATCACTCAATCTATCTGCCTATGTCATAAAAGCAAAATGAAGATTACCTACATTCACATTTTTACTTGAAGGTTTTGCCTAGCCTGTTTTTGATTTTCCACATTCCTCTTCTGTAGTATCTTGCCCAAAGCAAGATTAATTTTTTAATTCAAATTTCCTTTAATGTTAGACCTTGCTCATGAAATAGCCTGATATTAAAGTACCAAATTAGCAGTGGGACAGACTTGGAAATGCTATATATATTTAAGAACTACAATTATATATCCTAAATTGAAAGGTTCTGAAAGATAAAAGTGAAGTTGGTCTGTAGTCATACTTCTTTGCAGATTGACAGTTGGAAAACTTTCTTACAAGTAAACTAGGTTCAAATGTCTTGATCTGACTAAACTATCCAGGTTGAGATAAAAAATAAAATACAAGGTGACTTTACAGGGTGCTCATACAGGGTTGATCTTGAAGCCAGATGAAGACTAGGCAGTATCTAATGTAAGAGGCACAATAATGTACAACCATAAGAATAGGTATTATATCTGTCATCTTTCAATGCCAATTCTTTTAATTCTTTGAGACATCAAACAATAAATTCCTATTCATTAGATCTTATCTGTTGTGCTAGCAATGAAAACATATACAGGCATAACAGAGTAAATTTGTTCCGTGAGATCACACCTCTTAACAAGGTAAAATTCTCAAGAGACAAAGTCGCTGTTTTTAGTGAATCACCAGAGAAAAAAAAATTGGAAAACATCTTCAAAAACCCTGCAGAATCTGCCACTTTTTGTCCTACTCAGCTAAAAACACTAGAAGCAAGAGGAGAAAAGAAGTACGACTGCTGAGTATTGCCTGTGAAATGATTGATTTGTATGACTCTCCTTGTCTGAATAACACATTCCCTCAATAAAATCTGGCCAAAAAGTTATAGTATGCAAAGGAATACTGCATCTTTCGCAGCTCCCGTGGAGGGGAGTTGCCAACGCATAAGACTGGCCACTAGTGAGGAGTTTTCCTCCTTTTCCCATGGTTGAAGCCCTGTTTCCTTGTTGTTCTTTTTTCTTGTTCTACATGTTTTATGTTTTATCCCATTTTCTTCATTTCACATCCAGAGAATTCCTGTTGCCATTATATAAAAACAATATGGATCTGCCCTGCGGAATTCCATTTTTTCTGGATTTATATTTTTGTGGATAAGCTATGACACTGTGTCCTGATCTGCCTGGTCTATAAATCAGTGGTGAGTGTTAAGGAGTGGCAGAATCCACTGGGCTTGAGGTCCCACAGGATTTCCCCTTCCCTTTGACCAGGGCAGCTCTGGATCCATAGTACTGCCATGGCACCACAAACTAGGCACACACATACATACCCACACAAACGTACAGGATGCTTTTCCTCGATCCTGCCTCACCTATAGACACTTATTCCTACCTACATTTGCATTGTGCATCTTCACTTTGACATTCCAAGAATCAGTAAGTTTTCTTATTACAAAGGATGATTTGGGGTGGACTACATGAAGAGTGAGTTGACAGAAGCAGACAGAAAAATCAGTTACACATGTCTGTGCATATCCCAGAGGAAAGTAAATCAAATCCTATTTATAAATTTTTAATTTAGGCAAACACTCTGTAGCAATATGTAACAAAATTTTCAGATCTGATAATAGCATTCCTTTAGCAAAATGACCTGAGCAACATGATTTGAGGTAATGAATGTGAAACAAAGTATTTCAGGTCCCTAGCAGGAGGGGCCTGCACATTAGAAGGCAGGTAATATTGTCATCAACAACATCTTGTACTTTAGATCCCTAAAACCTTTCACATCACTAACACTGAAATGAACCTGTTAGTTCATGAGAAATGGAGAGTATTTAATTAGGAATTCTTACAACTTGCCTTGATGAGTCATATGTTTTAAAATTATTAATTGTGCTCTCCTTTAAGTGGAAATGTACTTATGAAAAGTGCTCAGGATACTAGTTTAGAGATAGTTTGTACATTTACACAATATGCTCAAGACAAATAATATATAGAACAGCTGGTGATGATTAATTTTTTACAGAGAAAAGTGGTACTGCAAACATATTGAGCTGAGAAAGTAATAGAAATGTTTGGCAAGGAGGCATATATTTAGTTTATTTTAAATGGAAACAAAGGGGAAAAAAGATGAATGTTTTGGGGTTGATGATGTTATGTTCTCTCCTTCAGTTATAAATTATAGAATGAAAACAGATGGAAGCTGTTCCTCTTTCCTTTATATCTTATCTGTAGCTAATACAATGATCTTGTTAGCTATTAAGAAAGCATGGCGTATACCTCAACTGTGCCATGCCTACTTTTGAGTTCATCTGGCCCACCAATAGGATACCTTGCAAGATTCAGACACTCTTGCATGGAGACTACAACATATGAAATACAAAAATCTTGAGCATCTATCTCATTACGTTTATTATCACTCCTTAAAACACTTGTGCTAAAGGTACTTCCATTTTAAGACATTTATAGAAAAGATTTGGGTTGGTTTTTTTACTAGCTAGAAGAAGTCCTTAGTTATCAATGCAGCAGCTGGGAAGGAAGTACCCCTGTCTGAGGCTTGGTCTGGGGACTGCCTGGCTGGAGAGCAGCTCTGCAGACAAGGGTGTGGGGGTCTAAGCAGAGACAAGCTAAACAGGAGGTAGCAGGGTGCCATGGCAGCTAAGAAAGCCAGCATTATCCTAGATTATATTATGAACAGCACAGCCAGGAGATTGAGGGAAGTGACCTTCCCTCTGTACTCAGTGACTACAGTACTGTAGTAGTTTTGAGGATTGCATCAAGTTTGGGGAAAGACACTGAAAAACTCATGCAAGTTCAGCAGACCAGCCACCAAGCTGGTCAAAGAACAGGAGCATTTGCCCTGTAAAGAGAAACTTCCGAGTGAAAAGTTTCTTCAGCCTCATGAATGAAAGGCCGAATAGCAGTTGTATGATATAACCTCCCTGACAGGTGTAGGGAAGTTACCAAAACAGGCAGAAGCAAAAGCTTCCCAGTGATGTATGGTGGGAGAATGAGGGACAGCAGACAAGTGGAGTCAAGAGGGGCTTAGGCTGGATATTAATAACAGTCAAGTCCCATTGGGACAGTCAAGCAATGGAACAGCATCCTGCTCTTACTGCACAGTGGAGTCTGTCTTCAGCAAGCAGAAGGCCTAGAGAGCTGCTGGGGTCTCTTCCAAGCTGAATGGCCTGGAATGGGCTGCACTGGTAGTGGTGGCAGTGCTGTGGTGTTAATTTTACCTGATGTTCTGACTGTGATTTTTGATGCTAGACAAAAGACTCACCAAGCATGCATTTATGATATTTCCTAGAAACAATCCTAAATGGATCACAGTTTCTAATTACACTATGCAAAGTGTTTAACTCTGTTGAGAAATGAAGCTGCTCTAGGAAACATGGTAAGCAAATCCTAAAAGCATAAGGAAATTAATTCAGCAATAGGGACTCTTCATGTTCCGTTTCAGTGGAAGAGCAGTGCTCAGCACCATTCACTACTGTATTCCTCTGCATTGAACCAGAGAACCTAGAAATGAAACAGAATTTGTCAGACCAATTTTTTAAACTGAATAAAGTGGGCTTTTTCCTATTTACATTTTCAAACACTAAAAAGGAGACATTTGATAGTTGCAGCTAAGAACTCAGTGCAGCCTCGTGTCTTTTAAACCAAACATAATGACTTTGAACTAACAAAACTTATGCTGACCATGTTGAAAAGATTGATTTTTCTTTCTGAAAAGGTAATCTTCTGACTTCACATAAAAGGATGCCATTTACATCTTTTAAAATATTTATTTGGCAGTCATTGCTGAAACTCCTGAATATTAATTAAGATGCTGTTTAAGTGCTGGAAACTATTTTCATCGCATCACCTTTGTCTTCTATTGATTCCAAAAGAGAAAAGAATGGGAACCAGGCAGACATTGCAAAGTAAAATAGTGGGCACTCATCTAAAACCCATGTAAAGCACAGGTAATACCTCAGGCATTTTCAGCCTTTGCTACTGTTGTGCAAGACACAGCAAAGAAAAATTCAGTGCTAATGGAATATGATGAAGATGTGCACCTGTAGATATGAACAATATGAAGACAGAATTAGCAAAACTCTAAGTTCTCAGAATAAAAATATTAATTTCCTATTGTAATGCTCACAGAAAGAATTCTCAAGTATCTTAGAACTTCTGAAATAATTATTTATTAATTTTTATTGCAAATGTTATTCACTCATTTATGTTCTTGTGCTGAAAAGTTCATCAGTATTTTTAAAACTAATCGAAGATTAAAACAGAAATAATATTAAAATGTTCTGCTTTTGTCTTTCAAAATTTGGTATCCATCTGAACAAGCTTTTTATGTAGATTTCTCTTGCTGTGTGTCAATACTTCTAACCTGTGAAAAAGAAATTATTTATGTTGTGTTTCTTTTTCATTCCATTGAAGCAATAAAATTAATAAACAACTTCAATTTCTAACTGTTGTCCAAGCAAAAAAAACCAAAACAAAACAAAAAAAAAAAAAAAAACCAAAACTATTATGTTATCAGTACTGTCAATCAGTACTTTTTTAGTACTGATTATTGTAGAATCTCTTTCATAGTTGAACAGAATTGACCTCTGAATTACTCCAGTTTTTATTTTAGATCTTTCTACGAGTGCAGAAACATAAAGACCATACAGTAAAATACCATTCAGAAAATCATTAAGTATGATGTGTGAAACTCCCATTATGACCTTTGTAAATTGACCCAATCACCCCATTGACCAGGTCTTGGGCCTGTTCTGGTGTAAAATATTAATGCCTTCTTTTAAACAAAGCCAAGTAACATCATCATTTAAGAATACAATTCTTAAAGACATGATTATCTTTTTTTCTTCTGTTTTTTCTAATCTTCATTAAGGCATATTGAGTCATCATATACCAACCTTAAGTAGGGGCAGGAAGTGTCAAGCTGAGAATCACATTTAAGTTCCTCTTCTTTATTCTTAATATAACTTCAGTCAGTAGTGACTGACTGCTAAGGAAAGGGACAAGATGTTTTAAATAAACTTCAGCAATCAATTAAAAATAAGATGTTTAAATATCTCGTTCAAAAGGGGAAGTAATTACTCAGAATGTTTAAGAATCTCCTCATTAGGTCATAATTATTGAAAAAAGTAAAATATTTATTCTGTTTCTGTGATATATAGCAATAACATGTAACTTTAGGTGATAAATACCTTCTCATAGTGCAGAGCCTCAAATGATTTAACACATCATTTGGACCTGGTGAAATAAATTAAGCTACTAAAAAAACATAAGAAAAACAGCAAAGCAAAGCAGTAGGTATTGATAGTAGAATGTAATGCCCTTTTTAAACATTCCCAGCAAAAATTACTCAATCTGATACACAGTTCCTATGTAGACCTTCTGACTTTATCCACATTCTCGCTTCATCTTAGTACAATATACTCATTATCCCAAAAGAAAAATTGAGTAATAGGAATCAAAATCATAAAACTGAACTGGCCATCCCTCCTTGCTAAAGTGGTTGGATGTAGGCACCCTGAAAAACCCAGAATTAGAGTTCTTGCTGTTGTATCTTTGCTTTCTTTCCTTCTGCTATTTCTCTTAATTGTCAGTTCCCCACAGGCAAGTGTCTTCCTTACCTGCCTTACAATCCAGCTTTCATCTAACTAAACTTGTAGAAGCATGGTGAAGGCTGGAGTCTTTTGTTCTACCTACTTATTGGCATATTTAGGCTAAAGTATCGAAAAAAACCCTCATCAATTTTACATGCCTGCACTCTTTCTTTTAGGTAACTGGATCTTACATTTTGATAATCTCCACCATATATCAAAGTTATAAAGTGTTAAGAACCAATAATATTAAGCTTCCTATGATTCAAGTTGTCTCAGGAAATGCTGAAAGAAAACTGTCACATGATTCACTCAGACACTTAGATTCACCTGTAAAATGTTTTTCACAGCCCTAGCATTGTCCTTTGGAAGAACAGGGAATGTCCTTGAAGCTCTAATTGCTGCACTGCTCTAGATCTATCTAGACTTAAATCTTTTAAGTTTACACTTAGTTAAATTTTTGTATGGAGAGCTGTGCTGTTAAGAACACAGAGGAGAAAGCTTAATTAGTCTACTGTGGTTACCTACCTACCTACATGCTCATACTGACATTCATTTTATCAGTTCTGAGGTTATCCATCATCACTTCAGTGGGCTTCCAAGCACCTTCTAATTTAGCAAAACTGCAAAACATAGCAACAACTTTAAATTGATCTGCAGACTCTAAAGTGAAAAAAATCTCTGGCAGGCTCTCTAACTGGAAGCTGAATAAATCTGCTGAAGCTTTAAAGACAAAAAACTCTACTGTAACATTCTGTTCCACACAACACTCCCACTCCCTCGCATGTGCCTATCAGTAGTATCATTTTTATAGTGATATTTTCTCTGGAGAGAACTAGAAAAGTACCAGCTGTTTCCTCCGTTCTAACAATGTAAGAGTAATTTCCTAACAATAAATCCCTCACTGACTGGCAGAAAGCAAATAAACTTGGCAGCTCTGGACCTAATATTTGGACTGGAAAAGCAAAAAATTCTATATATTTCAAGAAATGTCTAACATTTTCTTTGAAAAGAGTTCCCTCTCCATCAAAATTGTTTTTGTTCCTTTACATTTTCTAGAAAGGTGGAGGGCAATGGATGGGTGGTATTTGGTTTGGTGGGATTTTTTTTTTTGTTTTTTATCTGATTCCATAGCTTTTTTTGGCAAAGGTGACTTTTACACTAAGCCAGCATCTGAATGTCATTACTGGAATCCACTCTAGTACATGTGTACCTACATATTATGTATTCCCCAGAAAGTGTTCTGATAGGAACAATGCCTCTGTCCACTTCCATGGTATTTTTGTAATAAGGAGGTTTGATATTTAAACAGTGTGAATTCCAGAAGTGTTAGTTAGAATGCAGGTACTGGATTGCTCACTCCACCGAACTATCTTTAAATCTATAAAGTCCTCTGTTTATTGCAAGTTATTATA
Source organism: Lanius collurio (assembly GCA_020086605.1). Classification (NCBI taxonomy): domain Eukaryota; kingdom Metazoa; phylum Chordata; class Aves; order Passeriformes; family Laniidae; genus Lanius; species Lanius collurio. The sequence continues at coordinate 34,212,298 of JACBWW010000005.1, forward strand.
AGAGTTCACCTGTTTTGTTCTTCACTTCTCTGGAAATAGGTTGTGACTACTCCACATCAACTTTTCAGCTGGCTATCTCCTTTCTTGCATGATCAAAAATAGCTCATGCACCATAGTAGCTGCATTGGAAACAAGAACCTGAAAACTTCACAGAATCACAGAATCATTGAATTTGAAAGGAACTCTTGACATTATCTAATTTAGTCTTCCCTGTTCAAAGCAGGGTCAACCAGCTAGAGCAAGTTGCTCAGGATGTTATCTAGTCCAGTTTTCAATGTTCCCAATGATGGACACACCACATTTTGACTATGAAGAGGCTGGATTCTGTTCACTTTTAGCTTTGCATCCTTCTGTATGCAAAAAATGAACAAAACAATAATTCATTAAACTGATATAAAAATATGGAGAATAAGCACAAATAATTATGGAGAAATAAATCTCACAATCTATATCTTCAGGGTAAATAACTTTTTACTCAGCTGCAAAACACCTAAAAGTACCATTTCTGCCTTGTGCCCATGTGAGCATGTGTGCATGCATGCATGTGCACATGCACGCACATAAATATTGACCTACCTTTCTATTTGAATGCATTTAGATACATATGGTTCATTTATAAGAGTTTTCTAAGAACAAATACACTGGAATTAAATGAAAAAATAAAGTTTTAGACCTGAAGAAGATCATGAGTGAGAGAATTCATGGTTGTACTAAAACCTCATGATTAAGCTGCAGTTCAAATGTTGTACGTTATGTGACTGGGAGCTAATCTTTAACCTCGCAAACCTTTAGTGTTATCAATCCACTTGCCCATGAAAATGAGCCAAAAATAAACCCAGTCAACCATCTATGCTCTGTCATTTCTTCCTCAAATGTTTAGGTCAACTTTAATATATTGTATCAACAGAGAATGCCTGTATGTGTTATCTAGCAGAGGCACACTGGTCCTATCTGTTGGCCCAAAAGATTTTCAAGAAGGTTTCATCTTGGTTATTATATCTGGACTGAAAATACTGCCCATTACAGACTGGACAGTAAAGACATAAACAGTGGGCAAGTTAAGAGATAGATACCTAAAGCAGAGATGTACTTTGCAAGTGAACCTGAACCATCTGAATTGTGCTAATTATGTAGGTTGCCTCTCCAAAAGAAATCTAGTAGCTCTGGACAGTGTAAAAAAAAAAAAAAAACCCATCCCTTTTCCTTTTAAAAAATATATTATTATGCTAATTATACCTGCCAGAAGCAGACTTTTAATATAATACCATGTGGCAGAATTTGAAATTAGGTGTGTATGACTCTTAATGATATAAAAGTGCCGCTAATTTCATCTGACAACTAAATCTGTAAATTATAAAATCTTTTGGCTTGGTGATCACATCAGCCCTAAGGAGCTACCATTTAAAAGAGATTATATATATTGCCAACAACTGTTTCTAAAGCTGTTGACAGAAAGATAATGCATGATCTAATATCCAAAGGTTTATCTCAAAATGTGATCAAGGTAATGTTTTTGATCCCTTTTCACCTGGGTAATGTTACAACTAATGTGGTTGATCAGAAAATGTGGTTAATGCAAGCTTAAAAAATGATTTCCCAAACTTCGTCTACTGAGCCATTCTGTATTCAAGGCTACTTAGTGTGCTGATAATGCTTTCTCATCATAGTTAGGAATATTACCTTTGTTTCTAAACAGCAGGACTAATCCAACTTTTAAATAGATAGCAAGAACAAATTGAGTAGGGAGCTCAGTAATGTTTGAAGCAAAATAAACTGGCTTCTATTTGATAAAATTATTACCTGGAAGGTAGGATATATAAATTTGATGTAATGGAGACATAAACAGGGAAGATTTTAATATCTGCACATAACCTTTAGGAATATTTATACACAATATTAGAGAAGCACCTTAAAGTATGTTTTTCTCTCTAGAGCCTAACCAGATAAATTGAAGCCAGCTACAATTTTCCAGTAATTTGTGTTTCATAACTAGTTCTCCTCTCATAGTGATAACAGGAAAATTCTTCTTGACTTGATCTGCTAGTGAGGCTACACCTCTCCACAAAGTCATAATTCTTCAGGTATAAATTCCATAGGGTATTGGACCAGACTAATGGTGCCTGACACTAAGGGATCTCCATAGCCAATCTAGCATGGCATTTAAGGATTCTCCTTGTCAGAAGTCCCCATGGACTGTACACAAAAGGCAGAAATGGTGAGAAGGAATAGTAGCTAATCTAATGCTTCTGCACGCTGGCATTGCCCAGCTCAGGCATTGCACTCCAGGGCTCTTACAGTAAAGGCACTTCAGAGACTCTCCAATGTGGCTTTTTTGGACCAGTCTTAAGCCTAAAACCTTTAATCCAAAGTAGGTCTGTATATTTTTTTTTTTAATATTTGGAAAGTGCTGGCTGAATTTCCCATCTCTGCTTTTCCCTGAATTGAATGCCATCAAGAACAAATGAAACCTGACTTCACAATAAAGTACATGTATATAGCTTGGCAATGGAATTTTTTGCTCAAGTGTTAACCTCTAATTTGCATATTTGGTTATTTTTAACAATAAATACTTAATGCCAAAAGTGGCCAAAACAATTTTATTCTATAAAAAAAGCTTCTGTTGCATCTTTCTTTGAGACAGACAGACCTAGTATCATTCAGCCTCGCACAGCTGTGAATAGAGAAATACAGTTGAGAGAAATTTAATCTACACAAGTACATGTTCCCTCTTTCTTGGTTCCTCATATTCTTGCTACAAATCTACAGATGGATTTAATTTCAACTAGGCAGCAGTAGGCAGAAACTGGCAAGCACTTCAGTCAAGGGAATTGTCTTTGTTTTTGTCAGCCTTTGACCATATTTTACATTACTAAATCATACTGTACTTCACATAACTACTGTGTGCACAGTAGTCTTTTTTTCCTCTTTTGCTTCCAAAGCAATCAAACCATGTGTAAGAAAACCAGAAAACGGAACACATTCTTATATCTAACCTGAAACTCTTGTACATGTGTCATCTCCCTTTTCAGAAATCAGATTTAAATTCCAGATACCTTTAAATGTGTTTTCCTAATAACATTCTTTGCTTCTGAAGATTGATTGTTCAGCAGTAATTCAAATTTTCCCTTTTGGTACTTTCAGTCTACCCTGTGGACTTTAAAAATTCTAGTAGTACAGTGAGCTTTCAATAAAATTTATTATCCTTTTTTAGGCTATGTATAAATATCTTAAATAAAACTTTGGAATCAACATCAAAGCACTAAAATATGTCATCTGTTCTCTCCAGCTTTTCCATATTTTATGTGTTTGATGTTAATAGGAATGTGATATTGAAGCTTAATAAATGTATGGCAAAGGGAAAAGTAAATGTCAATAAGCTTCATTGAACCCTTTTATTAAATGCTTGTTATGTAAAAAGATCTCTTAAAGGTAAGAGGTGCTGTAAATCCTCTGTGCCACCATTATGTAGTTTTCAAGTTACAAATATATTTATAATCCTCTATAGAATATGTTGAAGAAAGAAGTTATTCATATATATTATTAAAAATCATTAATATATTAATATTGACCTTATTGCTGAAAGCTCTTTCGGTTATCTGCTTCTGACAGCTTTAAATAGTACATGCAGTATGTGCACAGTTAATAAACCTATCCTAAAAGAAAGGATGTTTTACTTTTTCTGTTTTGTTAAATCAAAGTATGCAATAATTGAAACATTTTCTACTCTTATTCTTTATATTTACAGTTAAATTCTAAGAGCTTTCTTAAAGAATATGGTTTCTCTATATTAAACTTCTGCACTATACACATGAGCTGTGTATTAAGAAACTTTTTCTCTACATCATCTGTATGGAAAAATACTAACCCTCATGCAATAACTGTTCTTAGGACTAGGATTCAGTTTTCTCTTCTAGGAGAGACTGCTGCAGCAGACATGGATTATGCCATCAGCCTCTGTAAGTGAGAGTCAGGTCACTAGGAAAATTATTCCTGGGGCTGTAAACTCCATCCTTATGGTTCCTTCCCTCCATGGTTCTAATTCAAGTCATTTGGTAGGGTAGCATCTGCAGGGAATCAGTTACCCTGTTCACAGGACCCAACTCCTCCAAATGTCAGGTGGCTCTGGCTTAAAGGGTATTGGGCTCACAGCAGCCAGAGAAATGTTTCATTTCACACTTTGGAAAGCACTATAAATAGTAACAGCTGAGTAACTCTCACTGCCTGCTGTGAAGCTCTTGGTGAGGTCCCCTCAGCAGTAAAGGTAAGAGGTACACCAAGAACCAAGGCTCACACACAAGCATCCACCTTCTCCCCTCAGTGCTGCTCACCTCAGTGCCACACTGGGCCCCATCAGCTTCAGTGAATCCAGCCCAAGGTTTGAAGTCACAGCAGCTGGAGGGCTGCTTTGGCAAGCATGCTGGATAACAGTTCCCTCGGTGATGTACACCAGATGTACAGATGCTGTAACTTTGAAACAGCATGTGTAGAGTTTCCCCTTCCACACTTCAACTTAGCTAGTGTAGGGCTTTGTTTTGTGATCAGTCAGTAACTTCTGGAAGCACTAGATTGCCCTCTTCCCCACTTCCCTCATTCCACTTTGCATTACTCATTTATTTTCAGTATCTGCAAAATAAATGCAGGTAATCTAGGGCCTACCTTCTCCAAACAGTCTTATTTCTGTCAAATAGTCTTATTTCTGTCTATTATATGACCAAATTCTCCTTACAGCTGGAGCTTAAATCTCAAATGGAATTATCTGAGGTCCAAATTAGGGGAAAGTATAATTTTTTTAGAATGTCATTTATAAATCTGTGTTCTGTCCTTCTATAGAAAAGGTTATCTGTGCATAATCATTCCCTGTAGCAAAGCCAAAACTATGAAACACTCAAATATGGCTCCCTGTTTCATGAACAGCTAAATGGCTTCAGCTTTGCCAGGGGGCACCTCTGCAAACAGCAGTTACCATGCGAGCACCCAGGCAATTCACACCTTCTTAGTTTTCCCTAAGTCCTTTTTTTGAAAGTAAAAATTCATGGTGTTTTCCCTGGTCTGTTAATAATCTTATCCTTCAAATCAAAGTGGAGCATTAAGAGAGGCCTCTTACAATTCCTAATGCACCTGACTAGTCCTCAGAGCAGTCCTTCCATCCTCCATGAGTTTATGGATGAGTAGATTGGTATGATTAGCTGTTCTTAACTGCCAGAGAGAGCATTTTAAATTCAGATTTAGCAACAATGCAATAATTAGACTTTGATTCCCATGAATTTTAGTAGCTATGAAATTTCAGGCCATGTATAAAGAAAGAATTAAACACTTAAAGGAGAATTCAGGTGAACTTTAATTGCACAAAAGGCCGATTCTGAAAGCTACCACTGCCTGAGCCCTGAAAATCATCCACACTTTGAACCAGCTGCCTGACTCAAGTCCTGCAGAGCTCAGAGCAGAGCTACAGAGCTGCCTCTGCTGCTCCCCACCAGGACCTTGATCCTGACAAGAATGAACAGCTTGGTGTCCTTCTCTCAGCTCTGTTAGCTGAGAAGCCAGGTATCCTGCTGCCTTTTTCTAGAAGGGCTTTCCAGGAAAAGGGAAGTCACATCTCATAGAATGGTAGAATCATAAAATCATTAAGGTTGGAAAAGACCTCTGAGAACTGCAAGTTCAACCATTGAGCTAACACTGCTAAGTCCACCACTAAACCATGTCCCTAAGCACTACATCCACACTTCTAGGGACAGTGATTTCACCACTTCCCTGGGCAGCCTGCTCCAATGGTTGATCGCTCCTTTAGTGAAGAAATTTTCCAATATCAAATTTAAACCTTCCCTGGCAGAAACTGAGGCTGTTTCCACTTGTGTCCACTTGTTACCTGGAAGAAGAGAAGAGCAAGCACTGTTTCATAATCACTTTCTTTTAAAACATGACCAAGTTGTGCTCTTTCATTCCTTAACTCCAGTCATAAATGGTTAACACACACAGAATTCTAAGCAATGAAGCATTTATTGGTTCTCACCTTTTGGATGCAGCAATTCTCTCCCGTCTCTAGGGAAAGTAAGTGAAAGCAGTGGTGTCGCAGTAGGACACGGAAAGCACACGCGTGTTCACACAGATGAAGGTGAGGGTGAAAAGAGGAAGTTTATTATCTGACTCCACTACTTATAGTTTTACAAAAGAGACAGGGCATTGGAGGGAGAAAGGGCCACCTCTCCCATGGCACTGGACAGGTTACCAATCCATCATGCCTTCTCCACCTCTATGAAGGAATGCAAACAACTAGATGTTTACAGAACAAAGCATGGGAAAGCGTGTAACTAGAATGTAAATATCAGAAGGCTAAAAGATTCTAGAAACCAGGGCGACACAGTGGTGGAACACAACACTGTTAGGCCATTCTTTTCAGCTGTTGCTAGAGATTCATTCATACATTCACTTGTGGGGATGTGACTAGCATGAAGCACATGAACAACTCTTGGGCCCCGAGCAGAATTCCCAGTTCTCAGGTAAATGCCCAGCTGAATTGCTTGCCTTAGCCCCCTCTGTAAATCTGCATGTTCTAAACAGATTCCTCAACATGAACAGGAAGACTGAATCACATAATTTTATTTTCTTCATATATGACGGTGCATTTCTACTTTTTGTTCACTGTGATTTATTGTGAAAAAAATATAAAAATCCAAACTACAAAATCTGCACCTATAGTCAGGAAAAGCTCCTGGGCCATCAGTTGTTCCTGGACAGAGCTACTTACCTGCAAGAGTCTGAAAATCTTCAAGATTCAGGATTTCTCCCCCTACATTTTTCTAAAATCTATCTCTAGCCTTGGTTGGCTGCCTGGTTTGTGCCAAGTTGTGGTGCATCATTCTCCCTATGCACACTCCAAGTGTTGGATCTTGGGGCATACTGTCTTCTTGCGACACTATCACGACACGGTGAGGTTGTGGGAGCTTACATTTCCTTTCTGTTTTAGTCTAGAATGATTACAAACTTCTCTGCAGTAAAATCCCAGTTTTCTCCCACATTATCCTTCTGTGTCCTAGCTAAAGTTTTGGTTCCTGTAGCATGTCATAATATCAGCAAACAAGTATAGCTTTTTCAGTCATTGATTGATGATTCTAGAGGTTAACTTGAAGGACTGCACTGGGGCCTGCCTGTCAGAAGCTGTGCTCTGAGCATTTTCTGAAAATCAGATGTCTCAGTCTCTGACTATATCTCTGCTTTTCCATTTTTTTGAGCTTAGCTTGACTGGCATGGGTGAAATCTCAGACTCCCCAAAGTCAGCAGTAGTTCTGCCATTGATTTTGAATTGTCATATAAATCTTTGTCACGAGCATACAAAGCCAATGGAAAAGTCAGAATATCGTGGCTGCCTATCCTACATTCTCAGACTTTCTGTTCCAGTAATGTGTATTGAAGTTTGATTCCATTGTGATTGATATTGAACTTCAAAATGAAGGTAACTGTGAGAAACAGTGAAAATTGACAAGTGAGATGGTGTCAGGGAGATCAGAATATAAGCAGAAAAGTCTTTTAACCTATTTTCTCTGAGAAGTTGTCACTGTTTCCAATTTAGACTGTTTGCCTACTACTTTCTATTAACTTTGAACTAAATAGTTTTCTAATTTAGCAGATTGCCTTGGAGCCTCCTACTGGCTTTCTAGTAAGCTTGATCTTTTATTAGCTGCAGTACTTTGTGATATTCATTATACATTCATTTAAATTTACATTTTTAGATTTCAGAAGTACATTCATATTAGCATTCTTTTTTACTAGCAAATGGTAGAATGATTAACATAGAACATTTGATCTCATTAATAGAATTCATGTTTGGTCTTTTGAGGCAAAGATCATTAAAAAAAAAAGCAGTGAAAAAAACAGTAAAATATTACTCTCTTGATATGTTCAAGGCACTTTGGTTGGTGTATTCTTTTATGTTGCTTTATGTTCATTTTACCAGAAATGCATCCTTATCTACCCTTTCATATTAATACAATTTTTTATTCTACAAGAATTGATAGTTTGAATGTAAAAGTAGTAACACTTCATAGAGTGTTCTAAAGTTAAAACCCAGGATTTTTTCCTTGCTAAGGTTGTACCATGTTTCCTCCTGTAAAATTCTATTAAGAAGCCAATTTCTTCAACAAAGACCTAGAGGAATATACTGAGCCAAGTGAATTTTTACAAAACATACAGTCTCTCTCCCATGCAGGCAATTGCTTTTCATTTGGGAGATGAGGGGAATCTGCTCCTCAGCAGTTAGTGTTTGAATCCAGGAGGGAAATGGACAGCACCCTCCTGGTTTCTCAGCAGGCATTAGATAGATACATAATCTCAGGTTAGGTAAGGCAGGCAAAGGAAATCCTCAGTACGGTTGCTAAAGCTGGGTTAAATGCAAATGGTGAAGCAAAGTGCTTTTTGAGGCAATTCACCTGCTGAAGGTGCTGGTGGATATAACCAGGCTGTGCCCAGGACAGTGGTCATCTTACACAGGCCAAATGCTTGCCAAAAAGCTCTATGGGTATGTAAAACGTCCCTGTCCTGAGGTGTAACTCCGGCACTGGCAGTGAAATGACTGCCAGAATGTGCTCAGCAAGTTCTGTGCAGGGTCTGGCAGGTTAACTCCCACTGTGCTGGCAGAAGCCTGGGTGAGCTGACAGGGAGTGCACTGAGCAGCACTGAGGCGCTGCATCCCAGCATTGGCTTCGGAGACAGGAACCTCTGGCAGCAGAAAGGGAGCAGGGACCCACGGGGGAAATGACATCAACTACCAGAGTTGTTTCAGTAGCCTAGGACTGCCTGTGGCCTTACACATTAATTAGTGTTACTCCTGTATTTTCTGAGTGGTAGATTTTCAAAGAAAATTACATGTGAAAAAGAATCCTTTAGTTTTTAATATAAGGAAATTATTTGGCTGACATGATTCCCTACTCTTGTCTGCATGAGGAACTACCACAGCAGCTGGGCAGTCTTAAAAGAGACTGTAGAGCAAACTAATGGAGCTTGGAGCTGTTCACTGGGCTCACTGGCACATAATTCTTCAGCCAGCTACTCTGATGGTCAGTTCCTCTAAGAGAAACCACGGATGGAGGGGCACCAGGGGTGTTTTCAGAAATGAATACAGAAAGAAAAAGAATTAAAACTTCAAAATACACTTTGGCATGTGCAGCAGCACCCTCTCTACAGTCTAGGGTGCCCAACTAAGTATGTATGGATGGGGAATTAGTTTTCCCTTTGTTCCCGACTGAAAAATAAAAGGATTTCAACTTTTGCACTAGGAAGAAAGTCTGAATTTATTAAGTAAAAGATCTTCATAAAGTCCTCCTCTATGGAGGCAACAGATTATTCTGCTGTTAGATCAGCCCACGCTGGTCTGAAAAAATCCAATTTTTGAGTTTGAGGAATAATACAGAAGGGAATTGACTCTGGAAATCCAGATTCTTCAACCAAGGTGCTCCGCAGACCGAATAAGGCACCTCTTTGTTCTGTGAGAGAACTCTGCTACAGGTTACAGCCTCATATTAAGCTTTCTGTTTTGACAGACGCTGCTAAAGCTAAAACAGAGCTTCACAACTAAACTCTTCCTGATAAAATTCATTATTAATACAGATTTTGAAACATTTTATTATTTGCCGTTTGGTCTGAAATGTGATGGTCAAAAGCAGAACAGCTGCTGCTAGCAGTTACATTTAACAATTCGCTTTACCACCTCTGCTAGTAAAAAGAAAAATAAAATATAAAGCCAAAAAACACCCACCCTCTTACCTTAGGAAAAGTAATTGACAAAAAATATCCAGCTTCACCTGAAACTGCAAAGAGAGGGGTTGAATCATGTGATTACACACTGGAATTTGTATTTTTTTGAAAGACTGAATATTTTAGGGGGTTGTTTACTTTAACCTATAAGAAACATTGCCATTTCTTGCTCTCATAAATCTTCTGTGTTTTAATAATGGCTGAAAGACATCTCAGCCCTGCACTGAGACTAAAAGTCATCAGCTGGGTACTTGGTTAGCTAGTACTCAGGTAGCTGCTCTGCTATTTGGTTTGTTTCCACGCTGCTGTAGAAAAAAGGTGCCTTTAGGGCTTCAGTTCTAAACTGTGGAGTGGGCCAGCTTGGTGAAAACCTGTTTCTATTTTCTGTCTCCAGACTCTCCTCATACTGTGCCAAAAGGCGTGTTCCATTGTTAAATGTCAAATGGCTAGGCATGCCCCTGGATTTTTCATGGCATTAAGTGCATTTTGAATTATATTGTTTGTTGCAAGGTGTTTTGAACCATGATAGTGCCCCAGCCAAACCATCTGTAGCTATGCCTGGAATTACCCTCATCAACTTCATCCAGCCATCCACCTTCAGGTGTAGCAGATCAGCTCCTGGAGGGTTTTTAAGCCCAGTCAGGAGGGTCAGAGAAAAGAGGAGAGAGGTGGGGTAGGCTTATATCTGCCCTCTCCTGTCTGGTTGTTTGGATTTCCTGGACTAACTTGGCTGCTGATCACTGGATGGGTTCTGTTGCTGCCATCTTCTTGACTCTGCTTGCCTGGATCTGAAGCAGCAAGGACTGAAAGGTAAACTGTGCTAAATTAGAAAAGAATTGGGGAAGAAGAAGCTGAAAAACTAAGTATCGAGACAGGAAGGAATAGATAAAAAAGGACTGTGCTGCATGAGACTAAAACCAATCTTATTTTCTGAAAAGTGCATGCAGAGCTCTTGTACAAAGTAAAGGGACCAATCAAGCAAGGTGTGATCTCATGCACTGCAGTTGCAAAATGTATATGTGCTGTTTTATGGATGAGGTGGTAAATGTATAAGTACTATGTTAGGTAGGAGTCCTGTGTTAAGTAAGCATAAATGAGTAAAATGTGTATGTACTGTGTTAGGTGAAAATAGAGTGTATAAGTAGAATAACTTGTGTAAGCAGTACAAGATAAGAGAGTAAGATGTGTAAGCTGTAAGTTATGTAGCAGTAAGTGAACTGTGTAGGTTATGTAAAAGTAGGTAGAATATATAAGTAAGCAAAATATACAAGATAGGTATTAGGTAGGTATAAAGTAAAAATTGGAATATGTGTGAGCTCACACATGATGCCCAAAGATGTCATGCATATTTTAGAGAATTTTAAAGCTTCTGCATAATCATAATGATTTGTTGAACAGAAGTTATGAGTTCCTGCAATTGTTTTTAACCAGGATAAGCAGACAATTGGAGGGTTTTTTTTCACAGTCCCTTTTATTGTAATTGTCTTTTGAGCTTCTTTTATTGGTCAAACCAGATGCATACTGTAGAATAGATTAAAATAAATAGCTTTTCAGCTAAAATTACTTTATCACCCATGGTTTCAGTTTTGTAAGCTACAGTTTTTGCAGCTGCTTTAAATGAATACTCAATTTCTTCATGAGAAATTATGAATACTTATCAGCAGTATTTTTTTCTAAATGAAGCTAAATAATTCTTTTTTGATGAACAGCAGATTTGCTCCAAAATAAGAAGAGCTGAGACTATCCTCTAAATTAAGTTAAATCTAGTAAAGCATGCAGGTCAAAAAAGTTGGGTGGAATTATCAAAAATATCAGGTTTTTTTTTTTCACCAATTCTTAAGAAATAAATGCATTCTGACTTGAATATTTTAATTGATCTATTATTTGAAAGAATAAAGGTTTCAAAAAACTTTCTATAAAAAAAACCCACAAAATTAATAAAATACTTCTATAGAATTTTTTTTGTTTATTTCAAATTATATATTACTTTCTTTTTCATCTTATACAACTTTTCATTTCAATCAAACCCAGTCTAGTTTTTATCTAGCAGAAAAGAAATCTCCCCTTGTTTCTAATTTTAACTTTAGCAACTGTCCCTGAATATGTATTTTCTTTCATTTTTAAGCACGAATGACCCTGAATATCTCTGAGATATTGCTATATATTTATGGGGGAAACTATGTATATATTATAAAGCTATAATTCATAAAACTATAGATTTTTTTTTGCACAGTAAGAATACTTTTTGAATTCACTACACTGGGGTTTTTTTCTGCAGCATGTCATTGAACTGCAACTACTTTATTCCAAAATGCACTGTCAGCTGTTTAAAATAGAAAAATACAAGAGAAATGATTTTTACTTTTGGTGACATGAATGAGGCATCATAATCAAAGTGAAAATTTGTGTATAAAGAATTTGTGTAGGCAACTGGATCTATGAGACACTAGTCATTTGTATACCAACCTTTATTCAGGATTGCATTCCAACTATGCCTTGGAAATAGATAATTATTATGCCAATGTAGTTACTTCTTCCTTGAGAATGTGGTAGAAGCAATAATGATACTAAGCTATTTCATAAAGAAGCATGTGCTTCAGGGAGAAATAGTTCATATTTTTATATATCCTAAAAGGAATTGATGCACGTAACAGGAGAAATGTTGTAGAGTCCCAATTTTTAAAATTATGATTATTAAAATCTGACCAATATATAATGAATTTTAATTTTGTGCAAGAAAGGAATTGCACTGTTGTGTCTACTGTGTCATCAATGTACATTGTTCCAAAAGCATACCAGCATCTATCAGGGATTAGTTAAAGGTTTGTGTCCAATACGAAAATTCCAATATAATCCAAACTGTTCCAGATTATAGTAAATTTCATAACTGAAGTGACCAGAGAAGCCAACAGGAAACCCCGTTTACTCCAGTTTTTATTTTGCTTAGCAGGATAGGTTCAATATGCTGGTTATGAACCTCCAAATTATCATCTGTAGCATTTTCTATGAGCTGAACAACGTCATGCACTATTTATAAAGGGAAAGAGTTCAGAAAAAATGTTTCTTCCCCTTTAAATTAATGGAGGTCAAAATTTTCCTAAGTAACTCTTCAAGAGTTTATCTCTACAATCTCCTGTCTGCCTTCAGTCAAAACATTTGTTAGCTTCCACTGGCAGATACCCAGGGGTAGGTGTGTGGTCTGAAAATCTGCTGGAGTGGAGTTTGCAGCAACATAAATTGCCTGTTGTTTCCTTTCCCTGTAAGGGCTTGAAAAAAAAGAGAGCTTGGCTTGAAAACTTGGACTAGAAATGCCTGAGCGTACCCTGAGTACAACTGGAGAATAGGAACGTGCACAGAAGCGCCTCCCCTGCAGAGCCCTGGCCATGCTGAGAGGTGATATTTCTCTTAGCAGAAGATTGATGAAAAATGTGTCATACTCTAACCAGACCTCCAAATTGAAGAGGTCATTCTTAGGGAAGAAGGGGAGATATTCATCTGTTATGCTTCAATATATATTAGGTGGATAATATCTGTGCCAGGAGTACTCAGTGTAGCTCACATGTTTGTACTGGGTTCTTGGAAAAAGATTGATGTTAAATGACCTAAGCTGTACTTTAATCCCATAAATGGTTGTGCCTATTACATGCAACTTTCTCAGAAACAGCTTGCATCCCTGAGCCTTGTTTGCATATGCGTTTCTTTTCCTTTCTTCCCCCTTTGTTTTTTGTAGGTCTTTTTCATTCTGTTGCTATTATAACAAAAGGTTTGAGTATAAGCATCTTTCTCTGATATATAGCACATGCTAAATTTTATCTCATATTATTAGCTACAATATATTATAACTCAAACAAATGTAATTCCTGTTGAAATAACATGTGGCATCTTCAACAACACCACATTTTCCAATAGGTTTTTTTCAACCACATAAAATTGAAACTTTATTATTCCAGCTCTTATTACAGAAATACTTTCTAGCTACTTAAAATATGTTAATTTCCTACCATATTCATGACAGACCATAAATCAGATGAGTTCCTCAAACTGACCCTGGTATTTCTGGCTCCAAGAGTCTGTCAATCAATCACAAACCCACATTCTCTGATGAACATTATTATAATAAGTGATAACTTTAATGCATACTTATTTACCTCAAAGTAATATGGGAGCACCTGAAGCCAGGCTAATATTCAATGAGCTGTTGTACAAAATGGGAGCAAACAAAAACCTTGCCTCTTAAAATCTAAGGCTATAAATCAGAAATGCATTTAAGTGTCTAGGAACATTTTTCTCTTCAGAAAAGCACTTAGACAAATAATTTCACCATGTAAAAGTAGGTTCTTATAAAGGAATTATTTCCAGATTATTTCTGTATTAAATCTCTGGAAATATAAATCTTAGATAAAATCTTAATTTTTCTTGCACTGTTGGAATAGTAATAATTCCTTTATTATTTTACCATGTTCCCTGTCTCTGTAAAAGGTACATGCATTTGAAAAAATTTAATGTAAGAGGTAAATGATGTCATGTCTGCCATGTTGCTTATTGTTATGAAAATTCCTGATAATTCACAATGCAGACTGAAGTACAGATCACTTCATTTACATTAACCTATTCAGCTTCTTGATGAATAAAATTTTAAAGGTATAGTGCTAATCCTCTTATTCTATAAGCCACAAAAATTATTTATTGCCAATTTAGTGTCACTTGACACAGTATTTTTTTTGTTTTTTCCTGTAAGGTCCATCACTTGATAAACTATATTCCTTTCAATGAAGATTTAATTATTTTTGTATTAATTATATCATGGCATTATTCTGCTGAAGAACTTCACTGCACATTTATATTTTTATGTGACTAAACATTTGCATTTAATAGCTTTTGAAAGGCAAGTTCATGGCTACTCTAATTAATAACAATGATATAGTGTGGATTTTATAGCAAATTAACTGTCCAGCAACAAGGCTGAACAACAATAACATAAAAGTTATGGTTTGTGCTTCATTCCAAAACTAACTTAGAAGAAATAGATTACAAATATAGAACATTAAATTATTCTTCCATAAATTAAGCCTGCTCCTCATTTACAAATTTATATCAAAAGTATCTTAGTTAAAAACCACTCTAAGTATTAGTTACAGAATACAGAAATAGGAGAGCAGAACAGCAGTGTTTCCTTACTTGTTTAAAAATACTAATCATATCATTTATGTCATTTTTATCCTTTCATGGAACATGTGCCTATAAACACTCATTGTTTTCTCAGAACAGCTTACAACAGTTTGTAATCCCTTTGTAGCACTTCTGCAAACTAGAATTCCTATGTTGACCAAAAGAATTCAGTACCACAGAATGAGCCTCTCTCAGTATTTTCTAGCGTATTCAGCAAATTTTTACTTCTAAATACTAAACATTGACGAGTTACTTTTGTATTTTGTATTCAAAGCTTTTAAAAGTGGAAACTACTGAGTTAAAAGGCCCAAACCAGCCTAATTCCTACTCACACAGAGGCAGAGACATTCTGAGTATGCACATTTCTTCCTCCTACTCCTTTCCATCTTGTTGTGAGAGAAAATGGAAATGGTGTCTAAGGTCTTGACTAATGGAAAAAGAAGCAGGGAAATCCCAGGATAAATCCCAGTTGCTATGAGTAAAGCAAGAAGAACTCACCTATCAGGTGATTTCAGGGCATTGTCTCCTGACACCTTCGTCAGAGAGAGGGACTGAGCTGGGACATCCCAAGGGTGACAGGAAATTGCAGCTTGAGAAAGCAGTTGTTAAGCAGTTGGTACATAGATGCAGACTGTGATGACTTCACACATCTTTGTGTTTTCAAACAGACTTGATCAAATATATACTTTGAATTATTTTGCTTTAGTTTGCTGTAACAATGCAAAACTCTACTTTACATGATATACCAAGCCATTTTTGCTATTCTAAATTGATGAAACTCCTCATTAAGTAATTTTATTATTATAGACTATTTTGCTGGTGCAACACGAGGAGGAACACAACAGATTTAAGTCATAAAGCTTTCTTCATAATGTTTTTAACAGCTTTTGTTCCTTGAGGACATGAGGGTAAGGTGTTGCATATGTATGCAGTTTTGTTGCCAATAAAGATGAAATAAAATTAGTTTAAAACCTAGGGAATTCATAATTTTTATGGAACCCTTTTACTATTCAAAAAATACTACAGTAATATAATTTCTGTTCCTATTTATATTAATTGATGAACAGATTGTTTTATACGGGTCCTTTAAAAAATTTATTTTTCCAAAACTCATCCAAAGCAAAGAGGGAGGCAGATGGAATATGTTATAATTGTATGCTGCTCTGTAGTTTAAAAACAGTCTGTTGACAGAAACCCAGTAGGATTAACACATCTCCCCAAATTTGCAGAGACCCCACAAAACTGCTTTAAATGTAAGAAGAGGTCATGGTGGACTAAGCAGTATTTGTGATTTGGTGAGTAGTTCCAGATAAACCAAGAAGCTTGTGAAAACACTCAGATATTGAGCCTGGCACGGTAGATGTGTTTTTTACAAAGTCTGTTCTCCCTAAGGTCCCTCTGCAGAAGATGAAATAAGAATCTCCTTCCAAGGACTAACCTCAACTATCCAAGATCCTTTTCTGAATCTTGTGGCTTCTGACTCTCACAAAGACAGGGATAATACTCTCTTCCACTGAGAACTGTTCTATAAGGAGTCACTTGTCTATTTAATATTTAGATAGGAACTTACAAAGGGTCATTTGAGCAGGAAAGAACATCCCTGCTCAGAATACATTACCAGAAAGTGCTTTGGTCCCACAAAAACTAACTCATATTAATTTTAACTACTGAGTGTCCATAGTGACTTCAGTTGTACTACATGTGTCCTATTAAGCTGTGCAGCTGTCTGCACCTTTGCTGCAGGAAAGAAGAATCCGAGTTAGCTCTGCACACAGAATGGAGTAAAAGAAATATTTTATATTTTTAAAAATCAAATAGAATATAAAGTTTTTTTGTTATGATTTAAAATTATAAGTGGATGTTTCATCTCATTTTTTTCTCTCATAATCATCTTTTGAGGGTGGAGAAGCAGAAGCAGACAGTACTGAGACAGTTCAGTTAGAGCCTGGCAGGGAAGGGGCAGATGTGGTAGAGCACAGAACACGAGAAGTGACTGTGAGAGGAACTTGCCATCAGTGGTGGTAACCACCACTGAAATACAAGAAGCAGGAACCTATAACTAGGATTAAGCAAAGGCTAGTGAAATAAACAGATGAGAAAAGAGAAATAATGTTCTCTCCTGCTGGGTTTTATGGCATGGAGAGCACATAGCTCAAAGGTCTTGATTCATTGTAGACCAACACTATGAAAATGTCATACTTTTTTTGTTTTGGTGAGATTTTAAATTTTTCATTTTCAAAATGCTTTTTACTTGCAAAATGTTTTCATGGGAGTATCTGAAAAACATCTTGTTTTCCAGCAGTTTCTTCTGCAAGCATGTTTATCTGAAAATTGATGTTTTTTTGAGTGAGTTAGTTTGGTTTTATTTTTTGCTGGATAATTGTGGGTCTATTTTTGCTTAAAAATTTGTGTATCTTAAGTGAATATTCTTTCATAAGTTATCTTTTTGTGGGTTGTGAGAAATAAGTGCAATTTCAAGTGAAATATCATAACTGCATAAATTTTACACATACATATTTTAAAACGCCTAAGTACATGAGTGTTAGTCAAGAAAATAAAATGTCCTCAACAAGGTAAAATACATAGTTTAGGAAAGAATTCAGGATTTGTATAATAAAAATTTCCTGAACCCCACCTATGGAAAATGTATTAACTAAGAATTAATTTTCAACAATAATTGACCTTTAAGAGTATTTTTTCTTAAGAGAGTATTATTGTGCTGAAAAAGCAAAAACCCAAACAGAATAAAGAACGGTGCAGTACACAGGGACATTCTCAGATTAATACCTGGTGAAGAAGTAGACGTGTTCAGAATTTTTCTGTGCACCAAGGTTATCCATTTAACTGGTGTCTCTTTTACTATCTCAGAGCATGCATTTTCCACCCTGGAAGATTTCACACATGAATGGCAGTAACACATTCTGTAATTATCCTTCATCCTATGTCTTTGTCACAATGTGTAACGCTGCAGTTTTTCATTATTTGAAACAGGGCAGGAATTTAAAATGCTTCTAATAAATTTTAACCAAAACCTGGTTTTTTTCCCCAGAATTCTTAGATTCCATAGGAGTGTGTTTTAAGTAAGGGACCTGGAAGAGGAGAATTCATTAATAATATTATTGATTATTGTTTTAAGAAGCATGAGCAACAAAATTAATTAGTTCAGAATTGTTCTGAATTTTTTTTCAAACTAAAGGCTTCAGATTCAGTGGGTTAATAGACAAAATACAGAATTCACCACTTTGAAAATTTAGACAAGAAATTTTGAGCAATTACCAAGAAATAAAGTTCTTAGTGATACTTAAGCCAAATGCCTCTAATGATTTTTATGCTCTTATTGGCTCATCTAGGTGCACAGAGTAGATGCAAATCAATTTGTGGTAGCACATAGACATTTAATAATCTTTAATAAAATATATTTTTGACATGCTACTTAGAACTGGAACCAATACAGAAAATCAATAAAAAATATAGTGCCAACATCGTCACTTATAAATTTATGGTCTTTTCAAAAACAGATGATGATACGAATACAACATCATTTAATTTTCCACATAAAGTAATTTCTGTTATTTCTCTGTAAAGCACGATCACCTTCTTGTAGAAATACTTTGTAGCAGCTCAAGGTTTCACAACAGCTGTTCAATGGAAGATCTTTTACTACCCATTTTTTTGCAGACAAGATACAGGTGTTCCTGCAAAATTATTCCTGTGGGCAACATAAGGCCATTCAAGAATATAATTGCCAGAGGTGAGCAAGACCAGAAATGGCCTTCTGGACCAATTTCATGTGGGATAACTTCATGATCACTACTTTGCTTATTCCCCCTTTTCAGAACATGGAAGTTACATATAAATGTAGTTTGTTTCCTATCAGGTGCACCAGGGATGCTCAAGAATGGCTGGGCAGGGTCCCACAGCCAGGGCCCATCCTTCCACCAGGACTAAGATATTTAAAACCAGGAGCAAGTAAGTGAGCAGAGAAGTGTGTTCTCAGATCTGATGCATTCTCTCACTAGGACAGACTCTAGCACTGTCATCATCTGAAATATCTGCTGAGCTCCTTTAATCCTTTAACATCTTTCTGTTCCTTAGATCTACTAGCAAAGGCTATACAAAAGTGAGCCTACCAAACATGCTGAAGTTTGGTTTCCAGAGCTTCAGCATAACCTTCATCTGAAACAAGAGTGGCCCCTGGGCAGTGCTCCTCCAGCTTGCCAGTGACAGTTCCTTCTGTGATGAAAAGGCATCTATCATTCAGAGGCTGAGGATAAAAGACATAGCAAACTAGGAGTTTTTTCCATGTAGGTTCAGGCTGCTTTGTCTGGAAACAGAGAAAGAAAGGATAATTTTCACAAGGGAAGCACTATAAGCAGAGGCAGTAGATAAAACTGTCCCAGTAACAGAAGACCCTACCATTTAGCAAGAACCTCAGGATGACACTGTGCTGTGTGCCAACATCATTCTTGTCTCAGCAAATTGAAAAGGGCATAAAGGAATGTAACGATTTTCAGGATACCTCCTCTCTGTTGCTATAGCTCACTAAGGTAGCAGCTGCTACAGCAGTGGCAGCACTTCACCCTGCCTGGCCCTCTTCCCACCCCTGAAAGAAAGGAAGAAGGAAAATAACGATGTGCATAAAATTTGAAACTGGTCACAAAAATCAAAAGAAGGCAAATAGATCTTAAATGTGTCCTAAGCCATTCCTTTCAAATATGTGATGAGAATGAACAAAAAAGAAAACATTAAATTTTATCTGCACATGAATAGGTTTAAAAAATAAGTTGCAAGATACATGGGTTTTGAGAGACCAAATTAAGTAATACTTCAGTATAAGCACCACATCTCATAGGCTTGGGGACTTATAGAGAGCCTGGGCACAAAAAATTACTTTAATTGTTCCAAACACATAAATATAGTAAATATTTTTCCTAAATATTATCATTTTAATAAATGAATACTAATCTAGGTATCAATATTTTTACAGTATCAATGCAATGTGACTGCTCTTTCCTGGAATACATTTGATAGTCCAATACTTTAGGTTCAGTTTTGGACAGAGATAATGGTCTCCTTGTAATGCTGGCAGCAGGTATTAATAAATATCTATTCTTGCTCAGTTTTACAATGTTAGAGGAGTTATGTAGAAGATGCAATTGTCTCTGTTTAGTACTTTATCCCACCCTTGGGAAAGAAATTTTAGCACAAGACTCTAGCAAAGAAGTGCAGGCTTGTACCTGTTCTGTAAATAGCAACAGAAAAGCAAGGCTGTCATTCAGAGATTCTTTAGCAATTTATAAATTCATTTGAAATAAACCAAGAAAGTAGCTCAAACACAATAAGCCCTGCCCTTCCTCATTACCAAATATCCCAAATACTAATGCATTCTAAAGGAAGTGCCTTGATGCACCTCTCAGAGTCCAATAACAAAAATGCTTTTCAGTTTTAGAATTTCTTAAGCTTCAAAACTAAGCGGCATGAAAAACAAGTGTGCTTGTGAGCTGATGAAATATAGAGTAGGGTGGGCAATTAAGAAGAGAACCTTAAAAAGCACTTAGAGAGAAGCCATTTTCTACTCCCATTTTTAACTGTGTGACCCATGTTAGCTTCAGCAAATGAGAAGTGCATGAGTCTGAAAAGGGCACAGTTTGTCTTGCCATCTAAGCAGCAGATTGACTGCTCCTGAGAGCTCTTTTTCCTTTGCATAAGTACTTATTCAGGAAGGAGCAATGATTATTTCTGAAAAACTGTATCACTGCTATCAAGGAGTGTTTCAGCAGCCCTGATTTGAACAGCACATAGTGCAACAAACAATAATGGATTCCAGTCTTCTTTGGGATGTCCCTTTCCTCTGCATTTTTATTACAATAAGTACTATTTCAATCCATGAAGAAATTTACATTAATAATTAGATGGGCATCCAGTAGGTCTGTAACATCCTTCTGAAAGATTGTTTCAGTGTGAGCTTTCATTTCCTTTTAGTCAAAAAAACCAGATATTTTCTAAAATCTGCCTAATTGTTGCCATTCAGTATTTTTCAAAACATGGTGTGCAGTAAGGAGTACTTCTTGATCTTTATTATGCCACCATCAACTCTGTGAAAAGTGTGGAACTATGCCAGTATGAACCAGATGCATTGGCTTTTAATTTTATCAAGTAAATAGGAACCAGTTGACCTTTTCTGTGCCATAGTTCTATTAATATCATCTTTATTTATCTAAGCTTTCTCTGTAGCATTTAATTGCAATTGCACTGTGTTTTTACAGGCCACAGTACTTTCCTTCATAATTTATAGTGTTACTGAACAATTAAATGAACTGCACAGATTCTCTATATTTCATTGAAAATACATTCCCTTTTTTTAGTGAAGAGATACTGGAATACACTGTATATATCTCACAAAGAAGTTATTTTTAAGAAATATTTTGCCAGAAAATGTGGTTACTTTATAATGTTTTATGTGTTTATGAGTGCAATTTATTTTGCTGGAAGTAAGACCTGTTCCAAAACATTATAGGTATATTAAGGAATAAAAAATAACATGTGCCCTGACCAATGGATTATTTTTTTCCTTGGAAATGCTAATGCATATATATATTTGCCATGGTAACCAGACCATTTTAAATTTCACATACAGGCCTTCCCTCTCCTTGTTTCTGAATGTCTGAAAATATAATGAACCAATATAATGAACCAGGTTCACAGATGCTGAAGTTTTATAATGAAAGTCTTCTAAAAATGATTCCTGCAGTTTAGAACTGTCACAACGTGAAACTTCTCAAACAGTAAAAATGTCTGGAAGCAATTAGTCTGAAACCATTCATTGGTCCCAGATTCAAATGAGAAACCCTGGATCCAGTGGAAAGTCAAGATTCACATGTGTATTTTATCTCTGCTTATAATGGCACCAGTCTTGTGCATGTCCAACAGGTGATGAGCAGGCAGGGAGCTGGTGGTGTAACACTCCATTTAAGTAGTGTGTGGTAGTTTTCATTCTGTGTGAAGCAGATTGTCTGAAATGTCCTTTAGATGCTCATGACCAAAACACTAGTGAGTTCTTAAAATTATATGTTTTAAAAGATAGTAAAATACAAAATAAATCCAATTGCCTTTAATGTAAACTGTATCTCTTAGGAAAAACTGGGATTTCAACCTGTCATCAAGAAATATTGAGAAGCTTTATTTTTGGGCACATTAAACAAATCAGTCCATATACTTTAAACAGGATTTTTGTATCTTGTAATGAGAGCATAATCATAAAATTTCTAGCCTTTTTTTGTTGAACTATTGGTAAAATAAATGGTTTTTGTGAACAGAGATCAAGAATCCCTTCAGCTCTGTTTTCTAGAAATAAGCCTTGTCTTTTAAGTGTACTCATTTAAATTTCATTACAATTCCTTTTTACTTTGAAACTGTTATCATGATCTAGCCATACCTGGAACACAGATAACACTTCCAGTTCTGTTGAAATAAATTCACTCCACTTACACATAGCACATAGCTATGCTGTCTTCACAGGTAGACATAATTGGATTTATTTCTCTAAGAGTTTGTGTAATTAATCCATAAATGAACTGTCTTTTGAAACCTTCTAAACATATTAGAGGTTGAGCAACTGGAGTATATTTTTAAAAAAAAAATAAAGAAAAAAACAGGAAAACAGTGATTTCAGCCATTTACTGTTGAGGTTTAAAAGCCTACACATACCTGGAGCTGTGGGTGATTTTTCTGCTGAAGATAATGGGCCTGGGATTCAGGCAAACATATGTGTGCAACCTCTTTATTTCGTAAAGAGTGTATTCCTCTGCTCTACCCTAAAGGTGACAGTCAATAATAGCAATGATACTATGTTTTTTCAAATATTTACCCATCACATAAGTGCTGGGGCCCTGTAACAGTACTTAGGCCTTAGAGTAAGAGACACGCAGCTTACTGCCTGAGACCAATAGAGAAAGTACACGTTCCATCTATAACCAATAGAAACTGGGGCCCTAAGAGCCCTGTAACTGTACATAGGCCTTAGAGCAAGGGACACACAGTTTACCCACTTGAGACCAATAGAGAAAGTACACGTTCCACCTATAACCAATAGAAAGTATAAAGTATACACTTGGGGCCAATAGGGGAGTGACACGACCGCCTGGACGGGACCGGGAGAACTGTATAATTGGGTGTAATGTACAACAATAAACGGAGTATGTTAGATGCATCATATTGGTGTCGATTACTCCCCCCCGCTTCTGGCCGCGGCACATAAGTTCAGAAAACACTTTGCAAAATGGTGAAACCTTCTAACTCCTACTACCTTTCTATTCCACATCCACATCTTCTACTATTTGATGAAGTTCATCACATCGCTCACTAGTTTATTGGCATTTTTTTTCCTGCCTATCCTTCATTGATTGTATGTTCTATTTTCTGTTACTTTATTTTCCTATTTTTCCTTTTCATTTTTTTTTTCCTCAGCACTCTTACTAAATCTTTGCCACCCAGTTCTTTCAGTTTTTCATTTCCAAATCACAGCTGTCTAGGTCAGCCTGAAACAGGCATTAGCATCCTTCAACGTCCTTTAATTATTGTGCTGAAAGCAGGTTAGAAATCTTTGGACAAAATTGAGCAGTGTTTCAAATTATGAAGTGAGATCTGAATCTGGATTTAGATCAATGCAATGCACCTGCATCATATCTCTTCTACAGTGGTGTGAGAAATTACTGGCTCAAATTTGTGATGAATAAATGTAGCTCACAGCTTTGTTCTTGCTTGGGAGTATATAATGCAGCCCAGAGAGAAAGGCAGTTATATTCCTCCCTCTGCTGCCAGCTCCTTCCCAGTTCCACATTACAGAAATGAGAATACTTTTTAATTTTTACCACTGTAAACAAGATCTAGGTTGAATTTATAATTCCCACATTTTTTCAAACTCCCTTTCAGTATTTCATTTTCTTTCCTCTAAATTTAGAAGGGAAGTTTTATTCTAGCAGTATTTAAAGTGTTCATATGGGAGTTAGAATGGATAACAAGTTTAGGGAGTACATCTGTAAAATTCTCCTTAAGTGATTCCACTGGACCAAAGAGAGTAACTGCATCAAAAGGCACTTCCAACAGAATCTAAACTATTTCAGCTTCACAATTTCAGCTCTGCTTTAAATGTCAAGGATTTGCTCTTCTCTTGTAGAACAAGAGTATAAAAAGTGTGTGATCAAGATTTAGTTTTAATTTCAGTTATGATTTACAATTCCTGCAGCAAGGGAGGATAAATTATTACTCAGTGTTTGTTGCCTTTAATTTCTGGAAGTTGAGAGTTATTATATTACATCCTAGGGAAATAAAGCCATATTTTGAACCTGGTTTTATGAAAATCGGTAGGCAATTTACTTTTTAACTCCTCTGCACATAGCAAAACACAAAACAAAAAACTGGCAAAGAATTTAATCTTGAAATAAAAAAGAGAGAAAAAATAAATTGCATTAGGTGAAAGGGACATATATAACACAAGCAGGAAAAGTTTTGAGAGAGATTCAGGCTTTGACAGCAATTTTGTACAAACAGTATGGAAGGTTCCACTGTACGCAAGCTATCTCCCTAACATTGCCAGATATGAAGTTCTTTAAAAATTATACTTTACAGTGGAACTTACTGAGATACAGATTATAGAACTTCTAAGGAAATTATTTAAAATACATACTGCACTTTTTTCTTTTTTCTTTTTTTTTGTTTTTTTTTTTTTTTTTTTTTTGTTAGCAGAGCAATAGTTTTATCTTCAAAATCAACTAGAATGATAAATTATTGTGATATTTGGCAAGTCTAAAATGTTTAAAATGTTTTCTGCTACTGGTTGTTTTCAATACCATTTCTCAAAAGACACTGAAGTATTTTGATGCCTAAAAGAAAATTCTTAATTATGCAAGCACCTTAAATTTGCACAAAATAGTGCTACATCCAGGAGGCAGTCCTCTTCTCACCCTAGCCCTTCCTTTCCACCTCCATGCCCCTACCTCTATTGGGCTGGAAGTAGTATTTGGTCAAACCTGGACCAAATTGCTAAGGAATCTGGAAATTAAATGTTTGAACCTGAGTCCATTCTCTGGGTCAGTTCAGTGTATCTCCACCAAAGTGCCTGAGGAGCTACAGCCCGAGGCAGGAGCATCATTCATTTAAGAAGCTGCAGTGCCAGAAGGGAAGGTACTTATAGGGTCTGGAACATGCTGGATGTCAGAGAATCCTGGGCAATAGTTAGAAAGAGGAACATCCCAGTAAGTTGGCACTGAATGAATACCAACCACAAGGGTGATATGTCATGTCCTCAGTTTGAACTAATGTTACCTGTCCATCCTAAGATAATTATTGTGAAACTATTTGAGTTCCTCTGTATTAAGTTCCACAGCTCTGTAAGAGTTTACGAGTTTTTGCCAAAGAGTGGAGCCAAGCTGGCTGTCAAGTTCCTGCAGCGCTGCTCAGTGTGGTAAGGGGCCCCTAACCACAGCACCAGAGTTATCTCCCACATGCATCCAAGGGGACCTGCTTGAACCATAATTTACCTGGTTGGGCTTACGGGATGTCCTGCACGTGCTGGAGCAGGCTGGGGTTGTCTTTGGTCCTTTGTATCCTTGCCGGCTGGGTCAGTGTGCTCTCAGTGAGACTAATGTATCAACAACTGCACAGAACTGTGCTTGCATGAATAATCCTGCCAGAACTGTGCTGGCCTCCCCCAGCGTCTCTGCATCTGCAGCACAATTAATCTGTCAACTAAATAAACTGTCTGTGGATAACCAAGCACTGGCTGTGCACAGTAGAAAATGAACATATTTAGTACACTGTACTGTGCTAGTGTAAGGACAATTGGTGATTATCAGGTAGGTCTTTGTGTCACTGAAATTTACAAATACTCTTCATTAATACTGAAAGCAATCATAGCTGAAAGGGGTGGAGAAAGTGTTTTCCTTAAGTGAAACATAAGTTGTAGCAGAAGTTAGCTAACCAACTGTGTAACAGGGTAGGAAAATTCAGACTAAAGTAGTGTTTATCACAGGCTTGGTTTAGTAACAGGTGTAGCTGCAATGTCATCTGCAAGTGACAAAATCGTCTACATTTCTGAGGAGGAGACCTGTGCCATAAACCTTGCAAAACCTGTGTAACAGTTTGGCCAAATTTAGAAATATATACTCTGAGATAGCTTAGTACACTGGATACCAGAGCCTGTTTCCTCCCCTGGATGTCAGTGAATGGACTGTGCAAACTGTATTTTAAGGGGGACAAAAAGCTTGTCAGAAATATGAAATCATCAACCATTTTTGGCTCAAGCTGGACAATACTGGATTTCTAGAGCAGAATAGTTATTTGCAAAGTGCTGAGTGGGGAGGAGCTAATCAAACAGGGCTGGTCCCAAGAGTGCCTGCAGGTGGCTTTGCAGCTAGAATTAAAAAAATGTTCTGATGACAAACACACATGAGGGGCTATTTCGGTATGAACAGAAAATTACCTGCTGTGTTTCAAAGAATAATGAGCTGAGTAAGGCAGGGGGTAAATGGTGTTGTCTGTTATCTGGATGACATGCTAATAACTGGGAAGATTTCAGATGAGTATTTACAAAACCTAGAGGAGGCCTGCAAGAAATTGCAAAGATGTGATTGTAAAGCTAATGAAGTTTAGTGTGCTAATTTTTGTTGAATTTTTTCCTCCCATACACCCAAGCCAGGTAGCATATGGACAGAAAATTAAGGCTACATATCTTCCAAAAATTAAAATCCAGTACACATAGAATATAAATAGGGCCTTTAAGATTTCTCCAGGGTTGAGCTTTGGGGCCATGAGATGAGCTAGATTTTGCATGCTCAAAGGGGGATAGTGGGAAACTCATTTAGATTGACAAAGTATTGTACACTCTAGAATAGGGGATGGGGTTTTACTTTTTAAATTGTGGTTTTTTAATTTTTGTTTCTTAAGCGTGAGGGGTGTTTCAGATGTCAGATGTCCAAGGTACACCTTAAAATATTCTGTTGCTTACATAGGACTGTGGAATAGTCATTCCAAATGTAACGACTTGGTTTGGTGTGATATCTGTTCTTAAGAAAAAAAGTGAAATGGCTTTGGACAGAATAAAATGGTTTTTTGTGGAAGCAAAAAAGAAATTTAATAGTTGAATTTACATTATAATGACACATTATCCCCAACAATAATATGCAATTCTTCTCTTCCAGGAACTGTGCCGTAGCTTCAGACACATATAAATCTGAGGTTCAAAACATGCTAGATTCCCTTCCACAATATTAGCAAAAGGTGGGAGAAATTACTAAGAAAAGTATTCAGACTTGAGACTATTGAAATCCACAGAGAAAAAGATTTTTTGAGCTCACAACAAAATCACAAAGAGTTGGTAAAAATACTTCAAAGATGCACATTCCCCATCTGGTGACAGTGAAGAGCCTGGATCTTACCAGATCATTTAAAGACTGTCAGAGAGATATGCTAATCTGGAGTTTCTGTTCCAGCTTCCATTTTTTCAAGAAAAGTGTTCATTGAAAAAGAAATGCTTCCCTTACCAAATGACCTCTTTATTTCAGTTATAAATACTGCCCTATAAATAGGAAAAGCCCCTGTACCAGTTAAGAAAATTACTTTTGCATACTCTGACTAACTTCATCACATAACAAAAGGAAAACTTTATTCTTTCTAATTCAGATTGAATTAACCATGGAAAATGCTGTCTGAGGAGTAAATGTAATAATACCAATATATCTACAGAAAGTATGCAAAATAGGTTAAATGGGAAATAAAAATGAAGGAAGAAGTTAATTTAGAGAGCAGACGTAGAACTTAATGCATGGAAAAGGCAAGGAACGGGTCTGGCCAGCCATCAGAAGATGGCACAGTATTAACAAAGCAGTATCATGTCACCTGTGACAGAAACCAAATGGCTGAACTCTTATTCCTCAAGGAAGCACGATGCAAACGTGGACAGGCAATGGAGACATGATCTCCCAGTGACCAGAACTTGAGGTCTGTAACAACAGCCTTCATTATTTACACCTGAAAAAATGTTTGGAGAGGTGTTTTATTCTTATAAATGTCATGTCAGAGAAATGTCTATGATTTTGTTCTTGATAATTTCAGACATTATCCTTGCAAATGCAGTAAAGGTCCAACTTTGAATGAGTTACCAAAGCAATCTGCGCAGACACATAAATAAGGTTAGAGGAAAAGTAGCTGGAGAAACCAACAAGGTGGCAGCCATATTTCTTGTTAGCACCAAGGTTTGCCTTGCCACCTCCAGCTCAAAAGACTTATTCAAAGTTGTTGTTCTACTTTCCATTTCCTTAAAACAAGGATCAGCCAAGACCACTTGAAAGTAGTCAGTGCACCACATAAATGTGTGTTTCACAGCCTTGATTCCACAGCAACACAAAGGGTGGGAGGAATGGAGAAAAGATTTGGGAAGTGTGTGTGTAGACTTCAGTGGTATATTGGGGAAATGGAGAAGATAAAGATGAAAAAAGGCTAGCTGTACAAGAGAGAGTCTTAGTTATATGGCATAACCCTGGAAGTAAGTTGAAATGATTGATTTTCATTGACTGGAGAAAAAGAAGATAATAAGAGAAAAACCACAAAAATCTGAAAAAAAAAAAAGGAGCAAAAACAATTCCTCTAGGTGAAATCCTAATAAACTGAGAATCTTCAATTGTATTTGCTTGCCTTGACCATAGAGCTCTAATCACAAAAAGCTTTCAGACTTTCATGAGACCAGCAATATATTTTGATTGGTTTTGTATTAAAGTTATTTACAAGGAATACTCTTCAGTAGATTTTCTTTTTTTAATAATGTTATATGGCTCCTAATCTCATGGATTTGCTTATTTCCTTTCCTCAGAATAGGGCATTTTAAGTCCATATGTGATTGAGAAGGTTTCAGTTTCAGCTATGATTTAAGCTTCTGCAGTAACACAGGTTATGTTGTTCTTCGCTGTTGTTTTCCACTTTCTTGGCAGTGTTTTGCAGATGAAAAATAATATGCTGTTCATTATATGCCTTTAGCAAGGAGTGCTAGATTTTTTTATTTCATATCCCAGCACATAGCAAAAATATAACACAAAGCTAGAAGGAATGCACAGTGCCTCATGCTGCAGCTCTGATGGTAGAATCACAAAACTATTTTATTCCAAATTAAAAAGAAAAAATGTTCCTTTAAATTGTTCTTGACACAGATCTTATTCAAGGCTTTTAAGTTTAAAAGTCAGCTGTGGGGAGCTAAAGCCATGAAAAGCAGCTGTAACCTCACCTTCCTTTTTTTGAATCTATTTTGTCCAGCTTAAAAAGAAATAATTTGCAACAGAGATTATGGAAAATCCAGAACCCTCCATTCACAACTTCATGTCTTCTAAACTAACAGTGTTAGAAACAATCCATCCTCTTAGTGTAAAAAATTGCATTCCCTCTTTACCAAAAAAAAGGGTCAGGCTGGAGTAGGTAAGTGTTACATTACACATCCTTGCATTCACCTCAGTGAACCTCAGCTGTTGTCTACAAGAACAACAATTTTCAGAAAGAAGTGTCTGCCTGTAATTCAACAGCAATTGTTCTTTTTCCCCATAGAAATAGTTCCTGGTTCAAGCAGACAGGCTAACATACACATTCCTTTCACGAGAAAACATCCTCTCAGTGGTGCTCAGGTAGGCAGGCAACCAGGCATAAAACTGAAAACACTCAGGCAGAGTGCAGGCAAAGGCAGCCTTGAGATACTGGCAAAAAAGAAGTTAAAGAGCTTGAGGGGCATAGGTCAGATCTCAGATCAGCTCCTACAATTTTTATTTTTTTTAATATTCTCAAAATATTTCCATCAAAAGGAGGAAGATAATTGAGTCATCCCAGTACCAACAGCATTCCCCATGTCCAGAGAAAGGAGTCACTGTAAAACAGTGTGCAGCCTGTGACCCCTGCCCTCAAACCTGTGCACACAGGTGCACTGCACAGGCCCCGGCTGGAGTAGTGCTGACTATCGACCTGGACCTTTGCTGAATTGAGCTGCCTCACAAAGGCAGCTGCACGACCCTTCTTCTTCTGAAGATTCATTAAAAAGGAGAAGATTCATTTCATTCTTCTGAAGATTCATTGGAAAGGAAATAGGGTATTTTTCTTTTAATACAGAGAAGACAGGGAATGATGGTAGCACCTGGATAGAGGAGAGTAGAACGGCCAAGGTGAAAGTAAGGGCAGATTTGGGGACCACCAGTGTAGTGCCAGCCTGGGGTCTGCCCAGCTTTGAGCAGTAAGCAGTTTGATACCTCCTGAGTCTTACAGTCCCTGACTGGAAATGGCTTTTAGAGGAGAAGGAAGAGGGTAAACCATTGATTTTGGCACCCTCCACGTCTCAAGGTAGTAGAGAGGCTGAATTTTTTCATAATTCCATTTTTCTCAAGAAACCAACTCTGTTAAAAGAAATTATGGAAGCACCTGCACAGACAGTTTGGGAAGCCTTTCATATATCTAAAGTTTAGAGAGAAAAAAAAAATGCCTACTCATGGGCCATAAAGCCAAGTATGATAAAAAAAAAGGAGGTCTGCCAAATTAGCTTGTTCATCAGCAAATTACACATTTGACTAAATGCCATGATTGTCCAGTTCTCCTCAGAATGACACTTTAGTGTCCATGGTTTTCTTTCAAATATCTGCTTTCACATCAAGTTAGTTCAGTATATCAGTCAAAAGAAAATATTTATTTCTGGCAGACCTACAAACATATTTTGAGATTTGAAAATCTGGTTGAAATCTCTTTGATTCATATTACATAGGTATTACATTACCCCTCTCTCTCTTTCTTTTGCTTCTCTCTTAACACTGAATAATTCTTATCACAGACTTTGTGTGTCCCTCTGGTTCTCTAAAACAGGAAGAAAATAAATAGATCTCTTCTTTTCCTCCTAAGCCCTGAGATGAAACTACTTGTCCCTGTTTATTTGCTTGCTTTTGTACGTATTTATATGATAAGGGGTAAATGTGTGTCTCGTGCATGTGTAAACAAATTATTGAGAGAAAATAAGCTAAGCATTATCTTTTGTTCTGAAAGCTTTTAGAGTAATGTAGATATTCTTATCTTGTGCAGAAGAGGGCATGATAATGTCCATTATCCTCTGCAAGTTTTGTTGCCTGCCTGTTGTGCTGTTGTTTCAGAGGACCATGAATGTTATCAAACACAGCAGTTAGCACAGGGCATGCATTTTCTCAGAAGGCATGTTTTGAAATTTAAAAATTTAGTCAAACATCCTGGTGATAATTAATGGGAAGCCAGAACAGAGAGCTGAGAAACAAGGCAGCACTTTAATGGATCAGAGGGCCAGAAAACCAGCTATAGCCCATGCAAACCTGAGGCCAAACCAGAAAGTGTCAGCTCATAGTCAGAGCTGGAGACCATTTCTGCTGGTTCATTTGTGATTGTCTGATCAGTAGGTGAGAGTTTATAGCATCTGTTCTATTTAGCAAGAGCTAATTTAGACCTGAGCCTGTAAAGGCCTTCTGTTGTGATGAGTGGTTATCATCAAATGAGGTGTTGAAAACCTTTACTGCCATCCTGTTAAGGCAGGTTTCTGAGCCTCCAAAAATGGCCCTGGCTGTTGTCCTGTCTTCCAAGACTAATTTTTATGTGCATTGACTTGGACAGAAACAAGTCTGTTTCAGTTTTCTTTCAGACTTTGTCCTCTTTCAAAACCCAGAGATCGTAAGGCCACCCCATGTGAGGGTGTTGATCTCTGAGCTTTATTCTCAGGGGCAGAGAAACAACAAAGAGACAAGCTGTTGAGAAGTATTTGTCAAGCTGTTATTTAGCCAATAGTTTTGGTCATTCTGAATGAATCTGAAAATAATCTAGACCACTCTTCTATAGCTTAGTTCTGATCTAGTTTTTGTTATCATAACCCTTTACATAAATGCTCACAGTAATACCAGTTCAGGGCAAAACTGAATAGAGCACATTGAGAAGTGTCAGCATGGAGTCAGTCTACTTGCCATCAGCTTCTGTAATGCAGAGCTGTGGTATCCCAGATGCAAATTTATCACCTGCTTTAGGGCCCACAGTCACTTCAGAGGCTGCCTCAGTGCTGCAGCAAGGTAAGAGTTCAGGTGGGACAATTCACCTGATGCTGGTAAGCTCAGTCCCTGTTACATTGATTTCAGGGCTCACCACTGTGCTCCCCTGTGTTGGGTTTACACGGCAAGATTTTGATGGGTTGAAGGATAGCTTCAGGGGTGGCTTCTGTGGGAAAACACAATAAGCTGCCTCTGTGTCAGGCACAGCCAGTTTCCCCTAGCTCCAAAACAGACACTCTATTCCCAAAAGCTAAGCCCATCAGTGATGCTGGTGATGCCTCTGTGATAATTTCAGAAAGAGTGAAAAATTCTGTGCAGCATCTGTGAAGGACAGGAATGAGAAAAATGTGAGAGAAACAGCCCTGCAGGCACCCAGATCATTGAAGAAGGAGGGGAGAAGATGCTTCAGGGAGCAGAGATTCCTCTGCAGCCCATGATGAAGACCATGATGAAGCAGCTGTGCCCCTGCAGCCCACGGAGGCTCACAGGGGAGCAGATCCACCTGCAGCCTGTGGAGAGCCCCAAGCCTGAGCAGATGGAGATGCTCTGAAGGAAGCTGCAGCTCATGTACAGCCCATGGGGGAGCAGCCTCCTGACAGCAGCCATGACTTCTGGGGGACGCACACTGGAGCAGTCTGTTCCCAAGGGATGTTACCCCCATGGAAAGAACCCACACTGGGACAGCTCTTGAAGAACTGCAGCCTGTGGGAGGGACCCCATGCTGGAGCAGGGAAAGAGTGTGAGGAGGAAGGAGTGGCAGAGACAAAGAATTATGAATTGGCCACAATGATTCCCAATCCTCCTGCACCCCTCTGGGTGAGGGAAGTGGAAAAAGTCACGAGTCTGTCTGCCCTATCTTGGCCTATGAAATCATAATTTCATCTATTGAGGAGAGGGAGCAGACTTCTTTTTGCAAACACTTGCAACATCTAGTAGTTTAAAGAGAATACACTAAAGCCTTATTATACACAATGTAAATAAATATAGTTATAAAAATAATTAGGCTAAAGCAAAGCTGAAAAAGGCCTAAAATTAAATGAAAAATAAAATCAAAGGGAATTCAGTAATTCATTTTAAAATGCCACTCATGACTTGAGAACTATTTCATATCATCTGCTTTATTTTAGAATCTCATTAGGAAAGTTAGCCTGGAACAATCAAAAAACAGGATAAAAAATTCAAAAATGCTATTAGTTCAATCTGTATTTCAGCAATCTCCGACTGCTAAACTGATCATAATAATATGGGAGGAGGAAATTGATAATGACAGTGAGCAAAAAGGGAAAGTAAAATATTGATGTTAAGTGAGCACATTACCTGCCTTGGATTGGTTAGGGTTAGATTTTCTAGAAAAAGTCACTTTTGTGCACTTTTAAAAAGTTAATGTTACAAATTATTTGTACAATGTCTCCAGCAGGCACAACTAGGTGTTCCACTTTCAGTCTATTAATACAAAACAGTCTTTCTCTGGGGGTCTTAGGTACTTCATACCTCACAAAAACTCAAAGTATAAGACAGGTCAGAGAAATGGAGGAGAAAGGGAAGTGCAAAGGACTATATTTGGTATACATATCTCATGGTGCTTCAGCCCAAGGAGAGTGCTGAGACTCCATCTGCTGTTAAGAGCTGCTGGCTCATTATGTAATCACAGAATTGAAGAAAAAATGCTGTTGGAGGTCATGTGGTCCAGTCTACTCAAAACAGGGCTAACTTTGAAGTCAGGTCACAATGTTCATACCCTTTCCAGACAAATTCCAAACATATCCAGAGACAGAGACTCCACGGCCTAGAGATCTTGGTGGCCCTGTGCCAGTTTCCCAACGTATCCCTTGCAACAGGAAGTCCCAAATCAAACACAGTACACCAGAGGAGATTTCAAAATTGCCCAATATTGGTTCACAGTAATGTTACTCATCCTGATGGCTAAACTCCTGGTGACAAACATATGTGTTAAGAAGAATATACTGCTGACTCATGTCCAGTTTGCCCTGCCAGATATGCAGGGTATTCTCTGCAAAGGCCTTTTTGTCTTTAAAGAACACAACAAAAAAGACACAGTAGTGTTTTCCTTGTCCTTTGACACTGTCATATACTCACGTAATCAGCAGTGTAATCTCATTTCCTTAATGCTCCCTCTTCTGCCAAAGCTCTGATAGAGCAATATAGAGGGAGTTTGGTACATTCCCGTTGCCTGTTATGATACCCCATTCGAGTGCTCTTGGCTGGGTTGTTTTCAGTACCTTCCCTGCCACAGTGGACAGCGTGAATATGCCCTAAAGAAGTATGTCCCATATCCCATGGTAATCACATGGTAGTCCCCCTGCAGAGGCTTGAATAGCACTCTGTCCTCTCATATTCGTATGATTTCTGGTGAAAATGCTGCCTACATTTCCTAGACTGAAGATGCATTAACAATGTGTCTCTATCCAAGGCATACACGAACCAATCCAATCTGCAGCCTCACCTTCTGCAGAGTTCAGTTTTGCAGACCCTGCTGGCCCCAGAAGTCAGCATGTCATTCCTTACACCAAAATGGGTAGCACATCTGTATTCCTAC
Organism: Lanius collurio; assembly: GCA_020086605.1. Lineage (NCBI taxonomy): Eukaryota > Metazoa > Chordata > Aves > Passeriformes > Laniidae > Lanius > Lanius collurio. The sequence continues at coordinate 34,246,843 of JACBWW010000005.1, forward strand.
TCAATATGGCAAGAAGCCGTTAAGGTGTTCCTGAAGTCTCATTTGGTGTCTTTCATCTCACATCATAGTTTTTCATATCTCAGGGGCTGGTTCTGGGTCCTTTTCATTAAATGAGTAGCAGTTACAGATATTAGTATATCAGATCATGAAAGAAATTCCATTGCATTATATTTTCAGCCTAGAATAATTGTTCTAAAAGCTTAAAAAGCGCTATTGGTTTTTACTATGTCATTGTTTGCTGGAAGAAATCATTTGAGCTGAGCACTGATGATCATACAGGCTGCTCTTGTAAGTGAAGTGGTTCTTTATGCTCTATTCTATTTTAAATGTAATTTTGGCAAGCAGAGGAATAAAAAGAAAGTACTTCAATGTCTGGACAACACATTACTGACATATATAATTTTCTGTTGACTTTGCTAACATCTGCTAACATCAGCTTGCAGAAACATTATTATTTTTTCTGCTTCAGTAAACATTCAGCCCTGGATTTAGCTGTTTTGTGTGGATTGTAGTTGTTTGCTCAGGCTAATGGAGATTAGAGACCTGTGAAATGCTTAGTAAGATACCTCACAGTAGAGAGTTTCCGGTCTGGTGTTTTAAATAGTTTTGAGCTGTTTCTCTACATTATTTAGCACACACAAACATAAAACAGGAGCATGAACTGATTTGCAGATTATCCTTTAGAGCAGTGTCATAAAAATGTGTAGACATATAAAATGAAAAAGAAAGGGAGAAGAAACTGTGTATCTTGATAAACTAAGTGCATGAAATATTGAAGTATATTTTCTATTGCTTAAGACAGAGAAATAATAAAGATTGCAATAAAAAAGAAGTAGAATATCTTTAGACTAGAAATGACTTGTCAACCTCAACTGTAAACCAAAAACAAAGTCAAAAGTATATTTCAAACACCAAAAAACAAAGATGTTATTTATTATACTCCCTAAAAGTCTGGCCAAATGTGATTAATACAGATGCCCTTTCATATGAGCAAGTACACATTTACTGATAGGTAAACACAGTCAGATAAAGAGAAAAAAAGAGCAAGTAAAGTGTTCTTTGCATCTAAAGAGAAAACACAGTTTTTATTTCTCTGATTATTTCCTGATCTATTGAGAAGAAATGCTTTTGATTTTGACATCTGGGAAGGGAATATGAGGAACTTTTAAAGAGCACTATCATTGGTCTCTGAGCTTCTTCGTGGCTTCTGAGAACATAAATGTATGGGCTGAAATTCATCTCTTCTGCTTTTTAGCTCTCCATAGTTAAAGCACTTAAGTTACCTAGGCTTTCAGATATTGGTGAGAAAGAAGTTACCCTGAAGTCTTCGGAAATTGGTCAACTGTGCATTAAGAATTGAGAGCTCTCTGATTCAGATTCGTCAGGTAGCTTTCCATGGGAAGGTGAGATGAATCCAGGAGGACTGTGCAACCATACATTGTGTGTCCCACCATTCTTACTACTGAAGGACAGGCCTATCACAAAACACTGTTCTCAAAACTCAGACAAGCAACAGTATATAATTTAACTTCTATTTCAATTTCATCTCCTGCCTCTATAAGTTCTGCTAAGGTTTTTGGAGCATAGACACTGCCTTCATCTCTGTCTGTAAATACACATTAATAACATTGCACTGGTATTAAATCCTCATCATCAACAGGGAGCTTTTTTGCTATAGTACTGAAGGACTACCGGTGACAGAGTCTGGCTTTCAGACTTAAGTTCACTACTCCTTTTTTTCTGTGGCACTGCCCTTTAATTCCAGTGGGCATTCATTGGGGTACATGAGGTTAGAATTTAGTCTATGGTGTTCACAAAGTGATATTTCACAGCAAAACTTTTTGTTTCACTACCTCAAAATATTTCTTCATTTAAGACCTCTAATTTGGTTCTTTGTCAAAATTATTACAAAACTCTACTTAATAAATGGCATGTTTTTATAGTAGAAGTCAAAGGAAATTATGTCCCCAGAGCTTAAAGACCACTCATTACACAAACTTGTAATTGTTGGTCACTACAGAATTCTTCTCCCAGTAGAGTTTAAGTCAAAAGTAGTTTCTTGTCGTGCTTACAAACCATTTTTTTTACATTTCAATCCTGAAAACTCATGTGCAGATTGTTTTTGAAGAAAACAGGTTGTTATCAGTAGTTTTAGCCCTAATCCACCTCCTGTCAATTTGAAAGAGTATTATGGGGTCTAATCCTGCTCCTACTAATTCAATGAATAAGCTCAGACAGTACATGCAAGGACAAACACATTGCCTTTATATTAACTTCAGCTGGGAAAATATCCCTCTCTTTCTTCTTAAGGTCCTCTTTCCCTCCTCAAGTGCTACAGATAAGATCTGGAAGGGGGGTTTAAGGCATTATTTATAGAAAATAGAAAAAAAAATTTGTGTTAGGCTTCCATGACTGCTACCCTGAGACCTTGGCAGACTTGGGTATCAAAAATAGCATCCATGACTCGGTAACAATAGGATTTTTACTCCTACAAAGCAAAACTGTTTGTCTGCAGAAGAAAGAGAGAAATATTTGAATGAAGTCTCCTCTGCTAAGTGTTCTTTTTTTATGGTGCCACTTGGCCTTTGGCAAGATCTACCCTGTATCCCTAATGCACTTCTTGCATAACAGCTCAGTTTAGTAGAAAGGGCTAGATATAATGCAGTACATGATCTCCACAAATTCATTCCTTTTATGGGAATAGAATAAAATAAGTATCAATGTAATTACATCTGACATGTTCAAAAGATTTTTGGAAGAACAACAGCATTTATTGCACTTGTTGGTTTACGTCACATTCTGATTTATTTTTCAAGTAATATGTTATTTAGGTTTATAAACTACTTAAGGTGGAGGGTTTTTTTAAAGGATTAAGTAAATCTGCTCAATCCCTTATCTAAAAGCTAGAATGCATCAATTACTTGGACTGTCACAAAGTTTTGATTGTCTTCAGTGTTTCTCCAGCACTATTTAAGGCTTACTCTTCTTATTGCAACAAGCACTTGTAATAACAGGAACTCGGCACCACTGTGTCATAACTACACTTTGATGAACTCTGTATTTCAGAAGATCTATCCCCACTGTCTGCTTTTGTTTGATTGCTCATTTTTAGTAGTTGCATAATTATTATGTAAGAAGGATAGAATGGATGCAGATGAGCTGAGTCACTGTCTTAGAGTCACCAGCAATCATACCCTGGTAAAATTTGGTCCATATTATCCACTGAGGGTCACAGACTATCCTTTACTCAGAGCAAAAGCAGTGCCCCTCTCCCTGTGGGATACCAGCAGCACTGAGCAGAAATATGCTGGAGCTACAGCCACTGGGTTACATGTCTCTTCTGCCCACTCTGTGAGCTGGTGGATGAAATCCAGTCCTGGTCTGGGGTCTATGCCAGACAGCATTGAGCTAAAGCTGATAAATCTCTTGAAAAGGTGACCAACACATCCACATGGTTCCCTCACCTAACCTTTACAGCACTTAATCACTGAGCAGGAGGACCATATGCATGGCTGTCCCCACAGACACATGTATAATGCCTGAGGAACAGGAACCCTGTCCACGGACACCTCTTTCTTCTTCTCCCTTCACTCTTCTCTCTGGGGTTATTCTCATGGTACACATATGGTGACACATATTTCTATGAGAACAGGATCCCAAAGCCTTTAAGCCATGATCCTACAAACTAAAATTTGAGTTCCACTGACTGGACAGTAGTTCTTATGACTGGGAGGATCAGAGACTAGCAGAGAGAACATTTTTAGGCTGGAGAAGGGAGGTGGGGGCGGAAAAGTGGCATAATATAAAATCAGAAGGAAAAAATACTGTTCCACTGTGTTCTGAATTATTGGCACAAATGGTAATTGCTGCTTTACTCCCTAAGAAGCTTCTATTAATTTGGTCTTTTATTTTCTTTCCTGTGAGTTGACCTCCTGTAGACTTTTTCCCCACTCCTCCCCACTCTTTCTGAAGAGGAACAGGCCAATGATAAACCTGCATGCCTATTTATTAAAGACATAATGTTGATAATAGGACATAGAGATCTTCTAGCTCCTAAGGCAAATGCATTTGGTGGTTAATGCTGATGAGCACATTAAGGAAAGAAAGGCCTGGAGAGAGAGAGCTTGAATTGCTCTCTGACTTATGAGACTGTAATAGCACAGTTTTGAATAAAAAGAAAGGAAATGTCTCTGAATATTTATAACCAAAATTTGCCCAACTTTGAAAGCAATGAAATGTAGTTTAGGGGCTTTTTAGCTGTCTAACACCCAGAACTGATCTATCCTCTCCAGCAAAAGTAACTCTGAAATTTCACATTCTCAAGTTTACCGGTAGGATGAAAGATGATTTAAATGTGCCAGAGAAAAGCCAGAAAATATGACAGGAGTCGCAGTAAAAGGACCACATGATTAGTCAGTCTCAGATGCTTGAATACTTTTTCTATGAAAATTATTATTAGTTAGGTTTTTGTAGTGCTAGAAGGAATCCTAGGTGTGGAAATTAAAAGAACAAGACTACTCTGTCCCGTTACTGTGCATCTTGGCAGTGGTTGTTGTCATGGAGCAGATTCACATTCTTCCCATAAGAAGAATGCTTGCAACGGGGGGTGAAAGACAGCATCAAGGAGAACCTCTGGTCTGGTGCCAGGTGGAGTTAAGTAGAGTACAAGAGACCAGTGCAGCTGTGAGACCAGAGCATATTCTGTAAAGTCATGGGAGGTCTCTTGCAGAAGATAAACATGATTACGAACCATGCTAATTACCTCATTAAGTAATGTGCCTTATTATCACAAGAAACAGAATTACTATCAGCATTGGTGGGGTCTCCTCTGCAATCAGATATAGATTGTAAGCAGATCACAAGCATCAGACACTTTGAGCTGAAAGCAGATATTCAAAAAAGCCCTCTGGCATAGGTGAAACTGTAGGTGCAAGTTGTAGTTGCAAATAGAAGCCCTAACCAGTCACTGGAAACTATACTGCCCTTGAAAATTATACTTTTGAAGACATTACTCTTGAAAAAAATTGAACATCTATGATTTTTACTGTGTTGAATCTCTGAGCTGTAAGTTGGTTTAAGATTCCTGGCAATCGTGAGACACCAACCTACCATCTCCCACAGGAGAACAGAAGTCACTTCTGGAGGTGTGTGCAACCTGGCACAACATCCACAGCAGGGACGTGAAGTCATACCTGTCACTCTTCTGCTTCTGTACCATGTCACAGCTCAAGGCCAACAGGTCATTTCTCCATTCATTCCCTAGACACACAAATTCTGTACAGAGGTGAAAATCAGTGGGAACCCAGGGACAGTTGTTAGGTTCATGGAGAAGCAGTGTTTTGAGGTGTGTAATTGGTTTGCATCAGGAGTGCAGCATTAGCTCTCTTCTCCCAGGATTCCTGCTCAACCCTAAAACTGTGCAGTTATAATGTGGGCACAAACAAGAAAGTATCTACAATAAGAAAGTCAAGGAGAAAAGGAAGGAAAACAATGCTCAACACACCGAAAACAGCAAACCTGACAGCAGAAAAGGACAGAAGACTTGCTATATAAAGGTCACTAGAAAGTGATTTATACTGGGGAAAAAGCAAAACTAATTGAAAATGCATAAAAAGGAGAGGGTTTGGCATTCCTCATTAAACCATGTCTGTTGCAGAGATAAAAGAAATGCAGTTTGAACCAAAATGTTGAGTAGCAATTTAAAATCCAAGGACAAAATTTTCAGTGAATGGTGCAGGCAAAATTAAGCATGAGAATTGCCAGATATTGGTTAGAGTTCCCAATGCATTTTGACATACAGAAAGATAAATACATCAAATATAGTTATACTTAAAGTGGAGGCAGGTAGAGACTGGTAGATTATTCTTTGATGCTGTTGTGGATGTTGAGGTCAAGCTGGAGAGAGTGGCTCAGGAAATAATCTTTCAGCTATGGTGAGAGTGCTGGTCAGGAGGAGCTTTACTTGCTTGTTATTGTTTACATCAAGGGGTCCAAAAAACAGCCTGCAGGGCCAAGATAAATGATCTGTAGTACATTGCTTTTAGAGTGTTCTCAATTAACTATGCAATTCTAAAGGTTCACAGTAGTTCAAAGCAAGTTGGTGCATAGTTCAAAATGTTCAGGAATCACTGATCTGGGGAATTCAGTGCAGAGGGTGGATAAGCAGAAGGAGCCCTTATTTGCAGCACAGGAATCTCTACTGAAAAAGCAACTTTTGTAGTGCTTTCAGGCCAATGTCTGACACACCACAACCTTTCTCTGAGCATGACACACAACCTTTGGAAGGGGAAAAAATTACAGTGAAGGCATAATATTAATGATTCAGAAAGTCTTGTGTCACAACCCTGAGCACTGCAGTATCTAATTACTAGGCATAACGGTTTGCACACAGGCTGTGCCAAATAATGATGAGAGAATTAGACACCTAAAAATGGAGTTTGCCCTCTGGGGAAGGTCAGTGTAAGCCAATTGGTGGGAAAAAAGCCAAAGTAGTGCTGTGAGACTGAATTCCTAGTCCCTTACAGAATTTGGATCCATGCTACATGGAGGGCTACATTCTGCAGAAAAATACACTGAGCCATCATCTTAAGTGAAACAGGTTTGTCTTTCAAAATCTGAAGAAGGGAGAGGATAGAATAAGGCTTCCCTTCCAAAAGCTGGGGAAGAAGTGTAGTTGCTCCTTCTGAGTTCCAGCCTTAGTGTTCAGTGCAGTCAAACCATCTGTTGGATATCTGGGATCAAAAATTTTTCATACCTGAGGGATTTGACCCTTCATAAAAGCTGTAGCCTCTAAATACCTTACTCGCCCTTGATGGATAGTGTTTTCGCCATGTTGAAATTCAAAAATGAAAATTAATTAGGAAAAAAATTACAAGATTTTTTGTAGCTATGGTTTGATTATTCACTTAAACCAGGCTTATAAGCATTTTATGAAATACAGGCTGCACAGGAAGAGATTGAGAAAATCCCTTTCCAGCATTCCCTATTGCATGATTTCTTGGCAACACATGTAGGGAATATATATTTGCATCACTCTGGGAAAACAAGTCTCATGCGACCTTCAAAAATCCTTCTGTTTACCATTGGCATTTGACAAATTTTCTACCAAGCTTCAGACTTTTTAATGAACACTGAAACTCTACAGAATTTTCATTTTAAAATGTAATGAAATTACATTTAGGGGTCAAGAAGCTCAATTTCTGAGCAATCCACGAGAAAATTCAAGGTTTATCAGCAATCTCTAAAAAGTTAAATTTTGAAAACAAAGTTTTTAAATGTTGCAAACATTTCTTTAAAATGGAAGAAAAAAATGTGGAAAATTTATTTCTTTGCTACCTGTAAAAAGAATAGTAGTGGTCAGCATTGTGAAGCTTTATGCCTGAATGACTGAGAGGATTGGTAATTAAATACAGAACCTCTCAGTCATGGGACATGAATTCAAATAGGAATAGGGTTAGTAGTGACAGAAAGTCATTACTGTGTCATTGCAGTGTGCTAATGTTCAGAGATTCATTGGTGGCTTGAGTCCAATTACTAGCACACAAGAGGTCACATTACAAAATGCACCATCAAAACTGGCAGAGGCAGACCCATTTCTACTCTTTGTAACATGCTGCTACATTGCCATATCCAAAGATATCCATTCAAATTTGTGTCAAGACTCAGAGCCAGTGTGGTTAAGCAGTCAAGCTCCATACTCCACAGATTGATGAAGAGATGACATCTGAAACCATTGATTCAATAATTCAATTTGTAATTGTAGTAGTTGCAAATTTCCCTATTTAAATTACAAAAACCACACAGCACCAAGCTCTTACAGCCTGCAGAAGCAGTGCCTGCTGGCTGGGAGGGTGAGGGTTAAGCTGTCCCTGGGCAGAGTAGCTCATGCAGGCTCTCGGTTTCTTTTCAAGAAAACTATGCTCAGCCGAAGCTGATTACTCTGCCAGGCTACAGCATCACCTCCTTCTTTCAAGGTTTGGAGTGATTTAGCACTGATGGAAAGCCGAATTGTGCAGAGCCTTGAGGGAACTCAGAAGAGGTTTTTGTTTTGCTAGACTAGAAGTACATGAGTTGTTTTGATTCTCCTTGACTTATCTGAGCAAGTCCAGAAATCTCTGAGAATTGGAAAAGAGCAAAAAAGATTATTACACCCAGAGAAAAATTAGTAAATGGTCCATTGCAGCTGATATGTTTTCTCCAATATATTCTAAATAGAAAGGCATGAAAAATGTCATGAAAAGGAAGGACCTGAATTTCTGATGCAAAATAACAGTAGATGTTCTCAGAAAAATTATTCTCCTGACTACTAGCTAGAAAGGGACACTAAGACACTGGACTGTGATAAATCTTTTAGTGCACAAAAGATTTACAATGGAATTATTATTACTTTACAGGGAAAGTTCTTAGGCTTACCTAAGTGTGTATATATAATGTATAAAGTCTAGTGTATAATTACAATAATATATATAATATATCATATATCTAGTGGGTGTATAAAAATATGTGAGTACTTTTTACACTTGGTTGAACAGATTTCAAGTAGGCATTGGAGAAAACAATAAGTGAAGTATTCAATATTTGGCAGAGATCCCTAGAGACTTCGGCCAGTAGCTGTGTCACACTGACAAAAGCTATTCCATGTTTTTCAGATTTGCCTGAAGGAATATAAAAATCATAGAGGTCCATTGGTGGTTGTGTTGGCAAGCAAAAATTTTGCTTGGCCTAATTGGCCAATGCTGAATGTGACACAAAAGCCTATTTTCAAGGGAGGTGAGAATAGGTGAAGCAAAACAAGTAATAAATAGAAAGTTGGGAGGATGATTATTTTTAAAGAGAAGGCAATAATTCTATTTAGTGTTTCAAGAACATTTTAAAAATATTTTTACTATCAGTATTTTAACATACTAAATTTGTGCTGTCCAACTGAACCAAATATGTCGAAGATGAACCAGGATGTTTTTAAGTTGGAAGGTGTGCCAATGGGCAGAAGTAAACCTGCATTGTAGTCTGGGAACTTTACAGAATCACAGAATCACCAAGGTTGGAAGAGACCTTCAAGATCATATAGCCCAACCATCAACCTGGCACCTCTGTAACCCCACCTAAACCGTATCCCCAAATGCCACATCCAGACACTTCTTGAACACTTTTAGAGATGGTGACTCTACTGCCTCCCTGGGCAACTTATTCCAATGTCCAACCACTCTTCCAGCATTTTTTTTTTTAATATCTAATCTGAACCTCCTGTGGTGCCATGTGAGGCCATTTCCTCTCACCCTTTTACTTGAGACATGGCAGAAGAGGCCAACTCCCATCTGGCTACAACTTCCTCTCAGGTAGTTGTAGAGAGAAATAAGGTCCCCTCTGAGCTTCCTCTCTCTAGACTGAACAACCCCAGCTCCCTCAGCCCCTCCTCATAAAATTTGTGCTCCAGCCCCATCACCAGCTTCTTTGCTCCATCTCTGACTTGCTCCAGCACCTCAATGTCATTCCTGAATTGAGAGGCTCAGAACTGGACACAAGACTTGAGATGTAGCCTCACTAGTGCCAAGTACAGACTGACAATCCTTTCCCATCTGGCCACACAGTTTCTGATACAAGCCAAGATGCCACTGGCCTTCTTGGAAACCTGGGCACAAGCTGGCTCATTTTCAGCCAGCTGTAACCACCAGGTGCACGTCCTTTCCTGTTGGGCGACTTTCCAGCCACTCTGCCCCCAGCCTGTAGCTCTGCATGGGATTGCTGTGACCCAAGAGCAGGACCCTGCACTTGGCCTTGTTGAACCACACTCCTTTGATCAAATGCCCCAGGGCCTTGAAGTCCATTTTGATTGCTCCAGGACTCATTTCTTCAATCTCATCACTATGGACCTGACAACTAATAGAGGGTAATAGTCAGAGGGTTGTAACAGATCAGGGAGTTTCCAAATAATATCCTTTACCTGGGTCCCAAGGAGGCAGCAGACTTCCCTGTGGGATGGGTCCTGCTGAAAAGGAAAAAAAAAAAAAAAAGCAGGAGATGCAAATTTGCTGGGAATCATCCCTGGATGTTGATCTGCTCATTAGAGCGCTGAACAGCATGAAGGCCAGCAGTGGCTAGAACCTCTTGTCAGTCAGAGTTTTACTTGGACATGGGAGCAGCTGCCTTTGATTCCCATGTGAAATCAGCTCACAGATCTCAGTGCTGTGCCCAGTAGCTGTCACAAAGAGAGGTATGGCTGTCCTTGCAAACTTTCACTGTGCTTTTTAGTGTTAATGTGATTTATACTTGGAGCAGTTTTACCTGATAGCTAATATATATACTCAAGAGAAATTTAGGAATGGATTGGCAGATCAATGCTTTTTTTTTAATTTGCTGCTATTTAGCACAAATATTGCAACTAAAAGGAAAAAGGTAGGAGAAATGAATTACATAAAATTTTCAGCAATATTTCTGAGATGAGCACTGGAATATAACTAATCACACAACTAATAGGAAAACTCTCTCTCCACTGGAACAAGGTGGCACATCAAAACATACCCCTGGGCTTCAGAAAGTGTGTTTGAATCTGCACCAAAATCTGTGCTTCACAGCTCAACTCTAATTTTAGTCACAATGCTAGAAAGTTTTACCAAACAGTGCATTCCAAGAAGGACACAGAATTGTGTGGGATTGTCATCTTCCATGTGCCCATGAGGGAACAGAGAGTACCCACGAACCAAGGCCAGGTGGGGGACACTAAATGGGTGATATTCAGCAGTTGCCTTTGGAACCATTTCCTAGGAAGAATGGGTCAAACTCTTGTCCATCCTGCTGGGAATCGATGGAGCCTGGAACTGGGCTCTCTTTCCAGCAGCCCTTGGTGCAGTCAGTACATCTCACACTGCTCCTGTTTACCACCAGCACTGCGGGGTCTTTGTTCAGCCAGTACTGGGCACCATGGCCAGACCCTCTCTTGAAGCCATTGCTCATCTTCTGCCTCTAACCTTTGATGTGAAGAATGGCTGGAGATGGTGCTGCTTTTGAAGGTGAGGCTTTTTACAGCCAGATGTTCATGTTGCTTCCAGTTGATGTCTCACACAGGAACTGCTAGAAATTCTTTATACTCTATTTTATTTGTATTGATTGATTTTAAATGCTGAGTCTTTGGGATTGGTGTGCATCCATCCTGGTTCATATTTGTTCATTTCTCTATGAGATATAAAACACTGTCTCTTAACATTGTAGTGCTTTGTAATCCAGTTCTCCCAACAAAGGATTTTCTGAAAGAACTAAGGGGGAATGAAAAAACACCCAAAAAAAACACAAAAGGAAAAATTCATATCCATAGGACTAACAAAGACTCTCATTCCTTTTAACCTAAATGTTGGTAGAAATCTAGAGGTGAATTTACTTTGATTAGCACAGGTGCTGGCTGAGCTGTGCCATTTCAGTGATTATTTTGTACAAATTATGTGATGGCAGTCATCAAAACACCCATGCTATGCCAGAAACCCAACAGCTCCTTTTCCTCTGTCAGTGATAGATATCCGGGAAGGCAAGGCAAATTTTATCAGCTCTCACTAATAAAGATTTGGACAGAGAAATAACGAGGGTAAGAAATCATGCATTAACTTTGTGAGTAATAATGGCTCACTGTCCAAGTTGGGATCAGAATATAAGCTATCCTGAACTGGCCTATACCTCTTCTGAGAAAACTGTGTGCAGGTCTTGTTATCCTGCAAATAGTGTAAAAAAAATTAGTGGAGATTCTAAAAAAGGGCAAAAAGTATGATCAAATATAGGGAGCAGATTCTGTATGAACACAGTAGGACTTGTCAGCCTAGGAAAGAGATAAGGTAAGTAGGTATGAAAACAAGAGGCAGGAGGAGGGTGGCTATAGAATATCACCAGATGCTTTTTTGAATACAAGAACCTTGTTGAGGGCATCACATTGAAGAAGGATCTGCAGCCAGAACAGTCAAAGGACACTGACCAAGGAACTACAAAACAGTGTTGTGAATGCCAGAAACGAACATGAATTTAAAGGATCAAAATAAAGTCCATGGAAGTGCAACTCACCAAGAGTCACTAACTCCAAAAAAAAAAAAAATATATTATAGTTCTGGTACCTCTTTTGTTATTTGTAAGTGGTTGAAAGATGGAATGATATTCATTCAATGATATTATCATGTATATTTAGCTGATTCTTTTTCCCTATATGTTTGTTTGCTTCAGGTTAAATTTTGGAGGCTGAAAATTAGGGCAGGTGAATTTTCAGTCTGAAATATTATTGGCATTTTTTGTTTGTTTATAAGCTATGAAAGAGCTGGACAGTTCATCCTATAAATGTGTTTGTGTGTGGGTGCATGCTCTGACAAAAGAACTGTTAGAAAATTAGGTCCTAACTAAGTAATACAAGTCATTGATTTTTAGAAGTAAAGACCTTGGAACATTTTCTCTTTGTGAAGTAAGCCACAATTACAGGAGCGAAGAGCAAATTGTCTTTTTTTTTTCCTCTTAGTTACTTTTGGCTTCATGTATAATAGGATGAAAAAATTGGATGTCTGCATCAGACCCCAGAAAATACAAAGTATTTCAGTAACAGTGGAAAAGTATATTCTTCCTGTAATGTTATGATATATCATCTTGTCAGGCATTCATTCTCTGTCCATTACCATGGTATCTTAAAGACTTAAAATTTTAAATTAATTCAGCAAAAAAAATAAATTAATTCAATGTTTATCTGATACCATATTCTTAGGAGTAAAGATGATTATAAGAAATGAAGTCACTTTTACTTACATCTGACTCATTCTTTCAAAGCTGGCTCATTTCACATGCACATACGGCAGTGTTTTTAAAACAAAATTAGCTCTCAAACAGCAACTTAGATACTTTTCAAATTATAACTGTACAGGCTGGATCCTTAAGGCAACACAGTTGAAATGCTTATTTAGAAATTTCACTTAAAATTATTACCAGTAGCAATTTATATTATCTGTTGTTGAATGTAATGTTGAAATAAATGGCTAATTAGTGTCAACTTACCAGCATTTAGTTACCAAGCAGCTTGCAAGCTCTAGGGAACAGCTTTATAACAATCTACAGCACTCTCTTTAGAAAAGGACCCCATTTAGCAATTGTCAAACGTAATTTGACATGTCTGTAGTATTGCTTTATCCACAGAACTTCTTTTTGTACTCTCAGAATGGTTAGTTTCTATATTTTTACTGATGATCTTTTTTTAATTGGTCTCAAAGTTAAAGTGGTTAACTGATATTTTCTCCCTTGCAATGTATCTTTGTCCCAGAGCCCGTCTACTACTTCTGAAGGAAGTTAATAGAGATTGGTTTATTCATATGCCCATGAGAGCCCAAAGGCAGGGCTTAACCAGTCACTCATCCCTTGCAGAGTGTGTGGCAGTCTAGCTGATGAATTTTATTGCTGACATACAGTCTTCCATCCACTAAACTAAGCAAAAAATCCCACCAAATAACATGGCAGATCTCTCAGGAGAGCATCTGCATCACAAAAACCACTGTTGGAAGACTCAGTTCTGGGTTAGTACATAATGGGACGTGAGGTCTACATCACTTTAAAATGGGGTTTGGAAGCACAAGCTTCCTCTGCAGAGACCTTCTGCACTGATTGTCACAGTGCCAGTGTCACCTTCAGTCAGGACATGGCTTGGGCACTGGCAGGACCATGAAGACTGAGAGCTCCTTCACTTGCCACAGAATCCTGGTTCTGTGTGAAGGGTTGTGCAAACCTTTGCCTGCAAACTCTAAAGAAGTCACATTTTCACCTGTGTGTGTGGTGATGGCCAGTGTATTGTGAGAACCACCATGATTTAGGGAACACTTGGAAAGGCAGCTTGCAAGTTTTACATCAAGAACAGTTTTACTGGTGTGTTGCTTTTCCTATCTTTGTGAAGTGTTGGATCCATTCAGAAACATTCTATTTTTCCTGAAAACAAACATGCTTATTTCTGCTTCAGAAGTCTAGGGAAAAAAAAACCAAACAGAAATGCCATCTCAGTAGTATGTCAGTGACTGTAATGCTGCTGTTGGGAGTCAGCTGAGCTGTACCTCTGGTAGCTTAAAAATCCCCCACGCAGCATGGACCAGAGATCATACTTCTCTGATGATTTGCTCAGGAACAGGTAGGATATTAAGTTTTCCTCCTCAGTGAGGGAGAGATGACAACAAAAGATATCTTTTACCTCTTGAATTTAATATTTTATGGTAAATGAAAACAGAAGGAATTTGGTTTTCTGAAACTTGGTCTGGATTGCAAGAAGCTGGGAGTGTTTTCTTGGTCAAGCCTTTTAACTTTTCCATGCAAAAGTTCCTGTGTTTTGACCCCCAAGTACTAAAGTCCTAGCTGTGCAAATCTGTTTAAGTGAAAACCCTGGTGCACATACAAAAAAACCAAAACAAAACAAAACCACAACCCCCTTCCCCCTCTAATCCCCTGACTTCTGTTAGAAATTCTGTATTTCAGGAACTGCTAACCCAGCCAGGTGCAGGGGCACTAGTTTAACTCCCTTGCACAGCAGGCTGGAAAACCCAGGGAGCACTACCTCTTTAGAGGAGCAGATGCAGTTTTCATCATTCATGAATGATGATTCTGGCCAGTGCTTGAAGGAACATTTGTGGACCCAGAGGGGACTGTGTCCACCAGTATTAGGCAGAAGAGAGGGCTATTGCAGCAGAGGGCCCTGCACAGCAGTAAAAGCATCCAGGAAGATTATTTGCAGTTCCATGCAGAATCTTCCTAGGCTGGAATAAAATTTGAAGTAATCTGTGTGATGTTGTTCCACACCTCACACAACCAGCAATCTTTTGCATTATTAGAAATTGTTTTTCCAAAATCATTAAGCTATTTTCAGACCTGGCCAAAACCAGGACAGTAAGGCTGCAGATTCATCATGGTTATTGTTTGTTAGTGTCAGAGAGGATGGGAATTGCTTTTCCTGCCTACTCTCCTGTACCAGCATATAAACATGTGTCCAAGTGGGTGGCTGGCAGCCTAAACTCATGGGCCAGTGAGCAGCTGTATGATCTTCTCTGAGACTCTCACCAGAGCAGCCTCTGGGGCTTCTCCTGGAGAAGAGGAAAGAGCCATTAGCTGAGACAGGAGACGAGAGCAGATGCATCATCATCCAACCAACCCTGCACAGAGCAAGCGAGCAGCTGGAGGGCAGGAGGATAGCCCTTGCCCTGGGAAGGCAGGGCACGGTTCTTTTGTTCAACTCCAGTGCAAAACTCCTGATCTCTGCCTGGATGACCTGCTAAATCTACTGGGAAATGTGATTTGTCTCCCACAATGAAAAAATATGAGCTGTGCTGGCTTCTACAAAGATTGTTTAGTTTCAATGGATCTCATACTATTTCAATTTTTCTTTGCTCGTAAATTCCCCTGCTTTTAAAATAAGTATTACCAAGATTATTTTAATGTCTTTTCATCTATTTTACAACTCCATTATTTTCTGACATATTTTGCATGCTTGAAAACAAAAAATGTTACTTGCTTTCCTTTTCAGCAAATAATATGAGAGAAGACAACAGACCTCAATCAATAGAATAATTCTTTAAAGAATGTAAATTAATTCGAAAGAGGTGGAAGAGGGCATATGTACCTGTAACACGCATTTTAAAATGTTTCTGCATTTTCATTTGGTTTCAATGGCGTTTACGCCCTCTAGTGTCAGAAAACCCTATCGTAGAGCGGGCTTTTTTATCCTTCACTGTGTCTGTCAATCTCAGCTTCGAGTATTTAGGCTTTGCAAAAATGCAAATGCTGGATTTATTCTTCCTATATATGTCCTCCAATTTTACAGATTTGGTACACAGGTCGCTTGTGGTTGTTTTGACCCAAAGTGAGCTATTTCAAATGTTAATTTCTGATGTAACACACACAAAAAATATACTAAATGGCAATTTCTATCATTATTTATTTTAACATCCACAATAGTTATTTTTGACTTGGAAAAAAAGTTACTCCTGTGTTCAAACAAACGAAAAAACAGGCGTTAAATAAGCAGCATTGTTCTTCTCATTTTTTAAGATTAATAAAGAAAATACATTTTCTTTCACATCAAGGAAAAATGCCCAAAAGGTAGGATTAATTTCAGTTATAATTTGGACCTTTGACTTATGAAATATTTCATCTTACAGCCATCAAAAACTGGGTTTCATTAGATTCAGGAATAAGATGAATAGCTGATGATGCCACAAATAGAGCCTGAGTTGCCTGAGATTTCTTGAATTATGGGCATGCAACACCAGATTTATTCCACTTATCAGTTAGAAAAGCAGTGGTGTGTTGGCAGGTGGATGTCCATGGGTGAGGTCTGACATGGCCATGCTGAGATTACTGGCTGGGCATTAGTAACCCCAAATGCATTTGTGTTTCCCAAGTTCCTGCAAGAGCTCCATCTTCTGTGTGTGATTCAAGCTGCATTTCATTCCCCCCAGTCTGTCATGCAAAGTGCTACATCACACCCATGTTAATCACATCAACACTGAAAGATCCAGTATTTGCAAAATGAAGGAATCCACTGGCTTGCTGTCTTGTCTTGCAGTAAGGAGTTAAAGATGCAAAAGTTGTCTGTCACCTGATGAATACAAACAACTGAGACAAACATACATGCCTTTAAATCCATCCATCCATCCATCCATCCATCCATCCATCCATGCATCATCCATCCATCCATCCATCCATCCATCCATCCATCCATCCATCCATCCGTCCATCCATCCATCCATCCATCCATCCATCCATCCATCCATCCATCCCTGTGCAGTGTCACATAATGAACACATATCCATGAACTGCAAGCAACAGCCCATCTGGCCTGTCTGGACTACATCTAGTGAAACCTAAGCAATAGTTTGATCGTGTTGTTTCTGACTTGTGATTTGATAAAACTTGATTGACACAACTGGTTTGTCATAGCCTTTTCCTTTCCCTTTTTGGCTACTGAAGTAGAATGCACTTGACTGATATTGGGGATCAGTATGAAGCCTCTTTTTCTTCATTCATCCAGAACATAAAATATTGGGATGACACTTCTGACATTACAAAATTAGACTGTCAGTACAAATCATAAATGTCCAAAGACTGGCTTGAGCTTTGGCTACAATAATAGACATATGCAGAACAGACAATAAAGAAAGCTATGGAAAGACCACAACTAGGGAAGAAAAAGCATATTAAGGAGACTATGTTTGCAGTTTCAGACTGAGGAAAAGGGAGACAAGCTGAGTAGCACTACATAAAACCTTAAAATAGTTCCCTTTTGAAAAGGGATTCCATGAAAATTGCTTAATGAGATTCAACATTTGTTGTGTCTCTATGGCTGAAGAAAAGAGATTTTCTGCAGAATTTAGAATTTGGTGCAGAGCTCAAGTATGATTTTTCCACCTTGAAACAGAAGCACCTCGAAGCTTCCCTGCCATCTGAAAATGGAGTTACAATCTTTTTTTAGTTTAGAGTTTCCAAAGGTTAAAACAATTGCAGTTAGGGTTATAGAATGAATTTTCCCTTCATTTTATGTCATCCATTTCCATTGGTGATGTTCAGTGATATATGAAGTATAACTAAAGGTAATGTTTAATCTAGGAGGAAGAACTTCAGTAACAATTCTGATCATGACTACACACCAGACTAAAATCTGTGTCACTGTCCCATAGGACGGCAAAGCTAACCAGGGTAAATGTAGCCAAACCTCTGTTTTGTCACAAAAGTAACCAAATATGTTTCTTGCCCTGTGAGAATTGGGAAGACTAATTTCTTTGAAGTAATTTTTTTCTGGCCATAATTTTATTTAAACATCTCCAACACAGTGGTTAGCAACAGGAGAAAAGCTAATTATGTAATAATTATTAATTATGTGAAAGGTATTACTAGCACTAAATAACAGACAAGCAACATTATTACCTTTGGAAAATGTCACTGAATTGCATCTGATGCAAGCTAAGAAAGAAAAGTAACCAAAAGCAAGTTATTTTATAGTAAGCAGTATATGCATCTGCATGACGTTTTGTCCAGAAGGTAAGAAAAACATTGCAAAGTACCTTCTTGTGTCAAACAATCTTAATTTTTTTATTTTACTCTGTAACACTAAAATATTTTGAAACGGCATCTGCTTATATCACTGGTTAGGTCCACACATAAATACAGAAATGCTAGAGATAGATGAGCTTGTGGTTCCTGTCACAACTCCTAAAGCTTCAGTCTGCTCTTGATTCATATAATTATAGTGTCACATTATCAGCAGGATGAACTATATCCCTGAGCAATTTCAAGCCAAATTAATTAGAGCTAGCAATGCCTTCTGTCCACAGCTGCCATCAGTGACAATGTAAGCTTATGGAGGTCCAGCCATTCAGCATTTCAAGTGATAAGCATCTAAATACAGGTTTAGGAATCTCATTTAAGAGATCTAATTTAAAAGATCTAGCACTGGGCATGTGTAAATTTTGCATTTCAAAATCTGGTTGTGTCAGGCTTCTGTTGACACAGTTTGATGCAATGTATGAAAATATTTGGATTGTCTCTGTAACAATGAAGTAAAACTAATGAATACTGTAAAGGAGAAATGTTTACCAGTGATTTGATCCTAGGACTTCTCCCTTGGCCCTATGCCCACTGCTTTTTCTATTGTTCTGCCTGGAACAAAAATGGGGTTAGTGAGGTGTTGGGGATCCTATTTGTCACAGAGACCTTGAAAGGTCATTTATCCACTTCCTTGCCCAAAGAAAAGAACAACAGGGCAAGCATGCTGTTGATAGCCAGCTCTGTCTTTAGGAAGAATAAGCACCAAAAATGCCTTTGTTGTGGGGTGCAAATGTCGATGTGAATGTAAGCATGATGCTCTTTCTTGGTATTTTTCCAGTTTTTAGTTATCTTTAATTAAGACCACTTATATTATTCAAAGATGGATTCTACTAAATTATGTATTTTTCATGCAATCCTGCATGTCACAAAATGGGAAACTAAGATCATTCAAATTCTGAGTAGCGGGGGTGTTATTGGCAGAAATATTGATTATATTATTAATGTGAATATTTTACACTTGGACATGCTTAGTAAAGCAACCAAATATTTATTTAACAAAACATAATCTATGTCAATAGTCTAAGACTTGGTCATCTGTATTATATCTGCCTGGGTGACAACTTATTTGACTATTTATGTTCAACACTTTCCTCATATCTTACGAAATACAAACCGTCCATCCTCACCTCCTTTTGACATGAGCTGAGCTCTCATTGCTGGAAGGTGTGCTCTAGCATCATATAGTTTCTCCATTATCCCATATCCTCACCCTTTTATCCACTCCTTGTGATTAGGTGCACAATTCAGACACTGACTTGAAGATTTCTCCCCTCTTCTGTTTTATTTTTCCAGTTCCTGCTAAACAGAGAGGTTTTGTTTTCCAGATAGTATTTTCCAAACGCTGTCACCCCCGCAGTTTTACTTCTTTTCTTGTGTTGAGAGTTTATAAATTCTTTGTAATAGGGAACGTGCTCTCTGTTCACAAGCATACTAAATTCACAAGCTAAAATCAATGTTTAATAATAACTTTAAATCCAATAAAGTTAAAAAACAAATGGTACTTGAAAGTAATTCATCTTTTTATTAAACTCTGTAGTGTGTAATTACATCCTTGTCCCCTACAGAATATAGCAATATGCAAAGAGATAATATCTCTTAATAAGTTGTCTCTGGAGTACCTTTATATACATCAGTAGCACTTTGTCCTTACTTGCTGGACAAAACAATATCCAATATCATAAAGAAAGGTGGTAGCTTTAGTAATTCTGAGCACTGCCAGGACTGCAGTTACAATTTATTTGGTTGCTTGTTTGTGGCTTGAGTTTTTCATATTTGCTTTCACCTAGACCATAGAAGGGACATCTGGAGCTCCGCTACTCCAGCTTCTCATGTCAACAACAAGAAGTTAGGTCAGCCATGCTTCTGTCTAGCCAAGATGAAAAAATACAATCATAGAAAGTCCATAAACTCCTGGGAAACCTGTTGCAAAAATGTGTCACCCTGCTAAAGGAAAGTACTATATCAGCTTAAGTGAGACAACAGATTATTCAGTTTAGCATCTGATTTGCCAAGTGTTCTCTCTTAGATCTTGCCAGTGAAACTGATGAGTTCTTTCAAAAAGTGAACAGTGTAAGACTGAACTTCAACACTTTGTTTTTTTCTTAGCAAGGTCATTCTCTCTCCATTGCAATACAGGCAGTCTGTGAAGAATACAGCAGGTAAAATGTGATTAACCTGCCCACAGTTTGACCAGCAGGAGACCCAAAATTTGTTTCAAATTAAAATTATTCATGCACAGCAATGGGCATGCTGTATATACAAGAATATGTGTATAAAGCATTATCTATATGCAGCAAGTATTATTTGCAAGAGAAGTAAAATCTATCGTGCAATTAATTCATTGTGAAATTAAAAAATTAGAAGAAATTTTGTCTTTACTAACCCTTTTGTTTTCTTTAACCCAGGTATGGTGATATGGTGCCAAAGACAATAGCTGGCAAGATTTTTGGTTCAATATGCTCCCTGAGTGGGGTCTTGGTCATTGCTCTGCCAGTCCCTGTAATTGTCTCCAACTTCAGCCGCATATACCACCAGAACCAACGGGCAGACAAGCGCAGGGCACAGAAGGTGAGCTTCTAATTTTTCCTCCTTATGTTGTTGAACAACAGATTAATAAGATTTTCTATATGCTGTGTCTAATTATAATGCATATTTCTTAGCGAGAGGACCACTGTATGTATGTGCTACATGCCTAACCCATGCCCTAGGTGCAAATACTGTCTTATTTTTAGTGAGGAAAAAAAACCCAACACAAACCAAAGCTGGTTCATTTATCTTTTCTGTCAAAATGTACAGGCCTATTATTTTGGTAATTCATCCTACTTGTTAGACTAGATCTAGTATTTTTAGGCAATAGCTTCAGTCTCACCCACTGAAGATTGTTCTGCATTTTTTCAGGCAGACTTTCTCTCCACCACAATGTTCTGAGGGAAAAAAAAATAAAACAAAACAACAAAACAACCAACCAAACAAGCAAAACCCCCAAACCTAATAATGATTTCTAACATCTCTGCTGACAGATTGCTAATCCAGGTTTAGTTTAAGTTCCAGGTTCAGTCTCTGAGGGAATCTGACTGTTGGGGAACTTGTCTCTTCAGCTCTATTTTGTTTACAAGGCTTCAGATAAATAGCTCAATCAGGTAAAAATGAAAGAAAAAGTCTATTTTTCCAGCTTCCTTGATTTGCTGAGTCTCTCACTAAAATATCCACTCAATCTACAAGAAGACTGTTTCCTTCCCTGACACATATGGACAGGGTCAGGGGTTGGGAAGAGAAGTTTTTATCAGGAGTGATGCAGCCAAGCCTGGACAGTCACTTTCATCTCCCCATCACTGCCAATGCACTAGCTCTAATCCACTTCTCTGAATTCTGAAGTTCCAGTCAGCTCAGAGAACATCCATTGCCACCTGCAGCCCTGTTCTGGGAGCTGAGATCCCTTCCTTCCACTCCTCTGTGGATGGCCATCAGAAGGCTTCAGTTGCCACACAGGTTTCATGATTGCCAAGGCTGAGGTGTCACCACCTGGGCTTTTTGAGAACCCATGGCCTCTCTTCAGAGGTCCTGAGTCTCCAGTGATGTCGGGAGAGCAGGATCATTGCTGGGGTAAGTGTGCAGGCAGACCATGGCTGCGTGTATAGACCAGGGAGCACAGGCAGTGCCAGGCTGCATCTGCTTCATATCGACAGCAGCACCAGGGTCAAAGATCAAAAAATGTTTGTGTGTTTCCTTCTGGCCACCTTTTGACTGATTTCTTCATTAAAAAAAAAAATTAAAAAAGTGAAATAAATGTACACATTCTCAGAATATCTTAAAATCAGGAGGAACAAAAGTACACGGCCAAGAAATTCGTAGGCCCGGGAGGAAGATGCAGCACACTTCAATGGCCACATCTTAGAAAAATGCTGTCAGAAGAGGAAAATGGCTATAAAAAGAAAACCAGGTGTATCACAAGAATTTCATACCTCTCTAGAAACCTGACCTAAAATACAGGCTACTTCAGGAATCCAAATAATGTATTTTATCTACCTACTAATTCCACCCACCCAACAAAGCATGTTGTTTTGTCCCACAGCCTAGTTCCAGCTGTGTGTTCCTCTTTTTCACAGCTGACTTCATGTGACTTCTACACTACCTTTGTTTTGTCAAGAATTTTTCTACTTCTGTTTGTGGAATGGCAGCAGAGAAACCAGCCGGAACACAGTGCTCCTGAGTGTGCCCCCAATCACTGTGGCAGTCATGGGTAATAGATCTGCTTGATCCCAGCACTGTGCCTGTTCTGAGCTGTCAGAATAGCTGCAGACACAACTTTTTCAGATAGAAACTGTCTCCTACTGCATGCCACAAAACAGAGTTTTCTAGGCCTGCTTTACATTTGTGTCATGGTCTAACCCCAGCTAGCATCCAAGCCCCATGAAGCTACTCACTCACTCCTCCACCAGTAGGATCAGGGAGAGAACTGGAAGGATAAAAACATAGCCCCACATGAGCCACTGTGAAGAAAATTAAAACTACCCCAGCCAAAACCCCAGCACAGTTTGTCAGTGAAAAAAAGATGGACACTAGAAAATGTCTCACAAAAGTTAGATTGGTAGACTGGCTGCTATTCCACATAATCTCTTCCTGAATAGAAACTGCTTTAGTTAATAGCTGACTTTTTCTCCTTGCAAAACAGTGAGCTCATTGTATGATTCAAGCAGGAACATGAAGTGATGAATGGCAATCCTTCCAATAGTTTTTCCTCTGCTCCCCAGAACAATGCCAACAATAAGGATGAGATCTCCTCTGACTGTGTTTATGCCCTTTTTGCTTCGGAGAAAATGACTTTGAGGTCTGATTAACTTAGCACTGGATGTGTGTTTCATTGATATCTTCTATTGCAAAGTTGATCTCTTTCAATCTAAAAGGACAGAGATGTTGAACTGAATATTGCTCTGATGGACTAAAAAAGAAAAATCAACAAAAAGCACTTCATGGGTACTGTATAGCCCATATTTAGCTATGAAATATAGCCTTGCATTTCACAAGGAATTTCTACTGCATTGCAAAAGAATATTCAAGCAAAAAGGTAACATTTTTGAAGTTGGAAATTCCTTCTTCATTCAATAAAATAGAGGCTTTACACCATTTTCTGAAATAAATGTTTCCCTAGGCACTGAACTTATTTCTGTTCTCTGAGGCTGAAGAACATAAGCTAAAAAGAAGGTGCTGTTTCATGGAGAGCAGCACAAACTCCTGCAGAAAATGGTACCTCCTGCTTGCTACAACAGCTTCAGTTGTACCTTTGAATTGTGCAACTTTTTCAATATTTCACACAGAAGTTTAATCAAGATGGACTTCAGAAATGGCAAAGCACTTGGGCTGGAAGGAAACTCAAGGGAAAGTTCTTTGCTGAAGCATTGAAGTCTAGGTCCAGGAGCATTGGCAATTTACAGTAGAAAATTTTTGTCATTAGGATTGTTCAAGAGCCATGTGACCATCATTTTATGCATTCACTGAGTTCTGCACAGTTATTCAAGATTAGACAATCCCATTTGTCTCTTTTTGGCTAAAAGACACTGCACATTAATACTTGGGAGAAGATGGAAGAGGGAAATTTATTTATGTACCATTGCATTTTGAATGCATTTTAAAGGAAGCTCTCGATTCCAATCATAAAAATACATTGTTGTAATTAGCATGAAATCCCACTCCATAATACAGACAATGTTGGCAGGATAGGCCAGCTTTATGCTGGAGTACAGGAAACCCCTAGCAATGCCTATTAAAAAAAATTAAAAAAAAAAAAAGAGAAAAAAAAAAAGAAAAAAGAAAACAAAAATGAAAAATCAGCTATGCTTTTCTATCAGGTGGTAAGGTCCAAGGATCTGCATATCCTGACAAAAAATGAATTAATAAATAATCCAAACTACACAATGAAATTCAGGGCATAACTAATTATGCCCTGGAGTCTTACTGTGCCTTCTTCTCTAGCAGTTTTATCAGTACTGAGGCAGTTTTGAAGAATGCTATTTGTGGAGCTTTCCTCAGCTAGAGACAACTTCAAGAAGCTGTTATTTTAGTTGCCCATTAACTTTGGGGAAAGTTAATGACAGTTGTGTTGTAATTGGTCATGTATAAAGGCAAGGAGAGGAAGGGAAGGGAAGGGAATAAGAAAGGTTGGATAGCATTTCCTATTCTGTATGTGATAGGTAACAAGGGCTAAGATTTGGCAGGACCCCTACAGAGGCACATTCACTGGGATGACTACCAGGGAAGAGACAGGAGGAGGCACAGCTTCCCTCTTGGAATGGGTATCTGACCACTCCATAGCAGCTTGGACCTGAAGGCCCATCCCAGCATACTGCAGCAGCAATTATGATTATAAAGTCCTCCATACCCTGAATAAAGTATCCCTTGCTATATGGCTTTTCTGTTTTCCATACATGTCTTTGGAAGGCAAGAGCCTTGTGTCCTCTTGGCCAGCAAGTGCCTGAGTGCAGGCACATCTGCATGGTCTTGTCCATTAGCTGAGAAATGAAAGAGCCTTAATATTAGTTGCCCAAGCACTTCCTGCCTGGAGTGACTTTGCATGGTGCCTCAACAGAACAGCCAAATAACCATCATCAGATCCAAGACTTGATTTTAGCCATAAAATTCAACCTGCATCTTTCATGCAAGTATTTTCTTCTACCTTCACATAGCAAAATATATCCTGAAGATTGGCTTGGCATTATTAATTGTACATGAATTGTGCTTTTTTCTGTCAAGTTATGAATAATCAATTACCAGCTAATTATAAATAGCTCTAGGATAAACTGCAACATCTGCTTAACAGCATCTGGCAGTCGGAGTGTTTTCAGTAGGAAACCCTATTAGCTATTTTGACTTTTTTATATGAGATAGGCTATTGATATAGGGCATTACAGAAATATAACTAACAGTAACTTATCCAGGATTTTTGAGTTTAGCAAAGAAAAAAAAGCATGTAGAACTCATGTTTACTGAACAATAATTTGAATAGATTGTGAAAGTAAGGCACCACTCAAGAAATGCATGAACCTTATTTAATTCCATATCCATCAATGTGCAAATTAAACAGCATTTTCTTCTCTATTGTTGTCATGTAAATTATTGCCAGCTAATATGAAATCAATCATTTGCAATTACTGAAAATTAGAAAATCAGAGAATGAACTATGGGTGTGATTTTTCACTTAAACACACAGGGTGGATTTATAAGAGACCAAACAAAAAAAAATTATATAAACAAAAATTTAACTGATTTTTTTGCCCATTTTTGTCCTTGCTCTAGGAGCAAGGTGTGGTGTGGTTCAGTGGAGGCAGGCAGCTAAACCCCACCCTGCTGCTCACTCTCTCCCTCTTCCCCAGAAGAATGGGGTGAAAATCAGAAAGGTAAAACTGCAAAAATTTGTGGGTGGGGATAAAAATGGTCTAATCTTTTTTATAAGGAAGCAAAATAATCCACCAGAAAGGGGGTAAGGGAAACAAATGCAGGGGGAAAAAAGTGATATAAAAGAACACATTTTCTCAGCAGCAAACCTGTCTCAGAGGAAGAGCAGCCCCTGCCAGCCCCCACCAACATCCAGTTTTATTGCTGAGCATGATGTCCTATGGTGTGCAACAACCATCTGGTCAGCTGGGGTCAGCTGGACCATACATGTCCACCCACAGCCTCCCCAGTGGGACAGTCAGAGGAGCAGAAAAGGCCTTTGCTCTGTGCAAGCACTGTGCAACAGTAACTAAAACATCCCTGAGTTACAAACACTGTTTTCAGCACAAATCCAAAACACAGCCCCATAACAGCTACTGTGGAGAAAACCACCTCTGTCCTGACCTAAACCTGTGCACACAGAATGACTGGGAAGGAATTTTAATATTTTAAATGTACAAAATTATTAAAAATTAATTACTATAAGGTAAGTAATTAATAACTTTTGAGTTTTCATAGTAAGATAATTATGTAGCCTGGAGAGCAGCAGGAAACAACAGGAGCTAAGTACTAAATTACCTGGGCTACCCTGGCTTCTTGCATAGCAAGTTGAAGAGAATCTTGCCAGAAATGATTCCCAGTACTGCAGTAAGCCCTGTCCTAAAGTCTTCCTGATAAAATCATTCTCTTAAAATATCTGGACAGCTGAGGGCATCTGAGTGTTAAAAGCTAGACATTGTAAATATCCCACAGTGCTACATTTAGAACTACTTAAAACCTTGTTTTCACAAATGTTTATATTTCTAAAACTGACAGAGCTGTTATTGAATAACAGTGAGTTCCCTTTGTGCAGTTTCTATGAATGCAGCCATAGATAAGGATCCAACTCTATGTTGTAAAATTTGAAAAAAGGAAGACAGGCATTTAAAAGAGAAGTTCAGTGCAAATACAAGGGTTGTGGCAAGAATTAGAACTGGTCATCAACTTCTTTAGGAAGATGGAGATGAGATGATTATGGTGGAATTTCATTTGAATATGTAAGAGAACCATATTCCAGCTACATTTGTTTAGTCCTAGATTATGTAAAAATTACCAAAATCAAAGTTGCATACTCAGGAAAACTTCATAGCAAAGATATCATCTATTTCAGGAGAACTTATAATTTTCTTTTTTTTTCCTAGATATTCCATGAAAGAGGAAGATTAGGAAGGGCTTTGCAGTGGTTGAAGGGGGCAGTTGTCACTCCCATTCTGTTATAAATGACAGAAAATACTGACTAAAGGAAAATGCAGTATTTCTGTAACCACACTTTCCCTGATATCATTACATACTTTTGATGCCTTTCATGGGAATTCCATCCCCAGCACATAGACCTTAAAATCCTGTGGATGACATGAACTTTTAATGATGCCTCAAAAGGAAATATGAGAAGTCACTAGACTGCTCACACTACAGGCTCATATATAAATCAGGCAGAAGCACTGAAAATAAATCTTATCACTTTAACAGATTTGTAAACACCTCCAGTTTCAGCAGTATTTTCTGTAAGCTGAAGTATAAACATGGAAGCCACAATATCTGGTTCCTCTCTTGGTAATAGATTTACTGTCTTCTCTTTGGTAAATGATATAAATTCAGGCCATCTGAATGTGTCTCTGCTAGAAAGATGTAAGCTATTACTTTCTAGCTCACAAAAGCTTTCTAAGATGCAATAAATTCATACTTGCAAAGCAATTTTAAATCTTCACATAGAAAGTACAACCTTTATATTACATGTGTCATAGAACTTTGATATATTAAGATAGTCTGATGTACTGTTATGTTTTGCATATTTCTTTATTAAACAGTGCTGCACCGTAATTATTACTTCAATCACTAAAGAGAAAATGAATATGCATGCTAAAAGGAAAAGCAGAACTAATGTATGTTAAATGTCTGCTCATTAAATCTAATGAATCTCCCTGTATTAAGAGCAGACTGAAAAGTACCACATCTAAAACATTTGTGACTGAAATCCCTGACTCCAAGCTGCATGCTCTAAAGGCATTTCCATGGTATCTCAAGCTCCTAAGACTAAACTTTTATATATTTTTATGAACATAACCAAGTGCACTTGTCCCAGCCCATGACGATTCTGTGGTGCAGGTAAAACTCTCCAGCCCTTCAACCCAGCATGCTGGGGTTGCATCACAGGAGCACCACTTTGAAAACCACCTATTTTCTGCCTGCCCAAGCAGCTTTTTAATTGCTAGCCCAGAGGACTGAGCCCTAACCATGCTGGTAGCCTTGGATGTGCCACCTAAGAGTCCAAGTGAGCCAGGAGGGTGGGAGCTCTGACAATTCCCCACATTGGTTGCTCCTGGGGATCCTAAGCCCTGTCATCAGGGATCTTTTCTCCTTACCACTAGAATAAGATGCATTAACTGCATTGCTGGAAAAGCTGGAAAACCAATGTGTTGTTCTAAAATGGGCAGTATATCACAAAATCAGTCAATAGCCTCTCATGTGAGCTTTTTGGCTCAAGGATGCACACATGCAGAGCATTACTTTATTTTCTTTCAGAACAATTAAATGATAATAAATGCATGACATAGCATAAGCCAGATTTCAGCCATGTTAGCTGTTAGCTGTCATCAAGTTCTTGGCTTGCTATTGCGAAGATCTGTGAGTTTGACAATGTAAGTGCAAAGAAACATGGTGTTGAGCCATTCATCTAAGTCAGTTAATTACTAATCATGCCAGAGGTATCTAGTGGCTGTAGTGACCAGGCTGCTTCCCTCTGTAAGTGCATGCTGATATTTAATGTCACAGATATTTGGGGAAGGGGGGAAAATACACCCTCTGTTTTTTGAAAATATCAATTGAGTAAATCTCATATATGAAAATCCCTACTAATAAATCAAAGTTGGATTTTCAAGTTCTTCACTGTATCTCCTTCTGTGCTTCAGCAGCCATTCAATTCCAGATGCTGCTAGGTATTCAGTGTTCAGAATCAGAAATCTAACCATGAAGATAAATTGAGATCCCCTCTTATACACGTAACCAGCCACAAAAAATACAGAAGCAGGATGCAATCCTAACAATCCCACAAAAGCTTTTGTTTTCCACAGTAATGGTTGAGAGATTCCATTCTTCATGTCTTCCCCTACTTCTGGGTTGTAGGTGCTGTACAAAATGCAGTGGATGCAAAATGTCCCTCACTCATGAGCCTCCTACTCTAGATGAAAGTCACCTTCACAAGCAATGAGGCTCACCTGAAAAAGCACAAATTTCTCTCAGCAATTTAATACCTGCAGTCTCTGAAAAATCAGGTTGTGAACAGTCTATGACCAAAGATAAGTATTAAATCTGGTTATACCAACAGATGTGAAGAGGTAGGTAGAGGCTGGTGAGGGTTGGTGTCTCTCAGGGCTTTGTCTGGGGACCAGTGCCCTTCAATCTGTCCATCAATGATACCAACAGTGAGACCAGGTGACCCTCAGCAAACTTGCAGGTGACACAAAGGTGAGCAATGCAGTTGATACAACAGAAGGAAGAGCTGTAAACCACAGGAACCTGGACAAACTCGAGAAGTAGGCCCATGAGAACTTCATGAAGATCAAAAAAATCAAGTGCAAGGTGCTTGTACCTGGGTCAGGACAATTCCACATATGAGTATAGGCTGGTAGAGGAAGTCATTGAGAGCAGCCCTGTGGAGAAGAACCTGGGAGTTCTCATGGATTAAAAGCTGAACATGAGCCAGCACTTTGCAATCACAGCCCAGAAAGCCAACCACGTCCTGGGCTGCATCAAAAAGCAGAGTGGTCAGGAGGGTGAGGAAGGGGATTCTCACAATCTACTCTGTCCTGGTGAGACCCCACATGGAGTGCTGCATCCAGCTCTGGAGTCCTCAACACAAGAAAGACATGGACCTGTTGGAGCAGGTCCAGAGGAGGGCCACAGAGATAATCCAAGGGCTGGAGCATCTCTTCTATGAAGACAAGGCTGAGAGAGCTGGGGTTGTCCAGCCTGGAGAAGAGCTATCTCCAGGGAGACTTTAGAGCAGCCTTCCAGCACCTAAAAGGGACTTATAAAAAGGAGAGAGAGAGACTTATCATAAAGGCAGATAGGGGCAGGACAAAGTGCAATGGTTTTAAACTGAAAGGGGGCAAGTTTATACTAGATGTTGGAAACAAGTTCTTTATTAAGAAGGTGATAAGGCACAGGAACAGGTTTCCAGACAAGCTGTGTATGCCCCATCCCTGGAGTGTTCAAGGCCAGGCTGGATGGGGCCCTGAGCAACCTGATGTAGTGCGTGGCATCTCTGCCCATGGTGGGGAGCTGGAACTAGATGACCTCTAAGGCCCCTTCCAATGCAAACCATTCTATGATTCTAAAATGGCCTGGCAAATATTCAGGAACTTAGCTGGGACATAGCATAAGAGCCCTACCATATTTTGGTATTCCGAAAACCCAGAAGGCTCTGAGAAACCCACTCATAGACATTGCAATATAATGTTTTTTCTGAACCATTTATTTCTCTTTAAAGAGACTTTCACTGCAATAGCAACTGGATGGATGTCCATGTTTCTGCCTCACAAGACATAAGGAGTGGCAGTGGCAGTGGCAAAAAAAAGCTGGCAGCACTTCCATACTGATCTGTCTAATCCCTTCTCAAAAGTCATTGTCCTTAGTAGCTGATACACGCAAACAAATAAAAACTTCTATCATATGCAGTTTAAATGGGAAGACACTTGTGATTTGCTCCGCCTGGAGGACAGATGCAATGCAGTCTGTCAGTCTCTGTGAGATTGGTATTCATAAGCAACTTATTCCAATTAGCAGCTTTAGATAAACAGGATAATGGATATGAGTACAAATGACACTCTTCCTTTTGTCTATTTACACAGAAAGCCAGGCTTGCTCGAATCCGTGCAGCAAAGAGTGGGAGTGCTAATGCCTACATGCAGAGCAAACGAAATGGCTTGCTGAGTAACCAGCTGCAGCAGGTAATGTTTGTGTTCCCTCCACCTCTGGAGTAACCACTTAATGACAGCTGAGTGGTAGTTTATTGAGCTTATCACCAGGGCAAGTCACCCTGGGGCTTTGGGCAATGTTATCTTTAGAGGTAGATTAAGGAAGGATAAACTGGACAATTACTATTGCTAAGGAAGCTTATGAGAGTCGATGGCGGGGTATTAAGAGATGAGGGAAATGTCCAGATAGAAATGCTGGATACAATATAACCCACATTTTTAGAGTTAGATCCTGCAGAAGAACTCATTAAGTAAAGTACAGAGCATTTGCCTCTTAGGAGGTGAGTTGGATTTATCTCACTTGGCTTTAAACAGGTAGAAGATGGGTGACAGAACCAGGTTTCATCATGAATAAAGGAAAAGGTAGCTCTTGAGTACTGTTTGCACAGAGGGGTGTTGCAGGGTAAAGTGTTCCCTCAAAGCACCTACTTTGGTTTAAGGAGAATCTTGGTGATTACCTCAAATGCATTGTAAACTAATGTTATCTGAAGCAAATTCCCTGCTTACCCCTGCCAAGGAAGCCAGGACCAGCATCTGAGACTGGGATCCACAGTGACCCACGCTGCTAGGAGACAGCCCCTTGGCTGCTCAAAGCTGTACCCAGCTGAGAAAGACTGCAGACAGAGTGGTTTTTAATCCCTGCCATTTTCTGGCATTTAGGCTATTCCCTGAGGGATACAGGAAGGCTTTTATTCCTCTATGCCCTTTCTGTTTAATACACGTTAAACTGCCGGATACTTTAACCTATAGCCAGGAGGAAGGAAGTGGCTGTCTGTCCATCCGTCCTGTCTAGCACAAAAGATGAGCAGTCCAAGCCCTTGTTTCCTCTTCTGCTTGAAAGAACTCAAATATTTGAACTAAAAAGACACCAAACAGCTTAATTACGGTGCAGATTTCAAATATCCCAAGGTTGAATTTCAATCTTCTCTATTATCTTACTTCCTTCCCTATTTAGTTTTTTGCTTTCTAGTGAATAATTAAGAAAGCAATTAATAAACAGTGGATGCTTTCTACTTAATTCTTCATTCTGTGTCAGTAACATTTTCATGCGCTTTCTAAACCCAGTAGATTGGGATCACTGACATGAATTTTTGTGTAAGCAGCAATATCACAAATTCTTTAGTGCTATGAAATGATCCTGGGAGGACAACTATTTTTAATTTTCTTTGAATGAATGTTTCTCCCAGGAAAAACAGCATTTTACTGTCACTTAAATTGATTATAATTTTAAGCATGCATTGATCCAACATTCAAAGCTTATGTGTTGATTGCACTTGTAAATTGTACTATTTTATCTCTGCATAAAAGACTTAAGATGAAAACATTTAAAAGGAGGTGCTAGGGAAGGAAGGCAAAAAGTTTGATTTAAAAACAAGCAGAAAAAAATTAAGGTGCAAAGTAATTTTTGTTATAGTTTGTAGAGGAAAAATTGCAGTTATGCTACTGTGTGCAATCCAGATTAGTTCTGATTAAATATTTGGATAAGAACCCTCTTGTTCAAAACTGAGAATAATATAGAGTTCTATGTGTCAACAGTCCTCAAATGAAGAAGAACAGGTCTTTGTTGGCAAATCTGGCTCTTCCTTTGAAACACAGCATCACCACCTGCTTCACTGCCTGGAAAAAACTACGGTAAGAAAAGAGAACTGTGTTTTTCTGTGAATTGCTACACCAGCCTAGTTTTGAATGTTTTCAGTTATCTCTTCTAATTAAGAAGCCTTTATATTAAAGGAGTTAGCTGGGAAGAAAAGCCATTTTATCTTATTTAAGGTGCTATACTCAATGCATATAAATAACAAAGAAACATTTCTTCTGCTATATTTGATGGAGATCACAGTGAAAATCTTCCTGCTTTTTCCTCAGAAAAACCCCCAAAAAAACCCCCCACAAACAAGCAAACAAACAAATAAACAAACAAAGAGTAAAAGGTTTTTCCACAACAAACACTGCTAAATTTTGGTAAATTAAAAACGGATATATGTATGTGTGGCATTTAATGTTCTCCTTTTGACAGCATTTCTTTGAAATAAAAGGGCCCAGTGACAATGTTTAGCTAGCAATATGTCGCCCATATGCTTGTAGTGCTTATGTCTCCCCCAACTTTAGAAGTATAAATTTTATAAAATATGCTGTAGGGCAGAATGTCTCACTTCTTCTTCAGAGCATTATGTGGTTTCTTTTGCTAAGATTCTTGCTGGGTCCTTTGGAAACATTTTTGAGACATTTTGTACCAGAATTTGATAATAGCAATTTACCTTTAAAATTTTTCCACAGTTGAATATTACAAACATATTTTAAAACATGAGCAATAACCACAGGTCTTGTAAAACTGTCATAGAAATAATGGAAAAAACCTTCTATTTATTTGGTATGAGCTGAATTCAGCTCCCGAAGTTTCACCTTTCCTCTGATCATAATGGTGGAATCTGTAAAATTTTTAATTTCTTTTTTATTTTTCTTTAAAAAAAGGACATCTATAAAGCAAGTGTTATTTTGTTTCTAGAATCTACATTCTTTTCTCATTATGTTGGGTCCTACTACTGTCCCTGAGTTCATATGACATATTAACACAAAAATATATGCAGCAGTTCCAAGCTGTATTCTGGAGATGATGCATTCCTAAAATTTTAGTGGGAAATTGGCATTTTGGGCCATCAGCATCTGGAATCTGGCAAGTTTCTGGTTCATTTAAAACAGGAAGTGTGGTGTGTCTTCTTAGACTCTCACCATCCTTTGTGCTATAAGCATCATGATACTGAGAAAAGGCATATTTTCTCTTTTCTGTCACTGAAAAGTCAATAGGATAAGATCTCATCCACTCTCAGATATGCAGAGTGGGCAATGTCATGGAATTCTGTGAAGATTACAATAATAATGAAACTAATTGCACAAAAAATTATATTGTACAAATTACTTGTAGCTAATTTAAGAACAGTTAATTAACAAGTACAATCAAATCAATTAGCTTGTGCCATTATAGCATCTCAAAATGTTTCCACTCTATATTAAAAGTTAAGTCAATAAAACTCTTTAATTGTTGCTCCATATAAGTTTCAGGAAGCACAAAATTACTTTTAATCAGAAAAATAGCAGAGTTGATGGCAAATATACTGCAAGCCCCTGAACATAATCTCATGAGAGCAATTAGGCTCTTTTTCTCTCTGAATTTTATGTCTACTGTGTGATCATGTTCAAAATCTTGATTGTGACTGATATATGACTTATAAAATTCATTTGTCAAGGAAGTGGTTTTTTTCCTTATCAATTGAAATTTGCATTTTTCAACACCTCTTAATTCACACAAACTTATGTCTGAGTGAAGAAGAACAGAAGAAATGGAAATAAAAATGTTATGCCTATAAAGGTATTTCCATTTGTCACAAACACTTGGCCAGAGTTGTATTCTCTTTACTTTGTTCACATATTCTATATTGGCCCCATTTGACAATTTGGAAAAACATCAGCACATTTCCAGTTAGAGCAAAATTTTTTAATGGAAAAATGATTTACCTCATTCTAATACACAAAAATTTAAGAGGATGGCAAATTTGATGTGAGACTGAGTAGAGCGTAAAACAATCCAGAAAATGCTCCTTAAACAATTCCCCTAAAACATTCTTCCTGGATACATGGACTAATTCTAGCAATAAACCAAAAGAGTTTTCTTGGAAAAGGAGGCTTTCCCAAACTGCATGCAAACATAGTTCAATCTCTGCATTGTTTGGCCTTATACTTTTAAATGAGCATAAAAATTTCTCCCACTACCCTGCATCTCCTCCCCTCCCTTGCCACCATGAGTAACACCACTATTTCACGCTCTTTTGCACACATAGAATATGTGGAAATTGTGGGTGGGTGTGAAATACTCCAAAATCACTTGACAAATTAATGTAAACTGCCTGTTTGAGTGAATTTGGATTCATCTTTGTGACCACCCTATAAAATTACTGTCTTTGCTGGGATTAAGCAAAGACCACATGAAAAAGGAGGACTTTGTTTAGCCAAACAGTCAGTCCTCCAAACTGCTCTTGACACATCCATCTACAGTAATTAGGAACTTTTAGGATGCTTTTAAATAACTATCTCACTTCCTCTAATGAAAATTTCTATTTGTTTAAATATTTTTCTTTTAGATAGATGCATACCTCAAAAAATGTTGTTTCAGATCTTGATTTCTAACATGTAATTTAAAAGAAAGCCTTATAAACTTATCTGTAAAATATTTATGAATTTTATTACATTATAGTTGAATATTATAAATCTTACTTATTTTCAACCAACATTTAGAGTATTTACGTAAGCACCACTTCCATTTTATTAATAATCATAATCCTCTATTTTGTGGCACTTGAAAGATCATACAGATATTTATAATGCAAACTACATTACAACCACACGCTATTTTGCAAAATAATTTGGATTAACAGTTTCTTGTTAATTTTGTTCCAGTGTTTACATTTGTATTGGTATTCAGCCCAGACTAATATGGGCTAAACACTATAATCAAGAATAAGCTGTCTAACTTTCCCAGTTTATTCAGTTGTGTCAATTTAAGCCGTTAAACAATCATGATTAATACGTTCACTTCAATTATCTTTCTGTGTGTGCTTTGTCCCTTTGTTGGATTCCTCTGGGCTAGAACCACGAGTTTGTGGATGAGCAAGTCTATGAAGAGAGCTGCATGGAGGTTTCCACAGTGAACAGACCCCCGAGCCACAGCCCCTCTCTTTCGTCCCAACAAGGCGTGACCAGCACCTGCTGCTCCCGAAGACATAAAAAGACGTACCGCATCCCAAACGCCACCGGCACCGGCAGCCGCCCCGGCAGCGTGCAGGAGCTCAGCACCATCCAGATCAGATGTGTGGAGAGGACGCCCCTCTCCAACAGGTACTTCCTGTGCATCAGCGCACCGGGAGCCGAGCCCCTGCCTTTGCTAGGGAAGAGATAGAAAGCTGTCGTGGCCGCCACAGGCGGGCGGTGAGGCTTAAGATGAGAGTCCAATACTCATCTAAAAATGGGTAGTGGTACTGAAATATTCTGTGCTTCGTTTGCTTCAAGCTTAATACAAAATAATAGAATAGTCTCTATCTATTTCTGCCTTCTCAGGCCCTCCTCGCAAACTACTGTGCACTATTTGCAGCAAGCAGCATCCAGGGACCCCAAATAAAATAGAGCACCAAAAATTATATGCTGTGGACAAGTGCATAAGGAGAAAAATTTCACACCGAAAAATTTCCAATTTAGATATATGAGATGAGTAAGTGCTCTGTCTGCCCCTTCTTGGTTCAGAGGCATAGAAAAGGAGACTTCCTTGCATTTCTGCAGAGAGAGAAATAAAACTGATTTCCAGAGTCCTAACTGTAATAGTCATAAGGAAGACTCTTCTAAATAAAAAATATGAAACAGATAAGAAAAATGTATTTCCTAGTTTGAGGAGTTATTACAAAAGTGAGGAAAGTGCAGTTTAAGAGTCTGTATTTTACTGAATGTCCCTGTACTCTCAAAAGTAATGTATTTGGCTTTCACATATATCCAAATATCACGTCTGAAAATACAGCAGAGGTCTCAGGAGACCCAGAAGTGTTTTCTATTGATCTCAGACATGCAACCTTTTAATAAAGAAACATTTTCAGCACAACTTGTTAGAGATTGTCTTGTTAAGCTACATTTTGAGTAGCTTCCTTTATATAGTTACTAGCTTTGGATTTCACATCCATTAACAACCCAACAGCTTGGAACTACTGAAGTTTTTCAGCTGTTATGCAATGAAACCTCCTGGCCAGCACAAAGCTTCAATCTATCTTAGTTTTTCAGGAAATATTCTGCCTGGATCCACTCTTTTTCTGCTAGAGGACTTGCCTGCACCATGCTTCCAGATGCTATGTATATAAAACCAAAAAGCATCAGCTTTGTTCTAGAAATCAAAAACAGGCACAAAAAGCCAGTTTCACCTTGAAATAGTCTAAGTTTTACAAGTTTCTTGCAATGGAGAGGTACTGCAGCAACTCCATGAACATATTAACACAAACTTTGGTGACTATAATGGAGTGCCATACTATTGAGGAAACAGAATATACACAGAATCACAGAATCAGAAAAGACCTCCAAGATCACTGAGGCCAGTTATTAACCTGGCACCACCATGTTCACCACTAAACGACATTCCCAAGTGCCACGTCCACATACCTTTTGAGCATTTCCAAGGGTGGTGATTCAACCACTTCCCTTGGCAGCCTGTTCCAATGTCTGACCATTTCAGTGAAGAAACTATTCCTAATACCTAAATGTTCTTAAATAAGCATGCCATTGAGGAATATGCAGGAGACTTGAACTGGCCCCTAGCTTCCCCTTTCCTGCATAGTAAGCAACTTGGCCATGTTACATTTGCAATGCTTCCCCTGTTCGGAAACACAGGTGGTTGGTGAGAAGTGCTGACATGGTGGGAAGGACGGGAGAAAGGGACACAGACATGAGCACAGCCGTGGCCCACCTGCTGCTGGGGTACGGGGCAGTGGGGGGGTGCTGCTCTGTACTTAGAGCTCTCCAGTGGGGCAGGGTGGAGATGGCTGGCTGAGGGAATAGAATCAGGCAAGAGAGGTTTGTGGTAATGTGGACTTTCATTCTTCATGGATTTTTCTTTCTTCCTCCAGCCGTTCCAGCTTAAATGCCAAAGTGGATGAGTGCGTTAAACTAAACTGTGAGCAGCCTTATGTCACTACAGCAATAATCAGCATCCCAACACCTCCAGTCACCACACCTGAAGGAGACGATAGGCCAGACTCTCCCGAGTATTCGGGAGGAAACATTGTCAGAGTATCTGCATTATAAAACAAGGAATTATTTATAAATTACTATAAAGACCACTTGCAAGCTGAGCTCGAGCAGTGAAAAACGAGTCGTGAGGAATGAGAGAGCTGACAAAGACAACGCCCCCTGACGAGTGTGCCAGTGGCCACAGAGCAAGAGGTTCAGGCGAAACAAAACACTTTGTGGGTTTTGGTGTTGTAGGGTGTGAACCAAAAGGAGTTTCTTACCCCCTGCCTGAACTGACACGCAGTGGAATCTTCTGTCACCATCCTGACCTACTATATGAGCACAATGAAATGTCCCCATTGATGCTTCTTCTTATCATGAAAGCTCTTTTTAGAAAAAAACACAAACGAAAAAATAGAAACCTATGTTCCTGCTGAATGCAAAACAATAAGAAACATTTTGATAACATGTCTTTTTTTTTCTCTGTTAATAAACCAGAAACTTGTTGAAGAACTGTCAAAAAATGAACGAAAAAATGCTCATATGAAATATGTTTGTACTGACTGAAAGAACTACAACCATAATGCATGCTGAAATTATTTGGAGCTGTGATCTCAGTTTACTTTTGTTGTTTTTCAGATTAGGCATGATAAAATAATACTGTAGAAAGGGGCATTTCCGTGCACTTACAACAAGCTGATTGTTAATGTTCCATGGTAGTTGTACAAATAACTTCCCTTTGAAAAATGCAGTATTTCTTACTCAAACACTCATTAGTGAACTAAAGGTGTTCGGTTACTTCAATATTTACTATTGTTTTATCTTGCTTCCTAGGTACTGTTACAACTGCAATAAGTCATTGTACACCTGTTGTATCAGGAATCAGGATTTTTTTTTTTAAGGTATTTTACACAACTTCATCTACACTATAAACTTCTAATGGCAAACATTTAAATAATCTTACAGCCAAACTGTGCACCACAAACTTATATTCAGTCATTGTTCTTTTTGTTCACTGTTCTCTATTTCTCTGACAGTTCACTGCCCACTCCAGCATAAATGTACAATCTGGGATTTCAAGGATACTGATGAATCAACAGTCCTTTCTTCCACAGACATCTTGTCAACTTCTGTATTTTCAGAACAAACCTCTTATCACAGTTTACTGCTACAGGAGCAATTCTATTTGAATTCAAATTTCCACAAAGGTGTTTTGGGGATCAGCTAACACTTATCTCCAAATGTTCCTTGCTTACATTCTGCAGCATCCAGAGTATTAGCTACACTGGAGGACAGTGAAAGACATTCAGTAAAAATGATGGCTAAATTCTTTTTGTAATTATCTGTAAACTTGCATCTTAAAACTTGTTTGAAAATTTATATTGTGTGAAAAATATTTAATTACCTAAGAACAATGATAGAATAATGGATTGAGTCCCAAAGCTATAAAAATATAATTGATTACAATTGGAATTTGCCTGCATAGGTAGGCCTAAAAACTAATATGAAGGTTTTACAAGTTAAGGCTTCTTGGCTTCATTTATAAAAGACATTGATATTATCAGAAACCTTTCCAATAAAAAATATAATTTTTCTTCATGAGAGCACATTAGATGTATCATAATGCTTCTAATATTCATGACATACCATACATCATATACATCAAATATACATGGAATATGTGCATATCAATACATACATATATACATCAAAAACACTGGATCAGAAATAATTGCATGTCTGCAAAATAAAATATGCATATAAATCAAAAGGCTCAGTGCATTAGATGCCATTACAATAAAAGATTAACACAGTTATTTAATAGTTTGAGTAGTGTATGTTTCAGTATAGTATTTGCTAGCATTCTACTGATCTGAAAATTTACATTAAAATACCCACTAAAACTGAAACTTGCTGATGATACACTTTTTCTTGCACACAAATACTCGTCTTTCTCTCTACCTGTCAACAGTGAGGAGTAGGTGATAGACTATCATGCTATAGTATATACACCAAAATACAGCAACACATATTACAAATAAACTGCAAGTAAAAAGAGTAGATAATGCCATTCATTACTCTTTTATGTTACCATTTACTTATTCTGAAGTTAATGCATTCTTGGTTAATTTGGAATTAATTTCCCCATTTTCTTTCAATTTAGAACAATTTACTGGTTGTAAACTGAGCTTCTCCATTTCTTTCAAACATCAGAGAGCAGAAGCACAGGCTGTCCTCTGAGCCAGCAGAGGGGTGCTCCTTCTGAGCAACCCTGCCCACGTCCATTACCCAGTGCTGCTCTCTCTTCCACCCTGTTAGAAAACTGCAGCAGATCTGCTGAAGCTGGTAGGTTACATAAACTTTAATGGATTTAAGGGAGAGGCAGAACACATCAGAGTTTTTACTTGCATCCCACTTCTACGCATGGTTACTCATGCACAGTCCCCACCTTTTGACAAACAGTTATTGATATAAAAACTGCCTTGATGTCAGCAAACTGCAGCAACTCCTTTATGTCACATGGTACTTCATGACTAGTTATATCAGCTAAATAATGCAAAGAGGCAGTTACTAAACCTACTTTGGTACAGACAACACACAACCCAGGAAATCTACTGACTCCATCAGGTCATGTGGCTTTTACAAGCTCTTTACTCTCCTGTTCATAGGCACTAGAAAGAATGCACTACAGCAATACACTTGCATAACAATTATACCCCTGAAGCAACTTGTACTTTCATTTTTTAAATGCAGCTTACAAGATAATTTAGAAGATTTTTCAGAATTTCAGTCCTGTCTCCTATTTCCATATGTCACATGCAAACCATTAATTTATTCTGAATTT
Organism: Lanius collurio; assembly: GCA_020086605.1. Taxonomy (NCBI): domain Eukaryota; kingdom Metazoa; phylum Chordata; class Aves; order Passeriformes; family Laniidae; genus Lanius; species Lanius collurio. The sequence continues at coordinate 34,286,968 of JACBWW010000005.1, forward strand.
GGGAAATACACATTTTTTTGGTGTTTTAGGTGATTTAAATGCTGTTTTGGTAGTGAATGACTGTTGATGACTGTGTAAAATGCATCTGTACTGTACATGAAATGTAATTATTTCTGTGTATCATACAAAGAAACCAAGGTTGTTGTTTTGACAATTTTGTTTGACAGTCATATATCGTATTTCAGAAGGCAGCATAATACATGTGTTATGCTGAATAAATAGACATTTGAGGAATACTTAAATAAAACATCTGCATGCTTGAATGGGTCAACCTGGTTTTGCAATAACTTATTAATGAATCTTTTTTTTCCCCTCTAATAATTTGGAAGGGACACTAAATCTGAAGTCAGCAAATGTCCCAGACAGTAATTCCAGGCAAGCTGTGAGTGTATCTGAATGATACTAGAGCCATCAAGACCAGGATACCATAGCTCCACCACAGAGTTGGCCTCCTCTTGAGACACCAGCCATCACCTTTCCCTTCCCAGCCTGCAGCAGCAGAGAAAATTGCAGCATTATTTCCAGGAGTATGAACTCCACTTCTTTATCTGTACTTTAAAAAACGTCCCTTATGTACATCCCAAAACCAAACTGCTTAGCTGAACTTCTCAGTCTACAGTCTCCTCATACCTGGTATCAAACTCCCTTGATAAAATAATAGTGCACAGAGAAGATCAAGCTCTTTTTGTAGCATCAGAGTGGGTAAAAACTTACCATGGATTGCTGATGAAGGGCGACCAGCTGCAGATGACACTGCTCAGCACTGGCACGTGTGATAGTCACCTCTGGAAGAGCTCTCTGCTCTGTGCAGTGAGGAAAGATAAAAGTAATACCTGTCTGAACCATCCTAGAGCATTTTTGAGAATAACTGTCCTCTCATAAAATACTTACAGGAGACAAAGTGAAAATGTACACTTTACATTTCGAAGTTGTGGATATACTCTCTGTGGAAGCACACTTGCTACCAAGAGAAGGCTTTCACAGCAGAGAACATGATGCAGCCTCAGCTGCTGCAGAGAGAAGGGGGGCCTTTAGAGAGGAAGCTGATCTGGAGGAGGACAAATTACTAAAGCCACAGAATCATTAAATTTTGGGCAGGGAGGGTGCTTAGGAGGTCATAAGCTCTCTTTGCTGCATCTGGGGCCCACCAGGGCTTTATCTTCCCATTGACTATGGGAATATTTTAGGATTATAGCCTGTTCTGGAAGAGCCATCAGCTGATGGGATATGTAAACACGTGGCTAAAAGAGGAGTGTCAGGAGTGAACACTATATATAGGTTGGCAATGTCCAGAAGATATATAAAATCCAGACAGCTTAGTTTCTTATCTGCCTATATTATCTAGTTGTCTACTTTTTACAGTATCTCTTGCACAAGGAACAACTGAAGTGGGGGAGTGATGAATAAAAAAGAGGTAGATATATAAAAATTCTCAAAAGTTTAGGGCATCACCTTTTTTTTTTTTTTAACAGGAAGTAGTCAATCACACACAAGTTGGAAAGTTTTAGATACAACCTCACTTTGACAATAATTAAATGCAATGCTTGTGGTGGGTTGACAACGCTGGCAGGGTGCCAGATGCCCACCAAAGCCACTCTATCACTTCACAGCTGGGCAGGGAAAATATAACAAAATAATATGTCTTGGGTTGGGATAAAGTCAGGGAGAGATCACTCACCAACTGTTTTCATGGGAAAAATAGACTTCATTTGGGGCAAATAATTTATTACCAATCAAATCCAAATAGAGTAATAAAAATAAAACACCTTTCCCCCATCCTTCCCTTCTTCCCAAGCTCAATTTTATTCCTGAATTCTCTACCTCCTCCTCCTCTGAGATGCAGGGAGGCAGGGAATGGGGTCTGTGGTCAGCTCATCACATTTTTTCTGATGCTCCTTCCTCCTCCCAGGAAGGGCTCCTCACACTCTACCTGCTCCAGTATGGGGTCCCTTCCATGGGAGACGGTTCTCCACAAACTTCTCCAACACAAGTCCTTCCCATGGGCTGCAGTTCTTCATGATCTGCTCCAGCATGGGTCCCCCATAGGGTCACACAAACCTGCCAGCAAACCTGCTCCAGCATGGGCTCCTCTCTCCACAGGCCCTGCCAGGAGCCTGCTCCAGCTATGCACAGGGTCACAGCTTCCTTCAGGCATCCACCTGCTCTGGTGTGGGGCTCTCCATGGGCTGCAGGTGGATCTCTGCTCCAGCACGGACCTCCATGGGCTGCAGAGACCTGCACCATGGGCTGCACCAGGGGCTCCAGGGAAATCTGCTCTGGCACCTGAAGCACATCCTGCCCTTCCTTCTTCACTGACCTTGGTGTCTGCAGAGCACTTCCTCTCACTCCTCTCTCCAGCTGCAGTTGCTGTTGCCACAACCACTTTTTCTGCTTCCTAAATACTTATCCTAGATGTGTTATCACTGTCACTGAAGGGATCAGCCTTGGCCAGCAGTAGGTCCATGCTGGAGCTGGTTGGCTCTGGCTCTGTCAGACATGGGGGAAGATACACAGCTTCTCACAGAAATCACCCCTGCAGCATCCACACTACAGAGCCATGCAAACCCTAAGTATTTAAATGTTGTAAGACTTTAATAATCTGGGTTTTTCTGCATAGTTTACAGAATCACAGAATATTCTTAGTTGGAAAAGACACACAAGGATCAAGTCCAACTCTTAAGTGAAAGGCCCATATGGGGATAGACCTTGCAACTTTAGCATTATTAGCACCATGCTCTGAGACCAAATACAACACTTTTGCAGTAAAAACTTTAAAAGCTATTTATAAATCCCTTCCTCCATCATATTTAACTGTATAATTGCTGTGACCAACAGCCTCTCCTTCTACTATTCATTCTTTATATATTCCCTGATATTCATATATGCTTTTACAATATGCAAAGTTATGAAGGAGAAAATATAGCACTTTCTTTCCAAAAAATCTTGTCATACAACCTGGCAGATGAATCAATACCTTATCTGAGGACCAGAAATAGTGATTTTTGCCTCCCAAAAGCATCCACTTAATCTAATGACTGCTCAGCCCCACAGCAACAGGCACAGTCCCACCGACTCAGAATACACTGAACTGAACAGAAAACTTGGTGCTGGCAGGGAGTGACCCGTTTTTCTGATACAGTTGCTCCTACAGCGCTCTGTGAAAAAATGTTAAGGAGCATCTCTATAGCTGTTTGTTGCAACAAGAAATATTTACTTTGTTACACTTTATGCCGCAGAGAACAAAAACCACACCATCCTTCTCCAAGTACTGTTGTAAAACTGAGCAAAAAAGAAAATAAGAGGAAGTAGTTTTCACTGCCTCAAGTATCTCTAAATGTTCCTGTCTTGCCAAGCAGCCTCTCTCCTACATATATTCTAAACCTTTACAGGAAAAGAGCAGGCTCACTGCAGTTGAGTCAATCAATTTTAAGGCTCTTTGAAGAAGCCCTAGAACAACAGACACATCATAGCCTAAGCAGTCAAAGAAATAAAGAGTTTCAATTTACAGACCTACTTCTGCAAGTGTGGTTAAATACCCTTTGCCAGAATGCAGACTGTCTCAGGAGTTGGGTAGCCAAGCCCAAGTGAGGGCTCCCTGACTGCAGATGTTCGTTGTTGTGGAGGCCCATAAACACTGCTTTGGGAGGTTGGTTCTGTACCTGAGGAGGCCTCCCAAAAGCAATCCCTCCGCTGTTAAAAAAACCTGACTACACCTGAAAGCAGTGCTTCCTCAGCACCCAGACAGACTAAAACCAAATGATGTGGGCTGTAAGTATCTCTGAATTCCAACACATCTCCCTACCTTGGCTTGCTGTATTTGCTCCTTCATGAGCTCTAACCTGGACACAAGAAGAAACACAGGCAACCCCCACTGATGGTCTGAGCAGCCCTCACATGGAAAGACCAGGGATATTTGAAGCACAGCTAAGGGAGCTTCCACAGACTCCTCGGGTAAAGCTTTAAGGGCTGAGGTTCCTGGAAAAAGGGAATTTTGTATTTCTTTTCAAGTTACTTTTTTTTCATTACTTAAGTGAAATTCCCTACATTCAGCAGTAACTCCCTGCCAAATGCAGCAGTGTACATGTAATCCATAATCAAGATTCCATAAACCGTGGTTTGTACGGACTGGTTTTTGTTGTTTTTAAACACGTACGAATGACAACTCAATCCACCCACTGTGTAGCACCACTGGTCTCTGCAGCATTCCAAAGCCTGGAGTTGCTCTACACCCAGACTTCGTGAGACACCTGCCCCTCGTCCACACAGGAATCTCACCCTTAGCTACAGCAACACTACCCAGGCTGAGCAGTGGGAGGGGTGGAACTCTACCTGTGCAGTAACACCAGGCCAAGGCTTCCCAAAACAGAACATAACAAAGTACTCCTGACAAAGATACTCCAAGAAAAAATTTGGGATGGTCTCTCCATTAGTATTCTTTTTACCTCCCAAAATAAGTACCAGCATCTATAGAAGAAGTATAAAAGCAGAAAGGTAATCTTGCTTGCAATAGTACCCTTGAAATAATTACACCCACATGCAAACTGCTGAAAAGGAAACAACAGCCCACACAACGGAAGAGCTTAATTTCACAAGCCCTTAAGAAGTTTTCACAGAAGCAATTAAAAAAAAAAGAAAATTACACTTACATTGCAGTGTGATGTTACTACACAACAGAGAAAGTAGAAGGGGTAAAGACATATCAAATTAACTCACACTAGCAGGAAGACCCTCCCAATGCCCCTCCAAAGCAATCCCATTCTAGGACTTAAAAATAAAAAAGCCATTATGGAATTTAAGAGAAAAGCAATTTTATTGTTTACAAATCATACCTTGTTTTTTTTTCTTTTACAAATTCCAAAACAAATCAAAGAACTTTTAAAATGTAATATGATGTAAAAAGCCCATTTGCCACAAACTACTATACTCATTGGAACAAATATATATTTCAAGAGCGTGGCCAATTGTAAAAATAATCCTATGACATAGTCACTGTTCATAAAAATACAGTAATATGCACTTTCCCCACCTCAATAAATACATTTTAATCTTGTTTCTGGCTGGCATTTTAAGCCACCAGAGAGCTCTTAATGAAGCAGTCACCAAAGTAAATTTTTTCCTCATGTAATTTTACAATTATTGCAATAGAATCCAGAACATTTTTCTTGCAGTCCGTTGTTTCTAGCTTCAGGGGAATCACGGATAGGAGAAAAGATTTATCTACAAAAATGTGCTACTCCCATACTGATTCCCATTTTGGAAAGAATGTTCAAGGTTTTCTTCCTTTTTACTAAGAAACAGTCCACAGAACAAACTGTTTGAAAGAAGAATTTTCCAGAAAACTGAAGTCTATTGTCTGGAGCTATAATTTTGTTTTCAATCCCTGTTTAATACATTTAAAATTAAAAAATTGCTATGTTAGATAAAAATAGAAGTTTTAGAACATCTTTAACAACAAAAGCAAAGATAAAGGTTTTGTTAGAAAAAAGAAAGTCTCGCCCTTTTTAAAAATCTTGCAAATTTTAAAATCCAAGTATTAACTTGAATTGTAGCTCTGCTTTGCATGCACACATGAAAACACACAATTACACATACATAGATCCCTGATTAAGACATTTTCCAAATGGCTTATTAAAAGTCAGTTTCAGCTGAAGACACATTTTGTTTGCTTAAAGCACAGTTGCTTCTTCAGAAGATGAATATTTCTCTTCCCTTCCCATGATGCTTCCTTACAGGTTCAGTCTACCTGTGAATGAGTCAGTGTTTCACACTTCACACAGCTTGTGACAATGAGTATTACTGTGCCCAACTGAATGAGTGCCTTTTAAAAAACAAACACGCAAAATCAGCTGTTTCACGGCTGAGACTACGGCTCAGAGGCTCATGATAGGCTCATCTCTCTTTGCTGGTCTCCTTCACTTCCATTCATTAACTGGTTTCTGATGCATAAGACTGATATATTTGGCATATTTGATGGAACAGAACAAAATTAACAAAAAAAACAATTTAAATCCTCTGTGACTTTGCAGATTCATTGCATCACTTATAGCTCTTCCATTTCAAAGTGTGTATTGAAGCTGTTTGCCATGGATGTATGTTCAAAGATCCTGGTCAGGCTTGGTTTCAGTAGCTCCATGGAATGACATGACAGCTCCTGCGAGGTATCACTCTTCAGTGCCATGATCTGACCTGCTCTGGGATCTCTCCTGTCATAGTACAGAGCCCACAGCAAAGTAATAGTGAGGATCATAGCCAGGATCTGTGTTACTCCAATAGAGATTCCTAGAAATCTCAGCACTTGCAATTGCTTCGTCCCCCTCAAAAAAGTGTACATTTTTTTACCGCATCCCTATAAAACAAAAATAGATTAAAAAAAAACAGTCAGTAATATTTGGTTTGCAGTTCCCAAGGCTTAGCTCATCCTACCCACTGCTATCTTTTCTGGCTCTCAAGAATCAGCTCCTTCAAACAATACTTTGAAAATTATTTTGCCTAGTTTTTAAGTGCTTCCATAATGCAAGCTTTAAGTTTTCTAATACACAGAGTACTGGAAAATATCTATGCTACTTTTCAATTCAGAAATCAATCAAAGTTGATCTGAGCTCCTATCAACTCTCACTAATGGTTAAAGAAACTCAACTGGTTTTGTGAAGGTTTAAAAGCCATTGAAGTCTTCTTCATCATCTTTTTTCCCACCTCAAATTGAAGATTTTCAGGGTTGTCAACTAGTTTAAACTCCTTTATACTTTTTCTACAGACAATACCACGCTCTGAAGCTAAAACAGTATTGTAGGAAAGATCTATGGACCTGCGCAACCTCATCAGAAAACATCTCATTAAAACTATGTTAAAATGTTGTAAGTTGATGTTCACAAAAACAGAATTTAGCTCTTTTCAAGCCTTCAATGCAGGCTCTACAGTTTGCTTACACAGCCAACTAACTACCACATAAGGCTTCAGAAAAGCTCCCAAGCCCTTGTAAGGCAGCAAATACCCAGGCAGCAGCTTTGGGAACTACTGGCTAACAGTGCAAAACACAAGTTACCATGCTCACTGCTCAGTAAGGGTGATGTCCAGTCTTAAGAGAAGATAAAACCATGAAGAGAGGAGCCTCTGCTATTCTGCATGATGCTTATTCTCTATTCTAAGTTTTGCAGGCTTTCACAGCACAATTATCAAAGCAACACACATATCAAGGGAAAATTCAGAGTAACAAACTGGCTGGGCCAGTACTGGTCCCAGAAGCAGACATCAGGAACCCATCAAAACAGGCACTTTCTTGAGAATGTTATTTTTTGCATTTATATCCTCACTTCATATTTCTCATGGTTTTTCTAAGAAAATAAAGCAATCAATCAAAGTGATGGAATTTGAAGACAGGACATGATAAATAAGCCTTTTCAATCACACTGAAATTCCCCAAAGCCAATTTCTTCAAAGCCAATTTCAAATGCTACAGTCCTAAATATATTTGATGAAAGACCCCATTTTTGCCACACACACAAAATTCACACTGTAGTCAACAGATTTTCATTTAGGATCTAAATAAAATTAATGTACTCTATGATAATTGTACCAGAGCAAATTAAAGGATCTCAATGTCTTTGCTCATTTCACTGTTTCATTTTCTAAACAGCAGCAAACACACAGAAAAAGAAGCAAGTATGCACTCTATGAAATTTCAAAAGAAGAACCAAAACAACAACAACACAATGTAATGTAATTGGACTTGGGGGGGGGGGTGACAACAAAAACTGTCACATTGGCATCTTCTTTTCTTCAACTGGAAAGCAGTTTAGTTATACTGTTTCCCAAATTTGTTTTTAATTACAGAGAAACTGGATGCTTTTTAATACTTTTGATAACCTAAAGAGATTAAGGTGGATGCTGGTCACAATTTAAAAATGCTCCATCACAGCAATATTCAAACTCAGTTCATTCGTTGCCTAGAGAAAACACCCACTAACAGAGAGCAATAACATTAATGCCTACATCTCCTGCAGTACACAGACACATAACTGAGACAAATTATGCCCAATCTAGATAGACTGTTTTCCTCCATTTAATGATGTTCTTATAGTTCTGCTCTAATACACGTTCAAAATCAGTTTCAAAACTGAGAAACACCCAGCCAGCCCTGTTCACTTCACATTCATGCATTTTATTTCTGCTTATGTAACACTTTCATAGTTGATAGCCTGCAATTAAACAGTACATAAATATACTTTCCTCAGCAAAAGTAAAAGTTTGTCACTAAATGGGGACAAGTCAAATACAGTATGAAACTTTGCAGCAATCATTCAGAAGAATCAGCTTCAGATTCCTACAAAGCTTCAGATTAAAGGCCCGATTCATATGTATTAAAAAGGCTATTTTATACTTTCAGTCTTGAAATAGAAAAAGCATGTATTTCTTATGTAGCATATATTACTGATTTACTATTTCATAGAATAAGAACCTGAAGTAAGGCACTTCTCTGAGCAGAAAAGACAAGCCATCAGCAAACTCAACCAATCTTTTGTACACTCAAAATTTGAGTATACTCAAAAGTATATTAAAGCAAATTGTAAAATTAAAAATTAAAACAAGCCAAAATTAAAACAAAATTAATTTAATTACAATGAATTTTGAGTATACTAAATATTATGCCAGAAAACAAAAGAAAATATTGAACATACAAGTTTGATTTTTTTTTTAAGATATCAACTCCTACCAATCACTTTATCTAGGCTGCAGTTTCCAATTACAAGATGGGCAGACCACAACAAATCTCCAAGGCCACATCATCATCTTCACACTTCCCTCACAACCTTTCTAAGCTCTAATGCTCTTTCTAAGGTCAGTCTGTTCATGAAACTGCACCAAAAGCGAAGCTCATCAGAATAAAAGCAATTCAAGAACACGAGCACAACTGAAAAATAGCTTTCAATATTCGGGAGAACACGATTCCTGCCAATAATACTTCCAAGCAGAACTGTAAGCCACCTTTTTTTCTGCAAAAATTAAGTTGTGAAGGATTCCAACTTAAGACTATAGAAAGTTCTGAGCTCCCAGCAAAAAATCACAGCACAGCTACAACAAAACACATTATCAGTCCCAGACAAACCAAACTCCAGCTTTCTGAAATACTACAAAGAATTCTTCTGAAGTACCAGAACGGACTTGCCAAATATTTACATAAACCAATTTTAGGCTAGCGAGGCTAATCTTATCAGGCTCTCTCTCAAATCACCAGACTATGCAAGTTTGGTTTGAATCACTTTTTAAAAAAGCTTTTTCTCTTCAGTTCTCCAAAGCAGAAGTTAGGTAGATTAGTCTTGGAAGTGTATGTTGGTTATGCATGATAGTGATAAACTTATTAGCAAGCGTACTGTAAGAGTCTGTGAAACACCCCACAGGCAAGAGCCATGGAAAGAAACATTTTGCCAACAAAATATTGTATGTATCTCAAGGAGAAATGAAGTATTTTTGTGGCTGATACAACCGAACACAGCCTGTCCCTTTTTGGAATGGATTCTGCAGTAGAGAACCAAAATAAATTTTTGCTAAGTGCTGAATCCATCCGAAATGCTCTGCAGTACAGTAGGGGAAGAACTATAAATATGCCCTTCAGACTTCTTAAAAAAAAAAAAGCCAAGCAGCCTTTCTTTTATCACGTGGGTCTTAACACAGCCCTTATATCCTACATAATAATCATCTTTAGCTATTAATTTTCTACAAGGAGAACCAAAAGAACATATGAAGTGCTCAGAGAACCACTTTCCTGGAATATGGTATGGCCATGAAATGTTAGCAAAAGAGATGACATAAGAAAACCTTACACTTTAGACACTACACTGCAATGACTAATAAATACTTCTCAGAAATCTTTGAGCTTCCTGCACTCAAAGAGCAATTTTTCATTGAGTGACATTGCTTACATACTCCTGCCTTTTCACCTAAGAAGGATGTAGGGGGCATATGAATGTTCTACAGTTTCCATACACTCCTTGAAGGCTCTCTACGACAGACTTCTATGGTATTAACAGTAGCAACAGTATTACGAAAAGCAACCATTATTGCAGAGTGAGCCACAATTTTTAGTTTTACAAAATGTGTAAGAGACTGGCAGGCTCCAGGAGAAGCCTGAATGGCTTTCTCATTCAGGGACTGACACTTCTAAAGCATAATCACTGCTGTCAGTGCTGTGAGCCTTGACAGAAGGCAGGAGAGGGTCTACCAGTAGCTGGTGGAAAAACAACAGTCTCTGCCACTGTCTTTAAGGTTCCTTAGCAGAGACTGTCCTTCTGAGACACCTGCCTTCTGGCAGCTCATTTTCTCTCTTCCTAGCAGGAGAACACAGCCTTCTAGGATGGATGCCTGAAAGTCCAGATTAGATTAAACAATTTCTGTTCATAGAGCCAATACCATTCAAATTCATTTCCCCGATTGTTTACTGGCAATAGGCAATATTCATTTTGGCTTGTTTACACAGCAAATCTCCTCTGCTTCAGAGGAGTTGCTCCATAGCTCCTGAACAAGAGCCATGCAACAGATTCTTGTAAGAACGGGTCTTAAACAGCCTTAAAGAGACTGGGCAAAAATAAAATGGTTCTTTGGGTACTCTTCCATAATGCAGAGCTACACCATCCACTGCAGAAATGTTCATGCTGCAGCATCTGAAAGCATGATTCCAGGCCCATCCTCCTTCCTATACACCCGGCACTACTCTAAAAGCAATCCAGTGAAGATTGCACCCCTTCTCAGGTCCTTGCAACTGTATAACAGACACGCTTTCTGTTGCTGTTGGACTACCTGCACTGTTGGTCATTCTGCTGTTACTGAATGTACAATTATAGGTCTGTTAGCATAAAAAAATGGTAGCTAACAAAGTTTCCAGACAAAGGTGACTTCAGACAACATTTGTGAGAACAGTGTTTTAGTAAAGAACACATTTATATATGTTTTTATAATTTTCACCCTAAAAACAGTAGTGTATTGTTACCATGAGGACCTCCCTTATACACTTCAGTTCAAACAGGTTCTCGCCTGGTTTTAAGGCTTTTTTTGTAACTCTTTTTAAACAATCATACTGTAATGTAGAGAGAAAGAGTATTTTCACAAGTTTCTGTACATGCTCAGAGTACAAAAACTGAATTTCCTGACTCCTGGCATGAGATCTGTTAACAAGAGAGCTCTCATCCTCCAAAGGGATTCTCAAAAGCATCCTTCACTGTACATTTCACCAAAGCATTCTTCCACTTACCCTGTAGCAGATTGATGGTATGGAGCCTAAGTTATAACTAGTTATAAATAATTTCACACATAATTTTTACATTTTGGATTGGAATAAATTTGAACTCCAACCTAACTGATATAAAATAAACACTTCAAAGTTTAAGTACATCTCAGATTTTAACTGCACTGCCACTAACCCATCTCACTTCCAGGTAAGGATGGGTGGGTGACTTCATTCTTCCTTCTTTCCTTCCCCTCTTTCAGCATTAACAAATAATTATCATAAACACAACTACTCTACAAAAAAATTACTCTACTGCACTGCAAATGATGAATTTGGAAAATTTTTGGATCAGGAACAATGTACAAAACCTTCCAATATATCCACAGTTTTCTCCTTACCTCCTGATAAAGGTCACTGAGATCCTCATGATGTGCCTGCTTAGAGCATCCTGGGAACTCTCTGACACAACAGGAGTCAGGCGGCCAGTCCAATTCTGTCATTTCTAGCCAGTCTGTGAAGTACACCACGCCACAACATTTAAACTGCAAAGGAAGGATTAGCCAAGATCAGTAATAATGATGCTACTTCTTCAGTAGGCAAAGTAGGTAATCAAAAAAAAACTAAGTTCCTAATACTAATTTCCAAAACATTTACATAGAACTAAAAACATCTGCAAGTGCTTCCATGTATCTTGTTTTGCTGTACTTTGACATAAAAGTCACATGAAAAATGTAATACAGTGACTAATGAATACTTCAGCCAATGATACTGCTCTGTGCTTTAAATCTCAATTGCTTCCTCAACGGATGCTTCACAGAAATTCTCCTATCTCAGGATTCTCCTGTCCTTACTACAGGGAACTAACACAATTTCATGTCAAAATGGGGACTAATGAACAAGTATACCTGTGGCTGAAAGGAGTAGCAGAAAAAGGTCTTACTAGTGGACTATTCTTGCAAGGTTACAACTACAGACATATTTGTTGAAAACAGAAAAAGCACACATTTACCTGAATATACAAAAAAAAATTAAAAGAGTAAGCAAAAATACATAGAAATCACAAACGCTGACAGGAAAACTGAAACTGGAAGGAAGGGGTATCACATTAAAATAAATATTGCAACAGAATCAACCTTAAAAAAAAGAAGTTTGGCTGCAAATCAGATGAGCTGTAATTGGCTACAAAACCCACCAGGACTAACAACCTGTCTCCTCCTCTGCAAAGCACACCCTGAGATTTAAAGCCAAATGACCAGCCTACCACATTAGCAGCTGCTTTCACATAGAAAAGGGATGAAGCAGCTACATTAGATTTGGTTTGGCACTGGATGTGGACTTGACATGACTGAAAACGTGCTTTGCTGCAGAAATAAGATGCTACTTTTTTTCTGCCCGGATATCCTCCAGGACCAGCTGAGTGTAAGTTATTCCCTGGTTCCTTTGATCTACAAGCTTGGGAACATATTTGTCCCTCTTAACCCACTTCAGAGCCAGAGTCCTGTATTCCACACCACTCATTGCTCACCATCAAGCAGATCAGTGTCCAGAAATTTTGGCACGCACTGTGCCTCTAATTCAACAGTCCTCTTAAAAATCTCACTTCTTCCTTCTTTACCACAGCTCTCATGTCTCAGTTTTAATTGGTTTGTTATTCAGTCAAAATCCTTCCAGCGCTGGACTTTATGGAAAGCTCAAACTTTGGCTCCTCATTGCACTTACAAACAGCATCTCATTAAATATTCTTTTCTTACTCTTTTATCCTTTCTTCCCCAGCCCAGTTCATGCTCCCTGACTTCAGCTGACCCTTTCCATCTTTCTTAGCATGGTCACAACTCTGATATTAAACCAGGAAGAGGATTGGGGGAGAACACATTTCTCACCTATTTCAGATGTTAAAAGAAACAACAGAATAAAGAATACCAAGCTGATCAGGGCTGAATCTCTGGTAACAGAACTGTAATTACAATTTTGCTGACTGAAGAAAGGCCACAAGTAAAGTGCTTAATCAGACATAAAGCACATACCAGGCTCATACATCCAGCATTTGAACTATAAGTAGATGGAGTATGAATGAGAGCCCACCAATTTAGCAGAAACTGTAAAACAGCTTTCTCAGTTCCCCAAATCATTCATTTGGTCACAGATGTCATATGGAAAATCTAACTTCTAAAACGTCTTCTAACCTCCAAAAGGAAGTTCTTTTCCCCTAGAAAAATTAAGGCTTAGTTGAAGTTTTATTATTAATATTAATATTATAACCAGCCATTATGATGATACTACAACAATTAGGAGGATAAGAGGCAGTATTTAATTTAATCAACCTATACACTTAACCCAGGATACAGTACCAGCTCTATTCAAAGAAAACTGATTGAGATCACTTGATTATAATATCTCAGGCACAGAACAGACATAAACACTCTACCTGCATATGAAGAATTACTTATTTTCACAGAGCACTCGCATGGCCAGAGCAGGGAACTGGGTGGGGGTGTGCTGGTGTGTAACCTCTTTCTTTCAGGTTTTAGTATAAATACAGACTAACCAAGTACTGCCAGGAAATGTTTAAATAAACAGGAAATCTGTGCAACAATGATAGATTTCAACATTTCAACAAGGGCAGCACAATGACAGGCATTTAAAGAGTTCTCTTCCTGCATGTGAGTTATATTTGGAGTTAATGGGTTTTACCTTGGGCAATTTCATGTTTCTGTAACATAATACTTCATTCTATAAAAACACTTTTGAATTTTAGTAGGCTAGAGGGCAAAGCTGTGAATACAAGGAAGCTTTTTGGTTTGTTTCCCACCCCCCAGTCAAAGGAAATAAAAACCCTCATCACTTTCACAAACCTCGGCCAAAGAGACAGTGTTGGCATCTTTTTGGAAACTTCCTTTCCCATTCCTTTCCAGCTAAACAAATCTTAACCATGACAGCTCCATGAAAGGAAACTAACAGAGCCTATGGGAAGGGGAGCACAGTTTAATATTAAAACAACATATAGACACATTCATTTTACTTTACCTGTAGATTTTTAATTTTATATATATCATATCCTTCAACACTATAGTAATCCTAAAAGGTAATGGTCTTGACCTTACTGAAAAAGGATATGATAATGTTAGCAATTTAAATGAATTTATTNTAGTAACATCCCAGAAATTTAACATGCCTTTCACTTAGCAGATTTTTGCATTGAACTCATGATTGTTCATGTGAAAAATATGTTAGCAGCAGAGTCCTAAAGATACATAAAAGTATTATCACAGAATATTTCTGTCACAAACATTTACACTGGTCACTGTAATGAATTAATTTAGTTTTGTACTCAATGCATTTATCTTTCCTCTGCATTGCAAGCTAGCACTCTGCTTTTTTTGGATAATATTTGGTAGTGCTGCAATTAAGCTCCTACTTGCTAGACTATTTTTTATTAACTTATTTGAGTGAAATACAGTCCCAGGTTATGCCCACAACACAATACATCCAACTTCTTTACGAAATCAATAGAAAGCAGGGGGAAAAAACCCTCAAGAAGTCAGAGAAGGAAATTAAAAGAAAAGCAATCCAAACCCTGCTGTAGGAAAGCAATTTGAGTGCTGGAGCTAAGGAGGGATTTCAGAATCTGTGTTTGACTGCTGCAAGAATGCCAACAGGTAAAACTGTACAGGTAATAGGTATATTGATGTACCTATTAAATACCTTTCTGTCAGCTCATATACGTGGTAGTACACAATAATACATGATTAAGATACATTTGTTTGACTATACAGCAATACTCATGTGTAGACAAATTAAAGCTAGAGATGCTGGTTTGATTTTAACCTAACTTCTATAAAGTTCAGTCTGCCACTGAGATCTAATTACTCATTATTATTTCTCTAATGACTATCAAAGCTTGATCAACGTCTAAATAAGCCAAGAACCCACACTGGCTTTTCAATCTTGTGAGTGGAATAAATTAGTCATGAGGCACACTACATGCTGAGAGCTATCATGAGCTGGAAGGAAAGCTGTTTATGCCAGGACTCTTAGAGCAAGTTGTCCACACACCAAGGAATGCCCATACTGGATCAGCAGAGGCGGTTATGCCTCAGTGACATTTCTGACAATATCACCCACACTACACTACACACCCACCTACACTAATGACAGCTGATCTCAGAAACCCACCAGGGGCTCATGTGATTTCATGCTACACTGAAACCAGTACGACATCAAAATATCCCTATGGTTATAAGAGGGAATCATCTTATCTTTATCAAGTAGGAGGAAGCACATTCTAGGGAATGACCTGCACAGGTATGGATGAACCACTGAAAAAAACCTGCTCTCTTCCAGACTGCCACATTCCCTGTGGTTCTCTGCAGCAAGAAACCCACCCCATCACACAAAGAGCAGTAGTGTTAGGACAAAGGGAGTAATAGTAAGAAATCAAGAAAGAGAAAACAACAACAACAAAAAAAAGTCAAAAAGACTCAACCCAACACAGTATTTCAGGAGATAAGTAATTAAAAAAAAATACATATATATAGGGAGAAAAGAAAACAGACAAAGAAAAGCAAGAAAAAAGCATCTAGGTTTGCTGTGACCCACTGCAAAAGATGCAGGCATGGAATCCAGTGCTGCCTACTTTAGCAAAGTGGTGAAGTGACAGCAGTATTTTCTTCTGGAGGGAAAGAGCATGACTAGTGACAACATACAGTAGTGCTTTGACAGCCTTTATCAAACTGTCCCAGGTTTGCGTTTCAGTAGAACAGCAGATAACCAAAAGCTTGGGGGTCAGACTAAAACACACCATAACTTCAGGTATTCTTTCTGAATAGTGAAGGCTGAAAAAGCATGTCCCAGAGCTGTGAAGGCTATGTAATTTCAGGAGGTTTCCACTCACAAGATTTCTGTGGAAAGATGGATGTTAGTTGCAGCAGTCATCCTTGGCAAAACCCCTGCAGGGCAGCTGTGCCCATAACATGAAGAATGCCTCTTGTCTGTAGTCCCAATTTTAAAATGAATCAATGCAAGCTGACATTTAAACCAAAGAAATGGCTTTAATTGTTATTATATTAGAACACCTCTCTGGAATCTGTATTGCAAGGGAATGAATTCTGATGCAAAGTCCTGCCATGTAACTTCAAGACTTCAAATCTGCCAGAAATTCCTTTGGTCCAAGTACTGTGTAAATAGCAAGAAAGCTCCCTCACATCTTACTGAAATATAATTGCCATTCACTGTCAGAAAGACCATTACATTGGGCATATCTTGGCAGTTGAGAGAAAAATATTTGTCCCTCTACTCATAAAAATGTGCCAGATTGAGTACAAGATGTAAGGATATGGCAGCCAGCAGTTACATTTCAGTTTAATTTGCTCAACACTTACCTATTTTCTTACGTGATGGTTACAAGTCCTCAGCTTGAAAATTAAAGGTTGGTGCAGTTATAAAAACTAGACAGAGATAAAACCTCTTTACAAGTTTAGAGAAGAGTGTTTTATAGTCAACACATGTTTTGCTTAAAACTGGCATTTATAGCTTGTGGAGGCAGCGTGCAGATTTTAGCAGACAGCAAGTCCTCTATGGAAAGAACATGCAGTCTGTTTACAATGTAGTACATTCTTTAAAACACAAAGAACTTTTGGGGCAAAATCCTTTCAAATCCTCTCATCTCCTCTCTCAAAATCCTTATTTAAGCTTGAAGTTCACGATTTATCCTCAAAAATATTAAAGACTTCAACGAGAACCTGCCTAAGCAAGAATTAATATAAAATTAAGTTCTTAAAAGGAGGGATGACTGATTTGGCTCTCAAATATAGAGGGGTTAAGGAGAAACCCAGACAGGGCCTTTCAGACAGACAAGCTCTCCCAAGAGAATTTTCTGTTTAAAATGAAGGCAGTCACTTGAAATTAAACTGTCAGAATAATGAACAGAGATAAACACTACAGCAATTAGAAAACAGCTAGCTAATGGAAAGCTTAGTTTTCTTCTGCTGAAAAAATGCAGCCTCCTTTTCTGACTCACCGTTATTTCCTGCTCGTAGGTCCAAACACCACAGGCCAGTTCAACGCAGAATATTACAAGCAAGCTTCCAAAATACTGCAGAAAACATAATAGTCTTAGCTATTTTTTATACTCTTCAAAATAAAAAAGTTTTCAAAGTTAGATATTGTTAAGTCTTTTATTCAAAGTTAAAGAACATCAAAAGTATTATAAAAATTTCATGGAAACGGAAATGCATTTTTGTAACCAAAATATGAATAATATTCAGGCAGCAAACATTATGAAAGCTAAGATCATGGGACACTTCTTTCTTGAAAAGTACATTCTTATCAAAGTGATTTAGGTGTTCGAGGTCAGGTCTAACTCTACTAACTGTAATATTTAGAGATTATTTGAAATATCTTTTTTTATTACAAGGTATAACCCTTGAACTACTTAAAAATAGGAAATACAAGTATAAATGAAGAAAAAGTAGAGACCTTGGCAATGAAGCTTAAGAAAAACTGGCTGCTCCAACTAAAAGGAGTGGGAGTTTCTTCTATATAGCATCAATAAACCCTTTCTGAACTACAGGATAAAGCTACACAGAATTTAAAGCTATTTTAACTGGTGTTCTCTATAAAAAATAACCTATTTATCCTTTATTTAAAGCAGAAGTATTAGTCTCATTTATTCTTTACTCCAAATTTTCTTCCATGGCAGTGGATTGAGCTTCTCTTTGCTCTCAGCATTCAAGACTTTAAAGTCACAATCTTCATGGATTTTAATCTAATTTGAAAATCAACGAAACACCATCACAGTATAAATTGAATAAATATACAATTCCATTGGAAGGACACATGCCAAATGGCTTCTAATTTAGTTATTTCCTTCAGGAATCTCTTTAGGACATAAAACACGTAGTGATGGTAGGTTGTTTTTTTTAAAGGGTTTAATATGATGTATTGTTTAAAAGAAAGTATAAATCCACAAATGTTAGGCTTTAACATGACATCTTTTTCATTCATCTGGTCTGGAACTGAGTAACTCAGATACGCTGGCAGCTACTGGTCTTGCCCTATCTCTACTTGCTCAATAAATCCAACTCCCTGAATTAGATATGTAGATGCACACAGAGACATATAAGAAGTGCATGTAAAAATACTCATGTTAATTTTCAGGAGAAACCTGTAGCCATACCCTCCCTCTGCAAAGGTCTATCAAATAAAGACGGTACTGAAAGAAGGACTCCTGTTTACTAGTCTTCATCATGTTACACTGCATCTTTACAGCCATTACAGCTGAACAACACACTGCATTTCCTTACACATCAACACTGTAAGCACATACAGATCCAGTACAGGTCTTCAACAACCACTATGTTCATCCTCCAAAGGTCCACAAGAGGAAAAACATGAGTCACTCCTTCCAAGAACAATGGTGCTCTCTCTACGAAATAAATTCATAAGCTTCTATGCAATGTATCTACTATCACTGCAGTGCCTAGTAGCTATGCAAAGTGTTCTTTAAAAAAAAACCAAACATGGAAATCTACTTCTAAGTATTCACTTTTGAAAGCAGGAAAAAATGCCACATGCTTTAGTGCCACATGATCTTTCAATTTAATAATTATAATAAAAAATGTTTAAGGGCATTATGACTAATACCCTTAAATATTATGACTAACACCCTTAAACCAACATTTTTGAGAGGGAGCACAGCTTAATGTTTCAATGAAAAGCGCATTTCACTTCTCGGCTGTCAAAAGAAATTTCAGTAGGTTTATACTCTAACTGAATAACGAGACTGGGACTGTCTGCTATCCCTGAATCCTATACAAAAATCACTGATTGCGGTGAAAGCAATACATCTGGGAGTGTACATACGGCATTTTCTGCAAAACTCTTAATTTGCAGTTCTTTGTAACATTTAATTCATTCAGCAAGCTTAACATTTGAAACTTCCCCATCTTTCTCAGTGTGTAAGTTAAGAATGTTTGTGGTAGTAGCTGGAGACAGAAGAGCCAAACTCAAGATTTTCTCCCATTACTGAATACAGCCCAAGATAGAAAACTATTTAGCCAGATTCACTCATAAATCCCTTCTGGGTCTGCCAGGGACTGAGCACTCGTGACTAGCTACATCTAGACACATCAGGGCACTGCAGAATCAAGCTCTCTGTCCTGAGAAAGACCATCTCTGTCCGTAACACAAAAGAGAAAACAAACAATGTGTTTGCACACAGGAAAGGCCATGCTTGGAGGTTGTTTCTCTCTGCTACTGAAGAAGAGTATTATACCTCTCTCTTTATAATGGTTTGCAAAACAAATACTTATATAATAAGTTTTGTGGGGGAAAAAAATCCTCTAACCATTATTTAGATTTAATACCCTTAATTTTCATCTTCCAAATCTAGAAATTATTACTGGCCTCAATGCTTATTCCATGTCCCCAATTAAATTAGCACAAGAGCCTGAATGCTAAATGCATCTTCCTACATTTCCATGCTTCTGGTTCTTGCCAGAAACAGGGACTGGGTTTTAGAGCAGGCTTAACATTTCTTCCTGTGGGCTGAGTGGCTACATGTTGTAAAGATGAGTAACTCACCGAGGAGCACGGCTGTATATCACACTCAAACTGCTCCAGGACGTCACTGATATAACCTTCTACAGAACATCTCCCTCAGAGCACTCTTGGCCATTGCTGAGATGTTTTTTACTGTCTCTTTGTTTCTTTTTTTCTTTTATTGGCAGAGAGAGGGTGAGAAGGGGAAGGCACACAAGGGAGAGAACAGTTTGCAAAGACATCTACAAGCTATCATGAAATAAAGCCACAGCTGTGATCACTTTAAGAACTGGAGACCCTTTACAGGGCAAATCCTACAGACTTTTAACACTACCCTTTTGTAGGCAATTGCTAATCACTATCATTTTATCCCTACTCTGACTATGCAAAGTAATCAGAAAATTTGAGTGGTGCCTTATTCCCGTTACAAACCCATGAGTTTCACTGAAGGATTTCCTCCAGCAAAACTGTGAAAAACCTAAAATGTTGCTTCCTTGAGAGAAGCTGAATGACTGAAATGCTGGCAGAAAACACTCTTAGAGAGTAATAAAGTAAAAATATTGGCCAACTTAAAAATAAATAAAGCATTAGACATTTACTGTTCCATACATCATGCTTGTGGCCAAGATACTAAACTTCAGTATATGTAAAATGGATGTTTTCAGTCAGCAGGAGCTGGTTCTCCCGCAACCTCCTTGTTAAGCTTTTTCTAGCAGAGGTCACATGGTGAAAGGGAAGGAGGGAGAAGAGAGGCAGGCAGCAGCTCTGTAAGGAAGTAGTTTTCCAACAGGAACATTTTATCTAATACCTGGAACATTGCACAAGCACTTGGATTTGCAGCACCAACAGACTGCAGAAACTTAAACTTCTTTTTCCAGCACATCCATCCTGAAAGAGAGATGAAGGACCTGGGGTCTCAGGAGAATCCTGTTCTCCTTCCTTTCTTGTGCAAGAGACATTTAAGAAGTGGGAAAAGAAATAAAGTCATTACTGTGAAAACCAGTTTCAGAGATACAGAGAGAGGCATGAAGGGCCAAGGAGTAAAGATATCCCCTACATAATCACCAGGCCTTGTTCTGCTGGAATACTCTTCATGTGGTACAGGTGCAGAAGTGACCACAGCCAATATTCAAATCCTCCAATACCCACATGCAACAATAGCACGGAATCTGTAGTGTTTAGTTGAAATCATCCCCTACTTACCTACAAACCATGACAAATCCCACCACTGAAATACTACCTACTAGTGCAGAGAAGCTACCAGCTTATACTCACCTACTGCAACTTGTAACAGCCTCCAGAGAGCTCTTGCTCCTGTGCAAGTCAAACAACCTCAAGTTCACATCTACAGGGAATTCATAATAAGACAGAAAGGACAGGGGGATAGTGAATGCAAATCCCATTACTATAAATTTCAGCCACAGAAGGGAGGCAACCATCAAGTAAATAAAGACAAAACCCAAAACCTACCAAACAAAAAGACGGAGACGAGTACTGAATATGTTTTGTCCTAATTCAAATAGTTACCTGCATAAAGGCTATCAGAACCTGATAAAGCACTAAAAACCATACACAGTATCTTCAGATATGCATTAAAAAATTAAAGTAATTAAAACCTATTTTTATAGAGATCTGTATAGAATGTGTAAATATAATCAAAAACTTTAGTCTGAGTAAAAGTTCTGCAGACTACAGTGGCACTCCACAAGAGAGTTCAGGCTCCATGTACGGCAGTGTATGCCAGCGCTCCATACACGGAGCATATGTGCCCAAAATGTCTTCCTATCTCTCCATCTATGGCTAAAAACTAAGCTACAAAATTAGTTTATCCTAAATAAATTACAACAGGCTTTTTTGCTATTACAGTTTTTCTACCAAACTAAGCTGATGTCCACCACCACCAAATACATTCCAGGAACGTATTTCTTTCTTGATAATCTCAACCACTTAGATAAAAACACAAACAAAAATAGTAAATGCAAGCACAAAATCCCTGAATCTAAGGTATTTTACATTTGTTTAAAAGGTGTTTGTTTCAATAACTCCCATTCTGTTCAGAAAGTAATAGCACAGAACACATACATGAGGTGTCTCCCAACATAAAATCTCTCCCCCATGGCCTTCTGTCCTGCAGAGTACTGGATATTTTTGTTGCAATTGTGGGCAACTTAGGGAAAGACGTAAAGCATGAAGCACAATGTCTCATGTGTTTTGCAGAGATGTAATATAAAACTCTTACTGTAGTTCTTCTAGAGATTTTGTGTTGAATACACCACATGATTTCTGCAATTAATAACCTAATGTAATTTGTCTACGCTTTTCAGGCAACAGGTGAAAAGAACTAGTGAAAAAGAATCTATTTCTGTTACCAACATGGCAACAGGATGATGGAGAAAACTGGGACTTCAGAAAACACAGTACATGGAGAGAGATTTTAAATTCTTCTCAGAGATTTTTTCACAGCAGAAATATCGAATTCTAACTACATTTGGCAAAGGAAAACCTGAGTTAAAACGCTAGTGCCCTACAGCAGTTTCCTTCAGCACGACAGCCAGGGCAGTATCAATGGCCAGTGCCCTACTTCAGCCACCATGATGATCCCACAGACACACAACCAGCACAACTGTCCTCTGGGGATGCCCTTCAGAACCCTGTGTAAACATTACGTCAGAAACGAAGCTAAGACCAGGAACTCTTACAGAAATTTGGTGTCTTTGGGTATTTAGTGACCACATCACTATGGCACTGATGCCAAGCAGCCCAAGCAGATAAGGGCTGCCATCCTACAAAGCTGAGTGCACCCAAGTATATTCTGGAAGTGATAGGCTTTTTCCACATGTGTTTTTTTACTCTGCCACTGATGGCTTCAGTAATTTGTTGCAAATGACCTACAAAATGCTTCATCAGCAAGCAGCTTCTATAACCAGTAAACTGGGCTGCTAGCCTATGCACAAGGAGAATCAAAGACCTGAACACATCTGCAGTCATGCTCCCTTGAGCCTGCTCATACCAGTGACTATTTTGTTTGCAGTTTGCAAGTGTCACTTGGAGGAAAGAGCCATGAACCTGAACAGAGACAGGGTTCTGTGTCAACCCAAATTTCATCAGAACTAGAAAGGCACAAGAATGGTTTATCTTTTTCCTGCTCAGACTTTTTTGGTTCTATGTTGCATCACGCTCTTCTGTTCTGACAGCTTCCTAGTTAACTACTGTCAACCTGAGGAGACTTCAAAATCTATTTAATTAATCCCAAGACAACAAATATATCCCATCATACAACACAGTCAAAATACTACCTTGTTAAAAGCCCACTTCCAGACAGTGAAGTAAGAGTGCATTCTGTGTATGAAAGTGTCTTGGGGTGACTTGATGTTTTATTCCCTATCACTGGTCTATGCCCAGAAATTAATTTTTATGTCTTTTTGTGCTTTTAAACTGTGTCTGAGAGGAGAAAGAGAAAGGCAAACCATGTGCATTTTCAAAAGAGTTTTGTTTTCAAGGACAGAGATAACACACTCTCTCTTGCATTCTTCTGCTGCTGCTGGGGGTTTTTTTAGCCATTTTTTTGGCTCTTTTCTCCAGAGAGAGACAGAGTTGAACTTTGCTTCCCAGGAATTTTGGATTTTTCCCTTTCTCTGCTGGACTGTTTCAACATCAGAATACATCGGAGGACTCTCCACTGAGGCCCTGCTGGCCCCTGCAGGTTGGCCTGCAACCCAGCTCCAAGGAGGAGAGAGAGGGAGGGAGACCCACGGAAGAACTCTAAATTTTTTAACCAGGTTTTTCTCTCCACGGCGAGAAGTTTTATTATTTAGCATTATTATCCTTTCCTGTGTGTTTTTTAAAT
Source organism: Lanius collurio (assembly GCA_020086605.1). Lineage (NCBI taxonomy): Eukaryota > Metazoa > Chordata > Aves > Passeriformes > Laniidae > Lanius > Lanius collurio. Next base: position 34,310,571 of record JACBWW010000005.1, read on the forward strand.
AAATAGTTTTTATCTCTTTCACTTTCCTTTGAGGAAAATTTCTTTTCCCCAAACCTGGTGGGGGAGGGGTGGTTGGTAACCTGCCTTCTCTCAGAAGATATATTTCTAAATTTAGCCAAACTGGCACAGAAAGCAAATAGCAATGGTAGGCAGGGACTAACTACTGGAGTCAGAAGTAGCAATATAGTGAAGAAAAGTGAGAGCACAAGAAGCTTTTGGAGAACCTGCTCTACAAGACTGTAGAAATCCTTCATTTTCTGAACAAATACACCTTTCTTTGAAGGATTGGTGCACTTATTAATGAATCATCATTCACATTACCTGTATTTTATTTCATCAATATCTTCTTGTCAAGCTTTACATCTTCTCCCCAAAGATATAAAACTTTTTTTTTTCCCCATCAGACTCAAGAAAAAACCCAGTCCTTATGCCAGAGCAAACAAAGAGTAGCTGATGAACAACTCCAGCCTCCTCAGACTTGCTGTCTCACACTGCTTTCTCGAGCAACATGTTCCATATGGCCTCAGAGGTGAAGAAAGCTCTGGAAAGGGCAGCGGCTGAAGGAACTTCCAAGAGGGCAACTGCAGAATGAAACCTTATCATAAGCTCTAAAAGACCAGAGTATATGGTATGTAAAGCAAATGCCAGCAGATTTAAGAGTTATGCATAGCATTTCCCAATGGCTAACAGCCCAAGAGCATCAGCCTTGATCTTCTGAGATGCAAACCATGCAAACATCTCTCTGCCCCCAGAGAAACCTCAGATGACCATCACCACTGGATCACCAACAGAAATCAGAATCTTTCTGTGTAAAATCTATCAAGTCCTTCCTCCTTCGATAATTGTAAGATACAGTTCCCTTTATCTTTGTCAGTTTAAAAGCTAACAAGATTATTTTAATGATTAATCCAGCTATCTTTTTTAAAAATGGAGCAAACACTTATTAAACTGAGTCAGACAAGCTGCATGGAAAACTGACATCCTGTTTATCCACTTCAGCAGCACAAATTTTCCCCTGCACCCTCATCCCTGCCCTGGAGGAATTAACAGTCCATTAGTCATTTTGATTTTAAATTCGGTTTATTTGCTTGACAACACAGAAATTTGTGAGAGCTGCAGCCAAAAGTCAACAGGGAAATGAGCTGAAACCATCAACTTGCAACATAAGCCACTGAATGTCATCTAGTTCTTCAAAATAAATACATTTCACACAAAAATAATCAAATATCTCTATTATGTTAAATTTGGTTTCTGAGATCAGACAATTTTATCAAAATGTCTTAAAGTCTATGATCTTTGCAAAGTCCATCACTTTTTTCTAAAACTTTGTAAGTAATTTTTAAATTAATTTTTTTTATGGCAATGAACATTCTAGTTTTTGAAGCTACGTATCCATGTTCTTTTTATTAAGCCATTGGGTTTTTTTAAAACTAAATAAAATTATTTATGAATAATTAGATTTTTGTTCACAGCCTTGATTCTTCTGTGGGATATTCTTCACCTGTTGTAAATTTTTACTTTAATGGTTATCTTTACTTATATAAGTAAACTGGTATTACTTTGGAAATAAGCGAATGCACACTTCATACAGCTGTTAGGATTTACTTGCTAAGGGTTCAACTACCTCAAGTCAGTGACCTTCCAGAAATGAGGGTTATTGCATGGTAAAGCACTAAACAAGATATAGGTAAAGACAGACATTAGACCATAATTTTCATATGGCTTGCCATATTCTCTTTTCCCTTTTTCTTCCCCTATTTCATAGGATTTATATAAAAACCTAAAGTTTCCTTTTCTGCACAGATTTTTCAAAACACAGCTTCCTTCGTCTGCCTGCTCTTTATTTTTTACCAAGGAAATTACACACCATTAAAATGTTTCCTTAGTCAAGAAAACCCTTTTTGCTTGTAAAATAGACCCATTTGGTGCTGATACACAATGTCACTGCTTCAGCATGCCCCAAGACACTTCCAACAACCACCATATTGAGTGAAGAAATTATCTTATGATATAAAACCCACACTGCAGCCCCCGTACACACAGCAAAGTGCCTTTGTGGTTAAATAGTCAAAAGGGTATGCTTCAAAAAGAAAAAGATTAATCTACCTGACAGGACATCCACTCCATACATAGCTTGTGGCAACAAGAATGCAGCTGAACCACAGCATCAAGGCAAACCCCATCAGTGAGATGGGCTGTGTCTCAGACAGGACACAGAGATTTGGCTGGACTTTGGGAATTCATACATTCCTTCCTTGCTCTTCATTGAACTTCTCCCATTCCCTTTTCATTTCAGCAAAGAAAAAAAAAAACCTGAGCAAACAAGCAATGAGAAAAGAGGAGCTGGAAAGGACAGAGGGGAGAAAAAGCCACACTACAGCAGAAAGACCATATATTACCTCAGCAGCTCCCCATCTTCTCTGAGTCAAGATGCAGCAGCCCTCATTCCCATCCTGGTATCATTCACAACTCTCTACCCTCACCAACCCCAGTCTGTTTTTTCAATAGTTTTGTGGTATCCACATCCATCACTTCACCAACCTTTTTTTTACTATCTTCCCACCTCTTTTGACCTGGGAGCATTATTCCAGAGCCCTTTTCATTTCTGGCGCTGTTTCAGTCTCTTCCACTGCACTGGGTATCAATGACTTGTAAGAACTTGGAGGGAAGAAGCAGTATTAACAGTGTAACAAGTGGGAATGAGGGAAAACAGGAACAAGGAAGGTAAGAGCAACAAGGGTTGCTCCAAAAGGATCATGAAGCCAAACACAGTGACAGGCAGTCAAACATTCAGGATGTAAGTCCCCAAGGACAAAGGAGTCAGCTTCTATCAGGTGAGCCTAATAGTACAGCATGCAGTAAAAAATGTAGCACAGGAGTCCAAGCAGCACGTGTCATGCAGAAAACATACTGGAATCATGAAATGACTACTGTCAACAGATATCTACCTTTTATCTCAGCATTGAGCCTCTCTCCTAAAGCATAAGCAAGTGTCTCTTCACTATTGAAGATATATACACAAAAGAATTAAAAGTATGGCCTCCTAATGGCACTCTCCAACCCCACAGTCCTAAGTCAAAGGTGTTGCCCTCAAGAGGCCAGGCAGTTCTTGTTACTTGGAGCTGCTAGATAATTGCAGCAAATAGTGCTGTGTAGCCTCTACAACACTGCCAAGCATTCAAGGCAGCTGCTCAGTGCCTGGATGAAAGCAGTAGATCACCATCATGATCACAGCAAACATTTGGATTTAAGTCAAGTACTTGGAAGAAGACCTGGACACTCCTAGCAGTTCAATTCTTGTCATGCTCCCCCACGCTGCTCAAATACACAGCTGCTCTTGCTTGCTGTGTGTTCCACAGGCAGCACCTTCATTGCTACACAACTCCCAATATGCCACATGGCCAAGCAACTCATGTCTCCTCTGTAAGCTCCCTCTCCTACTTAAGGAAATTCGGCACTGTTTCAAAGCACTTGCCTTTGAAAAAGTCTTTTAAGGACATACACAGCAAGGATTTATTTATGTTGAGGAAGGCAAGGTCAACACAATGCACCATGCTTACACAGGCAGACAGAGAGGCTGGCACTGAGCCCCAGGGCCAGTGTACTCCACTCCACAGAGCTGGGAGCCTATAGAGCGCACATGCTCCTGCAAAGCCTGGCTTAGCACTGTGGTGACATCATGGCATCACCAAAATCCATCTCAAAATCAAACAACCCGTTTGAACCTTAAAAATCCTGATCTAAACAGGAAAGAAGCTTGCTCTCCATTTCAAGGAAAAAAGATTTATAATAGCTAGTACAGGCATCATCTCCAGCAGTTTACCTTTGAATTCAAAGTTAGAAATATAGAAAGAACAAAAACAGTCTATTTTTTTGAGAAAGCCATTCATATTTGAAACTACTGGCATATAATAAAAATTGGTGAACTTTAAGTGTATTTTCCCTTACCAGTGGAACATCAAACTGGCAGCACCTCAGAACGTAAGCTAAATGTCCAGCCCTTAGTTACCCACTGACTATCTGAAACCGAGGCTTAGCAGAGTACTAGCTTCTCATCAAACCTGAACTAGAGTATTATAAAGACATATAAACCAGTCTTTCAAACAAGGCAGCCTAACCTGTCTTGGGACTCTCTGTCCTTCTCCCATTCATACCACATTTGTAAATGGGCTGTTAAAGAAAGCCACAAAATACAAACTCAGTCTGTCCACCTTAATACTAAACTGCACGGGTTTACACCAAGTATGCCTGTTAGTTAGTTCTTCCCTTCAACACATGGTATCTAAATAATGAAGCAATACTTTTGGTTGGTAAATAACAATTCCAGTGCCAAATGTTAGTACAAGGTATTGGAGCAGCTGTAACTGTGCTAAGAGTCCACATGGATAGGAACAAATATCCTTTATTACTACAGAGCAAATAATCTATACAATGTATTACTGCAGAAACACATGCTGCCACAAAAAGGAAAAGAAAACAGACAACAAAATTTATTATCACTGAATTCTCATATTAATTCCCACCAACTGTAGTCATAAGTACTATAGAATAGTTGATGGCTGTGGCACTGTAGAGCAGCTAACATTTCACACTGAGTAAGAATACTTCATAGGAAGAAGACATTAGCAGTTATGGGCATCTTGCAACATTGCATATGTCCGAATTTAATCACCCTTATCACCTCTGCATCCACATGGACTGAAATGGGTGTATGTGTACAGAAATATTTGCCATAAGTGTTGATACAGTCAATATTACCTCATTATTCTGTCAATAGACTTCACAGAAACCACTAGTGTAATGATGCATTGTCTGGTTGTGTTTCAACTCGGTACACAGCTCGGTCTGCCAGCGTCCAATTTATAGCAAGGTTCCATCATAACTGAATTAATAAGCTGTTTGACCACGCACCAGGTTCCAACAGTGTTTAGCTTTGAGGAATATTTATTACTCTGTCAACTTCATGATAAAAATCAGTAGCAGGATTTGTCCTATTGACCATCAAATATTTCTAACAGTTTTTCCCTTTGTGAAAACATATACAGACAAATTTGAATCCTGTGCTGTTTGAATGCTGCAGTTGCAGAAAAGTCATGGTTATAAATACAAGAACATGCAATGAAAACACCAGCCAGTAAGTATTTTCCAGTGGGATTTTCATTAAGCTCTTCTTGTCAACAGAGCTTACTCTTGTTATGTTAATAAAACAACAACTTTAAAAAAAACAAACAAAAAAAACCCCCACAAAACAAAAAATCAAACAAACAAACAAAAAAAATCCTTAAAATTACTATTCTTAAAGAATATATTGGGGCTTTTTTAGTTACGCAATGTGAACAGCAGATTTTGAAAACAACCCAAAATGTACAGAGCCTCAGAAGAAGAGAGACAAAGTATTTTTTTCAAACCCAGAACCAATCTTTTGGAATAAACTGTACCAATCACCATAAAACATGGACTCTATTTTCCCATCCCTGGACTTTCATGCATCCAAGTCAGTGACTTGGAAAAGCCCAGATCTTCCACTTTATCTGGCATCATAGCTATTTCTACATGAGGAAGTTGGTCAATCACAAAATAATATATATATTATAGAAACTCAAGGTACACATGGACTCTTCAGACCAACTACCTACCCTTCAGGACATATTTATGAAGTAATTAAAATTAAATGATCATAGCTTTAAAATGCTGGTTCTACAAAAAGTCCAGAGCATGCACCTCAGAAGACCGTGGTTTTACATTTTCCTTCTATTAAGCTGAGCAAACATGAGTTTGATTTATACTTATGTTCCCATGTGAAGATGGAAAGGTTTCAAGCATTTAATTGCAAGACAAAATTTCAAAAACAAATGAAAATTATTATGTATTCAAATACATTAAAACCTAACATTATATCTATTTTATTATCCTTACACTTTATTACATCTTCCAAAAATCCATTTCAATTAACATCAGTGCTAGCAATGAGCATGCTGCCAGGATGTCAAGACTTGTATCCAAATATCTGTGCATGCTATCATTATGGCTTTCACGTACTTCAAAAAGAAGATTAAACACATGATTGAAGAGGTTGTTAATGTTTTACATGAAGGTTCTTTTCTTTTAGTTCATCTGGATGAACAAAAGCTCATTTTGTTGATCCATCAGTTTTCTGATTAGTCTGATGAATGAAGCATTGACTTATGTCTGCATACTTCTGTATGGTGTAACACAACTGCATTCATTTAACAATCAATCAAAGACAATGACACACTTAGGAAGATATTTAGTTTTTCTTATCAGGTTTTTTAGCAAGAGCATATCTCAAGCTCCTGAAAATGAAATATTGCAACATAAAATGATAGAAATGTCTTGTTTTGATTTAGCATAACTTGACTGCCTAAACACACTTCAGTTGATTCATTTCCAGATGGCACTAAGGCTATAAATGATTTTTTTCTTTCCACTTGCAGTGTAAATAAACTGAAGGCCAAAAGTAGTTTTAACTTCATTTTCTCTTGAAATAGTTAGGTGGGCTTTTTCAAAGCTTATACCAAAAAGGACTTTTTCTTTCCCCAGATACTATGTAGCATTGATCTACACTATATAGCTGTTTTTACCTGTTAATTAATTTAATTAGTATTAAAAACTATCACCACTATAAAGTAAAGATACATTATGAAAGTAATCTTATAACCTTACAAAAACCCCCTGAGGTTTAGTAAGTTTATCATATTTTATTACTTTCACTATTTAGATGAAACAAAAATATGTACAAAACCCTTTTAAGGTATGTAAGAAAGATTACTGGAGAAATAATTACATGGTATGAAATTACAGTAATCCATTACTCTTAAGCATGGGCCCATAATTAAGTAATTGTATTAGAACTTGTTCTCGTTGACTTTAACATTGCAAGGTTAAGATCTAGGAATAAAAAATGCATGACTATTCTGTTACTCTGACACATTCAGATTTAAATGAGAGTTTTCCCCAACAATATAGTTTTGAAAGAAAAATCTTCACATTCCATACAAGCTTAAAAAAATATCTGAAAGGAGAAACAGCACTGCCCTCTTGCAACTGAGGAAAACTTCTGCTGCAGATGTTCAGCTGAAGATATCAAATAAAGCTTTCTCCAATCCTCTTAAATTAAAAAAAAAAAAGACATTTTAATACAAAACCCCAGTACAGTTTTGCAACTGTTTATTCTGCAGTCAGAATATTTCTATTAGAGAAAAGCAAAAGTTGCATAAATCTGCCAATTTCTCATGGTGTTTTATGGTCATTTTGTGCAAAATCCGTGAGGTTTAGGCATCACATATTTAAGCCTTCACAGATCCACAAGAAAAATTCAACTGAATGCACTTTGTGAGAACTCAACACACCCTGCAGTGAAAAAACAGCAGGAGCCCAACTCTACTGGTATAGGACCCTGGACAGTCTCAAGAGCTGAAGGGTTATATCTGCCCACTTTCTCTTACTGTAATTACAGTAGTCAAGTATGATACACCTCTTTCACATCCATTGCTCCCACTCTCTTGCACTTACAGACTGCTTGGAATCCTGCTTATCCTCACGTTAAAAAACAAGAGTCCAATTCTGCACAAAGCTACAGCTACACGTTCAAGAAGCATACAGGTACAGGGCACTCTTGGATTTCAGTACTGCCAACGGTCTAAACCATTAAACTCTGTGTGAACTTGATGGGCTTTTGTTGGAGTGGAATTTTTTTTGTTTGTTTTTGGTGGACTGTTTCTTTTATTGTCCTCAAATTCACTGACTTCCAGATAAAAAAAAACGGTGTTTGGCTCCCTTGACAGTCAAAGCCACATCACAGTTAAAATGCACACAGAGCCTCGTGCAGGAGAGACTACTACACTTCAGCTGCTTCCAGCTCAGTTACACACTCTCCAAATGAAGGAAAAAGATGAGTACTTGGAATTTATTTTTGAACTTGCTTGCAACCAAATGCAACTGAAAAATTCCACATCCAGGTAAGAGAAGACAAAGCTTCTGAACACACTCAGAATTAACTTTCGTCAGCTACAGGTGCTGTTACTTTACATACACGGTCAACTGTGGAATAAAGCAAAGCCTAGGTCAGGTAGCTATTGCACAGCTAAGAGCCAGAACAGTAGCATATGGGTTTATTTCAGAGTACTCACTCATGTCCCTATAATTACCAGTACTTAAGAGTTTGAGTTATTTTTCCCTTCAGCAACTTCTCGACTAAATGAAGTGAATTTTTTCAGTTGAGACACTGCTTGTCTTTCAGTCACAGCATAATGCAGTCTAGGCAATAAATTATTTCCTACTGTGTGCTTTGCAATTATAATTCCTCACCGATACCATAACTCAACATGGTAATAAAAAATAATCAGTATTTATCAAGTGCCTGTGGATTAAAACCTTTCTAACTCCTGAAACAAAAGAGAAGTTATGAAACATACCCAGACAAGGAGCAACAGACTTCTTTTCACCGTTCCACAGTACCCCAGCATTCCAACTATGATGAGGAAACAGCAGACTGCAATCATAACCGGGTGGACCACAGGAAAGTAAGTCAAAATGACAGCCTCCTCCACCCTAAAACCAATCAGAACAACAATCAAAAAAAAGCTCAGTCACACAAAAATGATACATAGGAAAAAAAATACAGCCATTAAAAAGAAATGGTTGATTAGCAGATGTGTTATTTCCAGCACCTTACACATCTCACAGAAACCTCCTCAATGTGGTATTAAAGTCAAATGGTGCATTTGAGTACCAAAAAGTAACACATTGTCCAAAACCTTTCTGGAGCAAAGGCAATCTTCCTGTCCAGCACTTGCACAGAACACAGCACAATGAGGCCCTGTTTTATCACTAGGGTTCATAAACACTGCTGTAATAAAATTAACAAAATTCCTATATCTCTGGACTGAATAAAGTATTCAAAACTAAATAAAAATATAATATGATTACAAGTTGTCAAGGGGCTAAAAATTGATCCCTGTCAGAAGAGAAAGGCACAGGATTGAAAACCTATCCTTTCCCCTTTTCTAATTTCAGCTGATGCCTGGAATTGTGGCAAAAAATGCACCTTTAAATAAAAAAATTATTAGTTAAACTGAATGATTCTTAATTCTACAAATTCTAATTAGGAAGCTTGCCATACAGAATGAACAACATCTACCCCAATCAGTCACCCACACAGATTAAAAGTTTAACTATATCTTTACCTTGTTTCTGCAGTTAAAGTGAGAACATTATTCAAGTAGTCTCTCAGCCAAGCAGAAACACCTAATATGCTGATGGACATCAACTAAAAAAAAAAAAAATTAAGTTATTTATCATGTGTTTAAAGCAAATTGCAAGATCATTCATAATTTAAGTAGAGGATCAATCATCACTAACATTTTTCATGCATTTATTTATTTGAACAACAATGTCCCCAAAACTGTACTTCTGTGTGCTTAGAATTGGTTTGTTGCCCAAGTATTAGGCAGCCAGTGATGATAATCTTCTTTTCCACCTAGTGATGCTACTGCTGGCTCCTATCCCACCACTGCACAACATACCATAAGAACAACAGGGAGGCCTTACACTGCTAGAATCAGAGACTCTTTCAGAGCTCACAAGTGATACACATCAGTCTGCATGAAACCATGAAGCTATGCTCAGCTATACAGCTAGTGAAGAAAATCTGATAGAAGAGTACTGATACATTGACACACAGAAGAGGAGATTTACCTTTGGGTTAAATTTAGAAGAATCTGATTCTCTTGCTCGTGCAGATAGAATCACACCATGAACACTATGGCGTGACTCCATCTGCATGACTTGTTTCCTGAACCATAAAATGAAAATAAAACAAACTGCATTTCAATTATAAACCATATAAAGCATTTGGGTACCTAACGTGTCAGGCATTTCAGAGGCATAAAGCCACCACAATTTACCAGGACTGCTCCCACAGTAAGTAAATCCCCAAGACTGAACCCATCTAGAATTTCCACCACCGCAGCAGACATGGATTTTGGTCACCGGATGCCATCATACACTTCAGTACACCTGGAACTTACCAGGAGAAGCTCTGTCCTCTGATTTTCTTGACAAGTCAAACCTGAACGACATGTTTAGAACCTGCCATGCTGTGACAGCACCAGCTCTGCTGCTGCTGTAGCTGAGGTACTGACAGAGGACAAGGCACTCCTCACACAGTTTCAAAGGGGCACCTAGACCTGAACCACAGAAGATACAGGACCTCAGAAGCACCACTGTCTAGCTGAGGAGGGACACCTAAGCATGCTGACTCCTGAATACTATTGTTTTCATGCACTGTATAGAGGTATGGCAGGACACATCAGCATTATACTTACAGTTTCTTAAATCAGTAAGAAGTGCTAATATCCCATTTTCCTCAACATCTAGCTTTTCATATGCCCTCATATTTCCCTGAAGTCGTTTTGAAGAACAAGTTAAGTGGTTCAAATCTAACAGGAAAAGTCATTCTGTGTCCTTACTGGTTCCTTTGCCTGCAGCATGCCCACAGCAGACTACTTCTGCCTTTAAAGTTTCACAGAAGTGCCAGTAGCTATCCCAGAGCATCTTCTGGTTTTCAGATCTGATGCACAAAGGACAGGCACTGCCCTGGTTCTGGGTGCTGCCAGCAAGGGCTGGGTGCTTGGCATGCTGCAAGCATACTCCTGAAAGCTAGCACACGCTACAGCTCTACTGTGTTCACTCGTGTACTTTACACTCCGTGGGATCTGTTTCGGCTGGTGAAACAGTAACAGTAAAGAACATTTTCTATTGTCTTATTTGCAGGAAGCTGCAGGAACAAGAAAAACAAGATGACTGGAATCTCCTAAATAAATTCCTATCTTCTTGGAAGAAAGCATCAGGCAAACATACCACACAAGCAGTCAAAACACTAGAGAAGTAAAGCAGACTATGAACAGCCGGCCTACTTTCTTGTAGTCAAAAGGCAATAAAAATGTTTTTAACCCTCCACATTTCCCTGAAAGGCCTGTTGATCTGTTGATACACATAGAAAAGCATTAGCTAGCATGACCACTCTCTTTATGGTAAAATACTTGAAATAAAGTGGGTTACTTCATTTTACAACAGTGGTGTTCAGAAGTGAGAAGACCATCAAAACACTTCTCAGTAACTTTTAGTAAGAGCCAGATAGTCCTGCTGCAAAAACAGTACCAGAAAAATGATCGCTTCCTAAATAATATTCTTCCTCACATACCAGACTGGTGGGCTGCCTACTCCTTGCTGTCCATTAGGAACTTGCAGGGTGCAAGAATTTTCTTTCAGCCTTCAGCATGCGGCGACACATTGTACACAGCAGTGAGAGGAGGTGGATTTCAAGGAAGGCAAGATTGCTCCTTCAGCAGAGGTAAGATTTGGCAGTATATTGAAGCATGCAGGTTATTCACAAACAACAGGGAGATCACAAAGCAACCAGATTAAAGGCAGAGGGGACAGAAAGGACTTCCTGGAGACCAAAAGTACTGAGCAGACTCCTGTCATTAAGAGAATCATTCTGTTTGCTAGAAGAAAGGACTTGCATGCAAAGGCAAATCAGGAAGGACAAGAATTTTTATTTCTGTTCTATCTGCCTAGATTGAGCCTTCTCTACCTAGATATGTATTTTTGACCACATAAAATCTGTGGAAAATCTAGGCAGATACATTACCAAACTGAGGCAAACACATGGCTGTGTGACTTCTAAAGAAATGTTCGATGACCACATCAGAAAATATGACCCCCTCTTCACTTATGAACATCAACTAGAATAAAAGTACTGCTTCCTTTAACCTAGGAAACATAACCTTCACAAATAAAGTAACTACACGAACACCATTTCAGTTCGTAAGAACAACCTCTCTATGAAAGGCCTCCTGCATCATTCAGAAAGATTTTAGCCATTTAGATTCCCCCAGCTGGTCTAATTTAGTATAAATAGCTAAGAGACAAATTACCACTGTTTCTTGCTGATGTAAATTAAATGCAAAAACATTTCACCTATAGAGCCTGTGAGAGCCAGGCTACAGCTCACCCAGCCACCTCTCCTGTGCCTGGCATGAACACCACCATTAACTGCTTTAGGTGTTACCGACTTCTGCTACTCTTAAAAAGCACAAGAGCTAGGTCAGCATTACTCTGAGCAAGTACAATGTCTTACCTCACTGCTACACAGATCACCTGCGCAACACCCGCCTGCCAATCAAACTCCTAGTGAGGCACCTTTGGGCACTGTATTTTCAAGAAAAGTCCAAAAGTGAATTATTACTCTCAATGACCTGAAAGCCAGAGTGCTGTGACATGCTTGATTCACAGGCATGAAAGTTAGTAACCGTGTCCAGCTGGGGTGGCAGAAAGGCACGGGTCAGAAAGTGAAGGCAAATACTCAAGAGGCTCCTCTTGAAAAAAGGGAGGCCTGTGAAAGAAACTGGTAAGAAAGCAATTCAGCAGTAAGTTGATTACAAAAGGCATATTTCACAGCACCAAGTCAGCAAGTGCTTGGCAGCTCTTCACTAACAGAAGGAAGTGATAGGGAAAAAGTTGCATCCCCTCTGATCAGAAGTGAGCCTCAGGGCAGGAAGACCCCGATGGATGAAAGATGCCTTTGCAACACCAGACTGCCCTGCATAATGACTGATGTTTATTTTAGTGACAAAAGATTATCAAGCACTAGCTGCCATCCATCAATCCACTTGCTCACCTGATCCATAGCCACAAGGGAATCACAATAATAACACAACACAGTCTGACCTCCACAGCCTACTGCTGACTCAACATGCAGATGTGCCACCTTGTAAAAGCACTCAAGTGCCAAATGACATCAAAAAAGCTCCAGGCACCCACCTACAGCACATGCAGATCTTCAGCCAGCAGCACAGGAAGCCCATCAACACCAACACTACAACTCAGCTCAGGCACTCAGCAGGCAGAAACAATAACAGCCTCCCCAAAAACCTTGGTGTGCATCCAAACCCACCAGCAAGTATCAGTAGAGACATCACTGCAATTCACTGCCAAGTGATTTTCAAGAAGTCACGGGCAGGGGTAAGGTCCTGATTACAGCTATTGTTGGTTCATTTGAAGGATGGTAAAATGGTCACCCCAAAAAACTAGCAGTCCCTACTTCAGCCATTGTTTTGTAACTAATTTATATGTAAAATAGAGTTAAAATCTGTATCAAGTAATCAGAGGAAAGAACACAAGTTTATGACAAATAAAATTGCTACAATAATTCTCACATTAGCAGTAACATCATTTCACAAAAGTTTTCATTCAAGCTTCTCTGATGACAGCCAGTCTGCTGTGCTGTAAATATAATGTTATAGTATGCAGTAAAACATGTTTATTTGTTGCAGCTGGCTGCACAAGTCACTATGGGTTTAATTCTGAACTGTCACAGTATGTTGTATAGCCATCAACATGACAGTGAGGAGCTCACAACGATGCCTGCTGTCATACTCTATTTTAAATACATTTTCACACTGATTAAACAAAGGTAATAAATTCAATTTTTATATATGAACAACATGCACACAATAACACATTAAATTTGCAAATGAATTTCTAACATAAAGTTTCTAAAGCTACTAAGGTTTTCTCAGACAACTGAATTACAATATCCAACAACAGGCTTCAGCTATTAGGAGCAATCATTTCCAAGCATAGTTTAAATTGTCTTTGGAACTCTTACATAAATTAGATATCAAAATGAAAACGTAAAATCATCTGTAATTCATTAAGTATATATTTTAGGCCGTTATTTGAAAAGTTCTACTCCCACTGTCTCTGAGGCCATACCTAAAGTGGAAAATAAATCTGCACTTTCAATTAATAAATGAACATGGATTTCTGTCTTTAAGGGAGCAAGTCCAATTGATACTGCTATTTGCACACCTGTGTTCACCCTCTCATCATTTTTTTTTTCATTCAAAAATTCTAACACATGCATTTCACTGTGCTCAAATTTGAGAAAGGGTTTTTCTTACCCATTAAACTGGAGAAAGATTAAAAGTATCTTCCATACCAAAATTTGCACATGATCGTTCTTATTCTAACAGATGGGGTAAACAATTTTAGGCCACACTCTGATATCCATAATGAAATGCTGACTAGCAGCACTACAGAGCAACCTGCTTTGCATAAAAATGTTTCTGGCTCCAAGGAAATTACTTCCAAGATATGACAACATTCATCAGAATATGTCCTCCAATTTTAGTTTAAAAAAAACTCACAAAATAAGCACAAACAAACACACAAACCACACCTTGTGAAAATCTTCCTGTTAAAATTGGTTTGGGTAACCTGAGCTATGACTTACTCTTACCAAGGGGGCAGAGGGATACATCATTACAAGGTCATGAACAGAGTATGTGGCAATGCTTTTACAGGATTTTCACTATTGGGTTCAATATTCAGATCACTGAACAAACACAGATAACTCAGATCCATGGATAAACAGACAGCTACATTTTTTGGGACAGAGGGACATAAGAGTGAAGGAGGGGCGACAAGAGACCTTGTGTTTCTGTAGTACCTAGCAAAACCATGTAAATGTTTTGAGGAAGAAGAATTGCCTACAAAAAAGGGAAATCTCCTATTTCCTCAAAAAGGACCTTTAATTTGACAGATATTCCAATATTTCGGTTTAGCTAAGCTTCCTACGAGGTTATGCCTTGGTCCACTCCCACCTCAGTAAACAGATGAAGTACATTCATATTTGCACTTTGAATCTGGGTTTGCTTGCACAGCTGCAACAGTGAGTTAGCAACCTGCTCCACATTTGGCACGGGCTGGAACTCGCACACTTTGCAATAAGGCAACTGCTGGAGCACTGACAGGCTGCTGAGAGGTCACCCTGCCGGGGAACTTGAGCAAGTTTTCCAGGAGGTGGCTGTTCAAGGCACCCAGAGAAAGCACAGCAGAAAGAACAAGCAAGAGACCAACCATGCAAACAAGGCTGAGGTACAGTTCTACTGTGTCAGACCCACATCAGCCTCCGGCCTGCATAGCACAAGGGTACATTAAAAGCAAAGAACGATAAGGAAGTCCATGTATTTCTTCAACCACCCTCTCTATGACTACTCAATCACTGCACTTCTTGTCAGGACATGACTTGTGCCAATCCTCCCTCAAAAATTACTATCTCACTGTCAAGATGTCTTTTGCTTTGCGGAGGTGCAGGCATGTGCTGCTCATCAAAGGTAATCCAGAGCAATGCTCACCGCTCAAGCACCCCAGTCCATAGCACAATCCACACATCCCCATCAAGATGATACACCTTCACACATATACAATATACTCTTAGTTTTGTTTCTCTAAGAGTTTGCTGTTACTCATGGACAGTAGTCAATCTCGGAGATCCAGGCAAATTATTTTTAAACTCACTATATAGAGAAACACAAATAAAAGAGCATGTATTTCCTATGAAATACATATATACATATATTCCTATTTCACTATATATATATATATATATTTAACTGGAAGAGAAACACAAATAAAAAAGCATGTATTTCCTATGATCCACAGGACATGTTAGCTGTTTGTGGGTTTATCACCTAACTTTCCTGTTTTACACGTGAATACCCACCAGCACACAAAAAGATGATCAAAATGAACCTGCATTTTTATTTAAATCACATATTCCTATAAAAATGCACAAAATAAAACTGTCCTCTATACCTTGTGAAACAGCTACAAGATATTTAAAAAATTGTTATAATTTCTATGAGCCTTGTCTAAAGCCTACCACATTCAAGATGACAGAGAATCTTCAGGCTACAGAAGCGTACTGGGTACAGAGTATTAGAGATTCATGAATAACTGGATAGCTACCTTCTACAAAAGGAGATGTGAACTTAAAGGAAGAAAAAATGTACAAGTATCTACAAGCCAGATGGACCTTTCCAGTTTGCTGCAGATTGAGGTTTACTAGTATGAGCATATAGTTTGAAAGTTTTCCTTCCCCTTGAGCTACAGGCTCAAATCTTGTCAGCACAGGTTTGTGATTCATCCTTAAGGTTGATGCAATGAGTTCTAGGAGTTAATTGTGAGCACTACCAAAAAATGTCTGTGGTTCACTTATTCCTGAATGCCAATTAAAAAGCATATTAATGCAATTTCTAACATTGGGGTAAGGTCTTGGGTTTTTTTCCTTTGCATTACCACATCAAACCACTGCTTTTCAGGACAGTTTTCCAGAAACTTATCCAGCAATTCACAGCTCATATGCAACTCAGGGTGAGCCATATCACCTACAAAGATACTTGGGATAAAAGGCTATATCAAGGCAGACAAAGTTGATCTACAGCTGAACTCTACTTTGTTAGGACATAGTCTGGTAATGTAACAATGTTGTATAAAAAATACAGCCTAAAGACACTGAAAAGTAAAAGATTTCTCAAATACCAGAATTAAAAATACTTCTAGTCCTTTAAAATTCCTCCTATAGCTTCCTCTACTGAATGCATTCCTTTAAAAAGACAGGATATTCCCACAGAAGCCACAGTTATTTTCTTTATACAAAGAATGCTAAGAAAATCAGGTTTTAATTACGCATGTCTAAAGTGCAGTCTCTAAAATCAGAGTACATTAGCCTCAAATAGTTTACAGTGCTACACTTACCTGGCCAGGCAGTGTTCATTTCAATGGATATTATTCAACTTAATAATTAAACTTAAAATATCGACTCAAACTTTTCATTCCAAGTATCTAGAATTCACACCAACAAGAGTGGAAGTCAAAATGCAGCAGAAACAACCTCTGTGCAGAATAAGGTTTCATAGAAGGCAGGATAGACTGATTTCCTTCTCATGTCACAACACACTTGAAAAAGAAAGCAAAAAATTAGAAGATTCAACACATGCATTTGAAGTTGGAGATAACAGGAAATAAAATATCACTGCTTCCAACCACCTTTAGTTACTTCCTAGCACAACACTCATATTCACTTGCTCTGAGTTCTCAAGTAGAACACTTAGGCAAAACTAGAAGCCTTAAGCATGCAAAGCACTCAAACAGAAAACTAACTGGAAACTTACTCCACTTTCATCTTTTGTGATGTTTTTTCTAATTTTTTCACAAACACAAGCTCGAGATAGATGCAAACAATTTCCACTACCTGCCAGAAGTGTTTATTGGCTGCAATTGTACAGGTGAAATTAGATGTAACTGCTGAAGGAAATCTCAAAACGTTGCTCAACAGAAACAGCATATCCCCAGGCAAAAAAAGCTCGCAAGGTGAAAGAAAAGTGGCAACATCACTGTCTTGGCTCAAATATCCACTGACACTATTAATCATCAGTTAAGAGATCCTTACCACCTGTGACACAGTCAACTGCAACTTACAACCTTGATTTGTCGGCAGCACTATAGTATAGTCATCCTCAATTACAAGCAACACAACAGCAGCTGCTCCTGCCTCACGTGCTCACCAGGAGAAAAAAAAAATGTTGGCAGTTTTCTCAAGACAGAAAGCCTAGACAGACTTTTTCCTGCACCCTTCCTTCCAAGCCCTTCCTTTGTTTTTCTTTTAAAAAAAGAGAAAATTGATAAAATGATTGTGTTGCTTTTAGTTGCATTTACTATCACTATCTAGTTCATCTATTTCAACTATTACAAACTTTTTTTTAAAGAACATACATGGCTAAACTACAAAGGAAAGTAGAACAGCCCTGTATGTCTCAAAACTGCTGCCTGGCCTAATCCTCTACAATTGTAAGCAGCCAGGAGGCTGCATTTTCCCTGTATTTAGCACCATTTGCTGGTTCCTGTTCTAGCACAACCCACAGCGGATACCTGCACTCTGCTATCTCCTGGGCTATGCTGACAAAGTTCTGTGACTGAAGGTCTGCCCAGTATAAATACTTGCAAAGGTGATTTAACTGGGAAAATGACCACAGCAAAATACAGAACAATGGCAGCATTGCAAAGTGTGGCAAACAGGGATTCTGTGAGGACAAGTTATAAAGTGCTCAAAATGAATGAAGATACTCATGTTACACCCAGAACTGCTACTGAGCTGGGACAGTGTCATGAGCTTGCCAATCCAGTAAAGCCCCACCAAAAGGAAAAACCCTGCAGCCTCATAAGCTGCATAAAATATATTTGCAAAGCTCAAAACTAAATTTCTCCAAGATCTGACACACAAACTATCTAGATATAAAAAAAACCAGTCACTGAGAACAGAAAAATAGGAATCAGTAGGAACACATCTTCTCTCAAGAGCCACTAAGCTAGGCTGCTTAGTTAAGCACTAAGTCTTGACCACAAAACACCAAATCATGCATTTTTGGAGGTCTTCTCTTTTATTAGGCTGCCCAGAATTTAATATACTGGAAATAGCAGTGTTACAGAACATAGAATCATCGGATCCCTCAGTCTTGCAAATTATACTAAGAAGCGATGCCCATTCATTTATGTATGAGGATTGCAGAAGAATGAAACCAAATGTTAACTGCAGCATTTAGTCTTAAGGATATCCTTGTACAGGACATCCTCAAAAAAAATACTGTCAAGAAAGTTAGAAGACTGAGGAAGTCCTGAATTTGCAACTTCCCCTGCTATGAAAGACAGCTAGCAGTCAGATGCATGATTCAACTGACCACGGAAAAAGCTTCCAAAAGGGTATCATCAGGTCTATCACCAGTGTCAGTCACTTAACAACAGTTAGAGCACTGAAAACAAATTTATTTCCATCTTGTAAGAAGAAAGGCTTTCTGCAAGTTGCAGCTCCTGAAGTACCAATCTACTCACTTCCACAAAAACCAATGTTTTTCCGGAGCAGTAAAGGCAGTACATTTACTGGACCATTATAAAAAACTATGAACCACTACAACAGAACCTTGGGCTTTCAGTTGACTGCTTATGGATTATTTACAGCTAAGCAGACTTTAGGTCAAAAGTGAAAGCAAGCATTATGAACAACACTTTCTGCTTTCCTCTCACTCATGAACACACAGGTACACCACAGCTCATCAGCTGAGCCCAGTAAAAAAAGTTTCTTTTCAAACAGAGCACACAGCCCTACACTTAAAAACAATACTCTGGAGAACCTACAAGGATAGCAGCAGAGTGACTGATAAAAGCTCTCTCACTTCTCTGCTTCGGTAGGCACTGAAAACAACCAAACAATGCAGACAGAAGTGTTTTGCAGCCACCATCTGCACCTTCAGTTTTTCAGCAGTATTCATGACCAGATGAGCCACTTCTGTTATCTTAAGGAGCTTCATATGCACTAGTCTATCCTCACCAAGCTGGCAATGACAAATGCTGAAGTCACACACACTGAGACAGCTGCACATAGGACACACTTTGAAGCTTACTTCAGATGCTCTCTTCTAAGACCTTGACAGTCAGCGACAGTGACTACTGACTCTTGCAGAGTTTTACTCAGGACTTCAAAAGCTTCATGCTCCCAGATTGAAGAAAGCAATCCTTTTTGCACAATGTCTGGTTATAACTACTGCTGAACACCATCACAGTGAAACAAGGAGAGAATGACACCTTACTCCAGCCAGGACCTGTAATCAAATCATGATTTTAAAAAGCCAACACATGCTGTTTGCACATCTTCACAGTTTTCAGCTGAACACTGATAATTGACACAGCCACTGAGCAAATTATCAACATGCTGGAAGTAACTGGGAGACAATGTCCCTTGGGAAGGAAGAAAGTACGAGAAAGTATAAACCCCATCAAGAACAAGCTTGGAGAGAATTACATGCATATGTCCCAAATCAGGAGGTCCATACAGACCTTGGAATCACAGCATCACTCTTGTCTTTACCCGTTGGGACAGAATCCACCATTCCCAGGAGGAACACGGCTACATCTCATATAATCTAAACTTCCTGACATCCAGCCCATAACCTAGACTGGTATTTATCCAAGTAAGAACATAAGCAACCAGCAAACTAAAGCTTTGCAAACGGAAGGAAGGGCAATGACAAGGGAAAACCACAGATGTTATGCCCATACCAGTGGCTAAGCACCTGCTGCTAGGGGAACTTTCCACAGGAGAACTCTATACCATGGGTCATGCTATGACGCTCAGAAAAGGCAGCAGCAAAACTTCCACTAAGACAAACAGAAGAAAAGTCAAGCTCTGACAGAGGAAAAGATATGGGACATTTCACTACAACAAGCAGCTGATAGCAGATTTATATTTAGCTGGTAAATACAGATCCGAACAGAACCAGATAGGGAGTGGAAAGAGGTTCATGCTTATTTGTCCAAAGAAGTCTGATGTAACTGCTAGACATTTAACTACCCACCCACCACACATACTCCTCCTTAACACACAATTCTGGATGACTCAGGGGTTTTCTTGCTTATTTGTTTATTTTGTTTCAACCAAACCAATGCATTCATCTGCTTTGTAAAATCCCAAGGACTCTAAATGGACTGGACAATTTTTCATTTGAGTTCCAACACCTGTAATTTTATACACAATATGGAAAACAGCTTTAATTCTTTGCAATATCCGTGGCGCAAGTCATCTGCTATGCCAGCATGTATTATTTATTATTTACTTTTAATATTTTTAATTATATATTATTATATTAATGACATCTTCACATGCTTCAGCACCATACAGATTTCACTTAACCGTTTGGGTGTATTTTCCAGTGTCCAGGCCTCAGCTAGAAAGACAATATGTATTTCGGAGACAAGATCAAGAACTTGCCATTTTCTTTCTCATCACTTGTTATACCATAACAGACTCAAAAGATGTTTTATCCTATTATGACTAGAGGGGAAAAAATCACATTTGCTAAGTAAGGGTGACAGCTTTATTAAAAGGGCAACAAAGTCTAAAGAATGGGAAATTGTTTCTAGCAATGAATGCTTTAAATCAAATCTAGACATAAGAAGAGACAAAGCCAACAACAGGACCACATGACAGATGCAGTTAGTGCTGTTCCACTGACAAGCTCAAAGATGCTGTGCAGCTCCATGCCTGAGGGCCACAAAAGAAAGATGTGAACAAAACAATGAAAAGTGAGAAGGAGCAATCTGACATGGAAAGGAACTTAAAATTTGAGCAAAGTGGGCAGACACATTGAAATCTCCCAGGTGAGACCTTGATCTCCCTAGAGGTACTGCAGCACCACACACTAGCCCCCTCCAAAGAGAAGGGCAGGCTTTCCTACACAATGAAAGCATTTCAGGACTGAAAAATGAAGCACTCAGCTCCAGCAACAAGCCTCCCATTTCCACATGATATGTCACCAGCCCAGCGTGAAGGTATAGCCTCATGTACAATGTGGGTACCACCCAAATGTCCACTTGAACTACAAAGAGCTGTTCCTGAATAATAAATCTGATTGTGACATAACAGGCAACAAGAACTGAGAGCAAGGGAAAAGAACAGAGGAACCTTAAGGGGACAAAGCAGTGAGTTAAGGTGCAAGTAGGGACTATTGAGGACAGCTCAAAGCAGGAATCATGGAAACTAGGGGAAAACAGCCAACCAGTGGGACATAATATTTTCAACCATGTGAATACACTCAAGTCTCATAGCACGTGTATAAAAATCCAAAGCTGAACTCAGGGCAGCTGAGGCCAGGTAACCTTCATCTTAAAGGAAAACACAGAAGTTTATATTTTGTACATGATGATGCTAGAAACAATTATATATTTTTTTTCTTCAGAAAGTTTTCCTCATTTTCTATTAAAAGACTTGATTCACAGACTAAGGAAATAATTTATTTTTCATCTCTACTAAATACAATATACAAAGCTACATACTTTCGACAGATTTCCAGATCACTCATTATACAAAAAGTACCATTCTGTTCCAAATGCTGTTGAAGAGTTTTGTCTCTCAATCACATTCTGATTTTCACTTAGTTTTCAGTAATCATGGGACTTCATCTCAATTCCAAACTCCCAGCTTTACAGGGACACCTCTCACTAGAACAGGTGGGTTGCTCAAAACTTGAACACTTCCAGGAATGGGCACAAAAAATTTCTCTGGACAACCTGTCCAGAGTGACTCATTACTATCAAAGTAAGGAATTTCTTCCATTATAACATATAATGTAAACCTACTCTCTCACAATTTGAAGCCATTCCCCCTTGTCCTGTCACTACATGGTCTAGTAAATAGTCCCTCTTCATCTTCCTTGTAGACTTTCCTTCAGCTACTGAAAGGCCACAATTAGGTCACCCCAAAGCCTTCTCTCTTCCAGACTGAAAAATCCCAATGCTCTCTGCCTTTCCTCACAGGAGAGGTGCTCCACCCTTCTAAACATCTTGGTGGCCCTCCTCAGGACCCACTCCAACTGGTGTCCATCCAGAGCTGGATGCAGGTGGAAAAATAAAAAGAGATATAAACTAGGTTTGGTCCCAGCCCATGTATTATCCCTGCATCAGTTAAGTCTACAGCACCTCAGGAGCCAGCCCTTATGAAGAGGTATGGGACATCGCCCCTTTTGTTGTCTTACCCTTATCATGCACAAATCTCAGCTCTTCAGGTGAGAGAGACTTCATTTGTTGCAAGTGAGTGGGGACTCTGAAAATATCCATCCTGCTGTTTCTTCAGAGCTCCAAAAGTTTAAGCAACAAGAGTTCATCACACCCACTTGTGCAGAGAGTGAGAAACCCTGCTGCTATAAACACAGCTTTTACTGAAATCCTCAAAACAAAAGAAGGGGCCTTGCCTGCCAGTTAGGATCTGGCGGCTGAACACACCAAAAACCACTCTGGGAAGACTACTCAAATACCTGCGAGAGACTGGAGTTCATCTTGGGTCACAGGATGCTCTGAAACTCACCCAGTCAAGAACCCACCCGTGAATATTCCCCTCTTTACATATTACAAGTACACAAATCCTCACGTGTAAACCTGATTCAATTTTACTTCTCACTGGTTTCCAAAGGCATTTTTCGCCCTAGTAAACAGAACTCCCTCGCAGGAGCTGCCTGGCACGGGGCCAAGGGCACCAGGGCGGCACCTCCTGCCCCTGGCCCAGCGCGGGCAACCCGCGGCCGTGCCCGCCCTGCGCCTCCGGGACGGCACCTGCCCGCGCCGCTGCACTCACCCAGAAGAGCAGGTTGAGGGCGTAGAGCAGGCAGCGCAGGCACTTCACCGAGTCCTCCCTGGCCATGGCGAG
Organism: Lanius collurio; assembly: GCA_020086605.1. Classification (NCBI taxonomy): domain Eukaryota; kingdom Metazoa; phylum Chordata; class Aves; order Passeriformes; family Laniidae; genus Lanius; species Lanius collurio. The sequence goes on from JACBWW010000005.1 coordinate 34,333,690, forward strand.
CCCTCGCGGGACACAGCCCCATCCTCTCACCACATCCTCCCTCCCGAGGCCGGGCCGCCGGCGCCCTGCAGGGGAAGAGGGGTGGGCGAGTCCGCCTTACAGAGGGACCAACGCGCAGGTGGAGGCGGCGGAGCGGCGCCGAGCCCGGACCGGCCGCGCCCCGCGGAGACCCCCGGCAGCCTCCCTTCCCCTCCCGCCCCGCCCGGAGACAGCGATGGGCCAGCTGTTCTCATAAAAATAACAAATCCCCGGGCAGGGAGAAGCCGCGGGCTACCCCAGAGGCACAGCGGAGCTGAGACGAGGGCAACAGAGGCACGGCGCGGGGGCGCCGGATCCCTCCCAGATCAGGATGGACACGCTGCCTTGGGGAGGGAGGGCGGCCGGGAGACAGCGGCCACTTACCGCCCGGGCACCTCCCGCACTCACTTGCTCCAGCAAGGACTCATGGAGCCGGGGCCGGGGCGCGGCAGCGCAGCGCGGAGCCGCGGCGCCCATGCCCTGCAGCGGGCGCGGGGGAAGGTCCGGTCCGGGGGAAGGTCCGGCCCGGCCCCGCGACTGCCCCGGCCCCTCCGCCCCGCCCGCAGCCGGCCTGCGGCACTGCACCCCGCGCATGCGCCGCCGCCCGCTCGGTCCTAGCGCCGCCGCCAGCGCGATCCCGGAGCGGGCAGCCTTCGGCACGGCCGTGTAGCTGGTTCCCGGGCAGGGCTGTACCCCTGACACGGCCGTGCCGCTGGTTCCCGGGCAGGGCTGTACCCCCGGCACGGCTGTACCCCTAGCACGGCTGTGCAGCTGGTTCCCGGGCAGGGCTGCACCCCCGGCAAGGCTGTACCCCTGGCACGGCCGTGCAGCTGGTTCCCGGGCAGGGCTGCACCCCAGGCAAGGCTGTACCCCTGACACGGCCGTGCCGCTGGTTCCCGGGCAGGGCTGCACCCCCGGCAAGGCTGTACCCCTGACACGGCCGTGCAGCTGGTTCCCGGGCAGGGCTGCACCCCAGGCAAGGCTGTACTCCTGGCACGGCCGTGCCGCTGGTTCCCGGGCAGAGCTGTACTCCCGGCATGGCTGTGCTGCTGTTTCCCGGGCAGGGCTGTTCCCCCGCCAGGGCCGTGCCGCTGGTTCCCGGGCAGGGCTGCACCCCCGGCACGGCTGTGCAGCTGGTTCCCGGGCAGGGCTGTACCCCCGGCAGGGCCGTGCCGCTGGTTCCCGGGCAGGGCTGTACCCCCGGCAGGGCCGTGCCGCTGGTTCCCGGGCAGGGCTGTACCCCCGGCAGGGCCGTGCCGCTGGTTCCCGGGCAGGGCTGTACCGCCGGCAGGGCTGTACCCCTGGCACGGCTGTGCAGCTGGTTCCCGGGCAGGGCTGTAACGCCGGCAGGGCCGTGCTGCTGTTACCGGGCAGGGCTGTACCCCCGGCAGGGCCGTGCCGCTGGTTCCCGGGCAGGGCTGTACCGCCGGCAGGGTTGTACCCCCGGCAGGGCCGTGCCGCTGTTACCGGGCAGGGCTGTACCCCCGGCAGGGCCGTGCCGCAGGTTCCCGGGCAGGGCTGTACCGCCGGCAGGGCTGCACCCCCGGCAGGGCCGTGCCGCAGGTTCCCGGGCAGGGCTGTAACGCCGGCAGGGCCGTGCAGCTGGCACACAGCCCCCTGCCCGGTACCCTCGTTGTGACGGGGCTTCGGGGCTGGTGGCCTTTTTTCCTTCAGGGGAGATGTTAAGTAATGGGCAGACTGGAGTTGAATGTCACGAAACCCCTCTCTCTTGTGACATGTTGGCCCAGGGCAACAAATGCCGCACGAAATACGTTCGCAGCCTTTCACAGGCGTCTCGCAAGGTCTCAGAGTCTTTGCATGGGAAATTAAACTTTGCCAACATCAAACCTGAATGTGGTCATTAACAACCCAGCACACAGTCCCGCTGCTAAACCGCAAATTTAGAAGAGCAGCTGTGTTGGAGATATATTATTCCAGCAATGGTCAAAATCTGCAGATATTATTTAGGAAAAACAGCCGTTGATTTGCCCCATAATGTGAATGGTACTTACATATGCAACTGAGCCGGAAAAAATCATCCTTCCCCTAAAATGCATTAGTGTGTGTGCATCTGGTGATCAGGGTAGGAATTCTGTAGAATCATAGGATGGGTTGTGTTGAAAGGGACCTTACAGTTCAAACACCCCTGCATGGGCAGCAAACACCTTCTACCAGGTTGCTCAGAGCTCCATCCAGCCTGGCCTTGAACACCTCCAGGGATGGGATATCCACAGCTTCTCTGGGCAACCTGTTCCAGTGCTTCACCACCTTCATAGTAATGAATTTTTTTGCTAATATCCAATCTAAACCTACTCTCTTTATTTGTTACTGATGTCTGTGTTGTTACAATGTGTGTATATATACGCATATTTCAAAACTAAGAATTATAATTTAAAACACAGAGTTACATCCAGATTAGCAGCAAATTTTCCATTAATACATATAAAGGTGTTGCAGTGCCACCATCACAAAAATTAGAAGAAGAAAATACACTGAAAAATATTTTGTAACCAGAACAGGAAAATACTCTTTAATTCATGTTAAATAAAGATTGTTTTAACAACTGCTAGTGAAAGCTGAGAAAGAGGAAAAAGGATGTAATGGATACAATCTAGCTCTTGTAAGGCCAAAGAAAAATCTGTTTCTTGAAGAAACAATGACTTGGAAAAAACCACACAAAGTCCAGATATTCAAATGCTTATCACTGAAGCTGCTGGTGGAATCCTAATTCAGTTTTAATTTCACTGTTTCATGCCATTAGTAGTGAACTGGGGCAGACAGACTCTTCAGGTGTATTTGCTCCTCCTTAAAAAGAAAGTGAAATGGACATGGAAGGACATAAAATCCCATGCAACAAGGATTTTATGACAAATTTATAGAAGTGAAAATGGTAGTAAAGTTAAAAATAGTTTAGAATATTACAGAAATGAGTGTGAAGATTTTTCTTCCTTGAAATTTGCTATGTTTTAACTGCTATTTTGATTCTCTGTGAAATCAAGAGCCTCTCTGGGAGTGTAGTATCCACATTTAAAATCTTCAGTCAATGTTGATAATTCCATACCTAAGTAAGGCAAATTGAGCTGCAACAGATACAGTTAAAAGGTGACATTGTACATTCATTCTGCTGTTTACATACCATTCATTCTTTTTGTTATTAAAGACTTCACATGAACACAGTCAGATCTTGAACAGGTACGGTATTTTCAGTGAACCTATGCCAGTTTACAAAAACAGTGTCAGTTTACAACTGAGCTCCAGCCTTGGCTGAGAAAAATCCAATCTGATCTAAACCAACATAAAAATAACTGAGGTTGTGTTTGTGTTATTGATTGTTCCTGGGAAGATAGCAAATTGCTTGAGCAAAATTCTATTAAAAATGCACTACAAAAATATTTATCTTACACTGAGTGATTTTTCTTTAAACATGCCTAAAATAGCATACAAGAAGTTCTCTTACTTCTTTCATATATTTTTGGCTTAAAGAGAAACTATTCCTAAAGTGCAATAAGGAAATTAAGGAAAAAGTAAAACAGTCTCTTAGACATCTTACATGTTAAATGTTCTGCTAAAAATGACACTTCAAGATTTTATGTCTCTGAGTCTTCATTCTTTGAAGTCTTTGGTCATAAGACACTCTCAGACTAATTTTTTAAAATTCTGTTGCAACAACTTTATCACAAATGTAAAGAGGGTCCCCTAGTTGGTTCAACAATTTTTCAGTCATTTTGTTAGCTAAATCATTAGCTCTCCAGAAGACATTTTGCTCAAAACCTTAGGAAAACAGGTCCTAATTATGAATGTCTGCTAAACATTATAGGGGTGAGAGCAAGATCTCTTTGGAAGACTGCTTTCTACCAGGCCGTCAAACTTTGTGAAATTTCTGTGAATCAACACCGGGAAAGAAATACAGAGGCAGTTCCCATACATTCTAAAAAGTAACCTGTTTATTTAAGGCAAGACAAGAGAGTATTTTTTACAAACAGGTGTAATGGTGAAGCTCTTTGCAAGTTGTTGAAATAAGTGTTTGCTGTTAGCAAGTAATGCATATTTAATAATGCACAGAGACTTATGAACATGGAAAGCCTTGTGGATTGGTATTTTTTGCTTGGATTTTCTGATGCCTAATAAACTACAGTCTGAGAAGCTTTCTTTTCTGTCACAGGGCATCCACAATAGCTTTCTAATATGAATTCTCTAGATTTAAATAAAATGTTCATGACACAGTCTTTCCATCAATGACACAGGAGTGGAATGGAAATTCAATTAGATCCAATAATCTCTTTTTCCTCTGCTTACCTGTCTATTTTAATTTGATGTATGGAAACTTAATATCTGTAAGTTAGTGCCTCTTTGTCAAATGTGCTTGAAATTGGCCAACAAGTTCAGAAGCTGCTAGAAGAGTGTGGATTGACGACATTAAGTGTGCATGAATACAATAGTATGGTCTTGTAGGCCCTTCCTCATGAGGAAACCTGAATAAAAGAGAAGTGGATATTAAAGACACCCATCCAGCACATAGCTGAAAGTGTCTTTAATTTAAACTATGTGATCAAGAGAGATAGTATTAGGCATGCATGTAAATTTATAGCTGATAATTGCCCTTTAATATTTAGCAGGATTTCCCCAACCCACGTGCAGGACCTTGCACTTGGCCTTGTTGAACTTCGTGAGGTTTGCACAGGCCCACATCTGAAGTCTCCTAAGTTTCAGTTCCTTGCCAGAGATCTTCAGAGTCCTGTGGATTATATTCCACACTTCCTTTTCAGGCACAATAGAGGATTTTATATGAGCAAAGAGCACATTTTATTATCTGTGATGTGTCAACAGCACTTCTAGTTATCAAGGTTGCTGACACTTCTTATCATAGAGCCCTGGTGCTGTAGGGAAATACAAAGGAGAACCCATTACTAGACAGTAGCTGCTTTGGAGAACTGTAGTCAGTCTCCACTGCAAAGTTCCTGTGTGGCCAATTTCTTTAATCACATTTTTCCCCTGGTGGTTATTTTGCTCTTTCTTTTCGTGGTCCAGCTTGAGATCTCACAGGCTGGTTCAGAGAAATCCTTAAACATTCACAACTATATCTGAAGCTACTTCAAAAATATGAAATGTAACTCATTGTAAACTACTCAGATGGATTAGCTTGAATTCTCAGATGCTTGTGTTGTAAAGCTTGAATTTCCCAGCTGTAGGGAAGAGATGATAAAACTCTGTTCTTTCAGGGAAATGTGAAGGAATGTTTGTGAAACGTGTGCTATGAGAGTCACAGAACAGGCCAGCAGGAAATGTATGGCTCTCCTAACAGCTAAACACTTAATAGTGGAAAGCATATAGACCTCATGCTGAATGAAGCTAAAGCAATATACTATAAGAATATACCAAACAGCTCATTCTTTGCACATAATGAAGCAGGGGTGAAGGAGAAAAGTGTGTACGATTGTACAAAGCTGGTGTCTTAATTTATTAAGAGAATAAAGCCTCAGAAACATCTTTAACTCTGACACTTAGTTGTTTGTCAGTGTTTGATAAATTATCTCTTAGGGCAGTTTTTCTTTGGGAAGGTGTATATGAAATAGGTTTTTATAGAAGAGTCTTGCCAGCTAAGGTGAATATGCTGCTCTACACATAGCTGCCCTTTGGAACACCTGTCACACCTTGTTGTTCCATCTAACTATGCTAGGATTCAGAGCTAACAGGATTCAGAACTCAAGTCTGATTAAGAATTAGCAGAGAACTTACTAGTTGTGATGAAATCAAATCTAGTGTTACTTAAGTAATCATCAGTTTCTTTGCAGGCTTATAAGGAAGGGGTACGTCTCCCCTTCTTTGCATTTGTTTCACCTTCTTCCTTTTTCTTCTTGTCCTTCTTTTAATCTCCACTTTTTTCCTTCTCCTCTTCTAAATATTCTCTACTGCTACATCTGTTTTTCCTTTCTAGTTTCAGTATCTTGTCCAGATTCTTCTCTGCATTGAAATTGTTAGCCAGGATACATTTAAAAATGTCTGAGGTAAGGCTGTTTCTGGATCACTCTCATGGTTTAGGAAAGTTATTCTCCAGTTTAGTGCTCCCCCTAAAAAGACCACACACTACTCCTCTCCCCCCCTCCAAAGGAAGGTCCAAAAGGCAAAGATCACAGATTGAGATAAGAACAATTTACTAGAAACAGCAATGAGTTAAGAAAATGAAGTGTAGCAGCAACCATATTAATAACAAAAGGTATAAGACGAAACAAACAAAAAAAAAAGATACCCTTGACAATAAATGAGTCCTGGACCATTCCACCCATCTGATTTGTTTTCTCCACCAGAAGGAATGCCCTTCTCCTGGGAAGTGAGAGTCCCTTTCCCCCCA
>JACBWW010000005.1:34340455-34404302 GCA_020086605.1 Lanius collurio
CCCCCCCCGACTGGCAATGACAGGGGGTGGTATGGAATAACAGTAGAGTCTGGCCACTCACCTTCCAGCTATCACAAAAATTTAACTCTGTCCTGGCTGAAACCATGTCAATCATTTGCACCAAAGTCTTCTGATGACAAAGCCTGGAGCGACAATGCCTGAGATACCTTAACGCAAATGATGTGCCTTTCTCCTTGGATCTAAAAGTCCCCCTGGCTGGCTCACAGTTCCGATGAAAATTGCTGCTGAAACTGTAATTGGAGGCTTGAGTGAGATGCAGGTGAAAGCAGGATACAAAAATGACAGAAATAAGTAGAAATCAAAAGACATTAAGAATAGGTAAGACAAAGGAGAATGTAAAAATCTGGAGAATGATGGAGGGATGCTGAGGTTTGAAAAAGAATACGAGAAGACATCTTGTATGAAGAACTATATATTACTTTGTTATTATTACAAAGTTTGGCAGGAAGTATGATATGAAAATGCTTTAGACTGAAGTCCTTCATAGAAGGAAAGAAAAGTAAGTTGTCTGGCTACAATTTTGTTCTAACTCTAATAAAGTTCTTTTCCATATCAGAAGACACGGATTTTACCATGGCTTTTTAACTCTGATGTGTGATAACTGGATCTCTATAGGAGAAAAGGTATATGCCTGCCAAGATGCTTATCTAAACAAAAAACTTATAAAAGACATAGAAAATCTTTATGAGAAGGATGCCTGTCAATTCATCTTTTATGGAGTATCTCAAATTGTGAAATGGCAGGTTTTAATTGCTTTAAACTTATATGTGGAAGATATTTAGGTGTATGAGTAAGTTCAAACTGTTTTTCTCAGCAGAATGATGAGTGAGACCAGGGTTACTACCATATTTTTTCTTGACATTATAATCAGTCTCACATTTCTGCAATACGAAGGACTGTACAAATGAGTTATTAGGCTACTGCCATGAGAGCCAGCAAATAACTAGCTTTCATTACAATTGCAATCAGAAATGATCTTTCACAGGACACTGGATGATTGTGACTTCCTTGGCATTTCCTTCTACTTCCTGCAAGTTATCTGAAGTAGGTTGCTTGTGCCCTAAATCTGAACCATCTCTGTGCTAGCATTTTTTAAGTAGTGTTTTGCACAGACTGATTTTTCCATGAAGTCTCTATATTCTTGCTGCAAGACAAACAGCATTATTTAATAAATAGATACAGCAGAAATATTGTACAGCTTCAAATGAACACAAAACCTCATAAACTGCATTATATTCTCAAGTATTTGTAATTCTCAAGTATTTTGAATTTTAAGTAGGCAGCTGAGAATGTATGGCATTTTTTGGTTAAAATTCCACCACAAAGAGTCTCTTTATACTACCTTTCCTAAATGTAGCCCATTTTTCAAGGGTCAGTTGGCTGCTTGTCATGTAAACAATGTGTTATTGAAATGTTGATGAATTACTCCCATGGTCGACACCCGGTGAGGGACTGAGGAATGGTCCTGGATTTGCGATGCAGACATAAGCCTGCAGAGCTGGACTGCCACTCAGTGGTGCAGGACATCATCCGTTCTTGTGCCACCAGCCTTTGGCACTGCCATGGCTGAACACAGCCACATCATCCACCACATAAGGTATGCTGGCTACAAACAGGACTACAGAACTGCTGTGAAACTTTACTATAACATCCTAGCAATGCTAGAATGAGTGCAAATCAACTTTGTAGGCAATTCTGAAAAATACAGTTAGAGAGCCAAATGCCTTAAAGCTCAATTTTGTGCAACACTAAAACACCATTATTAAAGAGAATTTTCTGCTTTGAGCTAACATATCAGTGACTTGGACACTTATCCACTGTCATTTATTCATGATTTTCCATGGAAGATGTTAAAATAGCATTTCAGTCCCAGGGGATTGCTTATCAAAGAACTCTTACTTCACTACTACACCACTGCGATGCTTTTGATAGCTATGACATGTTTTAATTTGAATTGTCTTCTCTGTTTGCACCACACTACAATATATCAGCTCTTTCAGGATCAAAGGATATCTTACTGCGCTTCAGAAACTCATTAAATCTATATTTGTAAATAAAGCTAGTTCCACAGCATTAGGTGTCCTTGAACCACTAAAATGAACAGCTCTGCAGGACATGTCCTAAATGTACTCAAGGCTCCAGTGAGTAATGAAAATGTGACTTGTCTATTAAGTGTCCTGGGAACAACTTGTTATGGCCTATAAAGCAGTAGAAAAAACACACACAGTGGTATTCCCAGAGCTGAAACACAAATCTAATTAGACTCCCATAAAATGTCTTATTCGAGACTGAAAAATTGCTAACTGATCACAAAGTTTGCTTTATAGATTAATAGGCTAGTTTAATAGCTATAGTTCTCACTGTGTATGAACTACTTTTTTATGCACTCTGCTGTACAGATATTAATTGCTTTGGCTTTTATGTAATACATGTCTATATTGCTGCTATTTTTGCAAATGAGACCTGCCTCAGGTAACCTTTTTAGCCTGTGTTTTCCTTTTCCTTTTTATTTTTTTTTTTAATGAATGAAAAAGAAGTCACTCTGTTCCAAGTCAGAATTTATTTTCAGGTTTATCACCAGCTGAATACCTAGAGTGGTATTCATGCTTCCTAATTATTGAAAAATATTTAATTCAATCCAGTAAGCCATTAAATTCAGAAGCAGAACAAATTTTCGCAGCAGTATTTTAGACATGAAACTGATTAAAATAGTAATAGACCTTTTGGGGACACTTCTGGGGACATCTCGATTTATAAGGAGTTACAGGATGTGGGAGATAGGCAAAAAGAACTTCATCTGTGTCTCATCATAACAACACCTTCTTTGTACTGGTGCTACAATGATTAGGGCTGGCCACAGCCTTGCATTGAGCACCAAGAATAAGCTTTCCAGTTTCTGGAACTTGGGATGGCTTCATTGCAGAATGTTCAATTCTGTTGTCATAAAAATTCCTCTATTGCCTCTATAAAATCCATGTCCTAAACAGTAACTACCTACAGGACAATGGAATTTTTTTATATGGCTCTATAAACTAATGAGTCCACACCCATGTCAAAATCTACCGCCAGATGTTATGTTTGACTATTAGCAAGCCAAGAGAAGCTCAGAACATTTTTTTGAGACGGAAAAGCTGCACTGGCAACAAATTTTGAGGACTAGAGGTAAAGGGGAGTGGAAGCACAGTTTCAACAGTAGAGTAATACATTTAAATTTTTTAAGTATGAAGGAAGAGAGCAATCACTTCAGAAAAAAAAATCTGAAAAAACACGTTAAAGCTAATCATTGCATTTCTTGCCAAATATCCATTCAGTTTAATTTTCTCTTCATTAAAACTGATCAGTCTAGGAGGTCACTATCCAAACTATTTTTGACCAGACACTGCTTTCCAACATGCTTACTGGCTTTATGTTGGCTTTTCATGAGTGACCATGACTTTTCAGCCTTCTTTCATGTCTACTTGTGTTATTCTGTGCTACATTTCCCCTCTTCTCTTTCATATCTATAAATCTGTTTTTATTCTTGCCCCAATGTTATAATCAACATTTTCTGTATCCTGAATTCCACTAGACAAATCTTACAGCAACTTAAGGATCCTCACTGTACACTTTTCCATTCTTCTTTTATTTCTCATATTGACAGTTATGTTCTCTGTCTTTATTTTTTCAGGTCAAATAATTCTTTAATTTTCCAGTAAGCACTCCTCAGTAAACTTTGCTTCTACCACCACATGCTTCTTCATTTATGAGAAATCATCTCCTAAAATCTCCTCTCTTTCTGCCCATTTGCAGTCCACACTGGTGCCTTCCTTCTCTGAAGTCATGAGATTATTAACTTGCAGCTGGAATTGAGCAGGATTTTTCAAACCATTATATATAAAGCATTAAGAACGTACTTTACTTATCTACACAGGAAAAAAGAAACCTTCCTAGCTGTCGAAATAATAAAATAAAAATGTAGGCAGCTGAACAACAAAGAGGGAGTTATGTTTGACATGATCCTAGTTTAAATGTATATCTAATTATTTACAGTTGTGTTGGTGGTTTTTCATGCTATTGTCAGTCTCAAATATAACCTGTATACTTATATGTTCTACTCTTAAACACTGACACTTTGTTACCATTCTTTGTTATTCTTTTCTAAACTTGATAAGGTTTAAGAATGTTTTGTTAAAGCTGTTAGCTGGTCACTAAGCTTGAATGATACAATTTTATGAAAATAATCTGAATTGTTAATAAGGTTTATGTTCTTTAAGAACAGCACTATATCTTGCACATTTTTCTTTCAACAAAATTTTATAATACAAAGAATGAAATATAAGCTCTTTCATATGATGAAATTTATATTCACTGAAGGAAGCATCATTTGATAGCAGTCTGAATGCAACAGAGTAGTGGCTGTGCCCAACTGACAAGTAACAGGTTCTGTGCTACCTTGGGTCCCCTCTCAAACTAACCATTTTCTACAGTAACTTTCTTCCATAAAACACAGTGTGGCATCAGTGATGGACCATTATGGGATCATTATTATTTATGCAGAGTCTTAAGTAATAAAGTCTCCACTGGGAGGTATTTGCCTTACATAATCATCTGAAGATATGTAGAAAAAGTACATACATGCTTTGTGTCTTTAGTTTTTTCTATACAAGTAATGATAGGAATGAAAGGGTTTTATTGCTGAAACAGAATGGAAATGATTGAGAAGTTGTGCAAGTGAGGCTTATCATCCTTCAGTACACAGATCTGTTAAGCTTCATGTTCACTGCATGGTGTAAAATACTTGGAACATATGGGAAAATTGAAGGTGATTCAGATAAAGCCATTACAAAGCCTGATTTTGCCATTCAATGTTGTGTCCATGGTAACTCCTTGCATCACATGGCACCTGTGTATATGATGCAAAGACATTTCTTAAAATTGCACAAATATTAATTAACATGAGAGGCAAACTTGTGTGTCTTTTATCAGTGTGAAGTAAGTTTTTTATTTCTATTATAGTAACAGGATTTTCCATAATTCACTGGGTATTTAAGATGTGACATTGTAAACAAACTATAATTCACAAGGGGAAAACATGTAATATTTAAAGATGGAAAAAAAAGGTTTTGTGAGAAAGGAGGAGAGCAGTGGGTTAAAGGGACAGCTGGTGTGTGTATGTTACCTGATATGGGAGTTCTGCTCTCTGTTACTATTTTGTCACTGCTGTAGTAAGGCAGTAAATGATAGCTACTAGTAATTCACTGAATGAGGCACGTGTCTTGTCCATCTGTATCCATGCCTTCAGCCTTCCTGTGAAAATATTATGGAGCAGTCTGTACAGAAAATCCCTCAGAACTCGCCACAGGTGAGGAGATTAGCAGGGTACTACAGAAATTACTTTTAAATTAACAGAACTTATATAAGTTTGTGTGGTTTTTATTTTTTGACTCTATCTCACAAGATTATACAATGTGACTATTACTTCCTCATGTAATCTCTAAGATAAGCTAAAAAAACTACAACAAAATTATAAAATTCCATTAAATTCTATAGCTTGCCTCTATGATGTTCTCTTTGTTCCTTTTCAACTCAGTCATATAAAAATTCTGTACAAAACCACACAGATGTCTTCACTGAAAATAAGCATTCTTTTCTTTCCTTTCCTATCCCTTTCAATAAGTCTATATTGTGTCAACTGAAATGAATGCAGGGACAGATAATGAAAAATGGCATTCTGAACAAGTGCTGAGTACCACTGCCAAAACAGCACAAGTATATATACATGTGCATTCACACACGCATATATATGCATATATGGAGTGGATGTGTGTTTGAAAGAGGGTGATTAAAATTCAGCTCTGAATGAGTGATTAAAGCTGAACTCAACATCAGATGACAACAGCTGTCCTTGATTCATATGTGCTGGTTCTGAACTAAAAATCCATAAAATGTATTTATTCTTAATAGTGAGTAAGTTCTTACATCTCTGAGACAGGCAGCAGACAAAATATCACCAAACAGTATTTTAATTGTATGTGACACCACATACAGACATTTAGCTCTGGCTACTGTGAAATTTTGCAGAACCATGTAAAGTCTTTGAAGATTGATGCGACCTGCACTTGTCTTCTTTTAAACAGTTTGATGTGACCATATTGCTTGCTGCCTGTTTAAGAAAGTGTGCCTATATTTTTGAAGGAAATACCAAGGAATGACTATGCATTAGCTTTATGCAGCTAACACTGATTGAAAATTAAAAAGGGAGAACATTCACAGCAAACAAATACCCATATAGGTGTATTTTGGTTTTAGGTATCTATATAATAACTTTCAGTCCTAGCATGATAATTTAATCTTCTTTCCATTCTGTTCTAGCTCATTCCAAACATTGTCCCATTTGGCACAGAAAAGGCTACTTCAGAAAGTTGTCTGTTGGAAACCAAATATTTTTCTTTCCAGGGGCAGACATTCCTCAGTCAAGTTCAACAAAGTGGACCACAAGGGACCTGTCTCTGTTGTCCAAGCTAGCAAGATACATTTATGAGCCAGCATCAGTAAATAAAGAAGGCAGGCTACAGCTGTCCTCCAGCACTTGAGGTCACTGAGCAATTCCAGAACCACAAGTCAGTGATTTAATGGAATTCCCCATTCTGACAATTACAGAACATTTGACCACGTCACAACACAACATTCTGGATTCTTAGTGCATTCACACAACACCACCACCAACAGAAAAACCCCATACAAACAAACAAACAAACAAACAAAGAAACAAACTGCTGTGAATAAGGTTTTTCTGTCTGGAATCTCTTACATAATTTTTTTTTTGCAATTCTGCAGTTGAGTACAGAGAGATTCAGAGACAGAAACTCCTTGAATATGAATTATCATGTGCCTTTCAATGAGCTCCAGAGCCTACAATAAACCATGTATCTGATATGAGCCAAGGCCATTTTCTGAAAGGGGGGCACGCAGCAGTGGCAAGGAGAGGTGCTGGGGAGGGCCCATGAGCAAACAGCCCCCTGTAAGGGCATGCTGACAAGAGACCAGAAAGTCATTTCTGTGAGCAGTCGAATGTGCTCTGACCTGAAGGGTTAGCTGTGAACCCTGTCAGTCACATGGCTGAGTAGAGATAAAGAAATAAAAGGAGGAAATGAGGGCTTCTTGGTGGGAGGAGTGTGCTTTTATTCTGGTACTACTTATAGGGTACCAACCATATGAGAAATATAATAGAGGTCATTTTAGCTAAAAAAAAAAGGGTATAATTGATTATCCAGCCATTGCACGTCACTACACAGAAAATTAATGCATTGCTCTGAGATCTAATATTTATTCAAATATAAGACCATATGAATTTTAAAAACCAATTATAAAACACTACAATCCATTCTTGCAAATTACCTGTTGTAATTTTAGCACTAGACAACAATGACAAATTACAATCCTCATTTCAAGGATATGAGATGCATTACATAATGCAGATCTATAATGTTTTGAACCATTAATCATCATCGTCTGGCAGCACTGTTTGTGTTGATCCTGTTTACAAAGGAAAAGAACTGCTAAGACATACTATTTTAGGCTTTTCTTTATCCAGTAAGTATTCTTTAGAAGGAATCATTTATAATCTGAATTTGCATTTAGCCTCAAAATGGAAAAACAGCCCAGACATAATTGCAGCAAAGAAAGGTTGACATCCACAATAAAAATATTAAGACCTATTTCTACCTTCACCAAACAGTTATCGGTTACTATGTTAATTAGCAGCCTAAAAGTTGTTATTAAATTACAACATTGTGTGACCTAATAGTTTTAAAATTACAATTTAGGCACATCATCTAGGAGCCCCTGGACTTTTCTCAAAAATCTATAAAACATTGTCTTTCAAGATATATGAAGTTCTTCACATTTTCTTTAAAATTTTTTCAAGAGATATTCTCCCTTTCTGTGTAGAGAACACTGTCAATCATGGAGTACCAGATTTCACAACTAACAAAAGTAATTCTTATTGTTAATTGTATCAGAATATAAATATAATCACAGTTAAACTGAAATGAGTTTTTAATGATTTATAAGGTATTTTAATTAAATCTGTTCCCTGTCGATGAAAGATACTCAGTATCAGGGTTAGGCTAGGGAATGGGATTTTTTGATCCTGTAAAACTTTTTAAGGTTTCTTAAATGCTCTTTGTCTTAATTAAATGTCACTAAACACTTTCAATTTAATGAATGCACAGATAATAGCTGGGAAATAAGAGGAATTTACCTAGGATGTGAAAGGCTCAGATTCAGTCTGCAGGTCTGCCATTTCTTCTTGTCCCAGAAACACGCTCCAGACACCAGGAAATAAACCCTACCATGGTTTTCCTAGAGATGGATTATGACTTTCTGTATTTGTATATTTTGTTTAAATTCTCTGCAACAAAGCTGTGAAGCTCAGTACCCAGCATCACAACTAGACAGAATATTGGACTAGCTCCATAGTGATTTCTCTCACACCTGGCACATCCAGGAACATCAAGAAGAAAAAAATCTCAGGGCCAACACTTAAATTAGACAGAAGACACTTGTGAGTTTGTTGCTTAACTCCCAAGACTTTCATGACCACAAGGCTATTACCTATTATACCTCTCACTCTCTAGAGTATTGCATTTCAGTAAAAACCCTGTTGGAGCACTTAGGTTCTTGCAAGAAGGAGTAGTTTATACTGAGTATTTTCCTGCTAAAAAAACTGTTTCATTGAAGAATTCCCAGTCAGCTGCATTCCCAAGTGTTTTGCTTTAATTTTTAAGAGGCAAGACACATAGAAAAGCTGAGAAGATCTGAGGTTCTAACTAAGTGGAATACAGGGTTTTTATTAACAGGAAAAAAGACTAACTCTTTGTTTTCAAATTGAATTGGTATAAAAATTGAAGTGATTTTATTACTTTCCTTATAAATTATTGACAGATAATTATCAATAGGGAGTTTTTCTCTTTAAAAACTATGTTCCCCTGCCACATCAGCTTAGAGTTTCTGTAAAATCAACTTGTGGCCTCCTGCAAAGTAGCTCTCTTTTCTGGTAAAGCCTTCATTTCTTATAACTTCTGGGATACAAACAAATTTAATAAATATAATATTTGCAAATATAAAAAACCAGACAGTTCTGCAACAACATGCATGAAAATGAGAGGTGAAAAATGTCTCAATTAGAACCTCTTCACCAAAATTAACTCTTTTGTTAGTAAGATCTGTTCATTTTAGAAAAGCTGTGGCATTCCTGTCACTTGCTACCCTCAAAGTAGGCTGTTCATTGCAACCATTTTTATACCAGTGAGGTCCAAAGTGACTGCGTAATTCTCTTCAGATTTTGTTGAAATACAATACTGACACAAGGGAGATGTCTAGCAGGTAAATGCTCCATGTGCACTAAAAAAATATTGAAAGCTTAGGATTTACATTTCTGTTTTTGGAAAGAAATACATCAGAATAGTGGAGATGTGTAAAAACTTGAAACAAGAGCAATCCTTCTAAAGTGGACTGAAATGGTACTTACTGCTTCTTCTGCTTTCACAGTACATTTTCAAGTAACTTTGTGCATGCTTACATTAGGGATTTTTGCATATATGCAAAAATTAGGCAATCTGTTACATCATTACGGTATGTGCTGATTGCAAACCTTTAGAACTCATCTAAAAAGATGGTAAGGTTACTCCCCCAGTGCATGAGATGAAAAACAAATTAGGTATTAACTTAGCCTGTCACTACCTTTTATTCTTTATTACTGAGGGAACTAATATGACAGGGCTCACCGCATGTGGGACATTTGGGACATGAATTTGCATTTCAGAACAAAAATAATAAACAATAACAACTTTAAAGTATGCTGATGCAAGACGGTAAGGAATAGGATTAGTTCATTTGTAAGCTAAACTATACTTCTAATTGTAATGCAAATTTGACCAAGGATATATAAAATAGGTTCATTTAGATCACATGAAATACTTGTTAAAGTTAAAAAGAATCACACAACGAAAGTCAATAAGCCAGTCAGAGAACTTCTGTGCTCTCCACGTTGTCTGTATTTTCATCAATTGTATACATCTTAATAAAATAACTATCATCTAAGTTAGCTTCCCCAGAAAGAGCACTTGCCTGTATCTTTGGGAGTATCACAGCTACAATGTGATTACTACCTTGATTATATACAGTAATAAAATTTCAAGGAACTCACTTGTTCTGCCTTTTTTTTCCCCCCAAGTTTTGCCTTATATTATCAAAACCAAAGAGGTAAACTCATTCTTATGCTAAATTGCAGTACTTCTTTCCCTGGTAAGAAGTTTTGGTATTTGCTTTCTGTCACAATGACTGTCCTATCCTGCAACTCCTCTGAGTCTCATCTCCAGTTTCTTGGGTGCCTCAATCTCTGCACAGCTCTTGAGATCATGAAAGAGGTGATTCCTGGGTTATCTTCACGTATCTGACAGTGTAAGCACAAAGGCAGTGAAGATTCATGCTTGCCCTCCAAGTCTGTATCCTCTCCTGCTTCAGCTGTGCTCCTTCAGCCAATTATAAAGTCATTATTTTGGCGAAATTTTCCGTTACTTCCTTCCCTGCTGCCACTTTCAACTTCTGTGAATTTGTTCCAGGGACAAAGAAGGCTACAAGAGCACAAATTTGAGTGGAGAGTAATACAACTGCATTGTCATCTCCAAGTGTTCAGCTCTTTTATGTTTTTACCTGCTCCATCTGTAGATCTCAATTGTCAGAGGACACATCTGAGCAGCACAGGGCATAGATGGTGTCATATCCCACATTCTTCTGTGCCACTGATGGCATAGCAGACATTTATAGCATTTCTTGGTGGAAACTAGCAGATATGAGCCAATTCCAGGCATGAGAACATACTGGCCTCACTGAAAAAATACGTGTATAAATCTGAAAAGAAAAAGGCAGAAAATGTCTTTCACAGATAAATAGTTAAAAGCATTTGAAACTTCAGTTTTTACTAAAAGTATTTAAAAAATCACTAAGATAATTACTTTCCATCTTATTACCATGTGATCCAACATCCAGGATGGCAAAAAAATCATGCAAACAAACCTGGACGTTCTGTGAGCAGAGAAACTCATTATGTTCATTCTTTGTGTGTAAGTTATGTTCATCAGCAGAAGATTTTTTTATGGTTTGGGTACTCATTGCTTTTGAGTGTCACTTTTCTTGAGTCTAATGCATGTAAGGTTCATATTGCAACCTTTTCCTCAGTGAAAGGGAGAAAACAATCCAGAACTATTAGCAGCAGCAAGCATCTAGTAAGTACACAATCTCTAAAGAATTTTTTTTTTCACTTAGGATGAAATTAGTCAATTATATAGAGACAGGGCAGAGTGAAAAAACAGATAAAGAAGTATGCACACAAACATATGGATTGCTCCTGTAAGCTTTATTTCCTTAGGAAGTCAGGATAAAACATTTCAGTGATTAATACATAAACAGCAATTGCTCATATCCTGCAGATTTTCAGGAAATAACTGAAATCTGAAAGCAGATTTAACTGAGTCTGTAGCAGATAAAATTAACTAAAAGATGGAAATATAATTGCCTGAGTCTGTACACAAAGTCAAGCTGAAAGATAAACGGCAGTTCCATTTTCCTGTTGACTGTTAAAGCAAATTAATTATCTGGAGTCATGGATTTGCTTCCAGAAAAAGGAATGTGAATCTCAGAATCCAAGAGAGTTTGTAATAAGCAGAAAAGGAAACTGATTTCTCAAGAGAGATTACCATCCAGAGACAATAGTCCTGGGCCAAATTTGCCCTTTTGAGGATCGTTTCATGGAAGTGTGAAGCTCCTGCACAGTGCTGCACTAGACTAGGGTAACATTATTTACTTAAAATTCTGACACAGCTTTTTCCTAGGATCCAGCTTTGGATGGAGCTTCCCACTACACAAAGTTGATTGCTCAGAAAAAATACAGTCATGCTGTAACCCTTACGTGGTGCTCAGTCTCAAGACAATTCAGTTATTTAACTAATGTCTTCCAATAGCCATGGTGCACAGTATAGCAGGAATGATAGTTATTTCCTGCAGAGGGAGAGTCAGGCTGTGGGCGATGCCCTTGCAGCAGCAGAAAGGGTGGAATCTGGGACATAGTGGAGTCCATGGCAGCTGGGACAGCTGGACTGCGAAACTGGAAGGACTGGAAAGAATGGAAAAAACAGCTGCAACAGCAGAATAATAGCAGGCAACAAACAGGATGTGAGAAGGAATTACAATAAAATAGTTGGAAGCATGTGAGGAGACCAGCAGGCCTGATACTGACACTGGCAGCCAGAACTGCTGGGAATGCTGTGATCCACAACACATGCTCACAGCAGTGCACCATGGTGAATGGATTCCGGCCTGCCACACAGGACTGCTCTAGTGCAGCAGGAGCAGGTGCCAAAGAAAGCAAACTGCTCGTTTCTAGTAGTTTAAGAGCTACTCTAGGCTTGCAGTGTTATGTAGGCTCTCTGTGGATGCCAGTTAGCTGTCACTCTGTCTTTAAGTTCTTCGGTGAGAGCCCCCAGAAACACAGAGGTGTAAATCTGCAGCCTCTGTGTGCCACAGGCAGGGAGGCTCCCATATGACAAACCAAAGCACAGGAACCTACTAGCAGTAGCTGATATCTGGAATATCAGTCTAGGGATGGGCTAGGTAGGTCTTTCCTGATTTTTTCAAATCAAATAATTAGAAACATGTCCTCTAAAATGAAGAAGCAAAACAGACAGACTGTAAGTCCAGAAACATTGTATTAGACAAGAGTTAAAAATCAGAGTACTGCAGTAAATACAGAACTGTGACAGTCGTAAATAGTACAGAAAGCTCCAGCAATCACACAGCTCAGACGATAGAATGGATTTGGAAGGAAGAAGGAAAGGGAGGTATCAACAGATAGACAGCAGATGAAACACAAAGATGGAAATGATGGAGTTAGATGTGTCAAACAGTCCTACACACGGGAAGAGATAGAAGAAATGATAATAGAAGAAGGACATTACAGAGATATGGAATGGGTAAGAGAATGCACAAGAGAGGGAGATTTGAAAATCTTAACCTCCCATCTGAGAAGCATAAAGCAGAACATAGATTCATGTTTTTAATCAGCTTTTTTCCCTGTCAGTTGAAAAACTATAAAACCTAAGGAAGCAATTAGCTTTAGGTAGATCACAGGGCATCTGTAATATTCCTTTATGCCATCACTCCATCACAGTGATGAAACATGATTTATGTGAAACATTTCTTGAAGAAATGCCATCAACATTAATAACATATAAAGAGGAGAAAACAACAGCTCCTGTGGCCTCCCTTTGCTTCCTGTGCTAAACAGCTCTGTCGTTGCAAAGGAGTTTTTTGAGCAATGTTGGTTGTAATTCACAAATTGAATTTCTTTTTACCTTGAGTTCACAGCTGCTTGGTTCTTTTTCACTGTATTTGCATTCCAATAAACAGTCATTAATCCGTGTTTCCTTATCAGGAGCTGTTTTAATCAGGCTGTTCTAAAAGTTGAGTTAATCAATAAAGTTAATTCTTTGCATTTATAAACAACAGGAAGTTTTCTATTGCAAAAACAGTTCCTTTGTTATGGTCTGTTGGCTTATCACTTCTTAAATGCCAGTTTAAACTCAGTGCCATTAGTATATCATGATAAGCAGCACCTAAGCAATCCTACTGAAGTTGGTGTGGCTATTCATTTGACCACACAACATGAATAAATATGGACAGAAATGAAAAATATGAGCTCCTTCATTTGTCTAAAAATATTAAAGAAGACTACAGGTAGATAAATAAGTTCCTATTTTCTTTTCAATAGATAGTGAACAAAGTGAATTGTATTTTAATTTCTATTCTACCTCACAATCTCCTACCACCCCTTACTGTAAAGCATTACAGTGAACAGTTTTTTGAGCAGGTCTCTATTTCGATAAGAGCCTCTTACATGTTACAATAAACCAGAAAACATAAACAGGGGGAACTCACACCTTGAAGACGGCAGCTAGCCCCACTAGTACTTTGTCATTCTGTTGGCACAGTCGAGTTTCATTTTCCTGTTTCACCAATACACACAGGGCACATGCCATTACTAATGGAAATGACAAGAGACAGCCCCAGGAGCTTGTTTGGTCTGGGCACCACAATGCAGAGAAAATACCCTTGCACAGTAGCCCTCATTGAGAATTTTGCTGGCTTTCCCCAAGCTTGAAAAGATGAGAATAGAAGAAGTCACAGTGTCCCAGTGTCTGTGCTGTCCTGGGATTTTGGTCACGAAGCAAATGGTAAGGACTTACTGTATCACTGTATTTTGGTTGTGGTTCTAATGGTGGTGTCTTTGTTTACAATATTGTTCTCTTAGACTTCCACTGCATGAAATGAGCTCCCAAGCATGTCTACAACGTATTTTTTTCTTTAAAAATCATTGAAGTCACAACTAAGCATACAAATAAGTGATGCCAACAATTCAGATTTTCCCTAAATTCACCTAGTTTTTTTTCCTAATGAATATAGGCTGCCATTACTTTGCTGTGTTTTTGCATGGTTTAAGTTCTCTTACTGCATCAGATCCTTTCCCTTCAGTAAGTACAGGCATTTATCTCCCCACAAAGGGTCAATCTTGTCTTTTACACACCAAAATAGAACCAAGCAATTTCTCACACAAAACTCTAAAAATACTGTTGTGCCTACACCAGTGTGTCAGTTGTACATCAAAGTGATCTGTATGAGCAATACTATAGGGATTACTTCAACTAAGGCTAACTGAGTTTAATGGCCATCTAAACTCTGCTCATTTGTATTTATGAGTAGTTGGTATTTCTGGTTTGGGAGCACAGGCTACATGGCTAATGATGGAGTGAGTATGGAAAGCGACCTCTTTGGCACAGCACTTTTTTACAAAGTTGAAAAGTTACTAAGAGTTTATTGTTACACCCCTTTCATTCTTCTCCATGTTTAATGGCACAGGCATTAACCTCCCCCCCAACTTAATTGCTATACCATGTGTATTCAACACATTACTACCACCGGTCTTCACAAAGGCTATACACAAAATTTGTGCCTCACTTCCCAAAATACAGTCATCTTTAACTAACTACTCACACTATGTGAACTTCAAAGATGAGAAAAGTACCACTTTCCATTGGTCTTGACACTCAAAAACATTGCATTCAAGTTTTACTCACACTTGGCTTAAGCATGCACATCCTCTTTGCTTGGATACATCTGGCACGGATAAAGGCATGGAAACAAAAAGCATGATGTAGAGCAAACCTGATGTGCTACCGCAATCCTTATGCTCCTGTACTTACACCTGACATCATGCAAGCCCCAAAAGTTTCCTTCCCCAGGCAAAAAACACATCCGGATAAATGCATCACTCCATGCTTAAAAGCAGTAAATAACAGCAAAAGAAGGGTGATGAAATAGACTATTAGGGGGAATTAAATTGTGTGAAAAACCTCAGCCCCAAACATGTAAAAGTGAATTACTGCAAAGAATACTGTAACTGGGTGGCAATCAGTGCTTTCAGCCAATTTTGGTTTTGCCCTCTGAACCGCAGTTATGAAGCCCACGTATGCTTCTGCTCTTCTAAGTTGTCCGTGCCTGTGACCTGTGCTAAACGGAGTATCTTTTTTACCTTGCGCCGTGAGAGGTCACGGACTGAAGCAATTTCATTAGTTTGGCCATTTCTTACGCTTTTAGTGAACTACTGCCGGCTGCGAGAATTTAAAACAACGGACAGACAAAAGCCTCGAGTCTGGGCAAGAAGCTGCAAGTTTCCCCTTTCCATTCGCCTGACTTGCGGCGCTACGCTCGCGTCGGGAGCGCCCGGCAGCCGAAGGGGGGCGGAAAGCTGCTCCGGGAGAAGGCTCCCGCGGGCCGTGCCAGGCGGTAATGCCCCCAGGATCGCGGGAATGCCCCCAGGATCGCAGGAATGCCCGCGGACCGGCCGGAACGACAAAGCCCGGCGGGACGCGCAGTCTCCCGCCGACTCGCCCAGCACAGACTACGTTTCCCGTGAGGCCGTGCGGCAGAGCGCGGGCCGCGGTGTGCGTCAGAGGCGCGGGCAGCCAATCGCGGCGCGGCCGGGGCGAGCGCCGTCCGCCGCCAATGTTGTTTTCGCTGAGTCGAGGCGCTGGTGTTGTTGGCGGCGGCGCCATATTGGAAGGGACGAGCGCCCGCTCTCGAGCAGCCCCTGGGCGCGGGCCCGGCCGCCGCTATGCTGTACCTGGAGGACTATCTGGAGAGTGAGTGTGTGCGCGGCGGGGGCGCCGGGCGGCCGGGCACGGCCGGTGCGGGGGAGCCGGGGGAAGCCGCGGCGAGGAGGCGGCGCCCCCCCTCCCCCACGGCAGCGAGTGACTGACTGGCTCCCTCCCTCCCCCCTCTCTCCCGCTCCCCCGTGTCCCCGCAGTGATCGAGCAGCTTCCCATGGATCTGCGCGACAGGTTCACCGAGATGCGCGAGATGGACCTGCAGGTGCAGAGTACGTGAGTCCCGCCCCCTCCGCCTCCGCCCGCCCCCTCCGCGCCCGCCCCGCTCCGCCCCGCGGGCACCGGCCGCACCGCCGCGCCCCCGCCGCAGGGCGGGAGGGGCGGGAAGGCCGACCAGGGGCGGAAGGAAGGCAGGAAGGAAGGAAAGAAAGAAAGAAAGAGGCGAAGCGGCGCCGCTCCGGCCCGCGCCACCAGCTCCGCCCGCTTCCCCGCGCTGCCCCGGGGCGGTCGCGCCCCCCTCCCCAGCCCTGCCCCTGCTCTCCGGCACCGCCGCTCGGGCCCGGCGGCGTCTCGTCGTCTCCCGCGGGCGAAGGCGCTGCGGAGCCGCCGCGACGAGGCGAGGGGCGGGGCGCACGCCCCGGCGTTGTCGCAGCAGCCCCCGACCCGCCCCGGCTCCCGCCCGCAGGGCCTCGGCGCAAGGAGGGTCTTAGCGGAGCTACGTTCATGGGCTTGTGCTGCTCCCAAAGGCATTTTCGGTGGCACGTCCCAAACTCTTTAGATTTTTGATCCCTAAGAGCAGTGATGGTGGTTTGGAACATAAGTTGTGTCCCACTCCTTCCAGTAGGCAGCGGCATGCTCTCCCTGAAACTTTCCAGCCAGCTCCCTAGTAATAGCATTTGGGAAGATGCTATTTTTTCGGCCCCTTGTGCCCTACCTAACACACAACCAAATACACTTTATAAATATACTTTAGGTTTTATACAAATTATATTTTGTATAAATGTCTACTCTTGTAAAAATATATATATTATACAAAATTTATTTGTCAATACACTTCAGGTTTGTTTGTACATCGCTTTGTATCTCTGCTCATATCCTGATGTAATACACTGCCTTAGGCTGTTTTCAGGATGCACTGTCATTTCATCTTTTCTAATGCAATCTCATCTGGGATTTAGGTGGATAGGTAACCCTGGATAGCTGTTGCAGTCATTTAACACACAATTAATATGATTATTCATAATTGTGATCCAAAAGGGAAGCTGCTACTGCACAAAAGATGGGAGCAATCATGGATATGGAAGGGCTGGGCTATAGTGAAAGGGAATGAGAAAAAGAGCAAAGATTGAAATAAAAAGAGAATACTGTATAGGAGTACAAAATGCAACACTACATGGGAACAGTTCTTGAAAACAGTTTAACCTTTAAAGTGCAGTCTTAGACTTTCCCTTGGATATTTACTTTATTGGATTTAGCAGGTCTGTTTAACAGTCCTTACTGACACATGTAGAACTGTCTATAGAATTTTTTTTTGTATTATGGCCTAAGAGCTGTCTTGGATTCAGTGCCTAAAGTTGTGGAAACAGTTATGGCCCCTTCTGGGAGATAACACCTCTGAAGTTGCTATCACCAGGGAGCACCATGAGCAGGAGTGAGCAGCTGCCTGACTTGGATAGTTTGGAATAAGTGCACAAATTTTACCTCTGTTCCATAAGAAGGCAAAGAAGATAGCAGTAGTTTTCCTTAGGTGTGTTTGAGAACTGAGGCAGCTAGCAATGTCAAGATAGCAGGAATTTCCTCTGCTTTAACTGAAAATGACAATAACAACTCCATACTGTATTACTGGAAGTAGTAAATGACACTGATGTATACTAGGACTAACCTTAGGTGTAGAGAAAAATTCTCTCAGACTTTGGTACTTTTATAATTCTTGTGCAATGACTGGCAGGGTATCCAAAGACATTTATGAAACTTCTGGACTAGCACCTCTTCAGCATCACTTGCTTAACTGCCTGATGGACACCACATGCGAACCTGGAGGTTGTTTGGTGTCTCGGAAGTACTTGAAAACAGTACTTTGATGAGTGATGCTGTCCCAGAAATCTACATGACTTTTAATTCAGAGATATCTCTGCTGCTCTCTTTTAGTGTCATTGTTGACTTTGTATTCTGTCCAGTGTGGACCACATTAACTCCTAATGAGGCAGGTGCTGCTGTCTGTTGTTGGAAGAAATAATAAACTGGGTCTATCTGTTATATATTCTGATAAGATAGCTGTAGGAAAAACAAAGATCATCTGAGTTGGGACTTTACTCTTCAGCTCTAAACTGAGCTCCACATGAAGCACAAAATGTGTTTCTCTGTTTAAGTTAAAATCATGGATTATCAGGTTTTCATGGTAAAATGTCAAAATCTGGGAAAAGGACTCTCTTCTAATAGAAGTTTTGGCAATTTTCTTGGGAAATTTGATCTAAGAAATTAGTATCTCCAGAATACGGTATCATGAGAAAAAGTGGAGGAACTTTACTGTAGCAGAGAGAGAACTTAACATATAATTTGATAGCTCTGATCTGTACTCCCGTTTGCCTTTTCTGCCCTTTCAGGAGAGACCAAATTTCTGTGGATATTTTCCCTTAGGAAGTTTCACATAGACTGATAACATGTCATTAATAAAACATGAAGAGGAAAGATACTTTTTGTCATTTCTTGTTTATGGAACCACTAGAGTAACAATCACTTAAGGTGTTTGTGCTCTGAGGGTAGGAGATAGAACATTTTGTCTGATGGTTTTATGAACCAAATTAGTCATCTGGTCAAAGAACAAAGATTTTAGAAGCCTCCATACAAAGTGTGTGCTTCTTGCTTGCCTCTCAGGCTTCCTAATCTTCTCTACAGTGCAAGTGGAAAATGCTCATTGTACAGGTTCTCTCCCTTAAGCCTGTTTTACTCCAAAACTGTTTGACTACTTTGTTTGTCTGCATCTAAATAAAGTTGATGTGAACTTGTGTCACAGCTGTTACAGGCTTGGGATTAATGGTGCTCTCTCCAGTCAGTTGTTAGGTTCCTGTTGTGTTTGATGCTGAATGTTCCCAGCACAAGGACAACTGATGAATGTTTTTGATCATTTAGTATGAATGATTTTTGGTTATTTATATAAACAGTTCTAGCTGTGAATTTTCACAGAGTTAAGAAAACCCTTGGCCTCTTGGATTTTAAGAATAAATCATACTTAGGAATTCATGAGCTTCTTGAACTAATTAATTAATTTTCATTTTGTTTTGCCAAGATGTGATTCAATTTTAATGGTGGTTTCGGGAAAGTTTCTTAGGTGTTTTGCACCCAGAGCCTGAAGTTTGTGGGTGATGCATGTGTTGTCACATTTAATTTAAAACTGATAGCTGGGCAATGTCACTGAGAATGCTGTGAAAAAAAATCTCAGTTCTGTCATCTATCCTGACACTAGCAAGGCTGTCAAAGCTAGTTTGACTGAGGCAGCTTCATGTTTTTGGAAATATGCAAGATGTTAAGTGCAGGAGTGTCCAGTTGTTGAAATAGTGAACTCAGTGGGAGAAGGGTGGAGGGGAAAGGGAAGGGAATCCCTGTTCCTGTCTCAGTAAACAATGAAAAAAATAACTTGTTGTTGACATTTTCCTTCTAGAGATAGCTAATGTTAGAAAATGGGTGGGTTTATTTTTTTCCCCTTTACGATATTTCTCAACTTCATAAAAGTGAGAATCCTGTCCAAATAATTTTCATCAGTGCATTTTCTCCTGTGGGGGTGGAGGGAGTAATTTGTGAGTGCTTTCAATTTGCCCTGGCTCTTCCTAGCAAACAATGGAGAGGGCCTGGACTTACAGGCAGTGACTTTACTCTTCAGTTGGTCTACCTTTTTGAGACACTAATTTTTTCCAATTATTTGGTTTTGTATTTGACTGTTTCTCTTAGGAGAACATTTTGTTTCCTGCTCAGTTTGTAACTGGCTAGAATGTTCCAAAGTCAGCAGTCTAGAGCCCTGGGTGAGGAGTTTGGGGCATGCTTTAAGTCACTACCACTGCTCTTAGGGACAAAAAACCTTTAGAACTTGGAGTCCTGCCTGTCCCATGCTGGAGAGCACAAGAACCTTGATGAGAATCCTACCAGAATGCAATTCTGCTTCTTGGAAATTAAGGTAAATATTTCCCTCCGCTGTCCACTGTCACTTGGTTGTTTTGGTTTTTAGTTTTTTTACCTCTCTTATAGTTTGCACCTCAGTCCTGTCAAGTTTGTTTGAGAAAAAAAAATTCCCCTCATTTCCTACTGTTTATATACATGAGAAGATAACATTTGTCTCAATCTTTTCCTATGCTACAGATGCAATGGATCAGCTTGAGCAGAGGGTAAATGAATTTTTTATGAATGCAAAGAAAAACAAACCTGAATGGAGAGAAGAACAAATGACATCAATCAAAAAAGTAAGGATATCACAGGAGAGGGTCAGATTTTTCTTTTGCAAACTAAGACAACCTTAGGAAAAAATAGCTTACGATTGATGGGAGATTTAAGTGTTCACAACTGTGCCTTCCCTTGGGCTTTCATAAAGGTGGATAGAACTACCTTGGAGGCAAAAAGTGAGTGAAAGGTTTCTTTCATCAAGAATTTCTCTCAAGTTTTACTGTGTACTTCTGGCATTTAAAAAAATGTAATCCTGAAATGGGGAGGAAGCCTGGTACTAAATTTTGAGCTCAGATTTTTTTTATTTCTGTTTGTGTGACATGAAGTTGCCCAAGTTAATTTGCTTTCTTTTAGAGGATATATTTCAAACTTAGGTCCAGCATTTCTTGTGATTTTCTGCCTATGTCCTTGTACACGTTACACATGTGGTATTTGTTGCTTGAGAGAGGGAGGAGTAAGAAGATTAATGTATTCTGTGTTATCCTTCAATACTTGAACAGTGGTGGTGGTATTGATAGCAATGTAGTCCATCATTTTGTCAGGAGAAACTCCTTTGTAGTCTCCTACACTGGCTACTTCATCCCCTTATTTGGGTAGGGGTTGTTTTCTTCTTTAATTAATGCAAATAGAATTTTAAATTTTAAAAAAGAAAAAAAAAATCGGAGCTCTGACTCCACCAGAGTAAAGGAAGAATTTGCTTTTGACTTTAGTTGAACCAAAATTTGAAGTAGTTTTCACATAAGATACTATTCAGTGGAAATTGAGAATTAAAAGGCAGTAAAATCTGTTCGAATCTAAAGTAAGAGCATTTGAAAACATACCTTTTTAAAAAAAAAGTTTTATCTGTGAATTTTCTTTGGTTAGAGGAGACTTTTGGATTGCTTTAATCAAATTATTTAGAATACACTTATGAGTTAGAGAAACTTACTTTAAAGCAGTTTAAATTATATACAATATTATCTCTGTTTAACTAGAGTGCCGGAAAGGCACAGAGTATTTCAGCATCATTTTGAAGAGCAGTAGGATTTGTAGTGGTCCTGAAGTAAAAAGCGTAACCTTGTTTTAAGCCCATAACATGATGCTGTGTAATATAAAATAATCCAAGATTTTTTCATTTCTTGTAGCATTTCTTGCAGAAATCTAAATATCACTCTAGGAGGAAGTTTCCCCATCTTGTAGTTTGGCTTTTTCTAACACAGAGATAATAAATTTATATATATATAGTATTTCTCATTTAAAATTCAGGTGATTACTGTTTACAGTAAAATTTCACAATCTTTCTGAAAACTGACTTAAATTTTTCCTTTTGACTTATATTTTGGGTTTCATAACAGTAGCTTAAACTTACTGAAATTAATGCAGTTACATTCATAATTTTTAAAAATTCTCTTCATAACAGGATTATTATAAGGCTTTAGAAGATGCAGATGAAAAAGTGCAACTGGCAAATCAAATATATGATCTGGTAAGTGGACACAAGACTTGTGGTCAGTTACCTAAATTTATGTCCTAAGGAGTTCTAAGCATTTTGTTAAGCACTGCAGCTGCACTACTTGTACTTTTATATCATCTACATACAGATGTTTTGCTGGTGAAAAAAAGTTTAATATCTTATTGACTTTTAAGAATTTTGGGGGTTTGGGTAGTGAGTGTCACTTAAATATAAAACAAAGCAATAGTATTAGAAATCATAAGGTTTTAATGCATGTTTTTGGCTTGTTTAGGAGACTGGTTGAGAGAATCCCTTGGGATACAGTGTTGAGGAGTCCAGGAAGGCTGGACATTCTTCAAGAAGGAATTAAAAATATAGGAGCAGGTTCATCCCCATGAGCCAAAAGGGAAGCCAGCAGGGAAGAAGACCAGCCGGCTAAATACAGAGCTTTGGCTTCAACTCAGGAAAAAAAAAGAGAAAGCGTATCACCTTTGGAAGAATGGGCAGGCAGCTTGAGAGGGCTACAAGAATTTTATGAGGTTATGCAGGATGATAATTAGAAGGGCCAAAGCACAAGCAGAACTGAATCTGGTTATGGCCTTAAAAGACTAAAAATATTTTTAAAAACATATCAGCAGTAAAAGAAGGGCTGTGGAAAATCTCCATCCTTTACTGGATACAGAGGTAAACAGTGATGGGGGATGAAGAAAAGGCAGGGGTACTTAATGCCTTCATTGCCTCAATCTTTAATAACAAGACTAGCTGTTCTCAGGGTACCCAGCCTGCTGAGCTGGAAGAAGTGGGTGGGGAGCAGAATGAAGTTCCCATAATCCAAGGGAAAAGATCAGCAACCTGCTGGGCCACTTAGACACACACAGGTCTAGGGCCCTAATAGGATCTACCCCACAGCACTGAGGGAGATGGTGGAAGAGATCACTGAGCCACTTTCAGGCATTTACCAGACATCCCAATTGACTGGACATTAGCAAATGTAATGCCCATGTACAAGAAGAGCATCCAGGGAAGTATGGGCCTGTCAGCCTGACTTCAGTGCTGGGGAAGGTCGTGGAGCAGATCATCTTGAGTGTCATGACACAGCACAAACAGGAGAACCAGGGGATTAGGCCCAGGCAGCATGGGTTTTGGAAAGGCAGATCTTGCTTGACTGACCTGATCTTCAGTGATCAAGTGACCTGTGTAGTGAATGAGGAAGAGGCTGTGGATGTTGCCTACCTGGACTTTAGTAAAGCCTTTGACACTGTTTCCTACAGCACTCTCTGGAAGAAACTGGCTGCTCAAGCCTTGGACAGGTGCACTATTCATTGGGTAAAAATCTAGATGGATGGCCAGACCCAGAGAGGGGTGGCATGTGATTTGAAGTATAAAGTTTATTTATTTTACATTTTCTCAGACAATAGAACCTGCAAGTCAGACTACACTCAAATATAGAAGACAACTGACTTCAACTAGGCAAAAGTTTGTTCTAGAAATTCGAACTTGCCCCTTCTCTTTTGCTTAGCTAGTAACTGGAAAAACCTCCCAGTTTTTAATAAAGACAGGTAAATTTTGCTGTATGAATACAAATGTAGAAAGTATTTGGAATGTCATGTTTCTTTTTATGATAATGAGTTGAGAATTTTTTTTGTTAATGTTCAGTACCCAAGAGACCGTCATAGTTGGCTGAAACACACAGGAGTGTCCACTTTCAGTTAAGATTCAATACACACCAAGTTTACTGGTGTTTATTGGGGCACACAAATTGCACACAAGTTTCAGTTCAGAACTTGCAATTTCCCAAAGCAGCCCAATCTCTACTAAAGTCTGTGTCGTACTGTTCTTTCTCTTCCCCATTCTGTTTTCATAACCAGAACACTTCCAAGTCATCTTCATCTGTATTTCTGAAAAGAAGTGTTTTGGAGCTTAGCCTATGCTATTTTGGTGTTAACAGCAGTCTCTGCTGAGTGAGGGAAGTGGAGGTGACCAAGAAGATGCACTTCTGTGCATTATTGTGCTTAATGCTGCATGTCATAAAACTTCTGGAAGGGCTTGAGATTAAGGACATAGATATTCATGTTCCGGAACTGGATGCTATTTATTTTTGCTTCATCTAACAAACAGGTAGATCGTCATTTGAGAAAATTGGACCAGGAACTCGCTAAATTTAAAATGGAACTTGAAGCAGATAATGCTGGAATTACAGAAATATTAGAGAGACGTAAGTATGCATGATTTTCTTTAAGAAACTGCCAGACTTTCTGTCAATTTGCAAAATTTATGTATCATACACTTGTTAGTGGCTGCCAGTATTTTCACCTGTGTTTTAACCCACTTTTCATCTGTGATTCTCAAATTTTAGTTTCAACCTCAGTTTAGAATAGTGAAATCAAACACAACTGATTTTTTCCACAGAACTGTTGTCCTTGTGAATTGCTATAGTAAGATACATAATTCTTCAAACCTGTTTTTAATGATTGTAGGTATTCAGCCCAGGTACTTTGGCCAAAGCCTGCGACCTACCCAGTTGCAAGTGTGCCATTTCTTCCTTGAACTGATTGCCGCCAAACTGTGGAGGCTCATTATTTTAGTTTTCTGTGTTCTTGGTGGTTTTCTTTTTTAAAGGGGTGGGAATAGGTTGTTCTGTAATGGGCTAGTAAAGGAAAAGTATTTTAGGTAAGAAACCTGCATATTAAATACTACCATGCTGGTATTTAGAATGTGAATAAAAATGTAAAGTGTACGCTTTTTCTGCCAGCTTGGTGTAGAAGAAGCTGGCTTTTTTGTACTCGTCAGCATTTAGACATCAATTTCAAATGTGATTGCAATAAATTTCTGAGTTGATTTAACTGCTGTGATTATGGAGTCAGTGGCTATCCTTCTAGCCAAAAATAGTGAAAAGTGACTTAAGTCACTTGGGGTATTAGGAGTAAGTATCCTTTCTTGGAACTTTTGGTGGCTGTGTTGTATATGCTGGGAGTTTGGGGCCATTTTATTTGTAATTGCTATTACAAGTAACAGGCACAAAAAAACCCAGAAAATAATTAGGTAAATTAAAGTGCTATTAATTAAAGTGCTATTAATTAACTAGCAGTTTCAGAAAAGGAATAGTTTCTTTTAGTTTAAATCTCAGCTGGTTTTTGGATGTGATGCTACCTTCTTTTGAACTATATGTTTGGAGAGGTTGCTAGATAGGACTTCAAAAACTCAAAACACAGAAGTACTAGACTGCATGTTGCATCTTTAAGCTTTGTTTGGTTTGAAGGTTTTCTTTCTTTGTTTTTAAATAAAGCTGAAGGTAGAAGACTCTTTTAAAAAAATTTTTAGCTTTCAGAGTAAATACATATGGTTGAAGCCCCAGCAGAGGGCAGCCTTTGGGCAAGTTCATAATGTGGTTGAAGTTCACTCAGCCAAATTAGCTCCTTATGCTTTGAACCTCTTTTAGAATAATTACATTTAAACTTTTGTAATACACTTAAGTATTACTCATAAACTCATACATTTTAGTGCTTTTTGAAAGCAGTGGAAGAGGTAAATAAATGTTGAAGCCACAGATTTTGAATGTGAATTGCTTTCTTGTTTTGTCGTCTGTGTAAGTGTAAGTTGGTAGGTATTGCAGCTACTTCAAAATCTATTTGTTAGAGATTGATGCACAAAATATTGTGTATTGTTCTAAATTTATAGTCAAAGTCTCTCATGCTGTGATTATTTAGTCTCATATTACAAGAAATGTTATCAGATGCAGATTTCAATTTGTTTGTGCCCGTCCGACTTTTTCCTTTTCTGTGCGCGGGTGATGGGGGTTGAGTTTGTTGTTGTCATTGTTTTGTTGGTTTTGTGGAGTTTTTTTGTTTGTTTTGTTTTTGTTTGCATTGTTGCTGTGTGTATTTTGAGTGTTAAGAAGATCTGGATAATGATCTGCAGCCCTTTCTTTTGAATGTTAAATCATCTTAAAAGACACTGCTATTTCTTGAGTTTTGACTGAATGTGACACGGTGGACTCAGTGGGACAAGATGCCTTGTTTGTACAGTTTACATGTTGCAGTCTTCATATTGGTGTAGATTGTCAGTACTTTTGGTGCAGCCATTCTGCCACTCATTTGAGTAAGTGGCATGTTGAGGGCAGTTTTGTTGGTTCTTCATATTTGCCTTGATTTTAAGTGCTTGATTTCAAGAATTGAACAGTAGCAGTCACCAATTTTTATTTGAAAACTAATCTCACTGGCTTCTGGTTGTACTGTAGAAGGACTTTCATTTTGAGCAAAAATTCTTCAGATAAAATAAATATAACTGCATTGTAATTTGGTTAATATTTTAAAGAATCATTTAGTATGTAAAAGTCAAAACAGTGCCAACTCTGAAATTCATTTTCCTGTCCTTCTTACCTCCCTCTTAGGGTCTCTGGAGCTGGATACACCAGCACAGCCTGTGAATAACCATCACTCCCATTCTCACACTCCAGTAGAGAGTAAGTATTTGAAACTTATGAAGATGCCCACTTTTTATGTTTCCTTTGTTTTTTTTATTGAGTAGCATCACGAAAAAAAAAGTTCAGAACATTTTTCCCTTCATCATTCAAGGAAGAAAAAAGGCATACTAAATGCTAATAATGTCTGTTAAGAAGAAGTTGGAGAATGAAATAGATTTTGCTGGTGGGAATTAGTTGAAAGTGCTAGCTTAGTTTGACTTCCAAATTGAATAGATTTTACAATTAAGTTCCCTTCATTTGTTTC
This sequence comes from Lanius collurio, assembly GCA_020086605.1. Classification (NCBI taxonomy): domain Eukaryota; kingdom Metazoa; phylum Chordata; class Aves; order Passeriformes; family Laniidae; genus Lanius; species Lanius collurio. The sequence goes on from JACBWW010000005.1 coordinate 34,367,266, forward strand.
ATTTAGAAAGGAAACACAATCCGTCTTCTCACCATAGTACAACAGATCATGTTCCTGAAAAGAAGTTTAAATCTGAAGCTCTTCTATCTACCCTGACTTCAGATGCTTCTAAAGAAAACACACCAGGTAATCCTAATTGTCTTTCATTTCATTGCTTTTTAATCAGAAGAAGAGAAACTTAATTATATTTGAGTTAGTCTTTTGAAATCACAAAATCATGGAATAGGTAAGGTTGGAAGGGACCCCAGTGGGTCTTCTGGTGCAACCTCCCTGGTCAAGCATGGTCATCCCAGAGCACATGGGACAGAATTGTGTCCATACAGTTCTCAAATATCTCCAGTGAGGGAGACTCCACAGCTTCTCTGGGCAGCCTGTTCCTGTGCGTGGCCACCTGCACAGGAAAGAAGTTCTTCCTTATATTCAGTTGGAACTTCTGTGCATCAGGTTCTGCTCATTACCTATTGTCCTATTGGTCAGACCACTGAGCAGAGCCTGACTCCATCCCCTTGACACACTCCCTTCCGATAGTCTTAGACAGTGATGAGGTCCCCTCACAGTCGTCTCTTCTTGAGGCTGAACAGGCTCAGCTTCCCTCAACTTTTCCTCATAAGTGAGATGCTCCAGTACCCTAATCATCTTTTTTTCATTCCACTGGACCCACTCCAGAAGCTCCATGTCTCTCCTGTCTTGAGGAGCCCAGAACTGGACACACCACTCCAGATGCAGCTTTGCTAGGGCTGAGTAGAGGGTCAGGATCACCTCCCTTAACCTGCTGTCTGTGCTCCTCCTAATCCATCCCAGGACACCATTGGCCCTCTGGGCCCCCAGGACACACTGCTGGCTCACAGTGTTTGTTGTCCACCAGGACCCTGAGGTCCTTCTGCACAGGGCGGCTTTTCAGCAGGTCAGCCCCACAGCCTGTGCTGGTGCATTGGGTTATTCCTCCCAGGTGCACTGCACTTCCGTTTGCGGAATTTCTAGACTCTGTGCCATGGATGATGACCTTCTGGGATCTGCCATTCAGCCAGTCCTCAGTCAGAGGCTCATAACCTTTTCCCTGGCCTTTTCAGTCGCTTGAAACATAAGAAATTGCAGGCATTGTAACTCATCTGTGTTGTCCATGAAGCAGGTCTGATTTGTTGTCATTTAACAGCTGTTATGTTGGCTGTTTCTTTTTATTTACACTTTGAGGAAGATAACAGTACAGTTTCATTCACCCAGTAGTAGAAATATAAGAGATCAATGCATTATTTTGGGAAAAAACCACATACAACAATTTCCAAAGTAAGGGAAAAGAATTTTCATACCTTTTTTTTTTAAGAGTTTGTCTGAAAATAAAATTCTTTTATGTGTTATTTATGTCAAAACAGGAGAGAAGTCTTTTTGAATAGTGACTAAAAAATCCTAAAGCTTTCTGCCTATTCTTAATATTAAGGTGTTTCATAGTTTCTTTTCTGAAAATAAAAGACTAGGGAGTTACAGTGAGTAGTGTTTTGGAATTCAGTAATGTTTGTCAGTTTCAAGTAGTTTCAGTCATGTCTATTTCAATTTTCTTTTGAAGAAACTTCACATGAGGCTGCAAATGAAATGTGGCTATATTTGAGCAACTGTCATTCTGCAGGTGACCCTGGAAATTGTGTTGCATTAAAACTGATCTGTAGTTTTTAGAAATAAGATTGTTGAAAGTTCTACTTCAGAAACAGTATAGGTACATAGTCAAATTCTTACCCTCTTCTTGATGGTTATAGTAGTGAGCATTGTTTTAATATAGGCACAGGTATAGCAGCTGCATCTGTTCTTCAATGGCTGAGTATGATAGTGAGAGCTGTCTTTCTAAAAGGACTCCTTGCACATGAGCATAGGGAACAAACTTCTTTTTTTTCCCCCCATAAACAAATACTGCCTGTGTCTAAGTACTTTTAAAACCTTTTTTCCAAATGATTGCACTACTCTGATGCATAAACGGAGTTCCTACTCTTTCACTGGTTGTCATATAACTCTTCTTAAAATGCAAAGGAATTTAGTTTCATTTTGAATTTCATAAATGTGTTCTATTCATCAAGGGTGTCGAAACAGTAATTCATCATCCTCTTCAAACAATGCATACAATACAAACTCTTCTCAACCATTGGCATCATATAACCTGGGCTCATTATCTTCAGGATCCGGGGCCGGTGCAATTACCATGGCAGCAGCTCAAGCAGTGCAAGCCACGGCACAGGTAATGTCAAAATATTCTTGTCATTCTGCCATCCATTTAAGATTAAGAAGAAAGGCTAGTGAGTTTTTTTTATAATCTGAATTCCCATGATGTCCTTCAGGTGATATGATACAGTTCTAATATTAGAATTTTGTTTATATGCCACAGTTTCATCCTCCATAACTTGCCTAAAGGGACAGCTTGTTTTCTGGCCTTTCCTGGAGGATATTCTCACACATTTAACTGCTTTCTATACATAAGTTCATTAACAAGATAACGAGTGAACCTCCACACATCATTAGCAGTTAGCAGCCTGGTATTTCTTATGTAGGAGCTTTGCTGTATAATCTGATACAATATCAGTATTCCTTTCAGATGAAGGAGGGAAGACGAACATCCAGTTTAAAAGCCAGCTATGAAGCATTTAAGAACAATGATTTTCAGCTTGGAAGAGAATTTTCATTGTCCAGAGATTCAGCTGGATATTCATCATCTGCTCTGGCATCTACGTTAACTCAGACGTTAAGTTCATCAACCACAGATTCACGAAGTGGCAGAAAAAGCAAGTAGGTTTTCTTACTTGTTGACTGCAATTACAACTTCTCAGGCAGCTAAGCTCTCTTTTAAAAGGTCATTGACCATATTAGAAATACTTTGTATTTAATATCTGTGAGGGGGAATCAGCAGAAGGTAGTTGCTGCCTGTTGGCCATTTTTTGTTCAGGGCTGTGTTCTTTAGTCCTCCCACTTCTTTTTCTTTAAGCAAACTCACTTGGTTTTTAAATAAATGTCTTAATTTGCTTTTTTTTCTGAGATACAGTCAAGTTTCTTCCCTTATTTTTCTGTATTTTGGAGAGATCTGATCTAACAGTAAATGTTGGGAATTACTGTGGAATGGTTCGTAGATGGTTTTGAAATAATCTGGAGATCTGTTTGATGCCAGTTTCAAGTAAACGTGACATTTTCTAATGGCTGATCATCTAGAACAGGGAGTGAATTTTATTTCTGTTTGAAATGAAGTTTCAAAACATTTTAAACAACACAATGTCACAACACATTGTGACAGCAAATCAGAACTTGTACTTGAAAGAATTTGTCTCAAAATGCCCATCCTTTTAAATTGAATTGAGTTTTTTTCTTCATTCAAATTTGTGTGTGTTCACAGCTCAGTTAATAATGCTGTTGTAGAAGCATTTTTCATCTATGAATATCTTGGGCACCAGGTCTGACCTATAAGCAAAAGCAGATAGTTCTTATTCTGGCACCATTCCTATGGAGTGATTGCTGATGCTTGAGTGGAGATTACCAGACAATCAGTCATCTTCAAAACATTTATCTGTTGTACATGACATATGACATTACTTGTATGCAAATTCCTATTTTATTGGTAGCATAATTTTTATAAGGACTTGACACCAAGGCTGTTGATGGAAAATTTTGTGAAGAAAACTATTTGTTGAAGCCACTTGACAGTTTAGAGCTGTTACATTCCATTGATTAGAACAGCTGGTATGAGTTGTTTCCTCTTCCAAGAGCATTCAGTGGGTGCATTCCAGTGCTTGCAGTGGTTGAACGAAAGGTGAGAGTGAGTGATAGTTTTGGGATTTACATACTGCAGTATTTCAGAGTCAACAAAGTACTTGTTTAGTGATTCTTTCACTTGGCAGGAAATAAATCATGTATGCTATTTTTTTCCTTTTTTTTTTACTCTTCCTCAGAAACAACAACAAATCCTCGAGTCAGCAGTCCTCCTCATCATCTTCTTCTTCCTCTCTATCATCATGTTCTTCTTCATCTGCACTGGCACAGGAACTGTCTCAGCAAACAGCAGTAATACCAGAGTCTGATTCTAATAGCCAGGTTGATTGGACCTATGATCCAAATGAGCCACGTTACTGTATTTGTAATCAGGTAAGCATGGCCTCCAAATTGAAATACAACTACATTTGCTGTTTTGATGTAGCTGAACTTTCTTCTCTGAATGCTAGTTTTAAAAATCTGTAATTTTACTATTGAAGTTCTGATCTGTTTTTATTTGCTTAGTGTTGATGTGAGTAATGAACTCAACTGTTGAAACTAAAAAAAGTCAAATTTTTAGTGATGTGATTTCCTTGGAGAGTTTTAAATCTGGTAATGGAGACTTCAGCAATAATTAAATTAAAAATTGAGGGGGTTCACAATGAATTTAGTTTTTTATCCAATCTGAAATATGCAGATGTAACTTCTTTTGCATAAACAATTTTTGAAAATCAATTCGCTATGAACATGCTGGTGTTTGGGTTGTGTAACAAAAGTAAAATGAAAATGTTGCTACTGCTATTAATCGAAAAACTTCTCAAAGGAAGAAATTTGAATGTTGGCCCTTTCAAAATGTTGATTGCTTTTAACTAGTAATGTGATTATTAATAAGGGGTTTTTTTTTCTTATTTTACTAGGTGTCCTATGGTGAAATGGTAGGCTGCGATAACCAAGATGTAAGTAACAAAATTCAAAAGGTTCATGAGAGGCTTGTGCATATAACTATTGCTTGCAGGAGTTACTTTTTTTTTACAGTTTGTTTTTGAGTGGAGTTTTTTAGATTAAAGTGCATATGATTTGAACCATCCTTCAGGAGACTTCTTGTCTCTCCACATAGCTCAGGTTCTTTTTGAAACCTTCAGCCTTTGCTAGGTTCAAAAATGCTCTGCTTCAAAATATCCTTTATTTCTGTGAATGTTTAGCTATGTCACTACTAACAACAGTTGTCCTTTTGAAATAGAGTTTTAAAAGAACAGTTGAATGTAGTCATGTATTTACTGAGATACTACATTTAAACAGAAGTGAGTAATAAGATTACTTCATCAAACTATTTCAAAGCACAACATACTTACTTTGCTCTACGAGTCCATGTATGACTCCTAGAATTTTTATCATTTTCCTTAGTCTACTGAGTGTATTTTGCAGATCCCTCTCTCCCCTCGTTTTGTCCTATGACTTGTATGAAACGCGGAATCTATGCTTTCCATTCATGTTTCATTTTCATGGAATTGTATTTGTGATAGGCCTTTATAAAAAAAAGCCCAAGTCCCAAACCCTCTCTTTTAATTCTGTTTTTATAGTGCCCTATTGAGTGGTTCCACTATGGATGTGTTGGACTGACAGAAGCACCAAAAGGGAAATGGTACTGTCCACAGTGTACAGCTGCAATGAAGAGAAGAGGCAGTAGACATAAATAAGTTTCTTCATCTGAAAAACAAATTGCATACTAAAAGTTTTATAGAGGACTTGGGAGGAGAGGGGCAGCTCTCCCCACATTTCGTTGCAACCACTGAAGGGTGACATAGCAATCATAGAATGGTATGGTTGGAAAGGACCGTAAAGATTGTCTAGTTCCAGCCCCCAGTCATAAGATCTTGAACTATTGGTTTTGCTAAGTTGTGTTTTAATATTGTAGGTAAATTATTTATGCACCCTGATGTGCTACAGATACTATTCCAGTGAGCCTTGGATTGTTCCAGAGGCCAACATATGCAGACATTTGTACTATCAAACCATTTTCTCTAAGCAGTGGGCATTCTACAATTACTCGATCTTCCAAAAATTCCAATAAGTCAAGATTTTAAATGTATGTTTTATATACAACAGGTATATTCTGCTGCATGTACTGTACTCAAGAGCTGTTACGTAACACTATGTATATTAATAGTGGAAAAAGTCAGTGCTTCTGAAAGGAAAAAGAGACAGTGGTTTTTAAAATGCCTTTATAGCTTTGGTTCTTTATGAAACTTAATTCAGCAGGCTGAAGAAAATGGTTCTTGTATACAGCGGGCTGTCGTCCTTTAGAGTACTTGAGTATGTAAAAACAAAAAAAATACTGTAGAATAAAACAAACTTGTGCCATTAGTCTTTATATGTTTCTGCTCCAGAGAAGGTGGGGGCCATAAGAAGAAAAAGAGGTGTTAAAGTGATGATAAATTTTTATACCAAATGTGTTTATTTTTTTGTGCAAGTAATCCTTGAAATTTGAATTGTATTAGGTGTAAAATAAAAGAATCTCAACTCCTCAGATTAATGTTTTCTGTACATTTGTCAAAAACAGGTCTGTCCCTGGAATGGTTTCACAAACAAATTTCCTTTTTTTTTTTTTTTTTCTGTGACTCTTTAATGCAGCAGCACTGAACAGAAACATGAGGTTTATGCCTGTTTTTTTCCTTCCTCCTTCTATCCACTATTAAAAAAATACAAGTTCCCTTTGGAATAAAGATTTTGCTTCAGCTCTGTGTTAGGCTGAAAGACTGTGACCCTCATGTGGTAGCTTTCCAGACCCATGAAGAGGAGGAAAAGGGAGAGAGAGAAGCAGTGTTCCATTACATGACCGTGCAAATAGTGTCAAGGGAATAAAAACAGGTCTATTAGAAATAAGAGTATGTGCAGAGAATTAAACCAGGCTTCTGTCACAGCAGGGTTTTTTTTCAAAATGAAAAAAGCAGGCTTTTAAAGTCCATGAACTCAGGAAAAATAGATGTGTAAGAAGGGAAATTGATTATGGATGATAAATAGACTTTGGTAAAAGAATAGGATAGAAGTTGGTGAAAATAAACAGCAAGGAGCAGTAACTAAGGTTCCCTTGAAACTTGGAACTGAACCCACTGTATATATTTCTGTGGAAATCTCAGTCTAAAAAAACACTTAAAGACTAGAATATCTGGTTTTAAGTGAAGCTGTTGAGACAGTGGAGATAACAAGGTGTTTGTTCTGTGGGAAGCTGGTGCCATGCTATAAATTGAAATTAAATAAGCAACCAGTAATCTAGACTCTCCTTACACTAAATGTCTATCTCAATGGCTACAAACTAAGTCTCTTGAGAATTAAGACTGTATACAGCAAAATCTCTCACTCTGCTGGTAACCATACCTAAGATAGTTCCAAGACTAAAAATCCAAATTTCAATTTTTAGTGTGAACATTGGATTGCTGTTTCATTGGAGAACATAAATTATTTTTTCATTGAGAAATTAGAGGACTCATAAGAAGAAAAAACTTGTCCTTATTAGCAAATTATTATTTTGTGTCAAGAAAACAGAAATGGACAAACAGGAAAATGTGGGAAAAAATGCAATACGTAAGTCAAAGATGTAGAGTGATAAAACCTGTACATACTCTTGTTTAGTTTTCTAAATAGGAAGCCTGCAAGGGAAGCTTTGCAGGTCAGGAGGTCCTTAGACTGTAAAGGCACCGAGCAGTGTGAGTGGTTACATATGGAGAGAGTTCATGCCTCATGGTAAATAGAGTTGCTGGACTCTTCCCTAAGTAGACAAGTACAGGTGCAAAGTCTCTCATTAGAGCTTCTTTAAAAAATAATGGTGCACTGGTTGAAGAGTGGGCATCCCTTAACTGGGACATCCACACTGCTATTTGCAGAACAGGATAACAAGTAAAGGAATAAATTGGCAGTATGCCCAACACACTGCTAAGGAAGAGCAGGACTCTGCTGCTCAAGAGGTACATAAGGGATCTGTTAAAGAAGCCTAAATAGTAACATAATATTTGTGTGTATGTTGTTTTCTCAGAAATAATAAAAACAGAAAGTGCTAAAAGCATCAGACCAATCCCATGACACTGATAAAGTGGAAAATGTATTTCAACATTTTGGTAAACTCATGTAAATATAAAATAATATATAAAATAATACTTAGATCTCACCTTACCTGCAGCTGAGTCCTCTGAAGTAGCTATTGCTATGTAGGAAAGTGATTTTGAAGTTACCTAGTAATTTTATGGGAACCTCAGCTCACTGTTCAGCAGCAGGTCATGTAAGTGCCGAGAATGACTCAGTAGGAGATAAAGCATAACACAGAAAACAGTTTTACACTGTGTAAACTGATGGTGCAGTTAGGTCAATGTGGTGTAAAATTCTGGTCTGCTCTTAAAAAAAAGGGTCAAAGCTGTATAGTGACAACACAGCTGAGAAGCAGATGAATTGTCTGGGACTCTTCTGGGTGGAAGAGACAGCTCCATGAGGATGTTAACAGAGACCTTTAAATTCAGAAGTGATGTGGAAAAGGTGTGTGTTTTGATAGAGTGGTATGGTGGTAGCCAGTCCAAAATGAAAAAAAATGAGCAACATTTTTCACATGTGGCATGCTTACATTACAAAATGGGACATGTAGCTAAGATACTTGGATCAGAAACTCACTGAATACTGATCACTAGCAGTCAAGAGAGTTTGTAATGAGGGAAGTGTTCCAGGTTGCCTCTGACAGTTCTAAAATCCTCTGGCATTCACTGAATGCTATTTGATACCAGACACTAGGTTAGGTGACATTCAGCATTAGGCAGTGCTGTTTGTTTTAGTTTCACATCAATGTTCCAGCATTTGGGTGAACTTTTAGCATGAGGAGTATTTGTAGTACCACATATAGAACCAATGTGCTAAGTGCTGTAATGGAACAAAACATTGTCTATTCATCATAAACACTATTGTCTGTTTGTACTGGGGAGCTGTAGGTTTTGTTTATTCTAGATCTGAAATGAAAAAGGCAGAGGAAATACATTAATGGATACTAATCTGAAAATCCCACTAGTTTGTCTCTCTGAATAGCACAGGATAATTTGCATTCTTCTTTACTGAACTTGGCAAAATGTTACTCAATCACACTCAGTAAAGATCAGAAATTCTGAGATTTGTTTCACTTTTCTGTTCTCCCTCACCAGGCAGGTACTTTCCTCTGTGAGTTGGCTTTTATTGGCAAGTTTTTTCATCTCCCTCCTCATTCTGTTGGAATGTTTGGATCATACACTTTTCTTCTTCAACAGAGGTGGCCTTCACCTTGACAGCCGAGAGTTCAATTTTTTTAGACTAAAAATCTCTGAGAAGCAGAATTGCGAGAGGAATAAGGCTCTGCGTTTTCACTCTCTCTTCAGGGTATACACAATTAAACTTCGGCCGCACTGTATGAACATAATCTGTCCAGTTTTTTTACTCCTCCCTGGTCTGACTAAAATGCTCTGAGAATAATGTAACTAAAAGAGGAAAAATGCCACACTTCAGTGTATCTATAGCAATTTACAGTAGTATTCCTCTTTGCACTTTCAAATCCGTATCTTGCTTTTATACTCATATAGTATTCAATAAAGACAAAGAGCAGCTTTCCCCTCTAGATAAATCTTGTATTTCAGAGCTATTTGAGCATTCAAAAGTTGTCCACAAGTTGCATGACTACTACTTTCAGGCTTGTCCTTCCATACTTCTTATATATTTAAAAATCCAGTAATTTTCTACATTAGTTCATAATAAAGTCTTTATTATAAACATGATTTTAACTGCATGCTAACTGTATTCTCTTTTTATAGGGACAGGAATAATTCCTTTATTCCTATTCAATCCTGAAAAAAAATCCTAAAGGTATTGAAAAGAAAAACCCTACATATTACAACTAAACTAGAGAAATACTTGCCTCATGACTGTACAAGGAATTTATCTAATGCAGTATTAAATGATGCATAATGTTAGGATCCGTAACTCTGTTAATGTTTTTAAAGACCTAATACCTATTTGTGCCTTCTTATTGCCTACTGACAGTTAGAAGAAGTTTTATTCAAGTTAAAGAGAACAATGAGAAGATTAAATGCAGATGTTTAGCTACAATTTATATATATTTCTTTAAAAAGTCAAACTTTTGAGGAATCTTTGTTGCTAAACAGATTTATTTATTTAGTTAGTTGACAGTTAACTTGGTTTTCCTAGTTAAGGTGGTAGCAAGCCTTTTTTTCTAGAAGAACAAATAACAGTTATACTGTATTTGCACACATGAGGATTAGTGAAAGAAACAGGAAGCAATGTGAAGATAATTTTATATTTCTTCTGCCTGCAAAGTTGTAGCCTTATAATTTCAAAGCAAGTTTTACGATTTGTTTTCAGAAAAGGGCACATGGGGTAGATGTTTGGACAAACTTTCCAAGCATAAGTGTAGTTAATTGCTGGAAGGGGTCAGTCAGGGAAGTGCTATGGAATTAGGGAATCCTTTTTTGTTAGATATACAGGAATAGTTTCCTCTGTTTTTGTAAAAGAAATTTTATTTACAGATATGTTATCTTTTTTTTTTTGCGAGATTAAAATTGCATTGTTATTAGGGGTTGGTGTGTAAAAATAAGTGCTCATCATATTTAAAAATTGTTCTAACATGTTCAATTACATAGCTTGCTTGGAAAGAAAACTGGAGTGTTTCTGCTGTGATGAATTCAGTTGGATATGCTCATCTTAAATTATTTAGAAGTGTGTTTAATCTCTGTGTAATGTTATTTGGGGCTAAATTAATCTCATGCTTTTAAAGAAAGCACATTCTATAGTTTGATGGATAAGCCAATAGTTGAACAAACTGAACATAAAAACATGTGTTCCTTAGTCAGGTCTGGAAAATAAAACAGTTCTACAGTCAGTAGTATTGACCAATCCCTTATTATAATTTAGGAAGGTATCCCATACATTTCCAAGGGATCTTGTTGGTAACCCAATGCTACTGGAATGGCTAAGGAACAGAGGAATAAGCAGAAGTTAAGGTAGGAGTTACTTTAACATTGCCCTAAAAAAATAAAATTATGTATTAATCATTTTAATCCAGAGCAAAAATTTTCTTAGATCACAGCTTAGAGCTTACATGCTTTTGCACACAGAAGTGATGATTTCAGAAGTAATGATTACCTTTGAGAGTGTCACTTATAACAGTTCTGCCCGTCTCTTCTATAACATTGTTTGTTCTTCCTGTAACACATAAATACAATCTAAAATACACACTGGGAAAACATCTCAGTGAAGTTTTAGCCCAGGACAGGAAAATGAAAGAGGATTCTCAAAAACAGAAAAGAGACAAAAAATGCAACTTTAAGGTGTTTTGGTTAGTCTCTGCATTAATGTTCAAGATTTTTCAATGCTGAAGTATTTTTCACTTCGAAAGTGCTTTCCAAACACTTACTCACAGCTATTTACTTAAAGATTTCTGTTAAGAGGGTGAAAGGAATGTACTGAAAATGCCTCTCTCTGGAGGCTGACAAGCAATATAATAGAAAAGATTCAAAGTTTTCCTCTTTCCTATTGTTTGAATCTTAAGCACTCAAAATCATGAGGGAAGGAGACACCTTAACATATTGGTCATAATTACATCATTACATTATAAAATTGTAACCTGATTTCCTATTTAGCTAATGATAGTGTGATTTTAAATCAATCCCAAAAATTGTCTGTAATTCTCTCTCCAGAGTCTGTTTTAAAACAAGCAAATTAGTTATCAGCCTTATATACATTTTAATAATTTTCAGTTTGGGCACTATTTGGTTTTACATTATTTTCCAAAGCAAAGAGTCGCTTTTAATACACTTTAGTTTTAAAACTTCATCAAAACATAGTTACACAGAAATAGTGATTAAATTAAAAAAAAATATTCAGCTACTTCCTACTGTGCTTCAGAGCAATTCTGATTTGGTTATATCTTGGCTATGTTTTAATTTTTTTCAAAATCAAATCCTGAGTACATCTACATCTACTTCTAGTCATAGAACATAACTCCATAATTAAAAAATATAGCAAAACAACCCACAAAATAGACAGACTCCAAGAAACCAATAATGAGACAATGAACAAAAGCACTTGCATCACTTTTCAGCTCCTCTACATAATTCAAATTATATGTGAAGTATAGAAAGATAACAGCAAAACATTTAAGATCTCTAAGATCTGAGAAATATCTTCCTTAAATCTTGAGTTTTCAACAGACCCTTGCCTGGAATGCTAGTTTTACACATGACCTGTTTAATCAAAGTGGTCAAGATCACCCACTGACAGTGTGATGTTCAGCTTCCTCCCAGCTGTACCACAGCGGTTCTGCATGACCTCCCTCCCCAGGTTCAGCTTTCAAGCCCATCAGGCGTGTTTTGAGCAAGCTGTGCAGCCCACGAGGCCAGAACTGAGAGGCAGTGTAGTGACTCTGCACGGGGCAGGACAAAAAGAACTCATCAAACTCATGCCAGCTGCAATGCAGATGTTCTGTGTGGCCTCCTTCACTCCATTTATTCAGGCCACATGGCTTTGCAAGATGTAAAAATGGTTAAATCTAATTTTCAGCTTTACTTTCAGAAATATCATGTTGAGTAAGGTGTCAAAAGTCAGTGCTTAAAAGATGTAATGTACTTAAGGGTATTTCTAAAGTAACTTCTGTGCCACAGTGGTTGCTGTTATCTTGTTCTACAGCAATTGTGCTGTGGCAGCTGGACTTGTGAGAGAAGCTGTACAGTTATAATCAGATTGATAAGTTCAGAAGTATACTGTTATCTCTTCCTGCCTATCCATAAGAACAACAAAATAGCATGTCTTGCATCTTCAGGTGTACAATTCGCTTGTACAGTAATTTCTCATATACATTCACAGTGTGACGTGCCCCAGGCGAGACATTTCTGTGCTGGCTTGTTGTATATTCTGGTAGCACCACAAGAATGCAACAAACTGTTACATACTCTGGTATATACAATAATGTCTGGCCTCGATGGGGTTACTTAAATCCATGGGTGCCATGAGAGGCACAGTTGAGCATTTAGTCAACATTTCTGTCTAATGTGGTCATCTTAAAACTCTCCTTGCTAACAGAAGAGCTCTGTTAAACAAATATCCATCAGCACAAAGTCTTTTGATAAGAAAAAACTAGGTTCTTGTTCCCTTGTGCCTAAAACATCCACACATATGAACTCATCCTCTGAACTCAGTGGAGGCCATGATATGGTTTAACTTTTATGTTTTCATGGATATTTACTGTACTGGGATGAACAAAAATGTAATGACCAAAATGTCTGAAATTATTACCACCTGGAAAGACTACAGAGCTTGTTTGTCCAGCCTGCTGGTGGCAGGCAACTAATCTGCACCAGCACAGACTAAATCATCTAGAGGAGAGCACAAACAGCTCCAAGTACCTGAGAGCCTTACACCCTTGTGTAATGGACACAACAGAGGTGATAAAATTTGTTTGTAGGGGACTTTCATTTGTTTCCTTGCTTCAAAGGAGCATCAGAGGACCACTGAACCTAGAAGACACTAGGATAATCATGCAAAACTCTGTGAGTGATCTCAGCAAAGCAATGACTTTGCCAAAGAAAGAGAGGATGTTCCTTATCATATAAGCAGTGAAAAGGAAGAAAGGCAGCCAAAGGTAAAGAGACAGAATCAAACACAGTTTAAGGAATTCAGGGGGTGAATTGGAAGATGAGTGTTTATGGAATGAGGAGTCTAATTGTATTTTTCTATTGCATCTTCTTATAGTGAGTTTATTTGAAACCAACACTGCTTCTGAGGGGCAAATGTATTAAAAAAAAAGAACAGTACTTGGGGATGACTGACATGAATTTCTGGGTGACCTTGGCTTTTTTCATTTTTGGACTGTTTTGGATCCCCTTAATGTATAGAACAGGAGAAAAAAAGTAAGCACACCACTAGTCTTGGCCAGGCTAAAGTGAAAAGGGAACATGGCAATGAAATTATTTAGTTTACACAGAAGAGGAAAGATCTTGTGACAGGACCTGGAGGACTATGACATTTCAATTCTCTATTTGGAGTTTATTGAAACAGAAACTACAACAATTGGCCTTACAAACAAACAAACAAAATGCAAAATGTTAAACATTAGGACTAAAAAAAGGTTGTAAATGATTCTCCCTATGCAAAATGCCCTTACAGAATGATCCTTTTCTTCATACTTGTTGCTGTTGTAAATACAGCTCCATGGCTGGCTTGCCAGCATCATACCTTCCCACTGTATCGGCCACTATTTAGGGTATGTCCCACCCTCACTCTGGAGGTCTGACTGAGGAACTGATCTTTCCCCTTTGCAGTAGCCTCCAAACTGGTATACTTACCTCTTGCTCTCTCTCTCTGCCCATCTCCTTCTCATGGGAGCTTTTCTGACCTGGTGCCAAGGGTGGAGGGCCTGGTGAGGGGCAGGTGTTCCCATACATGGAACAGTCTGTGAGGAGTATGGATACCCTCATTGCAGACATCATTTGAGCAGGCATGGAGTGGCTAGGACAGAGTCAATGACACTGATATTCTCATGTGCTTTTCACTCCTGGTGGTCATTTTGATAACATTTTCATCTGAATATATGCAGCTAGGAAGAACTGCAAGGAAAATACTACTCTACAGCACTTAAAGTACATTCAGAGCCCTTCTGCAGGTACAAGGCAGTGAAGAGCTCTGCTTGCAACATAAGTGCATGAGAAAGTAGAAAAGTATTTGTGCAAATGCCTTCCATATAATAAACCCAGAAAATGTAACTGAAAGACAATAAGAAGGATCTAGATCACCTAAACAAAGAGATTATTCACTGTGTTAAAATAAGAGAATGACCTTGAGAGACAACAGAGATACAATTAGAAAAAGTCTGTAGGAAGAGGAAGATCTGAGAATGGAAGTTCAAATGCTTTAACCTGAAGCGTTAAGAAGAGGGGGAACAGCAAGATGTCAGAGAAATGATGTGAAGCATCAAAAAAAAAAATAAGTACTTAAAATAAAAAGGAACACAGGTGCTGTCAGAGGTCATGAGGTATTTCACTTTGTTCCTTTTCAGCATACCCAAAGACAAATGCCCATGTTCTTGCAGCCTATCTGGGCACTTTTTGATTACCACTGATTCTTATCCATTTCTCAGCAGTAACCAGTCAGTCTGAGCAATCAAACTGGCTACAAAATCCATAAATCTCTGTTATCTCTGAATAACTGCTGCAAGGGGATTATGTCAGAAAATAACGATAGACAGGGAAAAGCAGAGAATGCTGATGGATTTCTTCCTCATGACATTCAAATTTGCCTTTTAAGTAGGAACCAGTATATTTACAAGACTTTGGTCTTCAAATGCTTTCCTGTGTCCTCATGTCAAGCAACCTGCTGTATAATTAATAAATTAATATATTAATAAATAGATACCTCTGTTTCACTGTAACTCTTCTGCCAAAACACAGTAGTGAAGAATATGGCTGAGATACAAATGGTTGAATACATGGCTGAACAAATAACTCAGTTGGCCCAGGTTCTACCTAAACTTTAGGGAAGTTGGTAGGTTTGGTTATCTGGTGACCTGAGTATCGAGGTTTGCCACTGCCTAAAAGGTCCTGTTCTTTCCTCTGTTTGCATTCTCTTTCACTAATGTTCTACTGCTGCTTAACCTGGACCAGCACAAGGGCCCACTGGACCTCTCCAAGAGTCAATTTAATTCCCTCACATGGCAGAAAACAGCCCAGCTGTGCACTTTCTCATGGAAGATCTAATGAGCAGCACCACCAGGTAGGAAGAGAGGAAAGAGCAGAAGCAGAGGTAAGGAAAGTGCCAGATTCTGTACCTGGCATGGGGCAACCCTGGATGTATGGACAGACTGAGGAATGAGGTACTGGAAAGCAGCACCATGGAAAGGGATCTGGGTGTCCTGGTTGCTGACAAGATGAATTTGAGTCAGCAGTTCCCTGGCAGCCAGGAAGGCCAACCCTGTCCTGAGGGGTTGGCCCAGCATTGCCAGCCGGGCAAGGGAGGGGATTGTCCTGCTCTGCTTTGCTCTGGGATGGCCTCACCTTGAGTGCTGAGGACAGTTTTGGGTGCCACAGTATAAGAAAGATAAACAGGTATTAGAGAGTGTCCAAAGGAGGGCCACAAAGATGGTGAAGGGCCCTGAGGGGAAGGCATATGAGGAGTGGCAGAGGGCTCTTGGTCTGTTCAACCTGGAGAAGACAAGACTGGGGGGAGACCTCACTGCAGTTACAACTTCCTCCTGAGGGGAAGAGGAGGGGCCGACACTGATGTCTTCTCTGTGGTCACCAGTGACAGGATCTCAGGGAATGGCCTGAAGTTGTGTCAGGGAGGTTTGGGTTGGATGTTATGAAAAGGTTCTTCACCCAGAGGGTGTTTGGGCGCTGGAACAGGCTCCTCAGGGAAGTGGTCACAGCAGCACCAGCCTGAGAGAGTTCAAGAAGAGTTTGGACAGTGCTCTCAGGCACATGGTGTGGCTCCTGAGTATGATGTGCAGGAGTTGGATTGGATCATCCTTATGGGTCTCTTCCAACATTGTTCTGTGATTCTCTGCTTGCCTGCTTCCACTGTGAGCCAAAATCAGAGACCTGAGCCAAAGTGGGATTAAGATATGAACCTTTGTTCTCTGGAGTGGAGCAAAATCACAGTATCGCTAATGCTTACAGGGTTCTGTGAATGGGACAAGGAGAGACAGTCTGGGCTTTTACTATTCTGGGATTCATTTTAACTTCAGTGGTATCAAATCTTCTAATGTGCAGAACAGTAATGTATTTTTCCCGTTTTCTTCATTTTGTGCCATTCTTCCCCATTCACTGCTTATAACGGGACCACGCAGAGGATTAAAGACACTACAAATCTAATTGCAGTCTGGATTGAATTTAAGGAGAAGTAAAAAAATCATGGAGGGTGCAGCTGAGCTGGATTTCTCCAGCATGGTTTAACATGATGCTTTGCTTGAATATTTATGGTGCTATTGAGGCATATTCCTCCTGAAGCTTTTAACTAATTTTTGAAGTTAGTGAGAATTTATGGGCCTTGACACAGTTTTTAGCATGCCAGAAAATAAAAAAAGAAATTAAAGAGTTGAGTATAAACAATGAAAATTGCATGTAGGTTTGCACTGTGAAGATGACAGATGATTACAGGCACTTGACTATCAGTTAATTTAGAAATTATCAGTTTGTGTTTATTTTTCATGTGATCTCATTTATCACAGAAATGGTTGCTAGGATGCTATGCTTTGAAATTTGAAACTTTCTCCAGAAAAAGGGCAATTGTGAAAAGGTTTTTTGAACATATTTTCCTTTTGGCAGCCTCTCTATAGTGACATTATTGATGCTAAATGGTTTTCTTATATCAAGACTTCATCTTACAAGCACTTATACCTAGACTTAATTTATGATTCATGTTAGATCTCTGAGTGAAGTTAAGCATGCATAAAACGTGTATATTCAGCTGATCTTAAACTCCTGTTAACTTTCCTAATATTTTCTCCTTGCTCCTGGCAATTACATTACCAAGTTACTATTTAGATCATGGAAATAATTTTTCAGTGGTCACTAGCTTCCACCACTGAACAAACATGGAGACTCATGTAGAATGGAAGCTGTGTATGTATGAGCTGAGTTGCTTAGAGCCCCAGTGAGCTGATGAATAGTGAACATTACATGCCTGCACAGAACATTGGCTAAGTCCTTTCAAATCCCAGTTCGTGGCAATTTTTAGCAAGTCTTGTGACTTTCGTCTCACATTTTCTGTGTCAGGGTATCTTTAAACACTTTTAGTCTATTCCAGGTGATGCAGATGGAACTGGGATTCTGGCTGCAAGCACTGGAGATCACTCCTGACAGTCATGGCTTGCTACTTTTGGCAGAGGCAATCCCTGCCCGTCCCTGCCTCGGGCTGAGCAGGACAGTAGCTGGCTGCTGTAGGGAGCAGCCAGCTAAGAATACCTGAGTGAGAGGGAGGAGTAGGAAGAGGTAGGCAGAGTAGAGAGCCCTTAATCCATGCAATGGGAGCAGCCACTGGAAGGAAGAAGTCAGGGAATCTCAAACAGGAAATCTATATTAAACTTGTATTTCAGAAAGAGGAGATTGATACCTTTCTGCTAGAAATATGCACGTATACCTGCGAATAAAAATACTTAGCTGGATATTTCTGATCTTACCAATATTTTTTTGAATATTATATACTGAAGAATCTTTCTTGTGAATTTGAGAACCAGTAGGCCTGACACATTATCCATCTATATTCTTTTCCTAAATGACTGGTTAATGCCAGGGGAATTAGTCCCCATATGCAATAGTCCTGACAATTTCTGAGGGGTCAGAATGTGACCAAGTAAATCAGTAGACATGTAAGCCCAGAAATGTAGTGGGATCCTGATTCAAAAGACAACGGGAATCATGTTCATTGCACTCTAGCTATGATTGAGGAAAGTATTTACATCCTAAGAAATGGGAATTACATCCTGTTGTCATGAAAAGAAACCACAGATTGTAGAGAAAAATTCAGCTCACTCCTCAGAACATCTGAGGAAGGTAGATGGACAGAAGGCTGATTCCCAGGATTACACAGGAGGCAGAGTGACCTGCCTGCCCTCTGCTGATACCCCCCTTTATCTGTTGCCCACTTGTCCTGAGGTCTTATGACCCATGAATGTTTTTGGGGTTGCAGGAAGGATGAATTGACTCTGAGACACTGGGGGAAATGTGAGGATAAAGACCCCACTTAAATGCCTGAAAGGAGAACATGGTGTTGGGCTGGTGGGAGAGCACGATTACTTGCTGTGCTGAAGATAACTGAGGGAGCAGGGGGTGGGGACAGAAAAGATGACTTTGTTTTAGTGTGGGATTCTCCAAGGAGGTATGAGCTCCACATTATGACACAACTATTAAGCCAGATCTCTATAAAATTGTTTTAATCAAGTCTTCTGGGAATAGCACATAAAACTATGACTAAAATACCCTCACTAGGAATCTGAGAGAAGTTGACAGCCATGCAAATGCCACCCACTCAGCTGGTGGTTGTGAGCCCAGAAATCAAGGCATGCCAAAATCCACAGGACAATACCTTGTAACAATAAAACAAGTCTCCTCTTCTGTCGATGGCATCACTTTGGCTCCCAGGCTAGTGGTAGTGGCTCTGCAATCCTCCCTTGAGTGTACCAGCTCCCTGAGTATCCCTCTTCATTGGATGGAAGAGAACTACCCCACAGACAGCTGCAGGGAGTACCCATGTCTTTCCGATGTCCTCTAGCCAGATTTGTTGGCTTGCTAGAGGTTTTGCAGCACAGGCTGGCTGGAGCAGGGCCTGAGGATATAAGCTGGTATGCTGGGAGGGAGGGAGCACAAGTGGCATGTCTCCAGAGAGCAAAGATGGGAGTTCCTCTGTGGTTGATAAGCATCTATCACAGCAGGGTACAGGCAGTTGGAGTACTCTTTTCTTGCCCAGGATAACTCAGGAGTCTAATTCAGACAACTACAATCCTAGACATAAAACTAAAATGTAGTGTGTGTGACCACTGAGGTCCTGCATGAGGTATTAAATCACTTTGATGGCGTTTTTCTTTTTCTGCAAACTGATAGGTTCAGTTTGGAAAAAAAAAGAGTTTTAAAGCTGAATAAAAACAATAAAAAACAGCACTTCAAAAAATATATACTCTACCCTTCCTTACTGTTTATAGGCCTCTAATTTGGTGGTGCTGCTGCAGCTGCCAAACTGCGTAGATTGGCTCAAAGTTACTGTAACAACATTCATTTCTTATATATGAGGCAGTGTAGGAAGAACTGTCTTTTCAAAAATAGTTAACTAAGGATGGAAGATAAAATAGATTACTTATAAACAAATATTTTTAGCTAAAAGAACTTGATTATATTAGAAGTTCTGGTCTATAAAGATAACAGAGTTTGTCAACTGTTCCCATCTGTCTTGTCCCTGTCCTGTGTCAGTAGGGGGAAGTAGTAACTAAGACCTTCCGTGGCTTAGATACTAAGTGCTTTCATTGGAGTATTTTTGTCCACCCTCCTTTCTCTCCCTCTTTGACATCAGCAAGAAGTTTTATTTATATTCTGCTATGAGCTATTATATCTACTACGGAAAATTACTGACAACTGCTTTGTCAGTGACGAGTATGTCCAAGTAAATCTGCTTATTTTATAACATTTTTTGTTATTCTGGATTAAAATATTGCAGGTGCTTCTCCTTGAAAGATATTAATGTTGTTTCAATTAGGCTAATCACTGTAACAGCAGTTTTCTAAAAATTGCAGTGATGGTGGCTTTGAGGCATGCAGCATGAGGGAGGACACCTCTCGTTCCCCATCCAGACCTCAGGCTGTGCCTCCAAACCCTGTGCCTGCTCCGAGCAGAGCCAGTTTAGCTCCACCCTCTCAGCAGTCCAGCCTTTATTTATATGAAGTCTGTGGTCCAACTGGCTTCAGATGGTGTGTGTATGTGCGTGTGCCTGCCTCCTGAGTGTGTGAGACGAGCTGGGATCATGAGCCAGAGCTGTTCCAAGTGGTTTTAATCAGCAGCCCATTAGAGGGGAACGGAAAACTTCAAACAGGGTAAGAACTGAGTAAGTAAACCTAACTTTGAACTTGCAATCTGGACAAAACAAATGCAAATGAAAATCTTCATAGTCTGTCAGTTTTCAGATAAATTATCACTTTTAGAGAGAAAGCTGTGCATTCTAACAGGAAGGAGGAAATTTAAAAGGACTGGAACGAAGGAAACTGTAAAAACAAAGTGGGAATTGAGAATGCAAGAGAGACAAAACAGCAAACGATTGTTCACAAAGTTGGTACACTCTTACTTTTTTCAGCTGTGGACAGGACATGTTAAGCTTTAACCTCTTGCTTTCTTGAATACTACTGTCTGGCTGAGTAAGTAGTTCCTTTTGCAAAGGGGGTGAAGATTTCTGCTCCTCACCTGTCTGCTGGCAGGTTTGTTTTCCTGAGAGCATGGAGTGGAAGAGCTCTCCACAGCTCCTTGCAGGATGCCACATGGTATGCTGCTTGCTGTTTGCTGCTGCTCACTTGTTGTTTTTTTTGCAGGTCGTTCCAGTACCTCCATGGGAAGGTGTTCCCCAAACCTCTGCTCCTCTGGAATTTGTGACTTCTTGCTTGGCACCAGGAAAAAGACCCAGCAGCAGAAATGGGAAAATTCATGCTAGTTTTGGGTAAAGCGTGCCTTTGACTTATTTTACCCTGGCAAGACGTGGCTACTTGGACTGCATCTGCAATGTGGCAAAGGGCAAAGTGACGCTGGCAAAGAGGCCATGGTTTGTGGGCACATCCCCAGATGCCGCAGGCTTTGTCGCCCTCGTCCCTTCCTACTGGCCTTAGTGGTGGCCCTCTGTCTGTTCTGCCAGACCCTGACTCCTCTCATGACCAGCAGCATCCTTTCAGCAGTTGTTAATGGGATTGCACCCAAGAAACTGACTAAAACACAGCAAGGAAGATACAAGGAGGTCTCCCCAAGCGCTATTCACTGCTTCCTCCCTGGCAGCAATTCAGAGACAGTGAAAAAGGTAAGTCAGCTGAAGCAGAGTGCTGAGCAATAATTAGCAAAGCAAAGGATAGAGAGTCTGGCAGGATCATCTGAGTCCAGCTAAAATTAGCCTAAGCTTGGAAGTCTGGGATCTGTATACAAACAAATGGGTGATCTAATGACAGCGGCATATGCACAAGCACATTCCCATTACCAGCTCCTCAGTGTGCTGTTATTAACACAGGAATCCTGAAGTCTTCAACTGAAATATGGCATTGTTCTGTGACTCCAGCAAGATTTCAGTTTGCTGCACAGACCATACTTTATTTTGGCTTGGGGAATTGGTTTAGAGGCTTTACAGTACAGGCACGTAAATCAGGAGCCAGTGGGGTTTCATGGAAGTGACTGAGGCTGGTAATTGGCACTGGGACTGCAGCTGCCCTGTATTAAAGTTATCTGCTCGTCAGCTCTGAAATTTACTGGGATTCTGCTGAGAAGCTAAATTTAACTGCATTTGAGAAATGAAAGAAACACTTTCTATATTTTCAAATCACACTACATACTTTGGAATCTGTGTCTCACAAATTTTACTTTGTCGGTAGGTTACCTGACTTCATGCTTATTTTGTATAGTATTCCTAGGATGGGTGTTAAAACCTAAAAAATGGAGACACTGTTATTTTTGTTGGAAAATGTAGTTTGTTAAATGGTCTCCAGACTGAGGTAGTTATTTTTACTCTGGAATCTGTGATCAGCACTAGCACAAATGTTTCAGGTTTCCTTCAGTCCTACAGAGGAGCTGCTAACAGTGCAGCAGATACCACACTGTCAAATTATTAGTATGCTAACATTTTATATACAACTGTAGCAGAACTGTAAAAAATCTGTGACCTCACAGATTATGGAAAGCAACCACATAAAGCAATTCAAATTTTAAAAAGTAAAAAAAAAATACAAGGCTGCTTCTTTGATTAGACAGAGTTCACAGTCTAAAAGGTCAGCAATATTGATTTTAGGAGAGCAGCTGTAAAGTGCATCTTCTGCAACAATCAAAAACAGATATGTGGAATAACTGGCATGAACTCTTTAACCTTAACTCTTAAAATACTGGTTTTTTTCTTACAGCACATGCTGCGTTTGTCATAATTTTATATTTTAATGACCTTTTAGTTACACTAATTCAGATTTGATCTGCAATATGACATAAATAATCACACCTTTAAGGGAAATAAACACAGCTGACATATGCAGGTTGCATTGTGCTGTGTCTATAGGTACACTCCATTCCTTTTTACTCATTGCTATTGTAATGAAAAAGAACATTTCATACCTTGGGCTACTTAATGTCTGTAAGAACTATTGAAATAATGGCAGAGTTTTGCTAGTATGCTGTTTGGCTGAAAATATCTGTAATATCTTCTTTTGCAAATTGCCTGAGAAAAAAATGCAGATTGACATCAAACTTCGTGTGCTGGCCATTTGAAATGAGAAGAAAGCTTTTGTTTTTACATCATGCTGTACTTGTTGCTCTCCAGCATATGTGGTTGGATGTGACTATCACATGCACATGCTGGACCTGTAGTACAGATGTGGGTATATTAACCCTTACAGGTATGTTTTCCAGGGCTGTGCTACCTTAACACATTCCTTTTCAAGTTCTTAGGACCACCCATACCTGGCTCTCTATTTATCTTGAATTTTTCCTCTAGAGCATGATGAACAAAATGTCTTGCACATGTTGGGATGTTACTCTAAGTTGCTCTCTGTTTCCCAACTTTGCTGGTTGTGTGGGCTGAATAATAATTGCAGAGAACAGAAAAGGCAAACAAAGCCAAAAATATCTACCACATTGCCTTGAAAGTGTGTTCTTGAACTGTGTGTTTTCATCCACTGCTGATATTCACATAGCTGAACTGTTATCTGCCTTGATTTTATTGGGCACTCAGTAACATCTAAGATAGATGTCACGGTTGAAACTTTACACTGTTTTATTTTACAGTCACGTGCCCACGACAGTAGCTAGTTTGGAAACAAGTTTTCATTAAAGCTCTGGTTAAAATCTTCATGTATGAATCTTGAAAAATACTTTAAAATATAGTTATTCACATTTGTAATTAACTAGTCATATATGTATTCTTATTCTATGAATAGTCCAGCAAGAAAATTTAAATACATTAAAAAGAATCTATTATATAGTTAAACAGTGACTTAAAGCAAACACTGCATCATGTCTGATTAAAGTTCATTAATAAATTTAAAGGAAAATAAGACCCTGCTGGAAATAATATTCTTTAGGTAACACCTAGTATTTATGGGTCTTGAGCCATAGCATGTCACACTGCAGATTCTCTTTTGGGTAGGGGCAAGTTTTGTTCTTGCTTCCTTCAGAAAAACAACCAATAACCATCAACAATTGTGTTGAGGCTGTTGTTAGAATTTGTTTCTGATTGTTATTACAGGGGCAAAATCCCCTTTCAAAGTCCGATAATTTCTTCAGTCAGAATATGCATAGCAGTAAGTGCCTCAAAAAACAACCACCAAACCAAAACCCCCTGGTATCTTTTATGAATAATTTGTTGGAAGCAAAGGAACAGATCTGAGAAAAAGTCCAGCTTTGCCAATGCATCTCTGATATCAACATTCCCCTCATTTTGGAGAGTTACAGATAAATGTGGAAGAAGCATGGGGATGGACATTGCCACTTGCATCTGTAAATGTGTGTTTAACTACATCCAGGATGCTCTGGGATGGAGCCCTTCCTGTTGGGTACATACTGCAAGCTGTCTTTTTTAAATTGCAAAAATGCAGATTTCATTCATAGCCTGGGAAACCAGACAGAGCTCCTGGTACTCCTCTCTCAGGTATCACATGTTACAGGAGTTTTAAAAGCTGCTGGGGATCTTGTCCTGTGGCTTTAAATTCACAGGACCTGAGGTCAACATTTTCTAGTACAAAATTAAATATTAATATCTGAAGCATGAAAAATAGAAGGCTTATTTCTGAATCTCCAGCATTAAAGGCATTAGAGAGTGATATCACATCTAGCAGCAAGCTGTCTGCAGGTTTAGCAGGGCACTCTTACTTCCCAAATGATGAAATATTTGTGAATGTACATAGTAAGGAGAAGAGCTGCTTCTGTAACATCAAAACTAGAATAGGTATCAGAAAAAAAAAAAAAAAAGCCCATACAAGCCCTCTGTGTAGTTTGCCTGGCACAGTATTGTGCCAGAAATACTTTTGGTACCAGCCAGCTGTAATACTGCTACACTTAAGTAATTTAGCTCTGCTTCTCCACCAGTTTTGAAAAGAGATGATTATCTGGTTAAGCTGTGGTTCCACTCAGAATTAATTCAGCCAGAGGCAATTTAGATGTCTCTGCACATGAATAATTTTGCCTACTCTGCTGGGTAGAAGGAATATGGACTATACTGCTATTAGGAGGGCAGATACCTGGTGTTCAGTTGCTTTCCCAGTAAAAGAAGAGCCAAAACCACTTTTCCATTTTTCTTAAAAGACCCAGTTCCCAAGCCATTAGGCTTTACATCCAGATTGAAATTGTGAGTCTGGTTCACCATACTGGCAATGGGATTTTCTATTTTGCCCTGGAAAGCAAAAATTCTTTTTTCTTTATTTTTTCCACAGCTGGAGAGAAAAGAGGAGGAAATTATTAATCACCTTTTATAGTTTTTACTCCTGTGATAGGCACTTTTTTGGCATACTAGCTCTCCAGCCACTGCAAATATATATATAAAAAAAAGAAACTCAGATTTTTAAACTGAGTTTTGAAGAAGATTATTTCATGGATACTCACAAGACTCTTGCTTCACATGCCCTGACCATTTAGGGCCATCTGAGAACAAGAAAACAAAGAGCATACACAGCTGATTATATCAGAACTTGATGAGTGAGTTAGGCTGCCATCCAAATAAATGAAATACCACAGGTGAGGTGAAAAAAAGCTGTCGCCCTTTTCAGGCCCTGAACCTGCCACTTATGCTTTGTGTAAAAGATGCATCTCAAAGAGGAATTATATTGAAGTGAGCAAACAAGCAGGATAAGAAAAGGGTTTTTATGGCTTCATTCTGAACAAACAGGAGAGGATATCATTTCCTAGGAGAGGATAGTACAAAAGATCCAAGATAATGACAGCTTAATGCAGCCATATCTCAAATATACTATTTTTATAGAAAAATAAAGGAAAAAAAGAGAAGCATCATGGTTTAGTCTTAATCAACATCTAGAGGAAGATCCAGTTGAACATCTTGCATATATTACTGGCCCAGACATCTATATTGTAAAACTGGCAGTGAAATTACTGAAAAGCTTAGAAAATGTTACTAGAACATTAGAACTCTGGACATCCAGAATGGAATTGTCCTCTCTTTACTTGAGTGCTCCACTCTGTCAGAGGCAGAAAGCTGGTCTTCATAGTCAATGGAAATGACTACCTCTAATGCAAAATTCATCATGAAATAATGCAGACATTTAAAACAAACCTAGTGAAGTTCATCCTTTAACAACTTCTTTTCTATTGATTTTTTTAATGGAATATGCCTGCTTCAGACAGAATAATCAGGGAACAAAGTAGATAGGAGCAGAGTCTTATGGAAGAAGGCATAAGGAAAGGAAGCAGATGTGGAACGAGTGTAGGGAACTACAGTTGCAAAGTAATTGTAACCTCTAGGTTACAGAAGAGATTGTGTGTAGAGACAGTCAAATTTGTGCAAGGAAAGAGAAAGGGAGATGAGAGTGGAAATGGAAAGAAAAGAAGACAAAGGTAATGAGAACTTTTGAAATGTAAATGTGTGAAAAAGGAGAATTGAAGCTGGATGATTGCATGAGAAGGGATGATTTTTGCCATTATGCAGAATGGAGCATGGTGAGAACTCGGGATAGAAAAGATTACATTATGCATAATAAGGTTTGATACATTTTTAAGTATATGTAACTTAAAAACTATATTTATTTTACGGAATAAGTAGGGGGATGAAAACTTTTCACAAAAGAATAAAGAACTCTGCTAGTATGAAACCTGCTGTTACTAGAAAGCAATCAACATAGTGTATGGTATCAGCGACTGGTTTCCTTGGAATGATACCACATTCACACTGCACCCTATGAAAGCAGGACATCTGTTTTGCCCTTTTCAACATAAAATGCAAACGGCACTGAGGAAACAACTATTTTTGCTGAGCAGATAGCTAGAGATATTCTGGTGATAAAGGGCAAGGTTATTGTGGTAGCAGTCAGGAAAGAGGGACAGGGTGGAGACTTTGCAGGAAGGGAACTTTGAGAGGGACACATGAAGAGCAAGTGGAGGCAAATCTTACTCAGATACTTCACTGGAACTTCCTCTGAAACTAGGTGTTTTGGTAAGATGGTAGGATTGGCTCGTTGTCTGTTCTCAAGACGGGGCAGTTGGCAAATGCAGGCATAAAACAAAAAGCATTTTGATAAAATAGCTCTGTACTTCCTGCTGAGAGTGTTGGTGAAGACTGCACAAATAATTCCAGTTTTGCTCTTGGATTTATAGTCATCAGAAGACAGCCATCAAAGCAACCCCAATAATCTAATTGCTTGTTCAGTATTTAACCAACAAACAGTTCACAGCAGAATTACATTCCAGTCATTTCATTCTACGACCCAGTCCTTTCTGATTAAGAAATCCAACAGAACATAAAGCCAACACATTGAAATATCCTCCAGCAAGTGAAACAGGAAATTAACTTCTCTCTTACTTTTTGATACAGGAGCTATACAAACTTTAGATATAATGGTAGCATGAACAACTTACTATTTCTAGGAACTTTTATGCAAAGACAAAAAGGAATTTAGAAGTCACATTTGGAGCTAATAAACATCTGCATAGTCCCATAAATTAATGGCTTGGGGCATTAGAACCACATGCTAAGTTTTTGTTATCGTTCTTCTGATTGATGCTGTTTAGTAATAGTGCAGTATTTCCTAGGAGTCCTATTCATGTATTTTTTTGTAATGTTGTTTTGCTAGGTGGTATTTAGTAGCAAAGATAGATGCTGACTTCCTTTGCTAGGTAAATGGGAATTTATGCTGTTCACTGTCTGTGAAAATTGCTAATAGAGCCGGCCTTGTTTTTATAAGGCTGGTTCTATTTTGTGGTATTTTTGTTGCACTCCACTTTCATGCAAAGGCCTTTTGGTTTACGTTGTTTTACAGCTGCTCAGTACCTGAAGGAAGCACTGGGGTTAAAGTAAGCTGCAGTCAAGTTATTTGAAGCTACTAAACCAAGTCTCTGACAGTCTTGGCTAGCTCAGTGTGAAAAGTGGCTGCTTGTAATCAACACAGGGACTAATGACATCGGAACTGCGTAGCTGAAAAGATGATTCACAGTTTTGAATTCTTTCCTGAAAGAATCCTAGGCTGTCAAGAGTTGGGCCATTATGTTAGGATGAAGAATTTTGTTTCTGTAGTTGAAGTGATGGTCAGTGAAATTCTATGGTGACAGTTCAAACTGTATATTTGCTTCTTTTCCAGGCATAGACAATGCATCAATATTTATGGAATTATGTAATCTTATTGGAATCTGAAAGAACTTCCAAGGAACTGTTTTGCTCTCATCAACTTGAAATATCTTCACTGTTTTCTTCTTGGCCAAAACAAAACCAGTAATTATACATCATAAGATTCAGTTACTGACCAAATTCTGAATTTTTGGAACAACCCAGAAATTCTCTTCTGAGGAAAGCTTCAGAGATTAGTAGAATCAATTATATCCTTAGACATTCATAACCTAGAATTGGATATACTGCTTTCAAGGGAAATGTCAAAACATTTTCTTTTTAACAGAGAACTTCACAGCTATGTGGAAGTTGCAGACAGACAGAACTAAGACACAGCTCTGATAATGGGTGTCTATTTTCAGTTGCACAAGGATGGTTACATAATTCTTCAGCTTTCATATTATATAAACTTGGCCTTTTATCTTGTGTGCTAAGACATCAAAGGAACATACATTTGATACAATCTTTAAAAAAAATCATTAATAAATTTTAATGGAGCTCAATTTATTTTCTTTTGTGGTTTTCATGTTATTCTGTAAATTGAAAACAAAATTACAAAATTCTTTTTTATGCATTTTAATTTACAGCCCATTCTGTTTTGTTTGGACCACTTGTTAAGGCTGTGGATCATCTGTGTAACAACCAATTGCACTAAAATGAGGTCATTGACTCAGCTAAGTGCAGTGTTTTGTAAGCTGTAAGAGTACGTATATCATGTCAAAGCTGACACAGGTCTCATCCAAAATCGTGTGGGAAATCTCAGTCTTGCTGTAAAGCCTCATTAATTTCTGTGGAGAAAAACACACAATTTTCTAGGCATGACATGGGCTGCAGATGTTCTTTCACATAAGATATATTGAATCTAATAAACTGAGCCTGCTAACGAATAATCTGAGTCTTCAAACTGAGAAAGAGCTAAAAAAAATGATTGGGACATGGAAACATTTGACCACTTACCAATCATTCTCAAATTTTCAAAATGTTATGGATCCATTTTTTTGTGTCTGAGTGTGTTGTACATTAAAATCACAGGGATGCCAAAAAACTCAGAACCATAAAACGTTGAAATATGTGAACAGCTTATTTTCATCTATTGTACACTGCTTCTCTTGTACCAACTCTCTGCCCAGACCTCATTTTTATGATTGAGAAACATTTTATGAAAACCAGCAGACTCTTTAAATATATAAACATGACTTCTATTGCTATAATATTGGAAATTCTGAAAAACATCCAGTAGTAACTAGATCAGCATGTCCAGTGATGCAAGGCATTTTCTGTAGAGCTTTGGAAAAAAGTATGGAATCACTTGCTACAAGCATGCAATTGGTCAGATTTTTTTTTTAATTTTGTGTGGCTGACAACCCACCCTATACTGCACTGGCTTGGCAAACAGAGAGGACACGTTGCATCTTGTAACCTGGACCACAAATAGCTATGAAAGGACAGGGCAGAGGAAATAAATTTGACAACACCATGCTTGGATCTCAAGCAAGTGCCCTAAAAGGTGTGGAGATACTTCATATTATTTAATAGTACCAGATTAGACATCAGGCCAAGCTGTTAAATTTAGGCGCTTGAACAGCCTCTGTGTCCCAGAGACGCCGCCGGATCTCTTGGGGAAGCTGGTGGATAAAAGCGCCAGTGCCAGCGCCCGGACGAGCGCTCCCTGCTCGGTCCCTCAGCGCCGCGGCAGCAGGCTGCGGACCGCGGGGCTCCCGTGTGTCTCTGGAGGGAGCAGCGGCTGTCCCAGGAGGAGCCCTCCGCAGGAGCTGGGGTGGGCTGTCTGCGAGGGCCGCCCAAGCCCTCTGGTGACCTATCCTGGGGACGGCGCCCGGTGGGAGCCGGACCTTGCGTGGGCCCCGTGGAGCCGCTCGGGGCCATTTCCTTTGTGTTTTGTGGAAGTGACCCAGGCCACTGCCACTGCCTGAACTTCCTTTTTTTTTTTCTTTTTTTTCCTTTCTTTTTATGCCGCTGTCGATATTCTATTGAATGTTCGTCACTGCCAAACCAGAGCGTTGTAAACATTTCAGCCCTTCCCCAGGGACCTGAGGAAGATGCCTTCTGCACCAAGGCTGACGGGTTGCGGCGGGATCAGCCCGGCGGGCTGAGCCCCTGGGGCCGCCCCGGGGCTGGTTGGTCCCCGTCCCTTGTGCCTCTTCCTTCGGGCCCGGACAGCACAAGGGCAAGGCTGTTGCAGCAGATGTGCGAGTGGGGGATGCTGACCTTGGAGTATGGACTGCAGGGGAATGGAGTCATTGATGGGTGCCTGGGGCAGGACCTCTTAATGATTGAAGCAAAATACTTCAGAGGTCACACTGCAGGAGGCTTTGCTTCCACGAAGAAAGGTGTGTTTTCCTGGCATAACAGAAGTGTGATTGTTGTTAGTGAGGAGCGGGGCACACAAAGTGACCCCAAATCCAAAAGTGACCCCGAATCCAAGGCAGGACTCTCTCCCCAGGCCGCGCTGGGATGATCGGGAGCAGGAGAAGCCATAATCTCCTGCAAAAATGGAACAGGATCAGGGATGTGTCCTGGTCTGCAGCCCCTCTGTGCTCCTCATGTGTCCTCAGTTCACCCCACAGCGCTGGCCCCTGCAGCACACGAGGGATGGGAAATGGGATTTTTTCTTGCAAAATAAAGCAAGAGGTGTCTCTGTTTCTGGGTTTCTTCCACAATGCAAGTGAAACGGAAAGTAGGAAGTATCTGGCTGGAATGCCTGGCTAAGAAGGGAGAGAGAGCAGAAGAGGGGGGCCGGGACAAGGGCTGGATTTAGGAACAGGGAGGGAGGGAGGGAAATGAAGAGGAAGGGCTGCCAGCAGCTGCTGGCGCTGCAAGAGAACAGGAAATAGAAAAGATAAGAGTAGAGAAAGGAGGGGCAAAGGCAGAAGGGAACAAGAGTGATGTTGCTGTGGTGGGTAAAGACACTCTTAACACTGTGCTTGCCACCTGATTAATGTGTTTTAAATATTCTGGGACATCAGGAACACTGTCAAACAGGTGACCTAACACAATTCCAATGACTTCACCCTGTAATATTTCTGCTTATTCTGGCCAGCAACCTTTACTTGAATATCTCAGTTTCTAAACTAGTTTTGGGTTACACATCTAGCAAATATGTGTGGAGTACTCTGATAGTGTTGTATTGAGATTTTTTCAGGGTCCTTTCATCAATGATGATAATGCTTTCCAAGAGGAATGAGTGCTCTGGAGCAAAAGAAGATGTGGTGTTAGAAGCTAAGGTCTCTGAAATAGTTTGTGCTCTTTACTGCTGCAGAGAAGCCTACACTTCAGCCAAGCCCAGTGTAAAACTGCATCCCACATTCAGGGGACACACTGCTGAGAAGAGTGACTTTAGCACTAGATCCCAGGCGGAAAAACAACTGGACACATCTTGAATGAAATTTCTTTGTATCAAAGCATCTGTCTCTTCAGTCTAATCTACTGTGCAAAAAATGGTGGTGACTTGTTTGTGTAGTGCTTCCTATCCCCAGTGATAAGACTACCAAAATTAGAAGCTATGGAATAACTTAGTTTTTAAACTGCTGACAACTGTCATGTTGAAATTCACAAACTTGCAAAGAACTAATTTCATGTCCTGAATTTAATCCCTGCTGGCATATTTCAATCCTAAAGTCAAATATCTTTCACCAAAAGAAAGTCTTGGTTTTTAGTGGAGTTTTTATTGCAAAAGAACAGCTAGACTGTCAGTGATTGAAACATGGACCAAGCAGTGATACTGCAAGGACATATATTAGTAAAAGGCACTGATATTTATACTGTTTTAGCTTCTGCATAACAATTTTCACTTGTTTTGTCTACCTGCTGGCTAATGCATTGCAAGCCCCAATGTTACTTCTTCTTTTATGCAATTGCTCATCATAGCAGGATGTTCCATAATCTTCAGTAGAGTGTTCTGTTCTTTTCAGAAGGATGTGATTTCTGCAGTTCTTATATCTCATGACTCCTGCTGGACCAACTTCAGGAAGTCAGCTGTGCTGTTCATGTCATTTAACTCATTCTGCTCTGCAACACTAGACTGTTGCAGATATGAATGTCCTAATTCCCACATGGACCATCCTATTTTTATGTTTTATTTTATTGGGGTTTGAACAGCAAGATTTTGGTATTGGGGGGGCTACCATGGTGGCTTCTGTAAGAAGCTGCCAGAAGCTTCCCCCATGTTCCAAAAAGTCAATGCCAGCCAGTTCCAAGACAGACCTGCTACTGGCCAAGGCTGAGCCCATCAGTGATGGTGGTAGCAGCTCTGGAATAACAGTTTTAAAAAGGGGGAAAAAACGACTGTGCAACTGCAACCAGAGAGAGGAGTGAGGATGCATGAGAGGAACAACTCTGCAGATACCAGGTCAGTGAAGAAAGAGGGGGAGGAGGTGCTTCAGGCACCAGAGCAGAGAGTCCACTTCAGAATGTGATGAAGACTGCGATGGGGCAGGCTGTCCACTGCAATCCACAGAGGTCCACAGTGGAGTAGAGATCCACCAGCAGGCCATGGAGTACCCATGCTGGAGCAGTCTGTTCCTGACAGATTGGGCCCCATGGAAGAGGCCCATGCTGAAACAGTTGGAAGAATTGCATCCTGTAGGAAGAATTCATATTGGAGAAGTTTATGAAGGATTGTCTTCCATGGGTGGGATCCCAAACTGGAGCAGGGGAAGAGTGTCAGGAGTCCTCCCCCTGAGGAGGAAGGAGCAGCAGATGAGCTGAGCAAGTCCCTGATCCCAGTGCCCCTGCTCCACTGAGGGAGAGGTAGAGAATTTGGGAGGGAAGTTGAACCTGGGAAGAAGGGGGGTGGGGGAAAAGTGTTTTAAGATTTGGTTTTATTTCTGATTATCTCACTCTAATTCCACTTATTATCAATAAAATCATTTTTCTCAAGCTGAGTCTGTTTTGCCTGTTACAGTAAACAATGAATGATTTCTCCCTGTTCTGATTTCTACCCACAAGACTTTCACTGTATTTTTTCCTGCTGTCCAGTTGAAAAGGGGAGTGATAAGGTGGCTTTGTTGTGCACCTGGCTTCCAGTCAGGGTCAACCCACAACACTTATTTCAGACATAAAATATCCCCCTTACCCAATGATCTGATGGCAATGCCCCAGTAATTTGCCCTCTTCAGAAATTAATGTTATGCTTGCACTATGACTGTGTGTTTGGGGTGTCTCTTTTCCATTTTTTTCTTTCAAGAAGCTCATACCCCAAGATAGCTAGAGAGGATGGGTTTTCTCTAGATGCCATTGTCTCTAGGAGTATATGGGAAGACAGTAAGAGGTAGATAATGCAAGTGTTTCTTGGGATTCATTGGCAATATCAGATACCTTTCCACTTGTTCCTATATACAAGTCTCTCTGCCAGTCCTCCGATGGGCTAGATCCTGTTGGGCTAATAAGGCAGTAAGGTACTGGCAAGGTTACATTTAACTTTCTAGAGCACAGTAATCTCCAGTACTGTTCAGGATTCCTGTGTATGATTTTACCCCAGTACTCTTCTTACTTTTTTTAATAATGCTGCATAGCTCAGCTCAGATTCCTGCGCTTACTATGTGCATAGGACCTGCATTCCATGGAACAGTTCACATGGGACCTACCAAGCCCTCCCTGCTTAGGTGACTGTAGCCACAGTGAAAGTCAAAGTCAGATGGCAATTGCTGTTACCAGCTCACCAGAGCAGCCCAGATTTCAGGAAAAGTTGTTTCCATGAAGTGAAGAACATGGTTTAAGAATCCTTCAGTGCTACCAAGGGCTTTCAAACCTTTATAGTATCAGTCCAGAAGGAAGATAGAAAAAAAGGAGAGGCAGACAAAATAGAATTTGTGGTCTGAAGTCCTTGATATAAAGAGAATTCTTAATTATACTAGAACTATTTCCCATGTTATCACAGTAAGTTACTAGCTTCTTTTTCTGAAAAACAACAACTGTATTTTATACGGCTGAGGAGTGTCCTATCTTACAACCATTGTCTTTGCACTGTGTTTGCTGTAGATCCATGACTCCATTCTCCAGTATTTTGGAAGCCCCACGAGAAGAGCAGTTCTCTATGCACCTCCTGCTCACCATGAAACTGACCGTCAGCTCTGTCAGCGCATCCTGGCCAAACATGGATATACAGTCACAGTCCTTGAAAACAGGAGACTGGCGGAAGATCTGGGGCATGAGGGCCCTTATCACAGTAAGAATAATTGGACTTAGTTGATTTGTTAATTACTAAGAGTCATCACTAAATGTAGAATTGATTCAGTGTTCTTCCACAAGCATAAAATGCATAAACTCTGATAAAAGTAAGGATAGAAATTAAATTCTTGCCCTTCTCATCTGTGTGGATAATTTTCCACAATTAGGGGATTCTTGTATTAGGTAGAATTCTGTTAGGTATCCTGCTGTAAAAAGAATGCAGCAGAGTAGTTCGTCATAGTCTTGACAACTAAATCAGATCAGTTTGGCTCCTGATGACTTCTCAAACAAACTTCATCTGTGTAATGGAGGGATTTTCAATAGAATGTTTCATAGCAAAACACATACCTGCTATATTTGTTTCCTTATCATTTTCTCTCCTAAAGAAAAGTTGTATGTGTGAAGGTACTTTTTCCTCTAGTAATGTTTTGATTGTTCTGTAAACTTGTTAAAGAACACAACATAGGACAAGTACATTTTGCACTTCCTGTTGAATCTGGGATAGGTTACTGTTGGTTCTCAGTTCCTCTTGAAAGTTAAAGCAGACTACTGAAGAATCCTGATCTCTTGCACAAAGGACTGTAGCTTTATTGTGTAGAGTTACACTGTGCTTGATAGAGAAGCTTGGGCACCAGTTATATGTGTGATGACCATGTTTGAGTGTTCATCTCAGAGGTATGAACTGAAACTGTGGTGCCAGTCTGGTCTTGGAAGTCAATTTGGGAATATGAAGGTTTTGAAAAAAATACAGAGGCTACCATTCTGTCAGAGGAAAAATGGTGTAGTTAGATATTTCTCATGCTAAAGGGAATACTGTTTGCATCATTCAGGCTTGAAATACACTTCTGGGGCTACCAGTGAGCTCAGGTTTTCTTGAGCTTTAAGCAAACCAGATAATTTGATAGATGAAAACTACAATTACTTAGCAGGCTTGAAATTGCTCAAAATTCCATTGCTAATTTCAAGTTTCTTCAGGAAATTTTCTTGAAAATGAGGTACATGTGGTTTTCTTTGGCAGGCTGTACCAAGAAGTAGTAAATTGTCTTCATCTCACTCTTACTTTAATCTAGTTTTATAGTCACCTTTTAGCCACTCCTTGCCTTGAGTGCTTTCCATCTGAAAGTGACAAAACATACCACATCTGCAGGCTTTGCTAATGTCATATGGTCTGCAGAGAAAAGATGGTATCTCTGGGGACCATGTGCACCATCTCTGTGAAATACTTCTGTTTCACATGGCCAAGGAAGTGGGTATACCAAATTCAGTTGAAACCTGTAAAAAAAAAAAGAAAGAAAGAAAGAAAAAAAAAACCTGTACTAGATTTTTCTACAGTGCTGAGTTCAGATTGAAGTTCTCTTGTACAGTTTTTACACTCCAAATATTGCCCTCTGCAGAAATGAGCTGAACTGTGGATATTTATACTTTACAGGCTAGAACCAGTACTTCCTGTAGTACTTTTCCAGTAATAATAAAAAAAAGTAATAAAAAGGTCTTAGGTATTTTCCAGGAACATCCTACAGCTTCCAGCAGATGTTAGATTATGTAAAAAAGTCAAATGCTTGCCAACTTAAAGCTAAGAGTAAGACTCTACTAATTCCATTTCATGGCAGCATAAATCTGCCTTTAACTATTCTCTGTTATGCAAGAGTTTAGCTTTAATGTTATGTTTCAAAAATAAGAAGAAAGTAAAAAAGCATGTCTACATACCTACCCAATGATCTTTTCTTACAGCTAAGCAAATTACATTCAAAGTTAATTTTCTTCCCCAGTAGATAATGGGGTTTAATCTTCTGGATAGGATAGTACTCCTTATTTTGGAGAAGGGTATTTTAAGCTATGCTTTGGCATAATAGTTTTCTAATAGGAGTGTTATAAGTTAGTAAAAATATGCTCCTTTAGGCCTCAATTAAAAATATATTGATAATGAACTGAGAAACACAGAATGTGAGTGCTGCAAAAAAAAATCTATAAAAAGAGTAATTCCTTATTACTTTATATTATTTAGCAGCTCTATCGGGTGCTTTTATTTTTTGTGCAGACTGTCTTACTCCTGTAGCTTTCAAAGTTCACTCTAAATTTGAAAGGATTTTTTGTTTTGAATGGCTGAGAGCCAAGACTCTAACTGAAGTCATATATGGAAAAAAATTCACCACAAAACATTCCTAACTTTTTTTTTTTTTTGTGCTGGCCTGCTAAGAATTTTGGGACCCGTTCTGGTGGTGTTTGAAACCCAAATGTGACAGCTCTGCATACTGATCTTCCAGAAAGATCCTCAACACCTGGGCTGCAGCAATATGTTGAGTTCATTGCTGTCAGAGAGAAACATCAGGGGAATAGTTTTTTTCAGTGGAAATTTTTCACTTCTTACAAATGAACCAAAATCATTTTGAGTTTTGGTAACTGGAAAACAGTTGGCTAAAAAGGAAAAACAGTAGTTTTTTAAATCATGGCAAAGTGACTGTGGTTTATGGGTTTACTATGAAAAATCCATACTGATGTGTTCAGCAATAAAATATAAATTACTCAAACCTTTAATTTTTCACTGAAAAATAGCTTTGTCAGTAGAAATTCTCAAGCAGCTTTGCTTGAACAAAAAGTAGTTGTGCTTTCACCATTCCTTAGCAATTAAACCCACATGGAGGGAAAAGTCCATGGACTGATGATATCTGTGTCTTCTCTGAGCTGTTAGAGACTTCCTTTTGCAGCAGCCCTAAATGAGCCAGTTTGGCTGTAAGTTTAACATGTCTCCATCGCTGGGATGGAGATAGAGAGGTGGAACTGTGTTAGAACTGTGTTGGTAGCAGACAGTAGAATAGTCAGATTTTGCAGGGAGCTGGGATTACCACCTTGGGCAATGTTTTAACATGGTCATTATTTCTTGTAAATATCTGTGATAAATCCCTTTTGAAGGAAGCAGTTCAAAAGAAGTTGCTGATGAGCAAACAGCTCATCATAACAGCTGATAAAAAAAATATAATGTTGTATTGACCAGCACATCTGCAAATGGCACATTTGTTTGATTTTCCAGCTAGTGTGATTGGTGTCCTTCCTTCCTTCCTTCCTTCCTTCCTTCCTTCCTTCCTTCC
>JACBWW010000005.1:34409302-34454855 GCA_020086605.1 Lanius collurio
GGAGCCCCTACTTGCTGTTTGTTGCAGCCTCAGACAAGTTTTGCTGAAATCCAACTAAGTTAGCAAACAATTATAAAGACTAAAGGCCTCAAGGAAAATTGCTCGTGTGTTCTATAAACATCTGGTTGCCATTTTCAATTACAAAGACCAACCCACTGAAGGAAGCAGTTTAGT
Organism: Lanius collurio; assembly: GCA_020086605.1. Classification (NCBI taxonomy): domain Eukaryota; kingdom Metazoa; phylum Chordata; class Aves; order Passeriformes; family Laniidae; genus Lanius; species Lanius collurio. Next base: position 34,409,477 of record JACBWW010000005.1, read on the forward strand.
TTTTTTGGAACAGAAATGGGACACTGGGGTTTTTGTTCTTTTTCATAGTGGAGAGTAAAGGAAATATCAGGAATAGAGAGGTCACTAGATGCTCAGCTTTTATAAATACAAAAGTCTCTGAGAAAATTAAAGTAAATTGAATTCAGGTTCTGAAAGTGTAAACAACCCTGTGGAGGTAAGGTTAAATAAGCAGGACTGGAGATCCTAGCATGCCAGCAAAAGCACAAGATCATTCTATCATAAGTAAGTAATTTAAAATACAGTGCAAAATGATAGTGGTGAAGGTAGCCACAGAAAGATTTTGTAAGTTATCATACAAATACATATGTATATTCAAATCTAGCAGATGTAATTTCTTTTCCCAAAATCCTTTTGGTTAATTGTTGGTGCAAATATATTACCAACAGTATACAAACTGGTTGGTTTCTCAATGCAAAATATATGTCATGTGAGTCCTGAGCTAAGTTTTGACAAATAAAACACACATTTTAGAAACACTTTTTGTGCATTGTTAAACAAGGATCTTCCTAAACAAGCTAAATAGGTAGAAATGTGATCCTCAGAGCATACTGAGTTACAAGCATGTAACAGACTTAATCTGCTTCCATAACATGGAAGTTCATTTAGTTTTGGGAAGGAAATGCATACCGGAAACATACATCGTCTTGCTCACTTTTTAATTTTGCTTTTAGCAATTAATCTCATGCCCACACATATTATTGGTTTCAGTACAAGACAGAGAAGTTTCTGACATAAAAAAAAAAGGAATGCTGCTCTCTAATGTGATGCTGTGGTTTCATGTTAGAAAATCTAAATGCATCATATATTTTTCTGAACAATATGTATTCTTCTTCCTAATTACTAGCAGAACATGTTCATGTTTTGTAGAAGAGCACACAAACGATTTCTTTGTATCACTAAAATAAACCCCTTGTAAGATTGTACTGAATCCTCCCTTTCAAATGCACTTTTTTCCTTCAGAAAGGGAAATTCTTTATTTGTTTATAACAAAAGTGTTAGGACATTGAGCTTTGCCAGGTAAAAACAAAATATAGCATTTAGTCCTAAATGTAACAAACATATCTTTCTCTGAGTGCTCTTTTTAGTTTTATAACCAGAACATACAATCCAGTGGTATTTGGGGCTGACTTAGAGATTACAATAATTAAAATGATACACACTGATTACACAGTGAGCTAAAATTAAAACTTTGCTGGAATAAATTATGTCACATTAACAGAATCTGAAAAACACCAGTGTCCAGGAAGATCCACACGTCGGTCAAAGGAAAGCAGCAATGTGCAAGGCCACTGAAATTAAATAAATGCAAGGGATTTAGGCATCAGCATGAAAGCTTTGTAATATGCTAGTAACATGCAAATCCTCTAAAAGAATTTGAGGCAATTTTTTGTGACTGTAGCCTGTTGGATAAGAAGGTAAGAGCATACAATTGCTTTTTCAAGTATTTTTGAAATGCTTCCCTGTAAGAAATGAATCCTGGTTCTGATAGGGTTCAAGCAGAGACTCTGGTTTATAAATATATATGTCTGTTCCTAAATGTCTGATAATTGTCTGCTAATATAGGTGCTGGGAGAATGTCAGTCAGTTTAGCCAGAAGCCTGTCACAATCCTGCCAGAGCACTCTCTCTAAGGAATTGTTGGTTAGGATTGCTCAGTTATTTGGCTCCTGGAAGCTCTGCACCCTTTTTGATGCAGTCACTGGCTCTGAGCCCTGGTCAGCTGTAAGAAGTGTGCTGCTGCCTTTCATCACTGTGCTCCCATTTTAGGTAGTGGCATTATACACCACTGAAACAAAAAAAAACTTTTTTTTTTTTTTTTCTTTTTTACTTTGGCTACCATGACTTTTATTGGTTCAGGCAGCAAAAAGCTTATACACTGTGTAGGCCTTCACTGTAATTTGCAGCCAGCCCACGCCATTCCTAGGTTCAGATTCCAACTTTCTCCAGCTGTATCCACTTTCAGCTGACAGCTCTTTTGAATGCTGCATCCCAAAATCACCCCAGACATCAAAAGTGCATTAGCCACCCACAGTTTAGAACATGTTTCTGAAAATTTCACACAATGTATTGTTGTTACACTGGCTTATCTTACATCGAAAAGGAAACTTTTCTTCATGGAGGGAATGATTATTCTATCCTTCTGATGTTCATTGTACTCCCTCAGAATTGATTTTTCAATGTAATGTTGAATATTTTTTTAGTCAGCCCCTGAGGTTGTCCATTTGGAGGTAATCCTAGTTTGCACAGATGTCAAAGATAATAGAAGCTCCTCTGACATACTCAGAAATTGGAACTATTTCTCAGTTTCAAGTTAGTCATGAGAACTTTCAGATTTCTGGAAAAAATTATTTCATACAGGAAAGTATTACAAAAAGTGACACCCTCCCTTTGATTAAAAAGGAAAAACCCAACATATCATAAATTTCTGTCATTTTTGGCAGGCACTTTTCCTTACAAAACAATGCCCATTTTTCACAATAGAAAAGCAAAACATTGAAGGGATTTGGTTTAAAAAGTAACAAAGGAATAGGATTTGAGAAATTTTAACTGGTAGCAAGATTAAAAAAATATAGTCTGAACATATTTTTTCAATGGTGCCTCACATAAATGAAATACAATCATACTCTGATAGAGGACAGAGGAGCTGAGTGGTATGCATTTTGGAAAGTTTGAACTAAATTGTTCAAGTTATAAAGTGTTTCTGTAACAAGATTGTTGTTGCAATGACTTTGTTTCTGACATTTGTGGTAATGCTTTCAAAAATAAATATTTAGCTATAAAACGGATTTTCAGTTTTAATTTATAGCAACTACTAAAAGTGTATATATAGAGAGAGCTTACAGAGTGTTCTTCTGTGTTTTGTAAATGCAAGATGAATCTGGCAGAACCAGAGTTATTTTAGATCTGAAATAATACACCTCAGTTGATCTGTTTATTAAAAAAGGACTTTTAGTGTAAAATAGAGAAGTAAGAAAAGATAATTTTTTCTTTATTTGAAAGACAACCATTTAACTACAATTTTTGTTTTTCAATAGGTAAAATAGAAAACATATCAGCCTACCAAAGTACCGTTCAACAGCTGATAGACAAAATAAGAACAAGATCTAGCTATTTCGAAACAAATCAAGAGGCTTTTGTCTGTCTAAATGAGAATTAGTCATTTAATTTTTTTTTTTTCACATTTGACTTCCGCAAGTGAATCAAAAAAACTCACTTCAGGTTTCACAGCCAGAGTGAGGCCAAGTATCAGGGGAGGCTGTCTAGAAGTCATTCTTCAACAAAAAATGATTGAGGTAATTTTCTATAAAGATGAGGCTGAAGTCAAAGACTTTAAATACATAAAGTTAGACATGTTAGCCCTATTTTCCCTAGGAATGTAGTGTTAGGGCTTTAAAAAACCCCAACTATTTGAGTAGAAAAAAAGAAGTATTCAAGAAAGTACTAGCCCAGAAGGTAACTGTAGACTAGTTAGGTTGCCTTCTTTATGACAGGATGATGTGTGACATAGGAGAAAGCATCAGGGTTTCTTCTTCCTATACCCAGCTCCCTGACACTTATGATTTACACCCCAGATGTTACAGTACACATTTTTTTTTGCAAATTTAACAATGTGAGGATGTCTGTTGACTTTCAAAAGTGAGATCTGTCCCTAGACTTCTTTAAAATGTTTGCAGAGATAATTTTAAGGTCTACTTTAGAGTCCATGTTTTATGGCTCTACATGGCAGTCCAGATATCTACCATGTACTTCCACTACCCTGTGGCATGCCAGGTGAGTAGAGGTGAAAGGCAGCATAGAGTGGTACATAGAAAACAGTATCTGTGAGGTACAGCTGAAAATCTTACATTTGACATGACTTAGTTATTGCATCTCTGTCTTTTGCAGTTTTGTCTTATTCATAAACAAAATGGGTCAATTCCCTAGTCCTAAGGACAAGTGATGCAGTATGGCTCAAGTCCATGTAACTAAACTCTTTTCCCCTGACTGAGGGTGGCCTGATTTTTGCTGAGTTTTAGGAACTGTCACTGTCTTTGGCTGTCCCCTTGGGCATTGCATGGCCACCCAGGGAGAAGAAAACAAACACAGTAGATGATTGTAGGCCAGTGATTGAGTTTGTGTCCTGACACTGTTTAGTTTAGTCATTGCTTTTACTCCCAAGCTTCGTTTTTTTTGGTAGTTTCATGTCTCCTGGGTATTATGGAATCTGATACGTTAATAAGGACTGGTATAGGATGCCTGAGTGCTGCAATTGCAGTGCTCAAGGTTGGCCATTTGGATCTTAAAATATGTGTCTTTGTTTCTTGCATATGTGATCAAACATCATTATTTTAACATTGTAATTGGTATCCTCATTCTTTGTAATTAGAATGAGACAGGACACTCAGACAAAAAAAAACAAACATTTACTCCTTAGCTGCTTATCCTGAGGATCCTATATTGATAGAAGGGAAGAGGCTGTTTTCTCAGTTCTAGCAGTTTCTGCCTTTTAAAGTCAATGATGAATTCCCATTAGTGCTGTTATTCAGAGGGCTTCTCAGCTCCAATACCTCATGTTCTGTTGCAAAGAGTGGGAGTGGTGGAAAGGTTGGGGTGAAATGTAGGATGGAAGATATACACAAGCTGGCAAGCTGGTTTCCTTGGGAGGAACTTCTCTTCCCTTGGAACTACTTTCAAACTGAATCTTCTTTCCAGTCCCCAGCTCTTCCTGTTTGTTGTATGTGCCTTTCTAAAAGCCCAGACTCTCCCTTATAAAAGTAGCAGGATCTGCAGGTTTTGCAACAGTCTGGTGGGGAGGGTGCCTCAGGACCGCTTGTTCTTGGTGTTAAGTTCTAGGTACACACTCATCCAGGTCAGGATGTATTTCCACAGTTCCTCAGGTCCACAAGGTGCTTTGGGGCTCCTGTTCACTCATCATGGCAGGTACTGTGACGGAGTTTCCCCAGGGACATCTTGGGGGTAGGGTACTAGGGCAGGGGCTTGTGTCTCTCTGACAGGGTTGCTGGGGTTAGCCCACCCAGCCCTGTGCCTCTGTGCTCCTTTGTGTGGGGGTGTGTGTGTGCATATGCATGAGAGAAGAGTATTTTGTGGGCAGATCCCCCTCCTGCGATGTCCCTGGAGGCAGCTGGAGCAGGGTGCCCTTTGAATTCTCCCACCTGCTGCAGTTCCTCTGGGCTCCACTGTGCAGCCTTATCCCCGCATGTCTCAGCTGCAGGACTCTTCTTCCCACATGCACATTCTCTCCATCCAGTTTTCACCTGGTTCTTCATGCCAATCCTCAGTAGCCCGTCTCTAATATCTCTCAGTCTGTCTTTTCTGCCAGGATTTTTCCTTCTCCACCTTCACAGAAGGTAAGGGAACACCTACATCGATGGATTTAGCTGAGCTTTGATGGCTCTATGGCATCTGTGCTTTAACTAGGTACCAAATACTTCCATCCCACTGAAGGTTATGTTCAAGTTCCACAATGTGTGAGTGAGAAACATATATAGCAGCTTTGACTGTCATAGCTTATGTTGTGTATTAAATACATATAAAGTAAAAATTCCAGCATTTGGTAGCAGATGAGGTTGTAAGTTATTTTAGCTTGCTTACAAGAATAGCGTACCATATTGGATTGTTAGGAGCTTTTGGTTTCACTGAGACTTGCTGTGCAGAAAATACCCATGTGTGGAGAACATACCAGAGTAATCTAAATATTCATCCAAAGCATGGTGTGTAAGCACAGAAGTGGAATGACAGGCTTGAGTGTTTGAATTGCCTCAATGTGTTTGTCACTGGGTCAGAACTGCATATTTTCCTTTTATTTGCTACTAAAGCTCAGAAAGTATTTTGATAGCATATTTTCATACCTTGAGCTGACAGGTTATGCCATGATAAAACATATAGATTTTTAGAGTTACAATCTGTAATACAACTCAGTGGAGAATTATTCTTAGCCTGACAGTCTTTCCTGGAGAGACTGGGAACTATCTAATGCACCTGCCTTACAATACTGCAATATTCTTCTCCCCATGTCAGACTAATAAAACTTTTGAATGCACTTTCATTTCCAGTATTGTGCTCATTCTTTGGTTGCACAGAAAAACATAGGGATATAGTTTAATAATACTGCAATTTAATTTTTTTTATTACCTGTTGTTCTTTTACTGACACTTATCTGCAGATTGAAAACCCAACTTTAAAACATTTACTGCAGGTCTGAAAATACTTTTTTGCTTGTCTCTTACAGTATGATAATTTCTTGATTGAAGAAAAGATTGTTAATCTATTGCATGACCAAATGTGATATAAATGGAAAGGGGATTGTCCTGTCTGTTCTCCATTCTTGTACTTGTGCCTGCAATAGATTTCTTTTGCTTCTTTTAGAGAAAGTAATCTGCCTTTTATTGTCAATTACTCCAGTAAGGAAGATGATAACTCTGACTTGGTAGCTAGGTCTAAGGCAGTTTTACAATCTGAGACAAGGCAGAGAAATTAAAATATCTTTCCACATTTGAGAATATTTCTGATAGAAATAGGTAGCTCTTGGCTTGTTACGCTCAATTTTTTTACTTTTAAAATTCACATTTGGATTGACAAGAAAAGGAGGCTTGAAAACTGCTCCTGATATAAATAAACAGTAATAAAATATTTCTTTCAGGACAGAGTAGAAGCATTACGCCTCTCCATTTGTAGTTAGACCCAGTGTCCCTCCACAGGACTTGCAGAAGAGATACAGGAGAGTCAGGCATTACTCTGTTTTTAAGAGAGGCACTGCAATAGAACTTCAAATGCCTATTTCACTGCCCAAATTCTGAACTCAGATGTGACTGCGCATTAATTCTTGCACATAGGACAATCTTTTTTGCTATGCTGTTCAGGGACAGATGAACTGCCTTTGGAATGAAACTGATTCCATTTGGTTCACGCCAGCCTCTCCTCTACAAAGAGTGGTTCCCTTGGCACTTCATATCCTCTTAGTTAGGGAGTAGTTGAGCCAAAAAAAATCCTGATCATCCTCAAGGGGAGTGGATAGTGACTGTCCTCAGGATTCCTTCAGCCTTTCCCTGGCAGCCATACAGCAAATGCACAAAGTATTTTGTGAATGAATTGACTGTGTTCAACAATGTCAGCCTCATACATAGGGTGGGGTATTTTTTACACTTAAAATGCTCCACTGCGATTAATGTGACAATAGATTTTAGGCTAATTTGTCTAGCTAAGCTAGGGGTTATGGGGCTATGCGTTATGGCAGAGTACAGTCAGTCTGAACACACTGTGTGAAACAGTGAAAGCTTTGCATATGGACAAGTGAACAGCTACTTTCCAGAATAGTTCAGAAAATATCAGAAACCTCTCCATCTTGTCCTGTGTTATCACTCAGTGGAGTGATGATTTCTTCATTGTTGTTGAACTGAGTCCATATTGGTGATAGTTTATGACCATCAAGGGCCACACCAAAAGAGAAATTAAAATGCTTCCAATGATTACTTTTTAAGGAGAAAATTCATGAATAGCTAAGTGTGAGACATTCTTTTAGAAAAAGTCTTACAAATGAAACAGTGATATCAAAACCTTTTAAGAGGATGCATTATGAACAAATAAAAACTCATCAAGTGGCATTCTGATATCTGCATAACGAGACAGCCAAGCTGCTGTAACCAGAAATAGGCTTCAAAGGCTATTTTCCCCTGGAGCGTTATCGGTGAAGCTCAGATCTTCAGAGGTGTGGAATTCCCACATCCCCAGACCCTGTCATGCAGCCTGCCTGATGCTGCTGCCCTCTGAGATGCTGAAGGGCATAAAATTCATCCTAGAATCCAAAGGCAGTCAGTGAGGCAGAAGTTCTGTCTTTCAGACATCTGTTAGTCCTTCCACATTAAACTCTTGGCTAGCAAACTATTGGCTCGTATTAAAGTGACTACATTGCAGGGTTGAAGCCCAGCGTATTCCTCTGTCCAGTTTAAAGTAGGATTTGTGCACAAACAGCTACTTCCATAAAAACGTGCCTCCTCACCAAACTCGGTACAATCTGTGCTCACTCCATTACCATGCAGGAGCAGAGGAGGTTGACTTTTTTTTTCCTTGTATATTTTGAAGCTAAAACCTATATTCAACATATTTAAATTTTTTACAGATCAGGATTACAACATGCCATAAGTATAACTGAATACAGTTGAATGCATCAGTATGTAAACAATAACTTTTTATGCAAATCTTCTCTTTACACCCATACAGCTCAAAAGTGCCTGAAAATATACTTCAAGTACAGCTGACAGGAATTTGTCTTTAAAAAGGGTCCTGTACAAATCTCAGGGTCTCCCTTAGCAAGAGTTCTATAGCCTCCTTAGACTAAGGTATTCTGATACTTGATACATATGTTTAGAAATTGTTCTTTATGTTCCCTTTGCTGTAAATTGCAATGTTTACATTGTATCTTATCTTCAATAATTAAAGACACAATTGATTTTGGAGGGGTGAAAATTTATTCTGTGAGGGTGTGGTTTAACCCCAGCCAGCAACAAAACACCACTGAGCTGCTTGTTCCTCTGCCCCTGCTGGGATGAGGGAGAGAATTAGAAGGGTAAAAGTGAGAAAACTCATGAATTGAGATAAAGACATTTAAATAGGGAATGCAAAAGCTGTGTCTGCAAGCAAAGCAAAACAAGGTTTTGGAACCCTGAGTTCAGAGAATTTCAGCCATTCAGCGCTGACAGACAATGATCTTCAAAATCCCACTGCATTTGACCTGAGGCCTTGGGAAAGGCTTCCCAAATTGTGTGATAACTGAGGTGGTTGCTGTGTAATTAAAGTTATATCACTAGGTGGTATATGTAGAGATGTAGAAAATTAGGTTTATGTGATTTAGTAAGAAGATGGAGGATTTGGGGTGTGGATTAATTAATCTTTTTCCTCCTTCTTCTTTACAAATCTGGTGGTTTTGGTATTGGTTCAAAAAACCCACAGTATGGATCATAAATGAATAGTTGCTGGGTTATAAGTAAAAATAAATTAGTTGGCATTCCATAATTGGATAGATTGGACTTTAAAAGGTCTTGGAAGTTAGAACTCAGGGTCATTTTCAGAGGCACATTCTGTGCAGCTATATTATGGATAGAAATAATAAACATTTGAGTCCGAAGATAAACTCTGTCTCCTGCATTTCCCTCCAAACTCTGAGTAAAAGAACTCACAAAACAGAAGCAAAGAAGAAAAGAAATGAAACAGAGAAAATTAAGAACAAGGAATTAATTCACCACTTCCCATGGGCAGACAGGTGTTCAGCCATCCCCAGTTGTTCAGCCATCCCCAGGACAGGAGTTTCATTATGGATGGAACCAACAATATTAGTTGGGCAGACAAATATCATCACTCTGAATGTGTGTCTTCTCCCTCCCACCCCCTTCTTCCTCTAGCTTTTGCTGCTGAGCACAGCATCAATTGGTAAGGAGTCTCCTTTTGGCCAGTTGGGGTCAGCTGTCCTGGCTATGTCACCGTCCAGCCTCATGCCCATCCCAGCCTCCTTGCTGCAGATCCAGAAAAGGCACTGACACTCAGAAATATTTGAAACAATGATGTGTTATAGACTGGTTTGGTAACAAATCAAAAAGACATCACTGTGTGGGCTGCTAGACAAAGGATTGGCTCCATCTCAGCCAGACCCTGTACGAGATCTTCCAAAATCTACCTCTGTTTTCTAAACCTCTACTGAAACCATGTTTTCCAAAACTAGGAAACAGTGTTACTGGAGAGGTATGACCAACACAAACTGAAGCAGAAGGATTACCCCCCAATCATTTTTTACCCCCATAACCCTCATAAACAGGTTTGGTTACAATTCTTGATATCTACAGGGCTATTATTTAGAATTCTCTGGGGAATTGGCATGGAGTAAATTAAAACTGAAATTTTAAAGGAGGGGATTCAGCTCTTTCAGCCTTAATAAATATTTGCCAACATCTGAAAAGTTATTTATATTTGCTTTGTTGGATTTTTCTTTTTTGGCAACAATATTGTATTGTTAGTTCATATGCAGTTATGAATTTGATCCTTTTCTGTAGTAGTGCTCTATGGCAAATCGTACCTCTCTATTTGATTTGTGCTCATGAACTATGGCACTTTTAACTTGTTTTGAATTTCCTTGGATTGAATTTGGACCAATTATCAGAATTATTTTGAATTCTGACCATGCTTTGCATGACTTCTTTTCAACTTGGTGTCACTTGCTATTTATAAATACATTCATTATTCCATCATTCAATTTTTTACTGAAAACTTTGATCAGAACTGATTGTACAGTTGGGTATCTTTTGAGGGTCTGCTCCAAAAAATTCCACTCTGATAGTGGACTAGACTTCATTTTTTCAAATAGCTGTGCAATCACCTCATAGGTGTGTTACCTGGAAACAATGTCTAAAGACTCACTAAAGTCAAATTATTTCATTGCTAGTATTTTCTTTGTTCACTAAATCAGTTGCTCTGATTTCTGTTTACTAGATCAGTTAGTCTGTCAGAAGAAAGGAGACTGCTTTTGTGTAATAAAACAAATTCTGGCTGTTTCTTCTCATCTTTTCCTCTAGTGCTCATAAACTGATTAATTTCAAGGTAGTGATGTGAGCAAATGCAAAATTGAAAATTGACTTGAGATTAAAATGAAAATAAATCCAAGTGGGGGTTTTTTGTGTTTTTTTTTTGTTTGTTTGTTTGTTTGTTTGGGTTTTTCATGTGTTTTTTATTATTTATTTGTTATATTGTTGTTGGGGTTTTTTTGTTGTTTGGTTTGTTTTGTTTTTTTCTATTTCCCAGAATGAATGAAATACAGGAAGATAAATATGAAAGATTAAAATTTTATTTGTTTTTCAAAGTTCTTTCATTTCAAGATTCAGGATGGACTGCTTAACACTACAAAATGAAATTTCAGTCTGTGGTAATGCAATGAAACATAGTCTTTTGATTAATTAAATAATATACACCTAAGAGATTAAAAATTCCAGAGGTGCATGCATCTAACAGTGTTCCTGAAAAATTTAGCCTCCAATGCCATAGCTCCTGGGAAGAATGCAGTCATTTCAAAGACTGGAATAAGATCACTTTACTTTAGAAATCACCTTCAGAAATTCTTGAGGTTTATCTATAAACTTAAAACCCCACTAAATCCTTCAGTTCTCATTTGGTTTCTGTTAACTTTGGTCTATGATATCACAATACAAAAACTCTCTGGAGAATATTATTATAGAAAAAGTTAAATGTTTAATTGGTGTCTGCATTGCTCTTTCCTCTGCTGCTAAAATGTTTGGGTTTTTGCCTAGACTTATCTTTTAAATTATTTTTTCCACATTAGCTTTTTGAATCATTTCAAATGACATCTCAGTGTAAAAGCCAATGAAAACATTGCTATTTCATTGAAAATTATAATTTGTACATTATATCAATTTTTAGTTGAAAGTTATTGCTCTCTAAATTGAATAGCATGTACTTTGAGTCATTCAGAATAAAAGTAAATAAAGCTGATCACATCAGATTTCAATCAAATTATGCTGTACTACTACTAGTTGAAGTAGAAGCTTGAGTTGATGTTCTTAGGCAAACCTGAGATACACATTGCAGGTACAAATGCTTTTTGAGATGGGATTGGATGACAGCTACAAGGACTGCAAGAGAGGAGAGGCTAAGAGCTGGCAAAAGATGAATAAAAGCATCATGCTGCCAGCAGGTATCACTTTGCCTGCATGATTAGGTGTAATTCTGCAGGTGAGCACGCCTTCTACATGCAGGGCCTTAATTAACAGACTGAACTAAACAATCTTGATTTGAAAAGATATTTGGAGAGCAGATGAACTTACTCTCATATATTCTCATCTTGTTACGACTCTTCCACTTGTCCAAAATAATACAAACAGTAGAGAGTATCTCCATGAGGTGTGATTTCATGCTGTCTAACTGACCTGTGTGCTGAGCTCCACTGGTTTGCTGAATGAAGTAAACAGATTTTCCACAACTAGAGACAAAGTTCCTCCTGTGGGAAAACCTTCATGCAAATTGCTAGCAATTAATTGTTCAGATATGAAGCATTCTTTTTAACCTTCCACCTCAAATGTCCTGTAAAAGTTTGCTTTTGATTTGAAGTCTGCAGGAAACTAGCAAAACAGTGTGTACATTGAACATGGAATATTATGGATATTATTAACACTTCTTCATTAAAATCTCTAAAAACATTTTGAAACATGAGTCCTTTAATGTAGATGGCTTTTATTATCACTATCACTTTTTTTCTTTCTCTTTTAGTGTAGAATGTTTTAGCTCACATATATCTTGCTTTACTTTAAAAATAAGTTCTGTGAAAGGGATCCTCTATGTTAAAACACAGAACCTGAGGTTCTTTGCGTGGCCCATGTGATGTTGTTGGAATACTAATAACAATAGCACTTTTTTTTTCTGAGATATAGTTCTGTAATTATTAAATATACAGAAGGGAGACAGACTGTTGTTTTCATGATCACAGATGTTAATTTTCCACAAAAGGTTAAACTGTGAAAGGAGTGACATGGGCAAATTTGAGGCAATATCTATTCCTAGAGGAGCCTGTTTTAGAACTAAATAGCTTTTGTAACATGTTTCTTTTGTTTTTGTTTTCCAAGAATGTTTTTTTTCAGGTATAGTTTATGAGGAATATATTGACACACTTAAATAGAAGTCACACTGCTCTGTCAGCTTGAATATGAGAGACAGCACTAGGTGTACTGTTTTTCTAATAGGAAACCTCCTGACTTCTATAAATAGACATGTTTCAGTTCTGATTGTTCTGTACTGAAATAACTGGCTAGAAGTTTAATTACTCTGAATAGAAAACATAAGTAGTGGCAGGCATTCAAGCTCTCCTGAACTGTTGTACTTCCTGGGCACTGGCTCAGAAGCCCATTGGATCTGAGGGTACATTTTCCTTTTCTTCTCAGGTACATTCACATTGATCACTCTGATGTATCCTAAAGGCAAATAGACAGTGCAGCGTATCCTCTGGAGTCAGGGATCAAATTCTTCCCAGGGCAGGATGTGTCACAATAAACAAGGGAAGGAAATGAACTGCTTCTGAGAAATGGAGTTCCCTCCAGCTCCCTTTCAATTTGCACACAACTGGGCATTGTGATTTATATGTAATTATAATGATTTATTCAAAGGTGTTTACTAGTCAGAGGCATAACCTCTTGCTTATCTGATAATTACATAGCTGGTGAGGTCATTGAGGAGGTTGTTAGCACTGCCAAATTTTTGCACTAAAATGAGGTATTTGCTTGTACATTTCTTTAATGCTTTGTTTGTTTGCTATCTGAGGCATTTTTATCTACCTGCAGGTTTTTTTTTTTGTTTGTTTTCTTTCACAAAGGAGCATGTAGTGAATCTGTCTTGCCTAAATTTCATATACCCTAATTACTTTTATACCATAATACTGGTTCTCATAATGTGAAATTGAAGAACTTTTTACAGTAATAAATGTAGTGTAACTGAAAATTGATCTCTTCGGCTTTGTCACACTGCTAATAAACATAAAAAAGTGATACTTACTTTTGTAGTCTTGGATCCATTCTACACAATCAGTTCATTACTGTACTTAACATAAATTGAGTGTTAAATCTCCTTAAGTGGAATCTTTACCCTCCTTGACATTTGTAATCATGATTGGGATAGGAAAAAATACATTCTGGAGAAAGGAAGAAAGGAAATAAATACAATAAATACCTCTGTGGGCCATCAGTGGGACCAAATTAAGGGGGTAATCTAATAAAATTAGGACAGTATCACAGATGGATAGCCCAGAATGGAATAAAATACATGTAATCTTCCCAACCTTGGGGAAAAGAACTAACCAGTCCCTGAAACAGGTGTTCTGCAGGGAGCTTTGAGACCTGATTCTATACCCTGCCTTGGATGCTGTACAGCTTCTATGACTGCCCTTTCTGTTTGGAAGTTCATTATTACTGGTTGTCCTCCTGTCAGTGAAATAATTTACCCTTTATTGAACATATTCATGGTGTCTTCAAGAGATGTGATATTTCTGTTTTGGACTGCCAATATCTCTAACTTGTCCAGATAGCAAAAGCTGTATACAGAAGAAAGCAAATGATGAGTGAGGATGCTGACCAAGGTTACTTGAAGCAACACTGGCATTTCTACACCACATCACATGCTGAGAAATGGGCAACTTCAAGACCTATTTGTATCTTCAGGTCAGCTTTGCCCCAGGAAGGAAGCATCACATTAGCTTGGAAGCTAGCAATCTAATTCCCATTTGTACACAAGTTCTAGATCTGGCAGTCTGGTGTCTAATATTTAGGAATCCACTACACCAAAATTCCTGCTGTGTTCAATAGCATGACCAGTAATACTTCCTATCAAATTTGCCTCTCATTAAAGAAACACCTCAGAAAATCACACTGCATGTACTGGATATGTGTTATAAGCATTCATGTTGAGGAGTTCAGAAGAAAAAGAACAACTTAAAGGAGCATCCTGTTAGTGAACTTTTTTATTTCTGAATATTAAACACGTCAAACAGCAGGGTTTGGAAAACAGCAGGCAGTGCCAACTGTGAAACATCTAAATAGAGTTCCAAATCATGAACTCTGATAGCAAATATGTCTTTTATCCTTCTGCCACCTGTGGCTGTTCATGTAGTTCTCCAACAATTTGCTGTTCTTCGAGATTTCGCTTTAAGTACTTTTTATGCAAATAAGAATGGCATGATATTTTCTTTCTCAAAGTGCTTTTCTTTCTGAATAGGTGGTATGAACCCTTGGGATCTTTTGATCTGCTTATCTTCCAGAAAAAATGGTGGAACTAGCTGCTTTCAAACAGAAGATTTGCATAATCTAGAGCTTTTCCAGAAGGTATGAGATTATTGTGTTATGCTTTGTGGGAATAAAAGGACAGGCTAGCCCAGATTTTCAGCCCTCACTTATAAAAATAAAAGTATCTAATGCTTATTCTCTAGTGCAGCAGCATAGTTTAGCAGCAGTGAAGTTTGTTCATGTTTTCTATTTGCTAAAAAATACTTGTCAGGTACCAACATTTCATTCTTATTTATACCACATCCAGTTTTCAAAAGTAATTTGTCATTTCAACATAGTATGTTAGTTCAGATGTAAGTATTTCAGTGTAAATACTGAAAACTGTTTCAAATCAGTGTCAAGTTTCCCTTTTCTCTTCTTTAGCTTGAAATTTTGCATTCTTGGCCACCCTCAACCATCATACCTGGCTGCAAAAGTGTCTACAAGGGAAACTTAAGGAATTTACCCCATTTGAAAAGAGAATTTAGAAATGGTGAGAGACAATTAGAAAATGCATGCAATATTTCAGAATTATAGTATAGGCAGAAGATAGAGTTGAAAGAATTTAGACTTTACATCTTACATCACTACTGAGTTTCACCTAATGTAATTCCTCCTTTGTAAACATAATTTAGGCACTTCTCCTAACAGTGGCAGTGCTCCTACAATTGATAATATGTAATCTGGATCAGGGCTTTCAAGGGAATTTCTTGCCCTGGCACTGCAAGCTGCTTACTCATGGTCCAAAGCATCAGTAGTGTCAATTATCTTGGTATTTTCAGGATTGCTTTTAGTATTTTTTTTTCTTGAGCATGTTATAGGCACAGTTTAGGTTACTTAGATATGTAATGTCTATGTAAACACCTGACCTGTTGATAAAAATATGTAAGTGATATAAATGGAAGTCTTTGATAAAATGTGACCAAGCTACAGGCACAGTTTGACTTCTATTTCAAGTAAAATAGCACAGATAATAATGGAAACACTCTAAATCATAGACTCCAGCTAGAGGGTCTGAGAGAAATGGAGCTACTTGTAGAAGGTGCCTGTGGTGATACAAAAAACCACTGGTGTCCACAGAAGTTGGCACTAGGAGCATGTACACTGGGGTTCCCTGGGACAGGATGCCATATCTAAGTGTATTCAAAGGGAAATTTTTTATGGCAGTTATAGTTTGCTAGAAATATACATGCTTTGAATATATTCAGATAATAAAACATCCCAGGCTTCTGCAAAATGCTTTTGCTCATTCTGCCTAAATTACCATATGTGAGCCTCTAATGCTGTGCAATATAAAAATCCTTACAGTATGCTTCAATGTCCAGGTGTGTCACACATGAATAACTGAGACACAAGGTGACCAAAGGAATTGTCCACGTTCTCTCAGGAAGTCTGCAGCAGAGCAGGGACTGAAACCACACGGCCTGTTCCTCCAGAAAACTTTAAATATTCAACTAACATTGCTTGCTGCTGGCATGTCCATACCACAGTGCAACAGTGTTTTGCTGCAGAGCCTGCCTGTGATTTAGCTGTTAGCTTACTACTGATCCCAAACACAGCAATTCAAGAAGCACAGGGTATTTCCATGCAGGCAGAGACAGTAGGTGGTAACTGGACAGAACAGAGAAGCTGCAGAGACTGAAAAGAGTACAGGGAATGAGTCAAGACTCAGCAGCCAGAAGGAGAGATATAAGCCTAAAATTTTAGATTTTATGGACACAGCAGAAGAGTCCACACCTTAATTTCATTATCCCCACACTGCAAAGAAGGCAAAGTTGTCATTTCCTTTCTACACTGATGGGAGTTTTGCACAGGAGGTGTCTCTGACAAATTAAACACAAACCCATTTGTGTTTAATTGAAGACACTTTCCATTGAAGAAAAAAGAAATTTTTTTTGAATGAAATTATTAAAGCTTCTCTTTTTATGTACAGGTAAACCTGCTTCCAGAAATCCAGCATTTTCTTTGCAGAAAAGAGGGATTATGCCAGATAACAAAAGCCTTTTCAGGTAATCTAACCCCTTCAAATCTGCATAGGTGATGATATTCTTTTAATAGTTGTCACAGGAAGTTTCTGAAATGAGACTGTCAAGCTTACAATTCCATTTTATTTTTAGTCATGAATGCATAGAGAGGAAAATGAAAGATTGATAATCCATTTTAGACACACTTAAATATAGATTACAATTATACAAGCTATTTCCAGGTAAAGATATTACCCTGTTTAGCTATTGCATATTGCAGAAATAATTTGTCTAGAAGTGTCTTATTTTTGGGCTATTTTGTGTTAATATAGTGTATTAGTGTTTACACTTCTGTGCCCTGAATTTAGTATAATATGTTTGTTCAGCTTTACAAAAATGTTGTGGCATGGAGAAGGAGTAGGAGTCAGAGTTTGGTTCCCACCCAGATTTAATTTACTGATAAAAAGCCTTTGTGTATTAAGATCATCAACCAGAAAAGTTTTAAGGTTATGGGCAAGTTTCCAAAGAATTCTAATTTACCATGGCTAAAATTCAACTTTGAATAGAAACTGGAAAGAAACTGTTGTGCACTGTATTAGTCTTTTCACCTTTTGTACATATATGCTAAATCTAACACAAAAGGAAAGGATTCATTAAATCTCATTTATCTTTTAGGAGTTAGGTATCTTCTGAAAGCAGTATTCTAGTCTTCCCTTTAAGTCAGTGGAGAGAGAGACATACCCACAAATGTTGCTTCTTTTTATCCTAAAACATGTATTTAAAATAGTGTGTTGAATTAGTCTATGCTACCCAATTATGTCTCACCACTGCCTAGAGAAATGGGTAGGTCCTACTTATATTGTAACAGATTGCCTTTAGGAAACATTGTTTTGCCCTGCTACTTGAAGAAAGTGTAATTGCAGTGGTTTTATTATTTTACTACCACAAAACCACAAGCACAAGAGGCACTTATCACACACAGAACTTTCTCTTTAAAACACGCATGTTTTCGCTGATGTCTGTAGACATGGCAAAAGCCCCTTTGTTTACGACACTTCTCTTAAGCTGCTCAGTGTTTTCTCCTGTACTGGGTTTGCATGGCAAGCTTTTGGTAGTGGGGGCCACAGGAGTGGCTTTTGTGAGAAGCTGCCAGAAGCTTCCCATCAGTCCTGCAGTCCAATGTCAGCCAGCTCCAAGATGGATTTGCTGCTGGCTAAGGCTGAGCCCATCAACAGTGGTGGTAGCACCTCTGGAATAACATATATAAAAAGGGAAATAAAGCAACTGCACAACAGCAGCTGGAGAGAATAGTGAAGAAAGAGAGGGAAGAGGTGCTCCAGGCACCAGAGCAGAGATTCCCCAGCAGCACATGGTGCAGCCCATGGTGTGACAGCTGTGCCCCTGTGGCCCATGGAAGTACATGGTGGAGGAGAGATCCACCTGCAACCCATGGAGCACCCAGTGCCAGGAGAGGTGGATGTCTGAAGGAAGGTTTGACTCTGTGGGAAGGCTTCTGGCAGGACTTGTTGAGACAGGAGCCCATGCTGGAGCAGTCTGTTCCTGAAGGAGAATCCCATGGGAGGGACTCTTGCTGGAGCAGTTCAGGAAGAACTGCAGTCTGTGGGAACGACTGTCCTTGGAGAAATTCACAGAGGGCTGTCTCCTGGGGGAAGGGACCCCAGGAGACTCCCATGCTGCAGTTTGAGGAGTCCTCCCTCTGAGGAGAAAGAGGCTGCAGAGGCAATGTGTGATGAACCAACCATAGCTCCCATTCCCCTTTCCCTGCATCAGGAGAATGTGAATCAGGAGTCAAATTGAGCCTGGTAAGAAGGGAGATATGGAGGGAAAGTGTTTAAGATTTAGTTTCTTATTATCCTACTCTGATTTGATTGGCAATGAATTCAGTTAATATCCACACAATTTTTTGCCCACATGGTAATTAATGAGTGATATCTCTCTCTGTCTTTATCTTGACTCACAAGCATTTCATGACAGTTTCTCTTACCTGTCCAGCTGAGTGATAGAGAGGCTTTGGTAGGCACCTGGCATATAACACACCACATCTTGTCTTCAGGGAAGGGCCATTTGTAAGCATTTTATTCCTTACTTCTATTTTTAGTGCTTTCCTGGCAAAGAGAAAAGGCCTTGTGACTAATGTTGAAATCCCATGAAATTGAGGTAATACATGTGGCTTTGCAGCAGGGCTCTGAATCTTACCCGCACAGCAAAGGAGGATTATTCTGGCACTCTGCTAAAGAACTGTCATACAGGAAAAGGCCCACCCCTCACTCTTCTGTTACTGCTAAGAAAGGTTTTGATCTAAATTAGCTGAAGAGTTTTAAAGTAAAAATTAAAAAATTCCATCTCTTAAATCTAGGTGGTGTCTCCAAAACAGCATATGGCCTAGGACTGAGATAGCTATTTCAACAAAAGGTTCTCATGACACTGAAGATGCCATGGAGAGCTCAGCATGCCCAGTAGAATGGGCAGATTTGGCACAGGACCCATGTCCTTTTGGTCAAGCAGCTAGAGGTTCCCAGGGTTATCCTGTGGTATCCTAGATAGCAATAGCTGTCTATTTGTGGACACTGAATTTAATACTTGGTATTTAGAATGAGCAAGCCCAAAAAAGCATTTATTTTCAGCATAATTCAGGGTTAGCTGAATTGCTCCACACTGACTGTATAGACTACATTGATGTACACTGACAGGAATGGAAACTTAGACTGCTGTACACAGTGGGGTCATCTCTGTATAGACCAGACCTGGAAGTGTTTCAATCCATGAATTAATCCCATTCAGTATCACTGGGTATGTGGCATGTTATTTACAATGAGTGGAACTCATCCATAAAAGGTGAAATTAGAATCAGAAGGGTAAATAATTTGATTTCAGGTTCAGTGGACAAAAAGATGTAAGTTAGAGCAAACTAGTCTGGAGGTGAGACTTCAGCTACTCCCCCTTCCCTTCATCTGATAAAGGCAGCTCTTTCCACTTTCTTCTGGTTACATTCTCCAATAAATCTCTCTTTCCAACAACAGCAGAGTTGCCAATTTTTTGATCCTCAATTTTAAAATTATTCAGAGAAAGAACAGTTCTCATCAGTGTTTCCTTCACAGAACAGTTTGTTTTCTTTCAAATAAGTCTATGTACCTTCATTCTTGTGTTTTTGAGTCAACAGGATTTCTCTGCAATTCCTGTTAAAGAGGATCAGTTGGTTTGTTATTACTGTCATTTAGTCAGCCTCCAAGGAGCCAAGCAATTTCCTGTAAAAGTGAAAACACAAAGAATTATGTTTTCTAATTAAAGACATAGTAAGTTGTAGAAAGAAACACCAGGCAACAGGGCTCAGAAAATGGGATTACTGGATTTTCTGTGGCTATGACAGTGTTGATGTTGATAAGCAGTGGTAAGGGGGTTTGGGTTTTTTAATGTTATTTTATTTGATGTGCAACTCTTAAACTGCTAGACTTTGTATTTAAGACAACATACCCATTTTCATATGCCTGTTGTATAGGAAAGAAAATTATACAAAATATTGGGCCAGTTCCTCCTGGAACTACTCCCATCCAAGAGATGGAGAGGACTAACATCCATGATATGAGCAGAGTTGCCCAGCTTCAGTACAGGGCTCAGGAAAGGCATCCTGATTTATGCACAGCAAATACTATATTTTACAGGTTTTGCCTGGGAAAGTGGTGGAACTGCTTAGAGCATTGCCTCCCTAATTTTCCTGTTCCCTAAGGAATCCAAACTGGTCTGTCTTGCCATGTAGGCATTTGCCTCACTCCATTACTTCCACAGCTCAGCCTGTGCCATGCATAGAAGTCTTCTCTACCCATGCAGATCACTGATCCCTTTTTTAAGTAATACTTTTGCTGTATGCCTTCCTGCTGTGTTTCAGTTTATTAGTGCCACTAGTGCAGAGGCTTTATGAGTGTCTGCCAGCCTTCTGTGCACCCGTGATCTCCTGCTGGGCTGGCCAGCAGCATTAATCACACAGAAGGTCTTGGGATAGGCACGAGCCTAATGAAATTGTTCAGGAGGGAGAGCCAAAATAGTCCAGCTGTGTGACTGGGCTTCCACTCAGTGATATGTTTATTGTCTGGTGCTAACCCTGCGCTGGCTTTCTTCTCCTGCTGCCTATCCCCAGTGTCCTTGGGTCACTCTGGAGTCAACATGAAAGGTTATGACTTGAGGGTAGGAAGCAAGACTCAGTGGATCCACCTGTGGAGGACAGAAATTACAGATTAAATTTATTTTCTATTGTAACAATTCAGTATCTCTGAGACAAGAACTTGATTTTTTATTGGGGAATGAATTTCTTTTGCCAGCTGGCCCTTATAAATATTCACACACTAGTTTTGAGAAGGTTTGTGCCTATTGCCTTTCTGCCACTGAAGTTACTAAGAGCATCAAGAGTGGCCAATAAAACCAGCATCTGATTTTTTCCAGTTAATTTGATTATAAACTATGTGGGGCAGGAATTTCATTGGTTTTACAACAGTATCAAATCTCAGCTAGGATAAGAAAAGCAACATAACAGCAAATATTTGTAGTGTGAAAAGAAGTAAAGCAGCCAAATTAATTAAATTACGGCGCTGATACTCTTCTATATTCTACCCTGTCACTAGTACAGAATTAAACCTCTATTCATGCAACATCAGCCAGAATTTTCACTGTTTCACTTTTTCCAAAGTTTTATAGCTTATATGTGTAATTAAGTTCTAGTATGAAGTGTGCATACAAAAGAAGCAGCCCTTCTGAAAAATATTGGAAAAAAACCCACACCTGTAACTTTTAACTCTTAGGATTCTTTAGGAATGAAGACAGAAACATTGTACTTAGTACTGTAAATACTGTTTTTCATGCACCTGCCAAAACAGAGAGTAAAAAAATATGGTAAATGATTAATCTAAACTGAAGCTGTATTTGCTGATGTTTCTAAAGGGAAAAATAAACAACATCATACAAATGATGCACTGTCATAATTTTAATCTTTTTAACTCTGAAACTTCACAATGAATTCCAGTGCATTTCAACCCACAGTATAAATTAATTTACCTCTAGATCTGTTTTACTATAAAATTGTTTGGTTTTTAATACTATACTTATTTAGGACAGTTTGAACTTCCAGAAATGATAAGTAGTTTGACATTCCTCCAGTCTAAATATCCAGGGTGTGTTGCTTTGAGATTAAGTGTATTACAGAGGGTGGGATCACTGTATTTTTTTAATATGTTCTTTTAAGGACAGCTGAATCTGTAGTCAGCAGTGGGTGGGATATTGGACTTGCAGTGATGTTGACATCACAAATAAACTTGTAATGCATATCAAGACCATCGCATATTAAATCTCAAGCAAGAAACCATATTCCAGTGAAATCAATGGAAATTTTTTCAGGACTTCATTGGGGGCCAGTATTGCCCCTACTTTTTCTAGTTTTCTTTCAAATATTCATCATCTACTTTGAGTTTCACAGCCACGCTTTTCTAAATGCATAGGTTATAAAACTGAGTGCTAAAGGTTCTCTCTTTTCTTTAGCAACCTTGAGGCATAATGTGTAAGCAATAGTACATTACTAATCATTATTTCAGAGTCTTTTCATCCAAAAGTCAAGTGGGTAACAGGAAGTGATCAAATGGGATAGATTTTCTTTCTGTGACAAATCTCAAGGTATGAAGTGACAATAGTTCAAGTGAAATCATCCATCCTCCAAAATCAACACCAAAAAATGGAAAAAAGTTGCACTTTCAATGCTCATTGCTTTCACAGTTATGCAGCTTAGAGCAGGTTGCTATAACTAACTGAATCAAAGGTTACTAAGCTTTATTTTGATCAAAATTCCTTGTCCTGGAGGACTCTGCCTAAGAACCTCTGAAAGCTTTGTAGGCATCTGCTGGTGTGAAGCAATCTTTGCAGCTGTTAAGCATACCTTTCCAACCTTCAGAAGCTGGAAAACTGCCCAGCTGTGAATTCTAGAAGAGGACCAGATTGTAGCAACACATAAACATCCAAATAAGTTTTAAAGAAAAAGTGCTATCCTGCATAACTAATAAAAGGTTGCTTCTCCTTTGAGGGGAAGCAGTGGTTATTTCACAATTCAGGGCAAGAATTTTGATTTAATACTTTTCAAAAATAGTTCTCTTCCCATTTGCAGTTCAAGCTAATACTTTTGAAAAGCTAGAAGAGTGATGATAATGATGGGAAAGAAGCTCTTTCTTAAGCTTCTTGCTTACTTCACAAATAAACTCTGTGCTCCAGCAGCCCATACTAGTAAGGAAAATGGATGATCCCAGAACAGGATGCAATATTGAGTTCTTCTAACTCATTTAGGTGCCCTGTCAGAACACAAAGCTGCAGGGATGACAGACAGGACCTGTTATCAATAGTTCCTGAAGAACTGTACTGTAGAAAATGCTGATAAATGACACCAGGTACCTATCTTTTTTTTTTTTTTTTTTTTTTTTTTATGTGAGAGAATTCAGACTCCTACTAGAAACAGACTACCACTATGAAAATCTAGGAAGACGTTCATAAGGCTTCTATGGAGATGGAAAGGCTGCTGTACAGTTCCAGCATCAATGTACTTTAATGTTCTAAAGTAACGTTTTTCCTGCTAAAAAGAAAAGCAATCAGATGAAGATCTTGCAAGTACAGATATGCTGAGCTTACAATTTCATTTTATGAAAGAAATTAACAATGTGCTGGGCTCAGAACAAAGCACAGCACTTCAGTGACATTTCATTCCATCTCTAGCTTTGTGCTTCGTCAAACAACCAGGAGCTCCCAAGGTGACTCAATCGCTTTTGAAATGTTTGTAACAGATCTGACAGTTGATGGGCACTTTAGAAACAAAATGACCTTTTTCTCACAGACAATAGTCTTAATTGTTCCTTGCTTGGTGTCTGAAGTGTGTAAAATATATTCTATTTGATCTTGTACAAACTAAAAAATTAACTAACAAACCCACATCATAACCTTCCTTGTAACATCAAAGGATACTAATGAAGAAAAGATAAAGAAGAAGGCACATCCTCATTCATCTTCTGTTTCCTTTTCTTTCAACCAAACGTTACTTAGTTCAACCAGTAGGGTATTCTCCTGCTGAATTCCTTGCCTTTGCAGATCTCCAGATGTTCATGTTAACCTAAGTGTTCCATTTACCACCAGTCCAGGTGGCCACAGCCTGGATTTGCTCCAGGAATTCTTAATTTGTCCAAATGTACTTCTAACTGTTGGTAAACCTTTTTGCTCAGTCACACGTTGTAACTCTTAAATCAGCTAATCTTTATTGTGTATGTGTTGAATCTCATGTTACACTTCAGAACTCTGAGGCAAAGACAAGGAAATAACTTGTGAGCCGGAGATGGGGGGAGAAGGAGCAAGAAGTCACCTTTCAAGTAAAACACTTGAAAGGCCTCATTCGATGTCAGCGAGGCTGCTGCATTAGGTATCAGTTGTCACTGTCAACTGATCTGTTTGACTGTTGTACTTTGAGAGATTGCTTTTGACAGAACAGTATCTGCCACCAGTTTGTGTGACAAAGAGGTGCTTAATTTTTTTGATCTAGAGGTGTTGATTTGCTTTGATGGATTTTATACCTCCTCTTCACATGTGCCATGCAGCTGTTCTTATGTCTCAGGTCTGTGTTTTACCTATTGCTGTGGTTAATGTGTGAATTCAGGTGAGAACATGTAGTGTTCTCCTTACTCATCAGCATGGCCTCAACAGTGAACACCCTAGGCAGAGGTAAAGTGTGTAGTTTGTCGGTGTTTTCAGTGGTACTATTCCAGACATGTCAGCACCAGAAACCTTCTTCAAGCCAGAATTTCAAGGAAATGAAGCCTTGTGCTTTTTTAAAGTGAAAACAGGTATCCAGCCATAGGTCCTTTGCTTTACACTGGAGCATCAAAAATGGCAGCAGCTAAAAGTACTTGTGGCAAAGCCTGCAGCCAATCCTTAAGAAAAACAGCACTCTGTGTAACATTTCCATTACTACATAGTCACTGTAAAAAGAAAAATTATCTTTTTGTGTTTAATATTTTTCCTTTGATCTTTAGAGTCTGCTACAAAAATTACAATTTACAAATTACAAATATTAAGATTTGGATTTTTGGAAGAGGGCTTGTAGTCTGGACATGCTATTAGGATGCTGGGACTCTTTCTAACTTGATTTCCCAAGATGCCTGACACATCAACTGCTGAGCCTGTTTCACCTTTTCTGCTATAAAATGTTGATGTTGTTTACGTACTCCAAGAGGACTGGTTAATTAACGAGAGTTTGTAGAGTGATTCAAGATGGAAAAACATGGCAATTACTGCAAACAGTAAAGGCACTGCAGGCTAATTTTCATCGATGATAAAGTTGATTAACAAATACGCAGATCTAATAAACACTGTTACTGCTTTTGAGTGCAGGAGCAGGTGAAGAGTTGCCATGAGAACTGAAGAAGCTGAGTGTGCTCAGTTCAGCACTAATGATATATCTTTATTATTATGATTATTGTGTTCATTGATTACTAGTAGATTTACCAAAGTGAGGGACTGTCACTCCTTCTGAACTCTGCCTGATGGTGTACATGCTCTGTGTCATCTCAAAGGAGTGAGCACCTAGTGACAGTCTCACTTCTTACAGCCCCCTTGTGATGGGCTCTCTCCCAGCGGCATGCCAACACAAATCCAATAAAGGCATGGAAGGCACCACACAAACAGGGTGCTCTATAGGATGAGGCATAATTTATGAGCATTGCCCTTTTTTAATTTCCAGTGCTAATCATCAGCACCCTGAAATTGTTTAACCTTCTCTTCCTTAAGGTGTGGCAGTTGGGTTTTTTTGAGGGGGGGTGTTTTTGTTTAGGCTTTTTTGGTTTGTTTTGTGGTTTGTTTGGGGTTTTCTTTTTGGTTGGTGGGGGTTTTTTTTTTGTTTGTTTTTGTTGTTGTTGTTGTTGTTGTTGTTGTTGGGGTTTTTTTGTTTTGTTTTGTTTTGTTTTGAGCTGAGGCATTTTGCAATGATTTAGGGTGATACTAAAGATCTACCCAGTAGTTTGAGAATTCCAGGATATTTCTGTTTTTCATCTGTCCCTACCCAATTGTTTTACTTTGTTATATCCAGTGCCAGTAAATGGTCCACTGGGTAGTAATAAATAAATTAATGTCAGAGTAATCTTTTTCATTTGAGCTAAAACTCTTATTTAAGAGGGATAAATACAGGTACACAAACCTCATCTCATTATTTTCAAACCCTGTCTTGTTAGTTAATATGATACTGGTTACTTGTAGCTTTAGCAACACAATTAGAAACATGTTTTTAAGAGGAAAAGACACATTGCTTTCTCTGAAGTGATGATCTGTACAGCTCTTCACTGCCATGTTCTTATTTTCAGTAAAATGTTTACTTTCTTTTAAATAGCTTAAGTGATGCATAGGAGTAGTTACATGGGACCATTGCTAATTGCCATGCTGAAATGCTATTGTCCTTCTATAGGGTAGAAATTGCCATAGTAAAATGCCCTTGTGTCTTTACATCAAGTCAGATATGGAAAAAAACACAACTTGATTTTGCAGATGTGATTCCTATGCATATTCAGAAGCAAGTCTGCTAAATAAATTACTTAATGGGAGTTTATTGGCTTACTCCTGTTGTCACTACACAGTCAGGTAGGCAGAGCAGTCTGCTTTTGTCACTGTACCTCAAAAATCAGGTAGTCACTTACAAAGTTCAAATCAGTTATAATGCATAACACAATGGAAAGATGTCCATGTGAATATAACTTGAGCATGGCATGCTCTATTAAATAACTGGCTGGTTTTGTTTATTAGAGCCTTTAATCCTGCTAAATGATGCATGTAAGGCAGAGGACCAGATTAGTTCTAGATCCCAATAGAGACTGGAAGGCTGAACCGAGCCTATCTAATGAACAGCCAATAAACATAGACAATCACAATGTCATTTTAATAGGATCTCTGGGAAAATGAATAATTTTTTTTCCCTTAAATATCTGTTTACAGCTCACCAACAGGAACACAAGTTTTATTTTTCATTTAATGTACCAAAGTTGAGAGTGCATGCTCTAAAAAAGATGCTTTACAAATAAATTCATGACATAGCACAATGCAGAATGCCATTAAAAAGAAAAGTAATAAGGTTTGGGAATAATGCGAACAGCTTGATTTTCTTGATCATTACTTAAGAGCTCAAAACGTGAGGCATATTAGAGTTATTGAAAACTACCCTACATGAAATAATGACACAACTTAAGGGCTTTGAGCCTTTTTTACCAAGCACAGTAAAAGCAGAAAATACATGCCACCCCTTGACTGATCTCACATCACAATATTTTGATTATTATTAATAGTCACATGTCTCAATAATTTTGAGAACTGTGGCACATCAGTCCTGCTCCCACTGTGTTTGGTGGCAGAACTAAGCCTCCCATAGGTTTCAGTACCTGCAAATTGTAGCCTTAAATGGTGAACATAGAAACAAGGGTATGTGCTTACTTACTGAGCTCTCTATGTTATTACTGTGGCAAAGTCCCTTGGTCCTTAGTCAAATAAATTCCTTATCCCCATTAATTGTAATTAGTGCTCCATGAGAAACTAAGTTTTGGTATTCTATGTTTATAAATCAAGGATTTAAATTTTTAAGAAGGAAGAAGAGGATGCTTTTTATAAGTAATATTCCTGCACTCACTTCTGAAGTGGGAGTTCCAGCTAAGCCTTTCAACCTGCAGCTTGCAGCTGGAAGGGGATGCTTGGTGGCGGTGAAACTCTCTGCTAGCAGATCCAAAAAGGTTGATTGTCTCAGCATTTATTATTTTACATTTTTGTCTGATGTTAGTAATTCCTCTCCATCTATTGTGTTTTATACATTTTATCCTTAGCAGCAGGAGTCCATGCCTGCTTTCAATGCTCTGACGACTTCCTTTCTCATCCTCTTGGTACTTTTTCAGACCTACAGCTCCCACTTGTCACACCAGACTGTTCTGGCCAGCCTGGACTGCCAAGGGCCAGCGCCGCAAGAAATGTGTCCCAGGGCAGTGCAATCACTGGGCAGGCACGTGCCTCCCAAGTGCAGCACTGGTGGAAGCAGAGCACGAGCACAGACCTGTAAGTTAATGACAACCCACCCTCAGAAACTGCCAGTGCTTCAGCAAGCAGTTATTTGGGAGTCAAGGATGCAGAGTGCAGCAAAAGAGAAGACCACAGCTGATGGAGCACTAGGATGTTTTGCGTCTCATACTTGCATAATGTTTGTTTCTGCATTAGCCAAGTTTGCCCGTTTTGTGTATAAATGTCTAAGTCTTTAGGTTGAGGCAGTGAAGCACCTAGACAGATAAATACAGACCCAGAGACACCCCTGAACCTCTAGGTCTCATGGTGGCTGAGATGTTTCCTGCTCCATTGTTGTAATGCTAGGCAGATCACCTTGCTCCATTCCTGCTTTGCCCCGACCACTGACACACATATGTAGTACTCTGCAAAGATCCTCTCTTAAGTGAAGAACCAAGAAGTTCTTGATAATTTGTCTGTTATCAAGTGCTGTTTCTTACATCACAGTATTTCACAAATCTTGTGTTCTGAGGACCTGCTGCTCTGCAGAGTGGAGAAAAAGTTATCTGTAAGATAGATGTTGTTAGACTTACTGAACAGATAGCAAAATTGAGGTCTGGAAAGGGCACATATTGCCAAAAAATACTCAGAAATGCAAGGAGAGCCCCTTGTCTTTTACCAGTATTCATTCTTAGAGATCCACAATTTCTATAGTCATATTCCCATTGAATTTTCTACAAAGTAAATTGATACTCAGGAGATTTTTAACAGACAGATTAATAACACCATTGTGAATATGCACAAGTATAGCTCAGATTTCCCCAAGTAATGAGTTTTTTAAATAACGGGTTTTTTCTTGGGTTTGTTTTTTTTCTATTCTGATTCCACGGCTGACTCTTTTTGTGCTTACTATGGGAGCTGTAGGCCAGTTTTTAGAGAGCTGTGTCACTTCTTAAACAAAGCTAGCTTGCAGAATTCTTAGGTTTAACTGATTTATTATGAGTTATTTCTAGGCATCCTAGTCTTTCATAATATTTGGAATGATTGTATATGGCTTTCATTAGAGGAAATATGCAGCACCACATGTTTCTGTCCCTTTATTACAGAAGAAAGTGCTAACAATACTGCAGTCTTTCCAGAGGGTTGGGTGGGGGTGTTTTTCTGAATTCACTGCAAATCATTGTTAAATAGGGTACCTTGGTTATGCATTTCTGTTATTTAAGATGCTTGGATTTCTTTAATGTTTAATTTAATCTTGATTTAATCTTTCACTCTGAATGTTCTTACACTATTCCCACAATGCATTTACCCATATGTACTCTCAAACATTACTCCCTCCAAATATAGTTGCTTCCTGGTTCGATAATTAAGAGTTAAAAATGCTGAAAGCAGTAATATGACTTGATGCAAAGCTTTGTTCCAGCCTACTTGATTTAATCTACTGTGTTCCTTAACTTGGGGGGAAAAAGGCTAATTTACTATTTCCACTAATTTCACTATTTCACTATTTTCTTAGCTCATTTGCAAAAGAACTGCATTAATGCTACATATTTTGATTACTTTCCAGGAATCAAATATCAGCTTCATCAGACCACAAGGACATCCTTAAAGCTCAAGACCTTTCTGTCATCCTCAAAGCATATGTGCTTGTGACATCCTTAACACCCCTGCGGGCATTCATTCATTCAACCACCACTGTCTGGCATCCACCCAAGAAGAAGCATTTTACCATAAAGGTAAAACATTTCATTTCCTCAGTTTTCCATCTTTCAGGCAAAGTACATAGACAGAAAACTAGAGAATATCTTCTTTCTCTTTCACCCCTTCTTCATTAGCAGTCCACAGCCTACAGTGAATATTCTCTTAATGTACAGCTTTCACTTCTCAGAACAAGTGGGGTTTGCTTCATGAAGCAGGAAAGCCTTGCCCTGTGCACTGGGAGCTTGGGATTTGCATATCTCAAAGCACGTTTTTATTGGTGACATTTGACAGTAGTTACAAGGTCAGAGTTTTCTCTGAAGTGTGGGTGCTGCCATGCAGTAGCAACTTTTGCTGGGATATTGACAGGGTTGTGAAAAAGGAAAGTAAATATTTAGAACAGCTTATTTAGATTTCCTTATTCGGTAAAGCAGACTAGAGGAGGTTCAGGGCACTTCTAAATAAGGGGAAGGAAGTATACCATGGATAGGGTGGGCCCCCCATGGTCTCAATTTTATGAAGAAGGATGTTTCATATGTACCTCAGATTAATTCTGGACATCTCCAAGTGCCTGGAGATGCTCCTCTGTCTACACATCTTTCTTGCTCAGCAGTCCCATGGATTTGCAAATATGCCTTGCCATTCCTTTCATCTTCTAGCAGGGGACTGTGTTTGTAACACATCAGCTCTTTGTGAAGAAGCTGCAGTTGTGCTGCTGCTTCTTCCCTTTTGAAGACTTAATGACATGATGTGACAGTGGTTTCTTGAGGTCACAGATCAGGTCCTGCAACAACTGTTAGAGGAGGGGAGCACTTTGTTCATGTAACCTTCTTGGGGTGGGAGCAGGTCTCGGTTTTGGATCAGTCTGAGTGTTGTGGTGTCACTGTCAGGACTGCTGATGATGTCAGCTATCTGGTACGTTCTACAATTTTAGCCCTCACCAAGTGGAGTGCCTAGTTTAAGCTCATCATCTAATTCTAGTCATTGGAGAAACAGACACCTCTAGAGAACAAATCATGCCACTTAATTTAGATACCAGGTTTGGAATAAGTTTCCTCGTAAAAGTGTTTGCTTCCTTCTATGGGCTATGACGTTCTTAGAGAACATGTCAAATTCATTGCCAAAATTAGGTGAGCTGAATCTACTTCTCCCTTCCTCCCCACATAAGCTATGGAAGCCCATGAAGATATATTACTTTGTTATACATTTTCCTCCATTTACATTTATGAAGAGTGATGGTCACTCACTTTCAAACCCTGGGATACAGTTTTGGTTTATGTTTGTTAAAATAGCACAATATTCAGCAGTATCACTGTTTCAGCTGAAGCAGGGACTACTTTAAAGGCTAGTAGTCATTGGTAATTGCGATATGGCTCTGTAAAACAATTCCCACTGAGGGAAGTCTGCTGAACAGGGTGCCAGCCACCATTTACAGAGCACTTTGGCAGCTGAAGAAGCAATAAAAATGATAGATGGAAGCAGCAGCATATCTACAGTGGTTCCAGTCTGTTTACTATTGTTGTGGTGTTATGCCTTCCATAGCTTTAGACAAACTCGTCAAAATGGTGAAAAAGACACAAAAGGCACCATTTGTGAAAGCAAGCATATTTGTAGTCATGTAGAGATTGAATGCAAATTTAAAAAATTATGAAAAATGGTGTGTGTAAGGCACAGTGAGCCCTGTAAAGAATATGGAAGGGGCAGGGAGCTTGCAGGATTAGCAAGACCCTGGGAATTCATTGAGTGGCCAGAAAGCACTACTAGGAAAATCATATAGAGGGTCTGTGCTTGATGCAGAAGTAACAGGCAGGTCACCCATCAGAAAATACTTGTGAGAAGGTGTGAATTCAACCACTGATATCCTTTGTTAGGAGATTTTGTCAAGTTTCTCAAAAACTTCATGTAGCCCTCCATCACTTGCCAGTGAGACATCTAATGCCAGCAGAGTCATCTCTCCCAAAGTAGGCAGTAGAGCAATGCATGCTTGTACCAGCCAAGGAGCCTGGTCCAGAAAGCTCCTAAGCTTTAAGTTTCTGCCAGCTCTATGGTGTAGGATGGAAATTGTCACATTTTGAAGCTTCAACCTGTCAATAGTCCATACAGAGGATCTCCAAGACCTGTTTTTCCACTGATTAGCAGAACACCCATTGGGCACTCACTGTGCCTAGAGGGGAGATATTGGTCTGGAGAAATTTGCCAGTGTTTTTCCCCAAGAGCAGTTGACAGAGTTTTGTTTTTTTACTTTGTTTTTAATGAAGCAGTGAGAATCATTTTGAGTATCTGCTTTCAGTAACATTATACTATAATTTAGAGAGCTCCTCAATGAGAACAGACCTCTGGTCAGGACATTTTTTCTCATTCCAGTATAATTACAACATTTTTAATGAGAATTTCATCCACATTTACGGTCAATTTAGTTTTGCTATCACAAATTCAGTATGTTAAGTATGTTTAAAATTTGATCTCCCGTGTGCAACAATAACAATGCCTTATTAAAAACTGGAGATGGGGTAGCTATATGATATCAAAGATTAAGAGAAATTGTGTAAAGAAAAAACAGGAGTTTCATTAACTAAATAATACTGCATTTCCCCACTGCCTTTTTGTTAGTAAACTCTTGTAAATTATGCTTGCAGTGCATATTTGCTTTTTATAGTCATAGTGGCATGGCTTCAGAATGATTTCTTGAATATTGGTCAAATGGCAGTTCAGGAAGAGGTCAAGAGTGTTTTGCTCACCAGCTGTCAGATTTTCTCTGGATTATACATATTTTAGTATTTCATTTCATAAAGCAAAAGAAGGTAAATCCTGAGCTGGCATGAGGATTTTGGGTGCAGTTAAGGGGTAACAAAAGTGTGACTCCAGATTCAGCCCCCGCATGGGAAGATGCAATAGGTGCAGGGGAGAGAATGGCTTTCTGCCACACAGATGTTTAGACATGAGGCTTGTGTAATAGCCCTATTTCTTTGAGGAGGGTTGGAAACTGCTTATTTAGTCCAGCTGCGTGTTGAGAAATTATTAATAAAACAGAAGCCTTCTATTTTGCATATTGTACCAATTAAGGGAAGGATCTCTGTCAATATATGCAATAATTCCTTTTGTGTTAATCGACATTTTGCATGTGTATTGAGAGGAATGCTGACCCCTGAATAATTTTCTGTTTTATAGAAGCCATGTGCAAGCCAGTAATTTATGATTAATTATTTCAAGGCTTAACACACAGTGAACTTCTTCCTTTGCCCTGCCATTAACCTTTCCCAACCCGATCCCAGTTCTTTATGAAGGGATACACTTTTGTAGACAGAAGTACGACATCCTGCATCATCAGGGAAGGCTATTCTGTGCTGTCACCAATCTCCCATGGCTCCTGCTATGGCTCATCATCCTTTTGCTCATCCAAAATAGACAAGTGCCTCCTGGACTTGAATTCCTTGACTGGTGTTTTTGTATAACCCCTGATGCTCAGATGAAACTCTGTTCTAAGGAAATTTTCTAGTTGTGAAGTGAATATAAATTATTAAAGCAGTTTGCTGCTTGCTGTGGTGCGAGTCACTAAAAATGTCGCTGAAACTCTCCCTGTGTATTAAGCATTTGGAAACTTGAGTAAAGGATTTTTTTTTTCTACTTAACATACATGCAAATAAAACTGGACCCTCACCTATACAGGAAATCCATCTTTTAATATGACGTGCCGGTCTGGCTTATAGCCGAGCACGGTGGAAAACCAGGTTGCAGTACTGCCCTCAAGTGGCCAGTTTTGGTACCACTGGAAGTATTCGCCACACGTATTTAAAGTGAGGTAGAACGCAAGCATGCATTCAAAGAGCAAAGTGCTTGCCAACAGCAGAAAGGCTTGGGATTTTTTTTGGTTTCACGTATGCTTGTTTGTTTGTTTTTTTTTTTTTTTTAATTTAATATTGTTGCCCTGTCACTTACAGGAGAAAACACAAAAGAAAAATTACCATCAATTCTTAATCAATTAGATTGCAGGGTTATTTGTGACTAAAATTAAATTTGTTCATTAGGTTCTGTTAGTATGCTGCAATGCTCTTCCTTGTGGAAGAATGAGCGTAATATAAATGCCATCTCCTTTTTCTTTCCTTGTGGTGTCTAGAGCCCTATAATTTCTCTTCCCACTGATATAAGAACAAAACTTCTAGACTGGGGGAGATCAAAGACATGCTTAGTCTGACAATCATTTGTGGCAGCAACCAGGAAAGAGAGCATCATGAAACTGTGCAACAGGACAAACACAAAGAGGTAGTTGTCCCTTGGCAGACTGTATCTATTTCTGGTAACCTGCAGAGTTAGAAGCACAAAACTGGGAGTGGAATTTATGTCTTGATGTTTAATAAGCTCCAGTGGGCTTTTATGCATGCAATTCTCTCCTAGATTTTTAAATTTATCAATGCTTTTGGTCTTACCGATATCCTCGAGCAGTGATACTGTACAGATTACTTACTTGTTGCTTGAGAAAGAGTATTTGTTTGCTTTAAAACCTCAGCAAAATCAAATATGACTTGATTTCATATCCTTAATTCTTGTCTTAAAAGGAAGAATAAGAATTCCTTCCTTCTTTGTCTTCTTCATCTTTGTCAACCTATCATGCAGTGCACAAATAAAATCCTGTCTGGAGTTCTTTTCTGTTTTCTCGTTCTGAACATCCCTATTTATCTAAGTAAGAGCTCAAATGATTGTTCTCTACAACATGTGGATATGCCATAAGTTTTTATACTATTATCCTGGCCCTTAGCTCTCTGTTTTTCTTTTAGATCACAGATCCTCTTGCTTTGGCTGTTCAATCCAGTCAACTCTGTTAGCATGTCCTTCTGTGGCTTTTAGCTTTCCTAGACCTGCCTCCCATTATCCTTATTCTTCTCATCTTCCTTTTTTTTTGATTTCCAGCTTCCCTTAGTCAAGATGATACACTTTTGGTTCTCACAGAAACCTGGGAAATGCTGTTAGTAAATCACCTTTAATTTACCACTAAGAAGTCAGTGCTGAGTTGGGAAACCCCTCTTAGTTCAGTCTCAGTCAAAAGGCCTAATTTAGTGGTTGCTGAAGCTGGTGAGTGGTTTTTTGCTTTTGGACTTAAGAGCAAGAAGCTTTACAGGAAAGAAAAGGCCTACTCAGATGGCCTTTTCTCCTCCATGTAATTAAGTTATGAAAGCATTAAGGGGCAAGATATTGGGGTGTTTTGTGAACAACTTTTTTTCTGAACAATTTAATTTCATCTTTTTAAAAATCTTATGTAATGAAGAAGATATACAGAAGTGGGACATTTACAGTAAAAAAACGTTGAATACTAATGTAATTTCCCCTTTCATCTAATGCCATGTTAGAGCTGCAGAGAAAAGGCACATCACAACAATAAATCAGGAGTGGAATAAACAGATCTACCTGAAGCTAGTACAATAAACTTATGATAAATTACTGAACTGTTTTCTCTGTGTTTTATTCTGGGGCCAATGGTACATGGTTCATGGGTACATTTTTCTCCCATTACATGGCCTTTGACTATTTCTATATACTTTGATCAGTGAAAAGGTCCACCTGTGCTAGCAGAAAATATAGAAAATAGCTTCATGGCCTTATGTGTGGAATTAGTTTTTATTCTTGCAGACATGTTAGATATTTAGACACTTCCATACATATGATAAAAGAAATTCTTGGTTTTGTGTAAAACATATTTTTGTGCCTATGAACAACTAGTTATGCCCAGAAGTATTTGGACCTGGTGATGAAATTTCACCAAAGACATCCAGTAAGAAAAAAAAACTGAGAGAAAAAAAGAAAAAGTGAACTGAGTGAATAGAACCTATGTTGAATTTTTTAAAAGATTTATTAAATTTTTCAAGCTATTTTCAAAAAGAGGCAATTACTGTTAGTCTTTTAGACCCTCCATGTCCAGATGATGAGAAAGAGTGCAACAGCTCAAATGCATAGCAGAACAATCTGGAGAGGATGTCCTTTGCTACTTCAAAAAGGGTAATTTCTTGAAACCAAAGGTCATGTTTTCATTCCTCAGACATAAGCCTTACTTTTGACTCTTATCCTGATAACTTTGTCTGCCATGTCATTTTGAAGGCTACTACTAGGAACCAGTAAGGTCTTTCAAAATTGATTCATACAAATGCTGTAAAGTAGGATGTTCTAAATCCCAAAATGTAAACTTCAAAATTGCATTGAATTACTCAGTAGCCTCAGTGATCTCTTTTCTTCTACCTTCTTGCTTCTGAGGTAGATTCAGAGCTCATCTATGCCTCCAAAGGAGTTACTGTTACAGGAAAAAATGTAGGAGTTCATCTTGTTTAACCAAACTCAGAAGTGTCTAACTGATGATATACAATCAACTGGCAAACCGTAATTATAATATACCTTCTATCAGTTTCAGTAACAGCAGTGATAAATCATGATACCAGACACTTGAAACACTTCAATGAACATTGCACATTTCTAAACATCCTTCTGTAAATACCCTCTGAAACTTTAGTGACATCTGCTCATTCACCCATGTTTATCCAGCCTCTATCTCGCAGACAACACAGGTTACAAACGCAGTCCTGCTCTCCTGGGATGCAGCTTCCCTTCTTTCATGTACCTCTGCTTGGAGAAGTGGGGGCCACTGCTCTGTGTGTGTTCCTTTCCCACATACCCACACAGGACCTGTGCCATCCTTACATCCCAGTATTCCCTGAAGTCTGGCAGGAGCTGTGGTGCCAGCAGGCTGACTTGTGGCAGTGCCTGACCAGGTTTTGGCTGCTGTTTTCTCCACCCAAAGTCTCTCCCCTGCTGCTTTTCTATTATTTCCCAAGCTGACTACTTCTTTGTTTCAAAAGTCACTTTGCAATTTCCTGGTCACTGTTTAACCTTGTTGGTGGTTGCATTCCTCTCTGTCAGGGTAAGTTGGGTCAGCTGTCATCCCAGACAGTTCTGCATATTCCAGGCACACAGGTGGTGTTGGTTTGGGGTAGGCTTTATGACCATTCCAATGACAGATCTCCTACCTGTCTTCAGTGTCTCACTTAGATTCACCAGGTGAACCAAACAATTTTAGATTGCAATTAATGTCACTGTTTTGAGACACCTAATTTAGGATGGCATAAATTATGGTCTTCAAGCATCTGTGTTCTGCAGTGAGGTGTAAAGGGAACCTACACATTTAACTTTTACATAGACATAAGCCGTGAAGTCTTGTAGTGTGGGATTCCTGTACAATATTGGCACCTGAAAGAAGAGTCTTCATGTGAGCTGTGTCTCTGAACACCTATTACAATCAACAGGAGCTAATCAGTGCAATCAGTGAAGGAATGTGTTATAAGTTTGCATTTACTGCCATTCCCAATGTTAGTTAAGGAAAATCTTTATTGTTTGTTTCATCAGGAGGCAACATTTTCTAGGATTGAGCTAAAGGCAGTCTCAGAAAGATCACTACAGTCTGGTTTTATACTCTTTCCCAGTGCAATCCTTAGCAGACCGTTCAGCTAGCTGCCCCAGGCTGCCTCAGCAGCTCTCCTGAGAAATTATCTTGCAGAAAAGTTGCCCGAGGAAAATCTTCTTGAGGGAATTACTACAGTCATCATAACATCCAGCCCTGTGAGTGCCACACTCTTCTGCTCTCCTTCTGGCTCCATGACTCTGTGCATGAAGTCTGAAAATCAGAATTCTTTTGTCAATTAAATTTCATTTTTTCAATGCGTCAGACCTTTACCGGATGATTCATTGTATTTTTGAGGAGCCAGAGGGATCTGAGTCATTGAGATTATAAGGCTAATTTTAATGACTGCAGATTTTAAAAACTTAATGTAAAAATGGGTGAAGAAGAGGAATCATAAAAGTAATATTGACTTGGCCTTTTTTTTCCCAGTGTCTTTCCCTAAAGCAAAAGAAGTTATTGGGGAGTGAAAGGTCAATGAGTTTAAACTAATTGAAAGAGTATTTCTTGTTTGTTCTGCCTTTACAGAAGATGTGTACTGGATCCATGTAACTTGACTGCATTTTCACACTTCTCTAAGGCATTACATAAATATTTGGAACATGCCTCCAACTGTATGAGTCCAGCATTTTGATGAACAACTCCAAGCTTCTGAGAAGCCTTGCAATTCTCTATAAAGTGTCATTGTACAAAATATATGTATATTGCTGCATTAAGTCTTACAGCCTACTAAAACTCAGCCCCTATTCCTCTGCTTAAAAAATCACCAGCTAGAAGTCAGCTTTCTCCCAAAATAGATTCCTGTCATTGTCAGCCATAGTTCCTATTCTGTCCTCTTTAAATTGTTCAATGCTTCTGCTAATTGCACTCTATCAATGGTGAGGTTGCATTTTGCTGGACAGACAGTCTTTTTCTTCTGAAGGTGAGAAGATCAGCATCAGTGGTGGTCACTTGAAGAAACCTTCATCTCTTTAGTATCTTGCAGTTGAACACAGATATTTCTATACTTTTATTCACTCAGATTTTAATACAAAACCTGCCTATGTACCACTCTTCACTGGGTCTCTGTATTGCTCCAGTTGTTTCACTGAATCTCTATCTGATGCCTTGAGAGGACTCCTAGAAACAGAGACTAGACAGGAGTAAGGGAATAAAAGTAGATATTTATTTGAAAGGCCTTCAAAGGTAGCCCTTGGGACCCAGAGGCTACTGCCAAGATGGACCCCAAGATGGATGAGAGGTCACGAGTTCTTCACACTTTTAAAGGTTTGGTTCATTTGTATATCAGGGTTAGTTCTCCAATTAAAGCTTCAGTTTAATGATGTAATTCCTCTCAGCTTACCCCCCCTTAGAGGCTCTTTGGTTTATACTTTTAGGCCTAGTACAGTCTGAGTATCCTTGGAGAGCAGGCCTGGAGAGGCTTTGTTATGTCTGCCTAGCATGAGAGAGCAGAAATTAACAGGCTACAGGAAACTTCAGAGTTACACACTAAGCAGTACAGAATTTGAAACATATAAAAATATAAAAGTTAAAACCTAAGGCATCATGTCTGAAGTGATGATGGGGTGAATTTGCATGAGTGATGAAAGCACCTGAGGACAAGGACAGTGTTGTGCAGGCCAGTAAATATGCCACTGGGAGGATTCCCGAGTCTGAAAACCACAGAATATGCAGAGTTTGGTCAAAACACAGGCTGTGGGTGATCATTTTTCCAATATCTTTCTTTTTTGTTCTATTTAAAGCTTGTTGAACAGGGGTAAAGATTTGTAGTCGTGGTCAAGTGGGGCAGACCTTGTCACAGTATGTTAAGAAAAGAGAAGGCTTTTGAGTGTGCTATTACCCACTGATGAAAATAAAAGCATTTGTGAGTTTGTTTACCTAGAACCAGTGACAGCAAAAGGCTTTATCAAAGTAAGCTTAGATTCTGAGCCATATTTTTTAAAACTGTTAATACAGTTTTTGGTTTTGATACACTTATTTGTAAATAAAAAGTTGTTCTCTATTAGCATGCTGTCTGAAGCTTATCATTGTATTTTATTGTATAAATGAATAAGAAGTGAAGTTAATATTCCAAGGAAATTTTTATTTCTATCAGCCTTTTAATTTATGATTTTAAACACTGATTTACTATAAATGCTCAAAAAGAAATATATTCTCTTTCACAGCTGCAAAGGTTTTTTGAGATATTCTTCAGAAACAGTTCTCCCCAACAAGCTTTCAACAACATGAAGGAGGCTATAAACAAACTTCTACTTATAACTGAGGTCTTCAGCAAATCATCTGCCTCAGGACCAAGTTCTTTCAACCAGTAAGTGACTTGCAGTAGTCATTGTAATGCTAGTGTCAAGATAGCTCC
Organism: Lanius collurio; assembly: GCA_020086605.1. NCBI lineage: Eukaryota > Metazoa > Chordata > Aves > Passeriformes > Laniidae > Lanius > Lanius collurio. Next base: position 34,448,806 of record JACBWW010000005.1, read on the forward strand.
TTAGAAGAGAATAAAAATTGTAAAAGAATACAAGATTTTAAAATAAAAAATTCCCATATATTTCATACTTCTTTATAAAGTAAGGACATGCTGCATATAAGGAGTATGACTCTTCAATATCCATAGTGTTTCTAATTTGGGAAAAGGTTTTGATGAATACTTAGGACCAGATGCTATCCTAATGAAGTGTTTCAGGCAGCACAAATGAACAAAAATCACACAAATTGGGCTAATTCTAACACATATAAAGATGTATTTCCTCTCAGTGAATATTCTGTCATATGTCAAATATGTAATGCTGGAGTAGCCCAGATTGTTCAGAGCTGGCTCTGGCAGGTAATCTGAACAAGAGACACTGTAAAACTCTTTCTGAAATGTACATTATGAAATATACCTAGGCACCAACAGTCACATTTCTGTGTGTAATCGCTCCTATTAGGTTATAACTCTTAAACATAAATCAATCTTTATTATGTAATATTTTTACTAAAGAAAATGAATATTTGTTCTATATATGTTATGCCCTATCCCTGACATTTTTATGATAGGTACTAAATAAGTAACTATTTATTACATTTATGTGCTTTATAAAGCTATTTTGAGAACCAGGTGTTTTAGTAGCAGTAATGTAAAGCTCATTATTTGACTTATACAAGTTGGGAATAAAGCTAATATTGTGAGTGGAGAGGGTAGCAAGGAGGGGAGGAGTGTAATGGGGATGAAGCTATTTTGACAGTGGTCCAAACACTCTTTTTTACCAATGAAATGGACTCTCTTGTTTGTGTAACACAAGACTTGCTTATAACTCCTGACTCGTGCCTCCAAACATCTCCGTAGCTGCAGCAGAGCTCTTCAGCTTCAGTGACCCTGGAGCCTTTCACCATCTCTTGCCCTCCAAATGTCTTCAAAGCTTTTGCTAGGCCTCATTCATTCTCTTCAAAAGGCCTTTCTTCCTTCAGTGTAATTCACCTCCCTCTCTGTCAAGCATTAAAAGCACTATTATATAGCACTATTTCCATCACCTCACAATCTGACACCTTCCATGTTTAATGCTGCTGGCTCTTCCTAGAAATTTATTTAGTCTGTATCTTGACCTGTATGTGTATGTTTTCTAGCATTTATTCTTTGGACCTTTGTGTATGTATGGAATTTTACTGTATACAGGGATATGATTCAGTGGTGGACTTGGCAGTGCTAGGTTTATGATTGGACACAATGATCTGAAAGGTCTTTTCCAACCTAAATTATGCTATGATTCTATATTTCACAACAGTACCTAACCTCACTGAAACGGATGCCTTTTATTTTGTATTTCAGATGCAGCCAATGTTTTCAAATGCTAACCTTTGACATTGGATTTGGCATGTCCATACACCCAGTAGTTCTTAAGGTGAGAAAAGCGCACAAATTATTGCTTGACTCAAAAAAATTACACCAAGAAGAACACAGCAGGAAACACTCTTTGATAGGCACCCTCAAATCTCTAAGAAATGTACCAGTACTTTAATGTTAATTTTTTCCTGATTGTGGAGAGTTGCTGTAGAAGAAACCCATTTTTAAGAGTCAAAGTTCCTGTGACGAAGCTCACCACACCATCAAAATGTGAAAACTTTTCAGTTTATATTAAATGACTAACTATTACCCCAAATGAATTTCAGTGAAACAAAATCCATAGGAAGCATTCCGTGAAAGTGGAGTTAGGTTTTAAATGTGGCAGAACAAAGATGAAGGGAGGAAGTTAAGAAACTGCAATTGGCTTTTAATACAAATTAAAATTCTCCGTAAATTGGACTGTACTTCTTCATTTCATTACCTGCTTTGACCTCCACTGTGCTGCCTTCTTCCTGGATGATCCACAAAGCCCTTAAAACCAGGGAAATGGGAGCTGTGCCAGTTTTTGTACCACTCCTGCCTCAGAACAGTCTGTCCTGAAACAAATATTGTACTGCTTTCCAGCTGTTCTCATTACCTCATGTGTATGCAGGTATATAAAGTGTTTCTTCATATTTATGATATACAAATATTAACAATAATTAGCTAATACCTCCCCACTTAAAATCTGTTCAAGTTTCTAGTAACAACAGTGCAGTCAATCTCTCCATCCTTCAGAAAAAAAATCCTTTAAACACATAGGAAAAATGCATGTGTGAAAGGAAGTTTGCACAATTGAAAAAGTCCATGAAGACAATATCCTTAATTAGACTGAGAAGAGTTATTTAGCTGCTATAAGAAATGTGGTATGCCATAGAAATTCAATAATTGTATACCAGGCTGTAAAATAATTATCCCAGAAGTGCTTAAAAAACTGAACATAAAACATCATGTTTACCTGCCTGTGTAGAAGTTTCAACCATTAGCCATTATCCATAAATTTACAGTATGAAAAAAACAAATTGATCTAAAAAATAGCAGTTGATCATTAATGAAAAATTTTAATATTATCACTTGAAAACTGTAGTATGCTCACAACCTATTCATGTTGATGTTATATTTGTTTTTACGCTAAAATAATGATTTAGTCAAATTTTATAACCATGAATTTGTTCAGTGTTTATATATTGTAAAACTTATACATTCATCTATAGTAACATATGTTGTGTATTAACCCTAAACACATGAGTTTTGCAAGTGTTATGTTAATATATAATGTGGCATACTACTTTTTAAACCAAATTTCGAATCAAATATGGATAAAGCTTTCCCATGTGTCTGCAATACTGCACTCTGTCCACTGGAGGACAGCAAACATTGTGGTATGGAGTTGTGACAGCGAGTGTTGCGCAGCATTTGTTGTTTTACAATCCTCTCAGTTTGCGATATTGTTACCTTTTTTTTAAGTTCCAGTTTAGTATTTATTGCTATGAGAAGACTGGAATTCTTCTATAGTTATTCAAACTATAAATTCTTATATTATTTTCCAACAGGTGCATGAAAACTTTGACTTTCAAGATGAGAATGAATTGACTATTCAGGACCAAATTTCCAAAGAACTTCTTTTTGAAGATACGTTTAAATTTCTCTTATCTAATGAATCCTCAACATCCAGTTTCATAGAAGCTTTGCAAAAAATATATGTATCTTCTGTGAGCAAGGTAGTTCATTCCAATTTTTTCTTATTATTAACTATTTGAAAATACTTAATTTTAAATAGTATGCTTCTGAAATTTTTGGTGCCAACTTATAGAACAAAGGATTTATTTAATAAAAACTATTTTTGATTGTGTTCTGGGGAATAAAATTGTAATTATATTAAACAATTGAATATCATTTCGTAAAAATTCCTCTCTCAAATTGTGTCATTTTTCCAAATACTGTGCTTGAAAGATATATTAAAGCTTTAACAAAGTAATTTTCCCACTGTTTTTTAAATGGTCTTTTGTTGATATACAGATCTGTGTGTTTTCATGATATCATCCAGAATTGATTAACTTGTGCATGGAGATCCATGAGCATCAGAATTAAATTTTGGTTCTTAAAACTTTGTGTCTTATTCTCAATGCAAGATCCAGTTCCAATATTTTATATTTTTTTTTTGCATTTGTAGAATCTGTATAAATTTTGCTAGTGAAAACCATTTCTGACAAGCTGAGATCTCATTTAGCAGTATTTCTCTCAGTCTGGGCACTTTAAAGTACACATTTCTGAGGAGTGCCCTTCCTGAAAGACTTACAGGGACTAAATTACCCAGGTAACTTCTGCCTCTTGGACAGATGTGGCTAAAACAGGGTCATGGGTTCTAAATTTATGACAGGATAAAGTAGAAAGCTGCAGATATACAGACGTGTAGTGATATGATTTCCCAGCCCATGTTCCAGAGACTGGTAGTTTCTATGGGTTTGTTTCTACACAAAGCCAATGCACAGACTGCTTTATTCTAGACTGAAAAACAGGATGAGCTGCCAAGGAGCTGGCTGGCTGAGATTACAGCTAGCTGAGAGCTGCTCTGACTTGTTCCTATGATCAGTGAAGAGATTGGGGTTTACTGAAAGCACACTGCTTTCCCTGTGATTTCACCAGAACATCCTGCTGTTTCCTTCACAGGATGGAACATACAACAGAGAAGATGAGCAATGTTTCTCTTTAGAAGAGATAAATTCAATGATTACTTTCATAAAGGAGCTGAAGAATCTTGGACAATTTGAGCTGGTAAAATAAATAGGGGTTTCTTTCATTGCATATGTATTTTATGTAACTCTAAACATTTCTCCTTCATTACCATTCTCTGCTGTCTCTGGTATATGTAATTAGGCTGGATGGGCAGGGAACCAAGGAGATAGAGGTAATACTGATTTTTTTTTTTTTTTTGGTGGATCATTTGAATTTATTTTAAAAGAGTTAAATACAACAGAGAGTTTGAGATGAGCTTCCACTGTAAAGGACAGCTAAAGCAGAAACACCAGAAAATAGAAGGAAAGAAAAAGAAGAAAAATAATATGAATGACTAATGAGGTGTTAAGGAAATAGAGTGATAACAAAGCAAAGCAGGAGTGAGTAGAAGGACTAGAGAAAGTACAACACCATGACCAGAGAGTAGATGTAGTTGAAAAAGTGGGAAAAAAAATGCAGGTAGAATATGTTATGTTTTCTTCTTCATGCTTTGAATTCATTTTTGGAGAAGAACACAGAGGAATAACAATTAGTGTCTGTGAGTAGGTATAGTTAGTGAGGGAAATGGTGAGTGTTGGGAAAATAAAGAATCTGCAACTGAATCTGTTGCTCAGAAAGTCTGCATGATATCAGGATTTCTGTGAGACTTCCTGGATGAGTGTTAGGGATGGAGACTGATGGCACTTTCCTGAAGAAGCATTGAGTCTAATAGATCTGGAATTCACAGAATTGCCTGAGTTGGAATGGGCCCAGAAGGGTCATCGAGTCCAACTCTTAAGTGAATGGCCAACACAGGGTTTGAACCTGTAACCTCAACATTATTAGCTCCATGCTCTGACCAGCTGAGCTAATTTCAGAGTCAAGTCAGAGGCAAAGGAGATCAACTTCTACATCAATACTGGTAATCTTGATTCTCAAGGCTGGGCATGATAGTCAGCTTGTAAGCCTGTGGGAAAGAGCATTGATATATAGCCAGCCCTATGCTGTATATACTGTCTTCTGATAATTTCTTGTGTCTTTGCACTCTACAGATATCATACTGTGTTGTCTCTAATCAGTGTCTCTCTTCTCAGCTTTTCCCTTCTTCAGCACCCAAGATCCAAATGTTACTGCGTGACCTTTATCGAATGGTAGACCCAATGAGGCGTCTTAGTTCAGTCCTAACTGTGCATTGGTTGCTTTCCAGTTTGCTTCAACAGTTCCAGTTCATGAATAAAGAAGCACATACAAATCTTTTGGAGTGGTAAGAAACTATTATATATGTTGAGGGTAGTTTCTCAAATTATGTAATTGTAATATCTCCAGTGAGCATCATAAAACTTAATCCTTCAGTAGATTTAGGTGGACATGCAATCCTTGAGGTGGAGGTCTGTCATCCCATATGAAACCCTGTCAGTCATTCTGCCATTGGAAGTGTTGCTAGGTTTCTAAATAGAACAGGTTTTTCTTCTCTGTCTAATATGAAGGACTCTTAAATTAATTAAAAATTAATTTGAACTACAGTAAGTTTTTTTAAGAAAGATTAATTAGGTAGGTTTTTTTCTAAACAACTGTAAACTCTGAATTAGGAAAGTTTCCCTGGGTTAAGACTGTCTTAATTTATGTACCAATTAAAAGCAAAACTGTGAAGAAGGTATAAAATTTCAGGTGAAGATTTTTCCAAAGAATTAATAATTTTGATTGGCTCCAAATTTTCTGTCCAACAAATACAGGTCAGAGAGCATAATATTCTGAGAACCTCATTTTAACTGTTTGTGAAAAGATGGAAAAAATGCTGCAATGACAAGGGTAGATGCATTGAACTTTTGGCAAGAAGTTTTAACTTTCATAAAGAGAGGAAGAGGAAAGGAAGAACAGAACAAGGGAGAGGAAGGAAGGAAGGAAGGAAGGAAGGAAGGAAGGAAGGAAGGAAGGAAGGAAGGAAGGAAGGAAGGAAGGAAGGA
>JACBWW010000005.1:34455229-34518627 GCA_020086605.1 Lanius collurio
TCGAACAGTAGTGTGGTGATTGCATATATGCATTTATATATATGTATATATATACACACTCTCTGGATTTTTTTGAATTTGCAAACAAAGCAAAACACATAGAAGTTCCATTTTAGGAATTCATGCTAATGTCAGAACAGATATTCTCCTGGAGACATGCCTTCATTTTTATTTAATTCTTTTTGAACAAAGTCTAACTTTAATCTCAAGTTTATGCAAAAAAGCCCGTCATAAAAGCAGTTAAGAGATACAGTTTGGGTTATTTAATTTTTGGCTATATCCACTCTTCCTTTTCCTAGCAAGGCAACTGTGTTTTGGAAATTATTTCTTTTCTCTTTTTTTTTTTTTTTTTTTTTTTTTTTTTTTTTTTCCTATTGCTGTGATGTGCTTCCATGTATTATGGAATGTGTGTTTTGGTAATATCTCTAATGCTGGAAATATGAATCCAGAAGGTTCATCTTTCCACAGAGAATACTAAAATACCATGTACCCTGGGATATCACTTAGAAATTTTTGCAAAATATTTCATTGTTTCTGTTCCTTCCTTTCATGTGGAAATATGTCTGCTATTGAATTGACAGGCAACCTTCTCAAGAAAATATGAGTCCTAGGCAGAGTGTTCCTTCTAACTTCAGGAAGAATCATGAAGGTAAGGGTTCAGAGTAAGATCTTTTATATACAGTATGTTTTTCCTATTTGTATTATTTCTGATAACATGTGAATTTAGATTGCATTGTCTTGCGTTCCAGCTGAAAAGTCTTACTACATATAAAAGACCAATTTCTTCTTAATCTTATGTAAGTTGTTACACTGAGACCATGAGCATCATTCACAAGCCTAAAGATCTCACACTGTAAAGAATAAAAGACAACATGTCTCTTATAAGTAAAAGATGGGTCCTTGTCCGATAGGACTGTATTGAGGCTTAGAGCAGAAAATTATTAGCTGTTTCTGTTTATCTTTCAGCATTGCATTATTCCAGTAAGACTGAAGAAAGACAATGCAGTTATGGTAAGTCAAGGTCTTTCTAGATCACAGAGGGGAATGAAGAAAGATTTCTTGAAAAGTTTTCTTGGGTTTCTCTACATAACCTCTAAGTGAATATAGTATCAGCAGGCTTTTACTAAAAAATAAAGGATTTTTAAGTAGCAAGAACGTTTATAAAACACTCAGTAAAAGGGCTTTTATGTAAAATAAGCCTCAAAACCAAAATTAAACATTGCTGTGTGTGCATAATAATGTGAGTATTCCAGCACACATGGATCCCTTCACACTTCAACAGACTTTTGCCCCTCTTTTTCCAATAATCTCAGCATACATTTGTTCTTGTGGAAAAACCTTTAAACTTCTCTGGAGTTTAATCAGCTTTGTTTAAAGCTTTGTCTTCAGCTCAATAATGGAGTATTAAGGATCTTTTAAGAGATGAGTTTTTCTAAAATACATGCTTGCAGGAATATTTAAAGTATTTGTAAATGTCTGTAAAGATGTAAAATATGTTTTTCATTGGTGGTAGCAATGCTTTCTGCTGCCTTCCTCATTCCCAAATTATTTGAGGGTCCCATTTGTAATCATGAAGCCATTGCTCCAAGGTGGATAGGTTTTGTTACACATTGAGCCTCATGTCCCCTCTGTTGATGATCTCGTGCAACCTCCAGGACCTATTCTTGTGTCAGATAAGGGCCAGAGATACTCGTGGGCTGGCTGACTGGCATCACCGTTCCAGTTACATGATATTTCATTTAAAAAATACCTCGATTAATGTTATTTTGAAATTCCTCCTCATTTTTAAGCTATTAGTAAGAAAACATTTCTAAGAAAGTCATACAGGATATGGAGGAGTGTTTATACTCATATGTCAGAGGGATTTTTGCTACCTTCTGTGTGTCTGTGTGTAAGAGACTATTCCCCTACAAATCTAGCCCAAATTCTGTTCTTCTACTGGAGTATCTTCCCTTAAATTTTAATCCATGCAGGAAAATTCTGCAATTGCCCTTTTTTTTTTTTCCTCAGGGCAGATGTTTCAAGGTAGAAAAGGTTCACATAAAAGTATTTGCAAAATTTTTGACCCTTTTAAGCCACAGGATTTTTCAGATATTATGGTAAAAGAGTTTCCTATCTGGAATAAGTACCCAGTTTAAAACATGTACTAGTGAATATATGTGTAAAGCAGTTTTGAATGTGTAATTATGCTGTAAATCTGAATCCAATAGGCTGGATTAAAATATTTGTCATAAGTAGATTGCCAGCAAATAACTGTTCTCATGAGTAATTTGGCAAACACTATGAAATAAAGGACACATTTGAGCAAATAGGATTTGATTGTGGAAATTTCATACACAGGAAAGGAGCTGGAATTTGTTGATATAGGAATTTTAATAAAACATTCTTACAGCTGTACTACAAATGACCCCATGTGTCTTGATATCTCCATGTGACTTGTTCTTATGAACAGTATGAGTATGTCTAACTTATTTTGATTTTTATTGGAAATTACACTTGTACATAAACCCTGTACACAGCCTGGTACCTAAGTAGGTTATGAATTTTGGCCTACCTCTTCTTTAAGTTTCTGTTAACTAACTGGAGACAGATCTCCCAGACTTAATCCTTCCATTTTCAAAGGCTTACACAGGCTTTGAGTTTTATGACTAGGACTATAGTGATTGGACATTGAATGTTTAAAATCCCTCCAGGGCCTACAAATTTCTCTCAAGTGCCATTACCAACTCCATCAAACTTTGCAGCAGGATTATGAGTCTCTGAGTCACTAGGCATTAAATATCTTGCCACTGTACATGTTATCAATCTGCCAGAAGTTGCATGTAGTTCCAAAATGTTCATACATTTCACAGTTTTTTTTCTTTGATGCCTTCTTGGAACAGATAAAGATACCCTATCTCATATCAGACAGATCTTCACCAGTCCACAGCTGGACTTGAATCCTCAGTTTAACCCAAAGATCAGAGAATACTATGCAGAAGTGCCATTCGACATGGTGACAGTGAAGATAGGAGCAGAACCCTCCAATTGTCAATGCCACGTACACCTCGACAACAAGAAAGGGCCAAGGTATGAGAAACAAAGTATGAGTGTAAAAACTTAAATTTGGAAATATATCATCATATTCCAGAATTTTTTTTTTGCTTCCAAAAACCCAGAACACAAATAGATTAGTTACAGGAACATCAGAGGGATTTCAACACTGAGAAACTTGTATTTATTTTCAATATCCTGAAGGCAATGGTCATATGTTGTTCTCAAGCCATAATTAACCTTAGCTTAATGGAGTGTACAATTGCAGTATCTCACCCATCTTCTGCAGTCACTGACAACATCAAAACTGGGTGGGAACAGACCATCACTACACTGCACACAGAAGATGACAGAGGATTTGAGCTTTTGGATCCAGGTTTTGATTTTACATGGTGCCCTAATCTGCTGCCCTTCTGGTCTGCTTACATGGGTCAGAGTAGGGCATCTGGCTTCAAAGGAAGAAGTAAGTTTACTGACTCAGAGTGATCCATTTTTGTCATCGTTGTATTGTAAGGAATTCTCGCAGAATCATAGAATAAGTCACAGGGAAAAAGACCCTTAAGGTCATCAAGTCCAACTGTTGACCCAGCATTGCCAAGCCTGCCACTATCACACATCCCTAAGTGTCACATCTACATAACTTTTAAATATCTCCAGGCATGGTAATTCACCACTTCCCTAGGCAGCCTGTTCTAGTACCTGACAACCCTTTTAGTGAAGAAGTTCTTCCCAATATCCAACCTAAACCTCCCCATGTGAAACTTAAAGCCATTTCCTTTTGTCCTATCACCTGGGAGAAGAGACTGACCCCCATCTTGCTACAACCTCCTGTCCAGCAGTTGTTGAGAGTGACATGGCCTCCCCTCAGCCTCCTTTTCTCCACAATACCTCCGACTCCCTCAGCCACTTCTCATCAGACTTGTGCTCCAGCCCATTCACCTTGCTTCCTTCCTTCTCTGGACATGCTCCAGCCCCTCAATGTATTTCTTGTAGTGAGGGGCCCAAAACTGAGCATCGGATTTGAGGTGAGGCCTCACGAGTGCTGAGTACATGGGGGTAATCATTGCCCTGGTCCTGCTGGCCACATTATTCTTCATACAGGCCAGGATGCCATTGGCCTTCTTGGCCACCTGGGCACACACTGAGTCATGCTCAGCAGCTCTTGACCAGCATGCTCAGGTCCTTTTCCACAGGACATCTTTGCAGCCACTTTGCCGTGAGCCTGTAGCACTGCCTGGGTTTGTTGTGACCCGAGTGCAGGACCTGGCACTTGGCCTTGTTGAACCTGCACACTTGGCCTTGGCCCATGGATCCAGCCTGTTCAGATCCCTCTGCAGTGCCTTCCTGCCCTCCAGCAGATCAACACTCCCACCCAGCTTAGCGTTATCTGCAAACTGACTGAGGGTCCCCTCAATCTCTATGTCGAGGTCATTGCCCTGGCCATCCAGCCAGTTTTTTACCCTGCAAAATGTATGTGAATGTAAGGCATGAGCAGCCAGTTTCTCCAGAAGAATGTTGTGGGAAACAGTGCCAAAGGCTTCACTAAAGTCTAGGTAGGCAACAATCACAGCCTTTCTCTCATCCACTAAGTGGGTCATCTTGTCATCCACGGAGTCCCAGCTTATCTGACCTCTTAGAGAAATGTAAAGCTGAACAATAGAGGAGAGAGCAGAGTTATCACTAAACATCATGTTTGAGCACTGACCCATAGTAAACCATGATGTTTAATTGCTGCTATTATCCTTGGCACACTTTTGGCTTTCTCAACCAGCTCTGTCAGAGGAAACAGCCTGTACCAGGGGCGGTACCAATAGGTATTTGGGATAAGGCCTGTTTTTTAATATTGGGAGGCACAAAAAGTGTTTATTTATCTGGGTCAGGTACCTCAGAACCAGAGAATTGGCCTATTTACATACTAGCCATTAGTGAGTGGATAAAAGGGTGAACAGGGACAGTTACTTATTTGGGAAGAAAAATTCTAAACTATTACAGAGGTAACTTTGTTTTGTGACAAGAAGTACTTAAAAAACCCAGCATCTTTTGACTGACTGTGAAGCAGATGCTTTGAACTAGAATGTCTGCTACTAACCAGAAAGACTGTGCAGTTGGTACTGATCTAATGCCCAATATGTTTCCTGTAGTTTCAATAAAAATCAGTCTTGATTTTTCTTTTCAAAAGAAACTGTCATTAAATTCTTGCACCAAATATTTTGGTGTTTTAATGTTAACTGCCTTGACAGTCAGCATGGATAAATGTGAAAACCTCAAAGATTTCTTCCTTGTAGAATGAAAAAGAATAGCAAGATAATCTTTGCACTGAAAAGTAAAATCCCTGAGTGTGCAGGTTCTGTGCCTTTCAGCATTTATTTCCCTGCTAAGGGAAGAAGAGCACAGCTCAGCTTTTCTCCAGTTTGTCACTCTGAGCAGTTTGTCTGGGGATCCATCACATTTGGCTAGTGGACAATTTCAGCAGCTAACTACACTTCTGATTGTATTTGTCTCCCTGATGACTTTGTCACAAATTTGGGCCTGCCAGGAATTAATGTCCCTTATGATTTCATTCACAGATTTCATGTCAGAATATTTGCCACTGCCACTGTTTTCACTGAGGTTTACTCTCAGTATTTTATCTTCTTGAAAGAACTACAAATACTTTCAAATCTTATTTTACACTGTTTTTATTTAAAATCTCATGTATTTTGTAATACAAAGAAAATGTTAGAAATAGCAGCCTCTAGGAGCAAGTGAAATTCAGAAGCCATAGATAAAGGAGTGTAAATCTTTGTTTCTTTAGTGTTTATTCCACTTCTTTCTTATTTTGTCATGCAGCATTGCTAACTATCCCCTTGGCCTTGGACTGAACAAAGTCGTCATTCTCTTAACGGATGATTCGCAGCCCAGCCCTGAGGTCATGAGCAGCTACAAAATCACAATTTATCGAGAGGACCGCCCCAGTCTCCCTTTGTTTGATGACTATATGATGTGTGGGTTTGTACAGGTATTGTTTCTGCATTCTTTTTCTGTACACATTTACAGGAATAGCTGGTTTCTGTTCATTCAGTGGTATAAATTAGGGTACTTGAGCCAAAGCTCATGTAGAGCCAGTTTTTGTTGATGTTAGAATCTGATTTCTAAGCACTATAATTGCATGAAATTCAGCATTTATGCAACATTTTGGATATAAAAGGTAAGTCCAGCATAAGTACATGTTACTATGTATTTGAGAGCTCCAGGTTAATTAATCCTTACCTTGGTTAGCCAAAACCTTCTCATAATTTTTCATAACTGTCTCTCGCTGACATTGGAGCCATGGCAATCCTTTCACCAGGGAAGATATTTATGATAGTGTATTTATCAGTTTTCAAGACAAATGCTGCTTCATAATTTATTAATGAAAACTATCTATTCTAGATGAATTAACACAATAAAAAAGACTCTCTCATTATTCCAAAGGGAGGGATGATTGTTGCTTACATCACATTTATCTGAATACAAATTTGAGAATGCATGTAATTTACTCCCAGCAAATAATAATCCTTAGGAAGGAGTGGGTCTGTTGAATGAAAAAAGGGCCAAAGTTTTTCCAATAGGGCTTAATAAGGACTGGGAAAGGGGAGCTCAGGCTAATTAGGCACAAAAATGGAAGGTAATGAAATTAACAGTGAAGATTTTAGTTAGTGAAACTATAATGATAAAAATATTATGTATAAGAGAGAAAACCTGGGACACATACTGCATCAGAATTACTTGTATTCAAAAGTTTGTCATTTTGCTACTTGATATGGAGGGCAAAGATAAGCCAGCTAGTTCAAAGAAGGAAGTGACATTGTAAATGATAATCACGGGCAGAGCTTTTGTCTGTGGAATTTCAGGCAGATTAAAAGGATTGGTGGATTCATTCCAGAGCATCTAGGAGTAATATATTTTGTCACAGTTAAATCTGCAACCAGTAAGCAGAATTTTCAATACTATTGTGTTGAAACTCTCATCCATGTTCATGTCAAATATCTAATCTTATCTTTATTTATCTTCTTTATGAAGATCTTAATATATCCTTTAGCAAAACTTGCTTCCCTTCCCTGGTTTCTTCTATATAGTGCAGAAGAGGTCAGGAGACAGGATCGTAGGAGGCAGAGCATTTTATATGACGGGGCAGATCAAGAAGGATTTTGTTTTTCTTGTGGAGAAATAAGCACTAGGGCTTAAAATAGGAGCCAAAGAGATTATGAACGTTGATAGCAAATTCTGTGTTGACAATAGTGATCTCAATCTTCAAATCAGGACTGCCAGAGAAAATGTATGTAGTAGTCATAGTGTACTGACTGCTGACCTGAATACCTGATTATGGTGTTGTCTGGCCCGCCACCTATTCTCTTACTCTTCTCTTAGACTTCTCTTACAAGCTCAAAAGGTCAAGGACCATCTTCTTACTATCTGTACTGACTCAACACTACATCTGGTAGTTGCTGCAGTAAAATAAGAATAAACACGTATAATACCTGAGATTTCAGTTCAGGTGTACAGCAACCTGCTTGACATCTTAAGTATGACTTAATATGAGAAGAACAGCAGTAAGTTGAACTAGAGTTATATTACTAGGAGAATGCACTGGCTGGAAGGATGTGAGGAAAGCTCTTTTTGTTTCCTTATTTGGGGCATGTATCTGAGTGTAGGAACAGGAATTCAACCTCAAAAATATCTTCCCACACCAGAGTTCACACTGTTGTAAATGTTTTATGATAGCATTTATGTGACTGAGCATGAATCTTTGAAGCACTGTGAAGGCAAAGAGATCTGGACTGATAAAAATGAAAAATGTTTTAGAAATTTCTTTTGATTGAGCTTGCTTTTCTGCTCCTCTTTGAATATCTGCTCTCTAATTAATACAGTTGTTCAGGGGTAGGGATGACTTCAGGAGTTTAGAGTAAATATGAGATGAAAAGCATTCTTGTGGTATCTAATAAGCACTGTGAAGATACAATATGAGATTCTAAATCAAGTTCTAGATATGTTGGAGTCAAACTTATCAGAGAGTGCCTTTAAAAAACAAACAAAGGCTGGATTTGGAGATAGAAATGGCATTCTAAAACATTTAAAAGCTTACATTTTTTCCTATTTACTAGAACAGAATGTATTGTCTTTTGCTTAGAATGATGGTTTTTTATCAATACAAAACTCAGGTCTTAAACAGCATCATTACATTTTGCTCTTCATACCAGAGAAAATTATGCACTCTTGCAGAGAGGATTGATACACCCCCATCAGTGACATGAATACTTGTTCTCTTAGTAATGAAACACCTGTTTTAGGAGCAAAAGCATAAATACAGTGTGAACTGATGGAGTCTCCTTTGGACACTTGACTAGGCACAAGTGGAATCACAAATGAGGAGAGAAAGGCCACTGAGAGTGATGTGGTCTTTCTCATAGAAGGCTTCAGTTAAAATTCTAATCCAGCAACTTTTTTTCCTGACTTTCTTTTATGTTTAATCCCATTAGGATATTCAGGTTTCACTGCAATATGATACTATAAGGAAGCTTACAATAAAAAGAAAGAGTATGAGATGTGATTTCCAACAGTCTAAGAATTCTCATGCAGTTGAATAATCCTGGATTAATTTCAAGGTATTGAGTTGAAAAGTGTGTGGATCTAAGCCTTGCAAGCCCTAAAAAGGGGAAAAATACTGTCTGCTGTACTTTCTGATAGGAGCTATAATATCCCCATCAAAACCAAATTAGTATAGGATAAACTGTAATCTCACAATAGCACCTTCAGCAGATTTCATTGCCTTCCATTCTGTGTTCTGCATTTTGCAGTATTGTTTGAACTGCAAATGAAGAGGTTATTGATTTGTGATTAAACTTAATTTTGTGCAATTGCTGGCAATATTCAAATTAAGTATCCTTGAAATAAGTGGTGCAATTTCATTATCATCTCTGAAGCTGTGATATGAAGATAGTCAGAATCCAAGGCAGTCAGCAGAAAAACCAGTGAGCTCTTAAGGCAGAGTTATCAGCATCACTGTCAAGTGAAAGATCCCAGACTATGTACACACTGTTGTAAAGGACAAAATATTTTATACATTCTTACACTGCCCATTATCTTTAAAATGCAAACAGATTTATCTATGCCTCACTTGAAATGTGTGGATGCTACCTCTTTGATTGTTAATATTTGCCTAGTTGCAATCATGGAGAGTAACTCCTGATCTGCTTAGGGAACCTTTTGACCCCGTGAACTTCTGTACCTGTTTGTACCTACAGTGTCCTGTTGCCACATGGCTGGTTTTGGTTGGTTGGTTGGTTAGTTGGTTGTGGGTGAGTTTTGGTTTAGTTTGTTGTTGATGTTGTATTTTAATAATAGTTATTTATTTGGGTTTGCATTTATATTGTGAGCAATGAATAGCTAATGCTATTTTTATAGCGTAGTGTGTTTCATTCTCTGTCATTTTCTTTTGTACTTTTGTACATTTGATTCCAAAGTCAGTGCAGTGAAGTGGGCTGATGTTCTGGCTGTCCTATACCTTTCTGATGTCAGAGAGAATGAACTTACAGAACAGCTTCAAAAACTTTCCTGATTTTTATAGAATAGCTTATTCTTATGTACTATTATATCTTGTATTTTTGCAAATCCTTTCATCATATTCTTTTCCTAGAGCCCAGATAGCTTAAGAATCCCAAGAGAGCTTATGAGGTGAGGCGCTGGCATTGCGTTGCTGACTGTGTAACACTAAATGGTGGCAATGCAGCTGGAAACAAGATGCCAGCAACATGATGATTTCTCTGTCTACTCAACTTCCATTGATTGAAAAGCAATTAAGACCTAAGCCTAGCTTATTAACTATATTTAACTTTACCATAGACTTTTTGAGGTAGAGATGAAAAAACTCTTTAGGAAGGAAGAATCCTTAAAAAAAAAAAAAAAGGATGTAATTTCATTCATATCCTCAGGAAGATATGAGAATACTTATTTTTTTCAGCTCAAGTTACACATTTCCAAAGGAAATTAAAATGGTTTTACTTAATTTTAATCTGTGTGCTGTTGCCATTGCAAAGCTTTTTATACCTGTCAGTAGAAGTAAAAACTGTCAGTTATAGAAACAGGTATTAAGTCTTTGCCTAGTACTTTCATGCAAAGATTTCAAAAAACCTTAAAAATACTAAATAATGTCAAAAAAAACCCCAACAGCTTAGGAAAGAAACAAAGAAGTTGTCCTGTAGCAGGACAAGATGGAAATACATTCGTCTCTTCTGGATTTCCCATTAGCTTCATTAGATTCAGTGTGACTCTATTACAAACCACCCATCTCTTCTGTCCTAAGGACATTGTGGATGCTGTGAAAGACTCTCAAGTTTTGCAGTGGTTCTTGTAGCAGCAAGTGACCCTCTTGGCAGTTCTGAGTTTGAGTGTCTTGCTTGAAAAGGCATGGAAAGTGCATATCTGGAACTGAATATACAGTCTAATTATACCAGCAACCAGACTGTATCTTATTTGCAAAGTTAGCTTACTTCCTTTTCAGAGAAAAAAAAGAATATCCATTATAGGAGCAATCATGCATTGCATTCTTCTGTCTTCTCAGATATAGAGTTGCTGAGAATTTTTTTCAGTTGTTTTGAATTTTTCAGAAAAAAAGAAAGGCATAAGTCCTTCCATAAGAAGGCCCCAGACTTCAAAAAAAGTAGTTCGAGTTCTTTTTTGCTGTTGTTGTTATTCAAAAGAGAAAGTTTTGATTCAGTGAGGACAATTTGATTTAAAGATTTGAAATTTCTATTGATATAACTTTTAGATATTTTAGCTATTGTGCAGTCCAGAATGCTAACTTGTTTCAAGGAGGGAGGGGCTGGGACAACAAAAAAGCTCACTCCTTAGATTTGAAATAGCCAAGTCTAAATTTTCCTCAGAAACACTGGTGAGAACACAGTACAAAAATCATGTTTTCCAGAAGCAGTGCCAACTTTAGCATCCCTTTCCCTGCCTGCAGCTGCTTGCTGCTCATGAACCAGATGGGAAAACCTTCTTTTTAAATAAACTAGTTTCTAGGATAAGGTTCTCATTCTCTCTGTGTGAACACAAGGGAGGGGGTAAGTGCAGGGGCAGAAATGAGCAGCTGAGCCCAGGAGGAGGGTCAGTGGGTGCTGTTTAAGGCAGCTTTTTCTTTCTTCATGAAAGAAATTCACATTGAAATTGGGTTTAAAGCTCTTATTGGTTTTGAATGAGCAGGAGCTTCATGTTCAAGAATTGCAGAAGTGATTTATGGGTGGAAACACACAAAAAAAACATTAGAAGTACTTTGCATTGCTATTAATCTATAAATTATTTTGGTTCTGTGTGACTGCAACCCATTTCCAAGGAAAAACAAAGTGAAGCTCACATAGCCTTGAGGAACAAATACGTAGCAAACTGAACACATGTTAAATTGTCAGCAGTTCAGGTGAAAACCACAAAATAGAGAGCTAGGAGAGAGAGACTGCCATAAAAAGAAGGCTGAGGTCTTACATCTTCAACTGCTGTATGTCAACATGCTTCAATTAATTTCAGAGGAGCAATTCCAAATTATACTGATTGAATATCTGTCCTGACAGAAACTTACAGATGAATTCTCTTCCATTATATATGCCAGGCAATGCTTATGAGCGAAATCCCTAGCACAAAACTGCTGAATTTGTTAGTAATTTTCCTAAATATCTAGGTTAAACAACAGTTTAGGATAATCTACAAATCTGCTTGAAGGTGTTTCAAAGTATTTAAAGATCAAGGGATGTATAATCACCATTCACTGTAAGTATAAACTGAACAAACACCTAACTAACTTGGTTGGTGCTTCTAAAAAAGTATATTTAAGATGATATAGAAGGGAGAAATGTATAATAAATACACTTAGCTAATTTTCAATAGAGGGTTAATTTTTGTGTGTATCTCAGAGAAAATGTTGTAGAGTCAGCATGTTCTGTCTTTGTCAACATGTATACCACTGGGGAGGGAAAGCTTACAACATTTTCTTAATTATACCAAAGATTTTTGTGATGATTTAAAGCATTGCTCTGTAGATGAGTCAGAGGAACAATTAACCATAGTGATGGATATTCTTTATACTTATGCAGTTCTGTGCTGAGCTCTTTTTGGGTCTTAGAATCAGGATGTGGCTGTTAGGCTGACATCTTCATCAGTGGCCTGTATCTGCCGCTTTAAGGAAAGCTCTCAAAAATTCAGCAGAGCTTAGATCCATCATTTGAAGGAACTAGTACAATGGTATGGGTTTTCTTTAGAAGTCAAGCCCATCTTTCACCCACAAAGTTAACTTCATAGACAGTCTGCACTATCATCTGGTAGTCACGAGCTCCCATCATTGGTGCTCGCTGTGAGACATCCCCTGGACTCTGAAGAGGCCACAGAGCACAAATGGGAACAACTACAGCATAAAACAGCAGCAAACAGCAAACAAATGAGTTTTTGTGTGCTTCTATTTAGTCATCTCATGCTCTGAGCATGGAATAAAAATTTATCATTTTATTCTGTATCTCCAGTAGGCTGTGCCTGACTAGGACCATCATCTTGTTCTCCACTACTTTGGGGATGCCACATTACAGAGCCCAAACTTTAAGGATCAAGTTCATGTTGGCTCCAGCTGCCCAGAGAAAAGTTTATAGTCTTCCAGTTTACAGTATTTTGCTTACACTTTGCTGATTTTATATTAGTTGTGCTTAGTCTTCTCTATGTAGCTATGTTTCCTGTTTAGTGTATGATTCAAGATTAATACCAGATACCCTCCAGGAAACGTTTCCAGATGTTTTGGGCAGAGACTGAAGAGAACAGATGTTTCCATGCAGCAGCAGCTACAGTTGTCATCATGACAATGCGCTGTGCTTAGGAAATGGCATGTTACATGGATCACCGACGGATAAATTGTCACCAGTGCTTTGAGACAGTCCATATCAACACTGATTCAATGATTCAACAGTGAAAAGCCAATAGTGATAGATGACACCATCAGACTAATTTAGTTCATAATCATTAGCCAGAGGAAGTTTTAAGTTGCTATAATAATTAGGCCTTGAAGATCGAGAATTTTATAGGCAGCTTTCAGCCTTAGTTTTTCCAATGTTCTCTTTCCTTGACTGGCACTATTGTGGACAAGAACTTCTTAAGTCAGGAGTGATATCAGTCTTCAGCACTACTGAATTTATTGACAGAACTAGAGTTGTTTGTAGCATCTCCTACCACAGCAGTAGAAAATTTAGTATCTCCTACCATTATTTTCTTCTTTTATATGTTTGCAATTCAGCACAGTCTTACATCCCACCCTCCTAGATACTCAGTTATGTGACTCCCGACTTGAATGGTGATTTTGCTATTATGCTGCCACAGAAAAATGTTGTTAGTATATAATTATGTGATGAACAAAAGCATAAAAGATAAAACTCAATGACCTGACAGAGCAATTCCATTCTTTTGTGTGCTCAGGTCGTTGTCCCCTCTCATACAATTACTGATGTCATCCCATGAGTATGCATGACACATTAAAGACAGAGAAGATGAAGATCTGCCCATAAACTAGCCAAGGAGAAACTCATAATTGCATGACTAAAAATGTCAGGAATTAAACTGTATGTGAAGTGTCTGATTGCAAATGATGAACAAAATCCCACTGGTGCTAGTGGGGTGTATGGTTGGACATTTCAGCCTTACAATAGCTGCTCCCTGCAGTGCTGCAGGACTGGGAGATACTGAGGCAGATGCAGTGCTGTGGGTGCAGATTCTGTAGATACACTGCTATCTCTGAGCCCATGACAGACTGTTAGTACAGACTGGAAGAGATCCAGGCTTTTCTGATTCCTTGCCTTTAAAGGATTAAAATGTCTATTTAAATAATAGCAGCAAATCATTGTAGGTGGCTGTGAAAGGAGACAGATGACAGTAAATGCTGGGTAGGCAATTCTGCTCCTGGGAGAACACTGTTCTCTGGAAAAATTTATCAGAAAACCTATTTTTATATAATTTTTGTCAGCTATGTGGTTTTTTGTTTGTGCTAACTTATCAGGCAATCATCCCACATATTTAGATTTTCAGTTATGGTCCTTCTTTGCTCTTATTTTTGATGTTTTTAATATAATGCAGGTCCAGTAACAGCACTGGAATCGATTACATTTTGCTGGAGAACTGGTAGCAGTAACTTTTGCAAAAGATTCCTCTTAGCACAGACATTTTTTGTGCTTGTTCTTGCAAGCCCTGGACAGTAATTCCTCCATGCATTGCTGCATTGTGGTGCAGTTCAGGCAGAGAGCTATAGCTTGATGGTCTGATGGTCCTTTAGGGGAAAGAGGGAGCCACATGCTCGAATAACCTCAACCTGAGGTCAGCCAAGAGAGAGTCTTTGGGGGGTTCCTGTACCAGCCTGACTAGTTGAGTTGCTTCCTTCTGGCTGCTCCTACCTACAGAAGGAAACTGCTGGAGCCAGATGCTGGGCAGGCAGAGGCAGGTCCTCTTGAGTCATGCCTTCTGTTTTACTGATGATATTACCTTGTGAAGGCACCTGAGATCCCTGGAGAGGAACAGAAGATGTATTTGAGAACTCTGTCTCCCTCTACCAGCTGTTGTTTTTCCATGATTACACGGAGAACCTAGCTCAGATATCATAGTCACCATGCTGGGTCAGGATTTGCTTTGCCTACAATTAACAAGGCTAAATTAGGAAGGTAGTGTGAAGCCCATAATTTTTCGATGCTTCCATTTCCAATTATACAATGTCAGGATTTAAAAATTAACTCCTTAGAAAAGCATAAAGCCTTACTGGTCTTTGAATGAACCATGTAAGTATGAAAACTTCAAAGTTTGAGTTAAGGAGTTCTCCTTTACAAGTTCCAGAAAATCTAATGACATTTCAAAGTACAATAATTGAAGGGGGCAGGGAAGAAGAAGGGGTCAACCAAAGTTTCTGAAGCCTCACTGAAATATTAATTTATGTTTTGGGTAAATAACTGTGTCAGTGTTTGCATTCTGCCAATGTACCTGATTCATTAAGTTCATT
Source organism: Lanius collurio (assembly GCA_020086605.1). NCBI lineage: Eukaryota > Metazoa > Chordata > Aves > Passeriformes > Laniidae > Lanius > Lanius collurio. The sequence continues at coordinate 34,470,288 of JACBWW010000005.1, forward strand.
AATTAGAAGTAACTTACACTGTGTGACAGCATACAAAGTAGTACAATCATTATCAGACTGCCAGTTTATAAATCACAGACAAATCAGTACAGGCATGTGGATGAACTATATGCAAAGTATGTTGAGTGTAAATTTGTGGGGTTTTTATAAGTGATCACTGCAGTTTTTACTGAAGCAAAAGTTATTGTTAAGGCTAGACTTCAATAGGTTTGTGTGATACACCAGGGCCCTGTGGTGCCTTGTTAACATTTTTTTGGTGAAGGGTGGCACTTGTTAAAAGGCTAGTGTGACAGTAGAGTGAGGGGGCTGTTTGTGCTAACTGGGCACAAGCTGGTCCAAGTACAAGGAGCAAATAAGGTGCCTCTGCTACAGGGCACCCAGGCCATTCCAGCTACATGTTAATGGATATCACAGTTCTTGGTACATGAGCTTATTACTCTGCAAGACTTTCAGTCATCCTCATAGACATATCATGAGGGGTGTGTGGTAAAACTGTCTAGAGTCACGTTTGGGGCACACAGAAGTTACATATTCCTTAGTTATACAATTGTACATCTCAGCCCTTCCTGTTCTGGGACTCTCCAAGTAGACTGTCATTTGGATTTAGTAAAAGCTTCTGGGCCAAATTTTGGGGTGTGTATAACAGTAAAGAAAGAGAAAAGTATCCTTAATTCCATCCCATTGAACAGGGAAAAGACTCCCTTTGACTTCTATGTAATTTTTATCTAACCTAACTAGACTTATTTTTTAACATGTAGGATCAAAAAATGAGTCTGCAGAAAAGAGTATGCCTCCTATTGCATCTCTAGAAATAATAGCTGGTCTTTGATCATCTCAGTTTTTGGTGCTCGTGGAAATTATTGGTGGCATTTAGGAGTTGAAAAGCTGTAAAGTGGAGGGTATAGGTTGTTATGAAGATATAAAAGGAAGTCTAATAAGTCAAAGTAATGATGTCATAAGTCTTAATAGCAATTTGTCTGGACTTTTAATAAAAGTCTTAAAATCCTGATTTGGTACAGTTAAAGTAAAAAGGATAATTCTGCAATTCAGCCAAATGGTGCAATAAAACAAGGAAGAGTGAAGTGATTTATTGCTGCACTGCATAAAGGCTGTCATCTCATCCAAGCTATACAGTCACAGTGCATATTTGAAGTGCAGATTGTTTTCTCTGTGCATTATTTTGGTAAAGAAGATGTGACATGACCAAAATCCTGCTGTGGGTCTCATGATTGGGTATAGAGGTTTGACCATTTTCATTCTCTTTGAAAGAGCTGTGTATCCTGTGGCTCTAAGAGTCAGTAACTTACTCAGGCTACCACACAAAAGATGGGACATGGGATAATGTCCCAGTGAATACCTCAAACAAAACTGAGACCTGAAGATTTTATCACAGTATGGGGCAGTCCTTGAGTTCTGGGCTTGTATGTGATAAAAGTGGGAAATTTGGTCCACCTTGTTAAGAAGTTTGAGAAATGGCATGCTTCATGGACAGGAGAATTATAGAAGCATTTAGCTTAATTTGTGTATGTCTCTAACAGCAGTCAGAAGTGGTAATACCTAGGTCACAGAAACCTAGATGCTTTGTAGTTTCATCTTGAAAGACTTATGGAAACTCAGAATCCAACTTCTTTTCTCAAAGTTCAAGAGACAAATAAGGAAGTGAGTGTTCTAGATTATTTTACTTTGTTCCTCTGTAGTTTCTTCTTGTAGAATGTTCTTAATTAAGATCCAAAATAGAATCCTAGCTGGCTTGTCAGATTCTTTTCTATATAGAGCTATAAATGTATGGAAAATGTTCTGCTGCTCTAAAGACTACTGATTGTGGCCTGTGTTCCGCCCAAGTAAGATGGTACAAGCCTCTTGCAGGGATACTCATAGTTTAATTGGTCTGATTTTGTGCTTGTTTAACAACTTGATAAAGAGCAGTAAAATGAGTTGTTGAAAAGCATTTACTATGCAAGATGAGTCCAACACCTGAAGGAAAAACTTCTGCCAAAATCAGGAAGCCAATCCACCACTGCTCTTGTTCCTTTTGGAATCAGGGTAGGTATAAAACACAACCACTTATATAAAACACAATCACCAATATATGACAAAGAAGAGACTCAGATTTTATACACTTTTCTTCACTGAGAAAAGCAGGTTGACATTATAGATCTATTGCTATTTCTGTGGTTGTAAAATTGTCTGTATCCTACAGAGAACTGTTATTCTCTTTACCTGGCCCTCTACTGTTTGTGTTTCAAAGCTGAAATCCAGGGCATTCATTATTGACAGTTCAATTGGTGTATTCTTTTTGGTTCACCTCATACACTGCTCTCAAATTCATCTGAAAATGTGAAATAGCCTGTTGAATTTTCCCCTTGATGATAGCACAATAGATGTGAAAGAAGAGCCTTCAGCCTAAGGCTTCCTAAGTGTTAACAGATCATGAAAATTGGCAACAACTGTTGTGCCGAGTATCATAACCTGCAAGAGGAGGGCCAGCAATTCCACAGTGATGAGAAGAGAGTGCTTGGTGTTTGAGCTGTGGTCACATTTGCCTTTCAAGTCATTTGGGCCTCCATGCCACACTTTTCACAAGAAGAAAGCTAATGCAGCTGCCTTTGTTAATCAGTCAGTATGACCCAGGCCCTCAGGGAGGCAGGCAAAGGCAGATACTGAGACACACAATCCTTGCTGATTAACAGTGAAAGCTGGTAAAGTTACTCTCTAAGCCTGTCTGACCCATCAGCTACAGAAACGTAATTTAGATGATTATCTACATGCCCATTAAACCTTGTGACCCATCACTAGTCTGTTTGAAGTTTGCCTGCTTAAACTCGCTAATAGGAAGAATAGAAGGATTAACTCAGAGGTCGTGAAACAAGAGAGCAGCAAAGAAGATGACAAAAGAGCAGAGGAAAACTTCCTGCTGTATGTATTTGGTAAGGAGAAAGAACTACAGTACTGTCATCATCTCAGCAGATACTGTTACTTTGTGGAGCAAACAAGCCATCTGGAATTCAGGCCATTTAATACTTGTGTGTGTGTGTGTGCTTTCAACCTATTTTGTTTAGCTGCACAAATAAAATGATCTCCCTATGTGATGAATGTTGTCAAGTTAGGTGTTTACTAAACATAATGCAACATAAAAGAGTGTGGAATGCTGGTGGACAATAAGTGTTTCTGATTTTCTTCGGGGCTAGAGTGTGTGGATATAACCAAGGAAGGAATTTGAATCAGTCACATCAGTTGCAGTCAGGTCAGCATCAAGTCCAGCCTTGTTCCTTTTAGGGTAAGAACCTCCAGCCATTACAGATGCTTGTTAACTTAAAAATTATGAATTAAAATCTTACCCAGTGATATATTTTTATTTGGTCAAATTGAAATAAATATAAACATTTATGATAATCTTCTTAAATTAGTTGCAGGATGTTGCAATGAAAATGGTGACCAGTTAAAACTAAATTTGTAGAGAAAAGGTGGGATGCATTGCAGAAAACAGGAGCGAATATGAGAGTACCTCAGTAAGGGTGTCCTGGGGTCTGAATAGTTACTGGAAGAAAATGGGCTTGAACTTTAAATAGAGTCTTGAAGGTCATTTACTTGCTTTTACCTATACTACCACTCTTGAAATGAGTCCTTGCCTTTTTGCTAAAGACTGTCAACCTATTTGCTGAGAAACATTGGTTAGGAGCATATATCACTGTCTATCAAAGAAGACAAAACAATTCCTCTCATGCTATGTCTGGATCCCTAAGTTTTGCAATATTAGATCTCATTATAAATAATTATTGCGGTCTATTTTGCAATACTTTTTGTATATTTATTTACTTAGATTTTGTTTTCAGATAGTTCTGATTAAACATAGTTATGTTTCCCATTTGTGTTGAATCAAGCATATTTTCCAGTTATCTCAGACTGTTCATTTACATGCACAACTCTGTATGAAGCACAGCAATATGTTATTGCCAGTATTCAGTGCTGTAGCATTTCATTTTACGCCCTGAGACTTTTCCCCTAGTGCTTTTAGTATTTTTCTTTTTGTGACTGGTGCTGCAAACTCAGATACCTGGTGCTCTGAATCTAATGCCTGCACTTTGTAATAAAATGCATAAATTTTAAAACTCCTCTTTAAGCATCACCTGAAGATACCATGCACATTAATCTGGTCACAAATTTTCTGAATTAATGTCAACCACAGTTGGACCTTCAGTGTAAAACTGTCAGTCTTTGTGTGTTGGTCACATTAGCAGTGGTTCTCATCTTGAAAAATATAAAAGTTTTAGGAGGGAAACAAACTTCTGTTGCTGATCATAAGTCTTCCATTGAGTGGCATGTACTCAGCTGTTTGCAACCAGACTGCTTCAGACAGAAGTTATTCATAAATCTCATTCCATTGGTGTTGTCTAAAAAATAAAGTAGATGCCAATATCTGCTGGGAAGCCTTGTAGGAAACAGATCAAAGGCTTCTGGAGTTTATTTAAGAAGGAGCAGTTGTGAGTGGCTTAATGTCTGAGCATGGCATGAAAAGTGAAACAGCCATGACAATGAGCCACCATATGTAGAAATCCTCTGGACTTCAGTAGAGAATTTGAGTAATATGTGGTACAGGTGGACTGTTGTCTCAGACTGTCATTCTGTTATTCCTTTGTCTCTAAGGAATGCATTGCATCCTCTGTCTAATCCCATTAAAAGGGGAAAATTTCTTCTGAAAGTCATTGCAGAATAGAGCCACCTTCACTTACACAATGTTGAGCCTGACGAAGAAATGCTGTCTTCTCTAGGGCATTTGGTTTAAAGATCTGTATAATCCACTTAACCTGTGGCCACTGTTCTGGCCAGCATTTTTACTTTGATGGCATGAAGCTGTGTCAGACAGTATTTGGGCTAGATATTAGGAAAAGGTTTTTCATTCAAAAGATGTTTGGGCATAGGAACAGGCTCCCCAGGGAAGTGGTCATGGCACCAGCCTGGCAAAGTTCAATAAGTATTTGGATAATGCTCTCAGACACATGGTGTGACCCTTGGGGCTGTCCTGTGCAGGGCCAGTAGCTGAACTCGATGATCCTTATGTGTCTTTTCCAACTCTGGACATTCTGTGAATCTATGATTTGAGAGTTTCTGAATGAAACTGGTATCTCTGTTTCAGGTGTGAGAAACTGTCTTGTCTTCCATTAGAATTGTCTATTTTATTTATGTCTGCTCCTTGTGTGTCTTTGTGGTGAGTTGATGCAAGCTTGACCCAGGCCCACCCAAGCCACTCTATCACTCCCCTCCTCAATTTGGCAGAGGAGGAAAAAATCTAATGAAAAGTTTGTGGGTCGAGATAAGGTCAGGGAGGGGTCACTCGCTGATAATTGTCATTAGCAAAACAGACTTGACTTAGGGAAATTGGTTGAATTTATTACCAATCAAAATCAGAGTAGGTAAATCAGAAAAATAAATGTTAAAAACACATTTCTTCCCATCCTTCCCTTCTTCCCTGGGTTTAACTTCATTCTTGACTTTTTACCTCCTCCCCAGTGGTGCAGGGAGATGAGGAATAGGGGTTATGGCCAGTTCATCACATGTTGTTTCTGCTGCTGCTTCCTCTTCAGGGAGATGAGTCCTTACAACTGCTCCAGCACGACATCTCTCCCACAGGAGACAGTCATCATCAAACTTCTCCAGTGTGAGTGCCTTCCCCAGACTGCAGTTTTTCATGAACTTCTTTGGCATGAGTCCCTTTCCACAGGGTGCAATCCTTCCAGAACAGACTGCTCCAATGTGGGTCCCCCGTGGAGTCACAAGTCCTGCCAACAAATCTACTCCTGCAGAGACTCTTCTCTCCAGAGGTCTCAGGTCCTGCCAGGAGCCTGCTCTAGCAGGGGCTTCCCATGGGGTCACAGCCTTCTCTCAGGCATCCAGCTGCTCCAGCATGGGGTTCCCCCATGGGCTGTGGATGGATATCTGCTCCACCATGGACCTCCATGATCTGCAGGGGCAGAGCCTGTCACACCATGGTCTGCACCATGGTTTGCATGGGAATCACTGCTCTGGCACCTGGACCACCTCCTCTCCCTCCTTCTCCACTGACATTGGTGTCTGCACAGCTGTTCATGCCACATATTCTCACTCTGCTTTTCTCTGGTCACAATTACTTCTGCACAACAAATATTTTAAATTCTTCTTTACTCTGTTATCCCAGAGGCACTACCACCATCTCTGATTGTTTCAGTCTTGACCAGCAGCTGGTCCATCTTGGATCTGGGTGGCATTGGTTCTGTTGGATATGGAGGAACCTTCTGGCAACCCCTATAGCTCCCCCCAGTACTAAAAGCTTGTCATGCAAACTCACTACAGGATGCCTTGATTTATAAAATACCTCGGGACAGCTGCAACATCTTCAGTTCATACCACTAATAGATTGTAATAAAAATAGTGCCTGTTCTTCCCTATGGAATCATTGCTCCTGTGTTTTAGGGCTTTCCCATTATTTTCTTCTTCCTTCAGACATTCCCTGTGAGGCTATGTTTTATTCATGGATGGCACATACAACAGCAAAAAAATCCCCAAAAAAACAAAACCTAAGAATTTGAAAAGGCTTAAAATTTTAAATAAGTGGTTATCCTGATATCTCAAGGTGGTCCCTACCCCTTAGTCAGCTTTCTCTTTGTTGACCTCAGTGGGGTACAAAGTCACAAGCCTTTTCCTGGCCATACCAGGCTCTGCTGGGAGAATAGCTGAGGAATGCTTCCCCTCACTCTGACCTCTTAGTTTGAGTTCCTCCAAGGAAAGGAAAAGCTTCAGCAGGAAAGTTCCCAACTATTGCATCTTTAACAATGAAGTCACTTTAAAAAAGGATCAAGGAACCTCCTAGGAACTGCCACATGAAAAGGATACAAAAAGAAAGGGAGCAGGTATCAATTGCCTCAATATTCACTTCTCACCACATCAGCAGCTCAGTGTCACACCTGCCTTCAAGCTGCTGATCCCAGAGAGACTGGGACTGTGCATACTGCATCTTCATGCATCCAAGTGGCCCTAGATACCTGTGTTTCAGTACCTGTACCAAACCCTGAATTCCCTGAATCTTGCTTACTGGTCACCTGATCAGGTAAGGTAATTTCCATGACCTCCTGTTGCTATATGATTTTCTTTCTAGGAAGTGTGTTGTCACAACTCAAAAACACTCCTGATAACTGTCACCATTGTACTATACCTTTCCTGATCCAACAACCTAGTGTTTTCCATACTATTGAGATACAGAAAAAATAAAAAAAAAATATTGGAAAAAAACTTCTTTAGGGATTGTCTTCTTTTGATCAAAATTAAAACTTTCCTAAGTAAACTTTTTGTGCAATATGCCATAATTATCAAGAGATGAAATACTTGACAGAAAAGTTGCACAATTTTAATTTAGTGGTACTTTTGGGTGACTTTTTTGAGGCAGATGTTTAAGACTTCAGAATTTTATTGTGAGAGAGTGTGGATGTGTTGGAAATTGGTTACAACAGTAACAAAAATCTCTAAGAGCTGCCAAGCAAATTGTAGACAAAAGGGAACACTATATAGAATGTGTGAACTAAATAACAGTATGGTAACATCAAAAAGACAGAAAATATTTCAGGGACCTCTAATTCATGGCTTGTTGAGGTTTCAGGGGGAAAACATGAAGATCTAGTGCATTTTTCTGCAAAGTTGTATGCATGCTTGACTTCCCACACTGGACATTTCCACTGAAGTCAGTGGGATAACTTGTTCTGAATAATACCATATGTCTCCATCTTTTCAGGCCCAAAATCTTAAGCTATATTTATGAGGTCTGGGATGTGTACAGTTGTATCCATGTTCACATTTGTCCAGGACAGTCATTATTTATTTATTCCTAAAACAGAAAAATATTTATAGTGTCTATCAGTGCTCCTGACTTTTGTCTTCTAAATCTTTTTGCTCTTTTGCATGGTGACATACTTTGATATTTATGAAAAATGACCCTGTTCATTAGGTATGAAAAAGTAAATGCTTTATTTAAATTTTTATGTGAATTTTCACATTATTAATTCAGAGAAGCATATTCATTGGTTACACAGAGTCATTGATAAGTATCAAGGACGTTTTACATGTGGGGCAGGGAATCCTGTGTTCTGAACTAGTTTTGCAGTGGGATTTCTTGAAGTCTTCACAAATTGGTGGAACATAATCCACTAGAATAATCAGAATTAGCAAAGAAAGATTATAGGTTCTTATTTCTTCTTTTTCCGTTCTGTCTTTCTTTCTGCTTATGTGTCCATCAGTAACATTTGGTTGCTTTGTTTGGGCATGTTTGTGGAAAAATATCTGTTAGGTCCACCATCAATATCCCTTTCAAAATTAAAAACTACAAAAATGAAAAATGCTACTCTTCCTTGGCTGGAAATGTAATAGAGTTTGATAAAATTTTTCAAGGGAAAACAGGTCAAAGACATGCAGTTTGGGAAATCCTCAAGTGGATTTAGAATTTGTGTCTCAATTCCCATTGGGCCAGAGCCTTGGTAAGTAGGGCAAGTGATCAAAGGAAAGGGAGAAAGTTTAATTGTATGTACTGTGTTGGAGTGACTGATCTTTTATCTTCTGAGCATCATACTTGGGTAACTCTTCAGACCACAAGTTGTCGTCTTTTCCACTCATTTATGAACAGAGTAACAAAGTACTCAACTGGCTATACGAACCTTGCATGTATCCTTAAAATTCTCCATAAAAACATTTTATCAGTAGTACTAAATCAAATGCTTTGAAGTATTCTGTAGCTGCTTTACTCAAGACTAAAAAGGTATATACAACGAACACTTCACCTGATCAAGTGATAATTGATGCATTTTTTATTTTTGATAGTAAAATGCACTGTAGTATTACACAGTGCACATTATGTGTTTTGGCAATTATGATTTTATGTTCTTTCTTTCCTAAATTCATTGGTAAGCACAGAGCTTTCATTTGTCAGAAATCTGCAAGATACTAATGTTTGCCGTCAAATCAACCAGTCCTTTTGCCATTTCTTTATGTTTGCAATTAAATGCTTTTAAGTTTTCCCTTTGCCAAATCTTTGTATTCTTTGACTTGACAAGTCTAACCTCGGGTACAGTCCAAGAAGAACTGGAAGATGAGTACAAAAGACTGTAAGGTCACACAGGACAAGGTGGTGAAACCCAGAATACAGTGACACCCGGCAACGATGACCTTTTCCTCCTGTTGCAAAGAGGGTTAAGCCCTCTTAAATATTGCACCTAATCACTGAGCACTTTAGAGGCTGTTGGTGAACAGTACTTTGAGATCCAGGATGTAAGGACATGGTCTGTGAATCCTTGGCTGAGCAGATACATTAGCTGCCCAGTTTTCTGGATGGTGTAGAAAATACTCAGAGGGAGCCACTCTTTCCTTTTGCCTGAGCCCAGGGAAGGCTTCTCCACAGTTTGTTTGGCAGGATGCTAAGGCTCAGGCCACTATCTCCTGATAAAGTGCACTGTAAACTTTTATAAATTGGCAGTTCCCAGTATTGTTAACAATTACATATAGATAGAGAGTAACTAGTGTAATAAGCAATGCTGTCCGGCAAAAATCCTTTAAGATGAAAAGACATCCCTAATAAAGGCATCATATAAACAGATAAAAAACCATTGTAGATCACAGTGGGAGAAAGTTGCATTATGTCTCACTATTAGCAGTTCTTAACTTGCAGAAAAAAGGATAAAATGAGGATTTTTTTTTTTTTAAGGAATTTTTGGTTTTTGCTAAGGGATGAGAAGGGGCCTGGCTCACAGAACCCCAGCCATCTTTAGTTCTGCTATGAAAACACACTTCTGCACATACTGATTTCAATTGTGCACACAGTTTTGGCCACATATTTCAAGATTTGGGCACATGACTAGCATGCATTTTTAAAACTAGTAATAAATATTCAGAAGGCTTTTAAATTATGTGCGATGACTAACACATATTCAAAATGACCTGAAAGCAAATTCAAGCTGTGAGACCCAGAGTCTTGAAATGCCCAGCAGAGAAGTTAACATTAACATGCATGAAATTGTTTTGTGTAAAAGAAGGGAAAGATTGTTCTCTTTATTTTACTTACATTCATGCATTTCTTTTCAGATATATTGCATACTTTATGTTGACATTATGAAGCAGTTTACTGCAATCCATAATAAACTTGGATTTTTTTCTTAAGCTGTTTTATATTTTATGCATTTTCTTGTTGCAAATGAGGACAGCCTGCATTCAGCTGTTGCTGTGCCAGCCTGGCATAACCCCACCAAACTAACTGAAGCTTTGTAACTGAGTGCGGACTGTAGGTTTGTACATTTTGCAAAGCATCTGGAAACTTTGGTGGACCAGAGCCAAACCCATAACTCATTGTTATTACTTTCATTATGTGATGATTTTATGGCATACAATATTCCATTTTCTTTACAGCAGTCTTTTAAATGCAAACCTCTGGGAACTGATACTTTGTTCAGGGCTTGCTTGGGTAAGGGTGTTTTATTGGAGACCAGCTAAGATGTATTTGTTTGAATCTAATGCTTGAACATGACAAACTTTTAGCACCTTACACAAACAGTTTAGGCATCTTGAGTCAGCTTCCTAGACATGACTATATGAGGGCATCATAACAAATATGATCTTAAATCAGAAAATGACATGAAGGACCAAAGCATTCATTCACTGTCTGAAAGACTGATATAGTCCCCTTAATAATATAATTTGCCTAGAAACATCAGCATTCCAATTTGAAATGAGCGCTCAGAAAAATGGAATGAAACAAGTTGGATTACTTTATTTATACCTTTGTCTGTCTTTAGGAGTATAAACAAACTTAGCAGGTATTTTCTGCTATGAATATTTGCAGTGCTAACCCTAGGTCTGATACAGGATCAATTGACAGGTGAGTTTTTTGTACTTAGGGTTTCAGAAATCATCAAATTTACATTGAATAATTGTGTATAACTAAACATTCTATTTTAAAGAATTGGCTAAAGTATAAGTTGTTCAACAGAAGGCATGAAATACTTTTTTTATCATCTTGGCAAGTTCTACAATAAAATGTGAATAATCCCTGAAGTTAGTTGATGCATGTGTTGATTAGGTTCTGAAATACTGATGCATTGTCTGTTCAGGCTTTCAGTTTTTCTAGCCCTCCTTTGATCATCCAATGTCCAAATAGGTTTCTTTTGAAGGCTAGTTCAGCATACTGGAATTGAAGAAATTTGGTGAGATTTTCCTAAAACAAACTTTCAACACAGAACATACTTCCGCTTCCTCCAGTCTTACTCCAAAATAAAAAAGAACATAGCTCCTAGTTTATTTTTCTTCTGCCTCCAACTCAGTTGTGTCCTGTCTTCCTCATTCTTAATGACCTCCTCCAGTTGCTCTCAATCTGCTCCAGGTTCTTCTGTCTATATAACAAAATGGGTAAATAATTCCTCAGAAAGCTCTTTTTTCTGATGGCAGAGAATAATCTGTTTCCTGGCCAATAGTTTCATTGATGATATGTCATTACTGAGATGAGGTTCAGATGGGTACTGCTCTGTCCTCCTCCTGACTGACTTTGTCCTTCATAAGAAGTGTGACACCACCTTAAATAATTGTCCTGCTGATGGTCTTAATGGTTCCTTCTGAATCATATTCCAGTGATCATCCTGGATTAAAATATCTGATCAGTCAGTTTTCAGAGAAGCTTTCTGTTAGTGGTTTATGGAATTCTTCACAGTTCCAAATCAGTATAGTTGTCCTAAGGCAACTGTTTCTGCAATTTGATCTCTTATATGACGATGATTGATCTCTCTTGATGATGGATTGATGTACAAAAAGATGGTTCTCTGTCACCTAAAATACCATGCAAACCTAATTTGCCAATCAAGAAAAAAAAATCCACTCATTTGGGATTTTGTCCAAGACAAAATATTTGCACCTGGAAGGTTGTGTTTTGGTCCCCACTACACGAGAAAGGACAAGGACAGGCTGGAGAGGATCCAGCACAAAGATGATCAAAGGACTGGGAATCCTGCCAGATGAGGAAAGGCTGAGACTGCTGGCTTTGTTGAATCTTGAGAAAAGAAGACTTAGGGGAGACTTTAGCACCGTGTTACATTATTTAAAGGGTGGCTACAAGGAAGATGGAGACTCCCTTTTTACAAGGAGTTACATGGAAAAGATGAGGGGTAATGGTATAAGTTGCTCTAGGGGAGATTCTAGTTGAACACAGAAGGAAAATTTTTCACAATTATGTCAGCCATTGAAACAAACTGCAAAGAAAAGTGGTGGATTACCCAACGTTGGACACCTAAGATCCAGTGGACAGGGTGCTGGGTCATTTTGTCTAGACTGTGCTTTTGACAAAGGGGTCAGAACAGATGATTCTTGAGGTTCTTTCCAACCTGGTATTCTATGTTTTTATGGTTCTGTGGCAATTCGGATTGATACTCCAAGAAGGAACATAAAACAAAACTGGATTGAGAAGGTTCATTCTGGAATAGGTTATAGCCCTTGACTGCGACATCTTTGGCTAGAGGTTTGTTAACCAACTGGTGGGATGCACCAGGTCCCTGCTGTATTGCTTTCAGTTGCTGCTGGTCAGCTGTTTGGTACTGCTTCCTCAGCAAACATGCAGTCACTTCTTGTAGAAATCCTCCTACACTGTATCAAAATAAAATTAACCAGGTTTGCTAGACTGAAGTATGTGGAAGTTGAAGTACTTTGGAGCCCTCAGTAAGTGAGTTATTACATTTCTGGCTGCTTTCAGCCTCATAAAGTCTGTTTCAACCCAAATTATTCTATTATTCTGAGAGTCCATGAAAATTAGTTGAGTGAAGACTATTGAGAATGCCTCAGCTCCACGGATTACTTCACAATAACTCCATCCCACAGTATAGTGTCTTTTCTGTAATTCCTATATACAGGAATCACAGATGAGTTTTCCTCACCTCCTTTGTATATATGTCCCATGAAGAAAAATGGAATATTTCCACTGCATCTAGCAAAAATTCACCTGAGTTGACTGTAGCCCTTCAATTTGATAAATCCCACCAAGAAGACCATGTGCCTGCCAGCTGGCAATCAGACCTCCAAGTAGATAGATCTCATTAGCAGGGACTGGTTCTGTTTGGAGACTGGACTTGCTGTGTACATATCCCACACATAGTTGCAGCTGGATTCCAGCCTCTGGACCTTTGGCAATGGAAGGCAGGAGCTTCGTCTGCCAAGTCAGACTGCAACTCCCAACTCAGAAAGTCAGAAGCTTTGCCAAAATTACCTACTCTGAAGCTGAGACAAGTTATGTCGTAGTACTCTCACACAAGCAAGTCTACCTGAGAAAGGAGAACACATTCACCAATATTGTTTTTCTACACAGTTGTATTTACAGTTTTGCAAACCACTGTTTATTTTAACCACATTCAAATAAAAAAAAAATCTTTTTTTTCTATTATTACTCTGACATTTTGAAGGAGACAGTTGATGAAGGTCCAAAGGATGCCATGTACTCCTTCATATCACATTTAATCAAAAATTCCACTCAGCAAATTTGTCTCATGATCATATTCAGATAAAAGTAATCAGGGTTAGTAATTAGTATCTTAGATGAATTAATATTTTTAATATTTTTTAACTGAAATGAACATAAATAACCTGGAGTTTTCTGTTAGCAGGTCTTTTGGTTAAATATCCTTTTTGGCTTAGAACTCTGGATTCACGTTTTTCTGAATCCTTCTTGTACTTGAAGGAAAACTTGTTCATGCCAGAGTCTCTTCTATATTACACTGTTTTAAATTAACTTTATAGTTGCAAATCTCTAGGGAACTGCTTTTTGTCCTGTGAATTAATTCCTTTCTACTAATGGTTAGTTAAAGATTCATTTATGAAACAAGGGAAGGTCCTATAAAGAAGAAATAATAGATGTGAAACAGATATTTGGCAAAGAACATTACTGCTCATTCCTTTTGCCAATTGCTTTTTCTTAGCATTTCATGAGTGATAGATTATGTGGCTTCTCACAGACATTTTAGCTATGTTGTGGAATGCCCTTTACTGGAAGACTTTAAGTGAGCTTAGCAAAACTGCTGGTACATTTGATCTTGCCTCAGTATGGGAGGATGAACTAAAAGACCCTGTGGATTTCTTTGCTGATGGGTTTCTATCCTGCTTGATGTGTCCAGGATTCTCACAACTCAGATTTTTTTGTAAAAAGCTGTGCTATGCTACATTTAGTTAGTCTAAACTAGAAATAAAGTAGAACTACCAATGATTTTATCCATTTCTATTTCTCATATCTGATCTTAAGAACTTCTCTTTCCATTAAGTTTTAAAGAAGTGAAACAAGAGAGAAGTATAATTAAGAGACTTTTTTATTGGCAGAAATCTTGCTCACAAATGCTTTGCTCTGTAAATTAAAGGTCGAGAAGGTTTTAAACCAGAATGTTCCTTGCCAACAGTGAAATTTAGGAATCAATTATTTGTAGATAAAATGGTTTGAGATGGATGTAGTCATTAAAACAATGAGATTTTTCCCTTGTTTTTGACATAGTAAACATTCTATGGTGAACCTGTGTAACCATACATATGGACATTAGGGGAATGAAAGAAGAGGGTGAAAAAGGAAATCTCTGAATTGAAGGCAAGGTCATGATACAGATTTCAACTCAAGTTCAAGCTGGGATTGAGAATAAAGACTTCATTTAGGATTACTGAAGACTTATGAGGTTGTTCAAGGTCAACAGAACTGTGGTGTTATGATTTACATAAAAATATAAAAGCAAAGCAATTGCTTCAATCCGTTGTTCAAAGCAAGATATTATCTCTACCTAGTTTAAATTAATAAACAGTGATGTAGTAGAAAACAAAGACATTTTCAGACAATTGCTGGCAATCTCTAACTATATATTGCTGCTCCAATTCTTTTCCAGGAATTCAGCCTAATCACTAATAATTGAATTTTCCAGAAAACTTTTTCTAAATATTGGCTTCATAAAACCAAATCGAAAAGGTAGACAGAATTGTTTTGTTTGAAATGCCTTTTTTTATCTGAAGAAATCTGCTTTGCACAATTATGAGTAGCGATACATGGTCACAAGATGTAAAGTTCTAATATAACATCATTTTTGCAGAATAGTCAAAGGAAAGTTTTAACATTTTTTTTCTGCATTTCTGGTCAACTGGGCACAATGAAAAAAAAATCATTAATATTTTTCCTGTTTTGTCCTCTGGTATTGGTGGTAATTCCAAATGAAAGGAAGATGCATTTGCTAAACAAACCATGTTTTAGCCACACAGTTCCTATAGTATCTCCTGTTAGAGTCCTGTGGAATGGCCAGTGTCCAAGGACACAAAAAGATGTAAAACATCTGTTCCAACATAAATATGGAAAATTACTTTAGGAGACATTTGTGTCTATTAACATCAACTATGTTACCTTTGTTAAACTTATGCTAAGTCCTAGTGTTCTGAACAAAGCCAGAGTATCTAAAACCCTGTTCTTTTGAAAAAGCAGAACACAAATAGGACAGAAATGAAACAGTAAAAAAAACAGCTGCAAAAAGAAGACCTGTGGTCACCTGCAAATACTGAAATAATGACTTTTTAAAAAAAAATTAATGATGCTACACATAGATAGCAGAGGAGATGAACATGTCCTGTCAAAAAGTATAATGATATTTTAGCTATGGGATCTGTCTGGGTGTTTCTGAAAATAAAATTTGTACTGTGATTGCGTACACATCATTAAACAGGAGTATGTTAGGCTGCCTTTTTTCCTCTCGTAACACTGTGTTACAGATTTTACCTAAACACACTCCACTCTACTGGTGGTTTAATCCAGTGAAGGAAGGCTCAAGGCTTCCATATTTTCAGTAAGGAAAAGAACAAACTGTCTCAGCTATTGAGATTATGCTTAGTCTATCCAGCAAAAATGCTGACTTTAATTACAAAAATTGGCATCTGCCACATTTTAAGCCTAGATAAGACTTCAGAAATAGCCACAGAAATCTAAAAATGTTAACTTTGTCCCTCTGTGTGGGAAGATTCTGCTGGATAATGCTATGGAAGGCAAAAATAGCTGTAGGCTTTATTTTCCAAGTTTGGTGTTTGGTCCAGGTGATGTCCTTAGCCGTGGGACATTTTCAATGATCTCTTCTGGACACAAACCCAGAAAAGCAGAGTCAATACATCATCCACACCTTCTTTATTAATTCTTTCCACTGGGTATTATGTAAGGAAATAAACTCTTTATTCCCTGTTGTTTAGATTTGACCGAGTTTGAAAGCCTGACTGGCCAAATTAAGATGAGGCATTGTAGACCAGGCTCTGTCTGAAAGGCTAATTAATAAAAACAGAGGCCTCTGACAGAAAAAATATTGTTTCAGAAAAAGAAAATGGAGTATTGTAGTTGTTTTTTCTACTACAATAATTCTGTGTTTTGTGGCTGTTTTCAGCAAAGAGCAGATGGAAAACTGAGTCATGAATCAAAAAACTCTATAGGAATTTAATTTTTCTGTTTTACAAGAAATTAAACTAATAGTCATAAACTTTAGACAGAAGCACAGAAAAATGTGTAAATCCACTGAAAAAGAAATGTGAAAGTGTATTTTCTCCTCAAAATGCATTTCATTGTTTCCTCTGAAAGCAAGATATTGAAAATAACTTAGCTTTAAAGCTCTGTTTTTCATTATTGTGGCTTATTGCCCACTATTAGCTGTTTCCAAATCCCATTAGAAGCTCTTGTGTTGACTCCTTCTCCTGCAGATTGTGAAAGGAATTGCTGCCTATTGTGGACCGTTACATTTTATATTTGGTTTGCTATAGAAAAAAAAATTTACAGTATCTTCTGCTGCCTACTCTTCTTACAGTGGGAAAGATGGAGACGGATATGTGGATTTCCTCTGTGCTCTGTAGAAGCCTTAAAAGACATTTGTTTGATGATGAGTTGCCAGAGAACAGACGTGGTACCTGCATAGCTGCCATTGGCATTGCTGATAGCTGCTCTTGTCGCTGACAGCTCACATTGACCTTCTCTACCAAATATTTTGGTTGTTCCCTGCTCTCCACAGAAATGAAAATATGTCAGTGGGATGGAAGGGAAAGTCTTCTGTGGCCCAAGTATTTTTTCAGTCTGTACACTGTGCATGGGATCCATCTTACCTGACTTTTGTTTTCATTGAGACCTAGTTCCTTTGGTTGCCTATATACTGGGTGAATTCCAGTTTTAAGGCACAGTTCAGTTGATCTGTTTTGAATATCTGTTTTAATTGTCTGAGTGGCTTAGCTATAAAGTTGTAGTGTCTGTGTTTTTTCTCCTAATATCTGATCAGATGAAACCTATCTTCTGTAACTTATATGCTGAGCAATCTGGATAAAATATGTTTAACTAAGTCAAGTCATGCAAGCAAAGTTACATGAGTCTCCTGTGCAGAGAAAGTAGGGAATGTGGTACAAACTCCTGTAGTAGGACGTTGGTTGCATTCACCAGCACATGAAATTCATGTAGTTCAAACCTGATGTAACTCTTGGTACCACTTTGTGACTAGCGAGTATCGGATGATGGATATTCAGGGCTTGAAGACTTGTGGGGTGCTGAATAGTCTGTACACATGTACTTGAGCAGAATGAAAGCATTTGGTCCTAAGAGATTGGACCCCTCTTGGATTGGGCTCTTGACCCACTTAAAATTCCTAAAACTCTTATAAATACAGGGTCAAGTCATTATAGAGGTAACATGATTTTTGCATGAAGTTTGTTTTGGAAAAGAAAGTAAAAGAAGAGAAAATGGGGCAAGGGGTGGGAAAGAGGACTGGTGATCGAGGAAATTGAGCAGAGAAACCCCTTTTCCCATAATCATTTTATTTGAAAGTGTTATTTCATAACCTTTTATAACTTTTTCTTTATATGGCTAGAGGTTTTACTCTTCATCCAGGGTTTTGTCATCTGTTATGAATTTAATGTGTAATTGAAATAAATGATAGAAAAATAAACCCACTAGTGATAAGAATGAAAGCTCTGTCTCTATGAAATAAAAATTCAAATTTTTCACTTCTCACCTTATAAAGTTATGAAGCTTTGCTCCAGTCACATACTTTTGTGATTGTTCCCTACCTTTGGGTGTGAAAGTCATTATTAGTTGTCAAGAGCTGTTGAAATATAAAATCTGACCTGTAAATATTATTTGCTCTTATTATTTTGCAACAGAATAATATGAACAGCACAGCAAATTAACATGCAGTATACAAGTTCAAAAATGCAGTTTTTATTCTTTTGCGTTTTTAAGTTCCAGTCTGCCAAAAAGGCTCCTTCAAAAGTGCCCCTTAATCTTAAATAACAGCCTAGAGGAAGTAAGGACCATATGGAAAGTCTCTTTTGTGGGAAGAACAAAGAAATGTATGGTGTCTAAGTCTTGGTGTAGATATCTGTCAAGATGAAAAGAGCACATCATATACCATATTTTGGATGTGGTTTTGACCCTCCCACTTGCTGAGCAAATGCTGGACTTTAAGAAGCTTAGAAACTTAATTTATAGTAATAAGGACCTGGATCAAGTTCATTCCTCTTGGTAGGAGCATTCTCTTTGCATCAACTCTTCATGGGAGCATTTTTGCTAAGGGCATACTTAGAGTATGTTCCCTCTGTGGCAGATGGGCACTATCCTGGTGCCTCCACAAGGCTATTAATTTTGGCACAATCCAAATCAACTTCTGAAGCTACTGCTGTCCATTCTTTCTCTCAAAATGGCTTCAGCTGTTGTGTCATGTCTTACTGAACATCTTTAAGCCAGAATCAAAGAATCAACTCACATACCAAGGTATGAGTGATACAATGCTCTTGTGTCAATAGCTTATCTCTGTCAAAAAATATTATAGTTAAAAAATTAAGACAATTTGGGGTTTCATAATCATCCTAAATATTTCCAAATTTGCTTCAATTCCCTATGTCTCTTGTGTGTTTGAAGACCCTCTGAAGAAAATGGAGGTGTTTATCCCTGTTTAAATCTGAGCATCTCTTTCAGATGCCTGAGCTAGAACATTAGCCCTTCAGAGTCCTATCAACAAAAGCAAATGGAGAAAATTATCCTTCAGGGAGTAAGTTGGAGAACCTAAGAGATGCTAGCACAGCATTACAGAAAACAGCTCTTTAAGTCAGTAGCAACCCTATCCTTCTCCTTCTCAGAGATCAGAGATAAGGATCACTTTTGAAACCAGAATTATAGTTTAGGTGATGGTGGTAAAAAAGACATTCACTGAGACTTTCCATAATTTTTGTGAACTGTCTTGCAGCTTCAGAAAAGACCTGTGAGTTTCCTGCATGCTGTCTGTGGAAAGGGTCTCTTACAATGAAGGTGCTACAGAAAGGAGGCTCTGTGCCTGTAACACCAACTCCTGTAACCAGGAACTGTAGCGCTCATTCCGATGAAGTGCTCAGTATTTTGTTCTCAGCCCAGCAAAGTACTAATTTGAGTGCTAAGCCTTAATCTTGTGATCCTTAATCAGGAAAATGTGAATGGGAAATTATGTCCATTCCCCTAATGATGTAAACAGAAGCTGATATAAATGAATATGTATTTTGAGCTTTGTATTGCTGAAAGTGTCTTTATAAATTAGACCAGATAAGCAGTGACTGATAACCAGTTAACTGTGAATTCCAAGTGCTGAGTTACAGCTCCTTTTTTAATTGAAGCTGCGTCTAAGTAGGATCTAAAATATTAGTAACAACAAATAGAGGACTTGACAATCTTTCAATCATTCAAATAAAACTTCATTGCAACAAGTACAGTGCAGCTGATTAAACTAGGAGTTCTATTTTTATCTCATAGAAAAAAGACTTTTATTGTTTTGTGTTTGGGTTTTTTTAAATATATGAAACCTAAAGTGGAACAGAATTCCCAGGCCAGATGAACCCCTACTTTAGAGTTAGTAACTTATCCCATTTGAGATTTTTTTTACTTAAACCACTAACTGAACTCACATCAATCACTACATAAAGGAATTGAACTTGCATCTCCTACATCTCAGCACTTCTCATGAGCATTATAGAATCATTGCATTATTAAATTTGGAAAAGACCTCTAAGATTATCAAGTCCAGCTATCAACTGTGTTCACCAATAAACCATGCCCTCCAGTGCCATATGCATACATTTCTTTGAACACTTCCAGGGACAGTGACTCCATCACTTTCCTGGGCAGCCTACTCCAATGTTTGACAATTTGTTCTGTGAAGAAATTTTTCCTAATACCTAATCTAAACCTTCCCTGATGCAACTTGATCCCATTTCCATTAGGCTCTTAAAGATTACAGAGATGCTTTAGTTGTGTTTTCTACTGGACATAGTCCAACATATCAATTCCTGAGATATTTACTAATCAGACTTTCCTGATGAAATTAGAGGAACAGCCTACTTCTAACTTGAATCTCAGCATCATCAGGTCTCCAATGGGTGTGTGAATGACAAGCTGCACCATAGGAAGCCCTCAGGGCACTTCTGGCCTGCAGCAGTTGCCTTAGGAGGGAAGGCTGGGGGACATGGTCTGTTTTCAGCTAGAATACACAAGGTTTCCGTGAGAGTTCATAGCAGCTTTCCTGTGCACAAAGAGGTTGACAAGAGGGAGCCAGGCTCTTTATGGAAGAGGTTCACAGCAGAATAAAAGCTGATGGTCATGAACTGAAACAGGGCAGTTTCTGGCTGGGAGCATGTAAGGGAGCATTTCTTTCTTTGTGATTCAGGCTGCACAGGGAGGTTGGGCAGGCTCCATTCTTGGAGGTTTTCAAGACGAGAACAGCAATCTGAACAACCCGGGTCTGATTTAATAGCTGAGTCTGCATGGAGTAGGAGGTTAGATTAGAGACCTCCTGAGGTTCTTTCCAAGTGGAATGATTTTGTGAGTCTGTGATCCTGTGTAGTGTATGGAGGAAGCACATTTTTGAGGGGTGTAAAACAAATCAAATGTGCTCTTTGACAGTGGCAAATTATTATGATGTGAAAGATTCAAAGCTGTATTTGTTTGCTTTATTAATGATTAGAAGTGCCTTTTCGTTTTTAAATTCTATGATTTTGAAGTACGTAATATAATTTAGAAAATATGAAGAGTGTTACAACTGTAATATATAAAACACAGATGAACATACCACAGCCTCAAGGTAACCCATTTTTTGCTTTATAAGCCAGAAATACTTGTGGAAATACCATAGTATTCCAGAGTGCTACACTGTGCAAACAGATCTCTACTCCTAGTTTACAGATGTGGAGCAAAAATATGTGGTTAGACAGCCCCTTAAACACTGCACATGTGGGAGTTGCACGCAACAAGTTATTCCAGATAAAATCACAATAAGCTGTGATTAGCTTGCTTCCACTTTGTCATTTTTCTGACAATATATCATGATTTAATATATTTGGATTTTATTTATTATTTATTATATTAGTTTTGGGGGTTTTTTATACCATTACATCTGTATGAGGAAAGCTTCATATTAAGGACCTTGTACTTCAGAAAAGGACAAGCAAACCTGAAGAGCTGCTCTGTTGGAAAAAAACATGAGTTGTATCTAATAGGGTGCAAACATGAGTATTTGGGGAATTTACACTTTGCTTTAGCTCCTGGCATTTGTGAATTCACTATTAAGCACAGTGAAACAATAAAAATTACTTTTGTTACTTGCTATATTTGCTGTGGAGAGGTACTCATTAGTCTTATGGACCTTTGAAATAATTGCACTCAACAGCTGACACTGAGATCCATCAGAAGACAGGGAAAAATTATCCTGAAAAATGTACAACTTCTTGTAAAAACTGGTTATGAGCATCCCACTGCCAGTGGACCACCAGCATTCATAAATAATGATAACACAGCTTTTGTTTGGCATTAACTCTGAACTAACTTCACAGCTTCAGTCAATTACTGGAGGGTGAGAAAGGCAGAATAGGACTGAGAGAGCTTTGTTTGCTTTACATGAAATGCCTTACAGCACATTCAAGTCTCATTTAATCATAGAACCATTAAGGTAGGAAAAGATCTCCAAGATCATCAAATCCAACCTTCATTTATGTCAACCAGTTTTGCATTCTGATACAGTGAAGGGGTTTATGCTGTTTTGCCAGGAGGAAGTGGGATCATCCCTAAGCAATTGAACTTGGCAATGTGAAGGCCATTTGGAGCCTCTGCGTGTCTGGGATTTCATAGCTGCATTGAGGTCATTTGTTGGACCTGTGTACCTTTCCATTCCCCACTATGCTAGATGATGAAGTTCATCAGCCTAGAAGGAGCTTATTTAATCACATAATCACTGTGTGGTGTTCTATTAATATCAGCCTTTATATGGGCATTTTGTAGTGCAAAATGGTAAGCGAGATTTTATCTACAACCTGTTTTCTTTGAAGTTTACTCTTTAGTATGAAAATAGTAATGCAGTGCTTTCAGACTAGCAGCCAATCTTGAGCTGTTTCATGCTATGTTATTCTTTCAACACAGTAGGAGAGTAGGTTTAACATTGATAAATAGAGGCATAATTTCCAAATACTTTTTATCAATTGCAAACAATTATTTAAGCAATTCTGTTCAATTGCCAAGACATGGCACATCTAGACCACTGTGTGTCCTAAGAAAACAATTTATTGTTTATTTAGCTCATATCCTTCTCTTTCACCTTTCCCCTTTCTGACCTTCCCTCAAGATTTCTTATTGTCTTTTTCATGTTGGTAATATGAAAAAAAATTATTGGGCAGAGACAAGAAGCTCTCAAACATGAATACTTTTCTGTAAGTATCCTCCTCTGATTCAGTCATGCAGAACTGCCATTTTCATGAGAGAAAGGGTTATTAACAGATTAGGGGGAGGATCAGCACAGCAAAATTACTCCACATCTGTGTATTCATATAAAAAACCCTGTAAATTTGATACAATCTCTACTGTTGTCAGATGATAAAAAGGATGTGGAAGGAAGGAATTAAAATGAAGTAAAAGCAAGATGACAACATCCTTGCACTAATACTTAATTTAACTTTTCTTAAATTACTATCATGTATCTAATATAGATTACAGTATACAGTACGTAATGGAATCTGATGTGTGCTTTATCATAATACACTGTAATCTAATATTTGCTGGAATAGACCCTTTCCATTATCTCAGTCCTTTTGTCTGTGGTAAATCCTCCAAGTCTGATTCAAACTGGAAATATTTCAGCTTTCTGCAACAGCTTAGTCTGCTGCAAGGCCAGGGTCTCAATGTCTACAGTAAGTTCTTGCAGCTCTTTGCCACACAGAAGAGAGCTGGAAGTGGAGAGAATCTGGCCTGTGTGATTGCTTCAAGATTTGTAGGGCTTTTTGTAGAGCCTTTTTACTACTGGGCAGACACTCTGCATAAAATTCCTGTTCAAGGTAGCCGGTATCTTACTGAAGAGGAGTAGGAAGATGAAAAATAGATGGTTAAAAACTAAGAGCATGGGCAGGTTGAGGGCAGTGCCTCAGCTAGATCGTTTGTCTGTCTAAGGCAAAAATATTGAGACAATAATATTCATTATTTTAGAGCGGCTTCAGGGAGCATTGCTTGTAATCAAATAATCCTTTCAGTCAGAAAAACAATGTGAGTCATAGTGTGTGAGACTTTGCTACAAAATGTGAATGTATCCATGCCTATTCTGCTGAAAAAAAACTTGTTCTACATCTCCAGAAACTTAAATTTATAGTAGTTAATTTTATTAGTGGACACAAGAAAGTTAAATACTAAGCACCTCACAGGCTGACTCAAAATACATATGAAAAGTAGCGGAGTCCCTAGCTCTACAGAGAGTTATTTCTTTGAAGTGCTGAATCGTGGTTTCACCTGGGCTGGGAACATTGCCCAGATCCAAGTGTAGCCTCTGTCCTTACAAGAAAAACAGTAGCTAACATGATTCTGATATTTCAGTGGAAACAACCTGAGTCACTTTGATTCAATTATGTTTGTTGTGCTACATCAGCTGCATTATCTGCCTCCTCTTTGCTCCCCAGACCTGAAGTAGATCCCAGAAATTTTCCAGATGTCTTCCTTTAATGGAGAATGAATTTCTGTATGAAAGTATTTATGTAGGTCGTGGGAAATTCAGTGTCCAATAAGATGTAATTAACTGCCTTAATACCTTGTTAAGCAAGCCTAAATTTTGATTTTTAAGATGTATTTTTCCTATCCCAGCTATGCCCCATAGCTGGCCTAATGTGATCTCAATATTTATCAAAACAAGACTTCAACTCATCATCACTTACCATTCCTTGCCTGTAAATACAATCATTTAGCATATTATTTGGTTTTCAGAAACAGTTGGGTTTTTTTGAGGAAGGCCTTGTTCAACTAGTGGTTGCTTGATTACTTTACCCAAATGAAAAGTACAAGTAGCAAATTACTGCAAGAAGGATGTTGGAGAAATCAGGGCAAATTCTTACTTCAGCCTGCTCATTTGGCACTAACTGCATGCAATCTGTTTCTGTCCATGTGTGAGAGCTACCTGCACACAGTCTGCTGTTCAGTGAGCCATCAAGCTGTAAGCCTGTGTTTTCAGTCTGCTGTGCACCAAAAAGCAAACCTTTAATCAGTATCTTTTGAAAGATATCATGGTTAGTAAAATTCAGTTAAATTCACTTCTGTGATTATAGCAGCCAGTGTGCTGCAAATTCCCTAGAGTCAATTTTGACCCCATTATAGTTTAGAAAAAAAAAACACTACATGGCTAGATTTTTAGGTGTTCTAGGGAAAAACAAACTTACCTGTCTTACTCCTGTCTCCCAGTTGTGTATATTAAATGAGTATCTGAGGATATGCAAAATTTAGTGCTGGTCATAGCTATTAGACATGAATGAAAATATTCTAACTCAAAGGCTCTTTTGAATGAAACACTTAATGATTTTCAAAGTCAAATCTGTCCTTCATGACATCATTTTTTTAATGGTTAGCCACAGTGCGGTATAAGGGAAGCATAAATGATAACCAGATTCTGTCTGTAATGTATTTATCTTTTCTGTTTTGATACAGTCTCCATTATGAGTGTTTTCCAAGAAACTTTAGTCTCAAATGGTGTCAATTTTTTTTCCTTTCAAGTAATTTTATTTTTACCAAAGCTTTTAACTGAAGAGGAAGAAAGGAGAAAAAAACCCCATCGCTTCTTAAATTCTCCCATTTTCTGACTCTTTCATGCATGAAGTCACTGTCATCCTTTCTGTCCTACCATGGGTTTCTGGAGCACATCCTGAATATAAGTAGCTGTGGCTGGAGTTATTGATAGTGTTGAATGGAGACATATACATGCACTGCCCATGTGTCCTGGACATTTGCACAGATACTTTCTCTAGTGTCATTTACACACTCTTAGTTTTAGCCCTCACATTTTGTTGTGTAGGCAACAATGCTCTGAACTTTACATCAGTAGTAGGTTTCTCATAAGATATTTGCCAGTTACAGTTAGAATGATTTGTGCAAATGTACTCTGTCTAAAAATATACTTTCTCAAGGTCTCTTGACTCACTTAAGCAAACAGCCTAATGTCATAATAAGAAAAGGATCTCAAATTTGGCCAGAAAAGCCCCAGAGATTGATTCTTTATCAATGGGTCCTTTATTGAAGGTCACTTTAAAAACAGAGCCAAATACAGAAGGGTAAGGCAGATGCTTGCAGGACTGCCAAGCACTATGATCTGCCTCCCACAGAGCTTCTGGGAAAGCTCAAGATATAGGGATTACCCCTGTCCAGAGTGGGGGCAATGGGTATACATCTATTTCAGGTGCCTCCTTTCTTCTTGGCACCTTTTGGATGAGAAACAGTAGTGGATGAGATGGCCTTCCACAGAAAATCTCTAAACTTTAAACTGTGTTCGCTGTATCACAGGGAAATGTTCTACCAGGGAAATACCAATTAATGCACTGCACACTCCCAGTAACATGTCCTGAGAACATCTATTAGACCAAGCATTATTGGCAAAGGGATTTTTAAACTCTATTAGTGCTGAAGGGGCTGACTTACATATCTTGTGAGCTATGGGTGGCTTTGCCTATGCTTAATACCAGAAAATTAGGCACTTAGGATGATGGTGGTAACTGAGTGAGAGTTTTGAGATAAGGGAGTGTTGTAATGGGGAATCCTTACAACAAGTATAAGACAGTGATGAACTTGGAAGGAAAGATGAAGCGATATTTCTTTAGATGTTCAGAGATGATTTATTCCTCCAGTCGCATGGCTGGAGTTCCCAGGCAGACCCAGTCATGGGACCCTGCTCTCTTCTCGGGCCCGGGCACTCCAAACCACCCAATCAGGAACAGGTATGTGGCACACGTGACATGGGGACAGGGACAGACCTGTACCCTGCAGGGTCCCTCCCTCTGGGACCTTGGAGGGAGAGGTACCTCCACAAGGGTGAATAGTGTTGGAGGGAGCTCCAAGATACAGAAAATAAGAGGCAGAGTTGTGGATTGGACTCAAACATCCTAAATCTCTCATTGGAATCCTAACCCTCAGTATGCCCCAGGCCTTAAACAAAAAGTTAATGGATATACTTCATCATCTAAAGAATTTTGTTCTAGAAAACAGAAAGAAGTGCTTTTGGTATAGTATACCCCAAAACACTGAGTTCATATCTGCAAGCCTTGCCTACTGTGAAAAGCAGCTTTAACAGTAGTGTTGGCAGATGTATTGCTCAGTGGACTAGGCCCTTGGCTGTCATGTTTTTTCAATGCATTGCATTCATTGTCAGAGTGTTTCAATTTCAGAATTCATGAAGGAACAGTAATGTTTTACAACTCATTCTTTCTCTCATCCATTTTCATACTTTCTGAATGCAGTGGTAATTGTTCAGTCTGAGAAGTTCTGCTGTGTTTGTCAGAGAAGTTCTACTGTGTTTGTCAGAGAAGTTCTGCTGTGTTTGTCATGGCTGTGATATAAAGGTCTCAGCCTAAAATCAAAGGTACAGGGCTAGAGCTCGAGTGCCTCTTGCACACAGGAGGCTTAGGATATAGATCTCTCTGCAGTCTGAGCTGTGAATATCATATACCCTGAGCATGGTAGAGAAGAAATAAAGACTACTTAAAAAAAGTCATGAGGCTGTGGCATTTCCCAGCTAGTATAGAACATTTTTTTACCTAATTACCAGGGAAAACAGTCAGGGTAACATCAGCATTTTATTGAGAGAACCATATATACATAAGAATTCCTTTGGTAACCACTTAAAACATTTACTTTTTGCACTGTCAAAGCACATGGTTTTCTCAAGCTATTCTCTATTTTAAGATAGTAGACTTGGTAAAATTCAAGTCAGTTCACATTCAGAGCTTGCACTTAAAACAATGGATGTAAAGAAGAGGACTAAATAGGAACTGATGCAGCTCTTAGAGCCTCCAGGTCAACATTACGGTATCACTTTTTAAACTAAAAAAACACCAGAACATAAACAGTAAAATGCTTCTCTTTATCTGCTATTCCTTGTTCCTGTTTTATCTTCCTTTTTAGGGAGGAAGAAATACTAAATTATTTTCATTCCTTTTTTTTTTTCTTCCTTGTGTATTCTGTTTATAAAGCATATGAGCTGTAAATCATCACTGTTCTTGCTTGGGAAAAATATCATTAGCTTCATGAGGAAAATGTGTTTGCTAAAAAAGCATGTGAAAAATCCATGAAGATGTTAATTAAAAACACTGAAAAAAACCCTTCTGTAATTACCATTAGGTACATTTTGAAAAGTTTTCCAAAATTTACATTTATAATATTCTGTTCTTAGTGGAGTTGGAGTGGGATTTCACATTCAGTTATCTTTGTTGAACTTAGTCTGCTGTATTGCTGAGCTGTTCAGAATGATAATTCACAATACTTTGCTAGATTAAGAGTCATGCATTTTAGGTCTCGTGAATATTTTTGTTCTGTGGCTCACAAATGCAGCACTTTGAACTGTTTGGGAGCAGGAAGGAGATAGGGTCTAATTCATGTCGTGCATATAAAATGGAATTGAATCAAAATCCTTCATAGATTAAAAGGATTATTTTATATTCCCCATGCACATAAAAGATGCTAAATTAGAGTTATGAAACTTGTAATATTTTCTTAAAATAGTTTCATAGCTTTCTGTGAGGTTAGCATTCTCAGTGCAGAGGAAGACACAGCATCTGCTGTAGTGTCGGGATGAAATTTATTTGTCCATATAAACAGTGAGTGCCTTAAATCTTTGTGGAGAGGCACCTACTGGGATTTTCAAAACCTCTTTAGCAGTTAGTAAAGGTACTGAATATTTATGACAATCTTCAGTCATTGGTTAAAGCATGTGACATCATTCTCAAAGAAATTTTATATGCATAAATTTATGATTGAGAAAAATCATGCAATTTCAGGTATGTTTCTATTCTTAAGAAACAGTAGTATTAATTATAGCAATTAAAAACTTAAAAGCAATTTAGACTTATGGCTGTAATTTTTCTACATACCAAACTGTTCTCTGATACCCTGACAACATGACCAGTATCTCAGCTTTTCATATCATTCCCAGTCTCCTACTGATGTCTGTGTGTTGCATTTTCCAATCCAGGAGTGCCCAGATTCCTTTTCTAAAGTGTTTTTATGGCCCCTACTAGATCTGTGTGGAACTGAACATATCATAGTCTTTAATGTGTTATTTATGACAGTCTTTGGGGTCATTGGGTAACTATTATCCCCTATTTGCAGATAGATCTTATTAGATTGCTTAAAAAATACCGTGGTGACAGCTTGTTTCCTCTAAAACATAGCTGCTGCACAAGGACACATCACTCCATCAGTTCATCCTGTTAATCCCATATTCTCTGTTTAATGGCTTTGTGTGTCTTTTGATGCAGACAATGTTTTATCTATGCCTCTGACAGTACTTGATGGCTAATAATAGTCATTGTTTCCCATCAGGCAGCAGTTGCAAACTGAAATTTCTTGAGAGAATGCCTCTCCTGATGCAGGTCTCTAGACTTATTTTGTACACACACGCACATTTCAGTTCAATCTAGTCAGTTTGGGTGCTGAACTGAACTGGCCTGAACCTCTGGATCTTCAGAGGTTCATCTATCACTGAATAATGTAGCTGGATAGAGGGAGACAGTTGAATAAAGGTCAGTATGCCAACTGTTCCTTCCTTTATCCCTGCCATATTAAGAAAGTTGATAGAGTGGCGCTAATCCATCTGCTCATAATATATTACCTAGCAATAAGATACAGTTTCAGTATTTCATGAGCTCACTCTTTGACTAATTTTATTAAAAGTCCTTCCATAGCATCATTTTTAATCACTTTTCATGCAGTTTTAGTTATGTATAAAATAGTAGAAAAAGATGGACTAAAGAGACATGAAAGGATTTCATGAGAAACTGAGGTCAGCTTAAATAGAACCAGATCAAATAAAGTTTAGCCAGTGAGCCTACAAAGACCAAAAGAAAAACCAGAAGAAAACGTTCTAAATTACGTCTTTCACATGAAGCTTTATTCTGTCATGTCGAAAGTGCAGTCAAAAGGAGTAAGGCAGCCCTGGCAGCACCACGAGAGGAGGCAGGGCTGCAGTGCCTGGAGGAGCTGGCTGGGTGACTGATGGGCATTGCTGGCCAGGGTCAGAGCTGTCAGGGGAGGGGTCTCCTGCCTTCTTTACCAAGAACGCTCAGTGGGGCTTATCTCATCCACTAGTTCTCAGCCATGCATGGGTTCTGGATATTAAAAGGATGCAGAATTTTGGCTGCATGTTGGTTGTATGTAACGCTAAATGGAATTATTGTGAATTATATTCTTATAATATTATATTTCTCTTGTTATTTAGTTTAAAACATTCTGATGCACTGATCCTTTATTAGCCTGGTAGGGGTAGTCTTGAGTGAATTGTGCTGGATACAATTTCAGAAATGAGTATTGAAGCAGAAATTGGCTGTTTTTCAGTATTGAGCCCACCACTCCCATCGATTGTTAGAGGTTTTCATATAAATACAAGAAGGACTTTTACTAAGCAAGTTGACTCTAGAGCCTGGATACAGGCATCCTGGATGAGAGTTTCCAAAGCATTCAATTCATTAACATAAGTCTACTTCCACCAAAAATTATGGCTTTAGCCAAAGCTTTGAATGAACAGAGTTGAGTTGTTCCAGAAAAATACTGAAAATCATTCCTTTCTATTTGAAAATGCCTTTTTGAGCTGATGGGTAGCAGCAGGTATAGATGTTAAAAGTAACTTGATTTTTGTTTTGGTGCTCTGTCACTGCTGGAGCACCAATTGTTAAAATGAACACAGATGGACATTTTTGTTCCTATTGGGATGACTTCTCCCAGGAACGTCAAGGAATTCTTACTTTCTTTCCTTTTTCTGCAGTTTCAGAATAATAATTTTTTCATTAAGGTGGAGGTGGCGAAATGTACAACAACAATTAAAAATACACTAATAGTTAAGTTAGATTCCTTAATCAATAGCGTCACGGCATCTAAAATGGTCTTTGTTATATGAATTTGTCCCATGCCATCAGCTGCATGAGTGTGGGTCATCTTCATAATACTTTGTTTGTCTCTCTCTCTGTTTCCACCTGTGAGATTTTAAACCTGGTTGCAATTTTTTTTTTTTTTTTTTTGCTATTTATATACACCTGAATGAAACTATGTTGTATATGTACATGCATAAGTATATATTTGTATATTTGAGAGGAAATATAGTGTGGTTATTGAAAGGTGAACTAAACAAACAACATTCTTATTAAATTAGGCATCCAGACTATAAATAAACAAAATACTTTGAACTAATAGCCTGAAATATTTTGAAGGTAATAACTGAGAAAACTCACTAAAGTAACAGACTTGTAAATCTGTTTCATCTCTTAAAGGCTTAACGTTATGAAGAATCAGTGTAGTGTGATCTGAAAGAGATGAGGAAATTGTCATTTCACATAGCAGATGGACTCCAGGAATGTTCACTCTTTAAGTATCAACTGATGTTGATGAAAAGCTAAGTAGATGTACAGAGGAAAGCTTTTTTCCTCTTTTATTTGTTAGTGTCCAGAAAATCTTCCATAAATATAAAAGAAAGTTTACTAGCAAAATGCCACACCAATCTTATAGCCAATGCTAAATGTGCACTAAAGTATGTAATGTAGGGGAAATTTTCTTTTTATTCTAATCCAGACATTACAAGGGCCTTTTTACATCTCCCTTCTGAAAATGAAGGTTTGCCGGAAGAACAGACACAGTGCAGCAACTGTCATTTAAGTTTACATGTCTGGCTCTCATCTTTGCCATGAATGATCTTTTGTAAACATACTTAAGATCACAAGATATTTCATCTTTGGGCAAGGCAAGAAGGATGCCATGTCACCATGACACATGAAGAAAATAAAAAATCTACATGCAGCTAGAAAAACTCTTGAGGTGCCGTATATTTATGGAACTACACTAAATGTGTAGCTGCCACAGATTCATTTTGCATACTATAGTAAATGTCAATGATGGTAAAGGATTGGTCTCCTACAGAGGTGAAAATTAAACAAATCTTGTTCAGGGGTTCACAATCTCTCATGACATGATAGTTTAGATGTGAATTACAAATTATATGCAAGCAGTGTCTTCTACTTTGGAAACACAACAAAGTCGAAGGGAATCAGTTACATAGTTCACTGCATATTGGTTGTAATTTGTAATAAACCAGAAACATGAAATTGTTGTTAATAGTTTTGCCCAAGAAATGTGATTAAAATAAAATTTTGTTTGCTTAAACACATACCCTGAGCAGAATGAACAGGAAAATCCCTGGTAAGTTATTTTATAGCAATGGCAGCACATTCAGGAATTTGGGGCTTTCTTGTGAAGTCCTGTGCAAATTGTTTTACTGCAGGGTAGGAACTTTCTGATGTTAATGTTAGTTGAAGTTATACTGTCAAATAGCTGTACAGTGTGTCCAGACCCAGAGACTCTAAAAGACCATTTAATACTAGAATGTACTGTGGCATTCATTTTGTCATAACAGATTTTCCTAGTTAGAGAGATTAAGCAGAGAACAGGACAACCCACACATAACCACTGTTTTGTTGCCTATTTATGCACAGATATTCCTGTAACCCTTTGAAGGCACTGGGAAGATTTTTTTTTTCAATTTTTTTTCACCACCATGTACTTTACTGAGATCAGAATAATTTGAGACAACTGTTTCACTTTGCTTCTTGATTGCATAATATTTACAAAATTCCAAGATGTGTTCATATTGCTATTCATATCAGTGGCACATATTCTATTAACTGTCAGCACCTTGACCCTGTTAGGACTTAATTGTCTTTTTCTCATTGGTGCCATTTAAGCATAGCACCCTAGATGTAGCATAATTTCATGGCAACAGTGAATGATATTATATAATAGTGGTGAAATTAATTTTAAAAACCATTAATACCATTAATACCATTTTAGAAAATGGAAATTTTTTTCCTTTAAGCACCTGTATCTCCTGAAGCTAATTTGGGGCATTTCATCACAGAAATGGATCCCATATGACTACAAATAAGCATACAAAATTCCTAAGGCAAATAGGTAGAGACTATACAATATGTAGAGACAACATCATGTTACATGAAAGTTATATATGTTAGCCTTAATAAAATTTCTTATAGCTTTAGCATATCTTGTATGTTTACTGTGGATTGGGATAATTTATTGCAAAACCTTTGTCTGAATGGAAAAAGAATTCTAAATTTCCTATTAAACTATATATTGAAGAGCTAAGGATGAACTAATTGCAGAACCACCGCAAACAACATTTTTTTACTCCTGAAGAGGATTTCAAGGTGATGTGGATGGGTGCAGTGATGTCATTTTCACAGGTTCTATTTTAATTCAGGATTGCGGTTCCAAAATTCGCCCAGAGGAGTCCTGTGGCTTGCAGCCTCTCTCTCCTGAATACCTCTCAGCAATTTCACAGACAGTGTTTAAGACCTGTGAAGCTGGAGACACAAAAGGTTTGTACTTTATCCCCCTTTTTTCTGAAAATTAACTCATTCTACTCTTCAAAGAAAAACTAGAAACATTATTAAATCTTTGCTATGGACATGCACTCACCTGCGCACCATAAATTGAACTAACCACTTGTAATAATTACTAATTTTTAAAATCAGGTTAATTTGTTTATGTGAGAATTTTTTGTTTAATAATTTCTAATCAGTAATCCACCACTGCCTGTGCTCTTGTCATATAGTCTTTAAAATGCATTGAAATATTCCATCAAATCCACTTAAAATAAAAATGCTTTATCCTAAATAGAAGGGATTTTCTACTCAAAATAAAAATTAAATCGAGAAAAAGAACACAACACTTAGATCCATTTGCATTTTACATTTCCACTGCTATATTAGAAATACAAAACTTGTTTTAAATTTTACATATATTTATACCTTAAAAAACAAGGGGGGCAAACAAAGAATTATACAATAACCAATGCAATCCAGACATATCTTGGTTTATGTGAGAGTTCAGATTATAACAGATTGTCAAACAGGTACTCATGTGAAAGTCACAGCGTCATGAAGATTTATTAAAGATTTAACTACTCAGGTATGGGGTCTTTTATGTATTCAGGTTGTCACTGTATTAGACAGTAAGTAATTTTGTTCAATTCTTGACTAGAGAAATGAAAAATAAACCAACAGCCCTCTATGACCTACCAACACAACTGTATTCTTTATCTTGCCATAGACAGGAGCAGCCCCTCACAGCAGTAAATTTGCACAAACTCGTTGAATAATCAATAAAAAGTAACAGGAACTGCCTGAATGTATCACTTCATGTGAAACAGAGGCATGTAATAAATTTGTGTTATATGGAGGGAATGCACAAAAGAGACACTGCTGTTCCTAGCAGCGTGTTTTAATCACACAAGTTGTGAATCATTCTATGGAACGATATCAGGACATAAATTTCGAAGCTAGAAAGCCTAAACCAAATCCACTGAGTCTTTTTTTGGGCAGACAATCTCCTTCCCCTGATTTACAACACACTCCTTTTGAATACTGAATCTAGATAAGTAAGGCTGAATAGAGTATCTTTTGCAGCCTTCTTGTGAATAATATACCCAATTAAAGTTCAAACAAACTTCAAGAGATGTATACTCAAAGGACAAGTACATTAAACAGGGAAGAATAATTTGTGCTTATAAAGTGAATATTGCCAGCAGGTGTTTAATGAGCCTAGAACTGGGCTTTGCACTATCTGGCAACAAGTGGCTGTATAGTTTTAATGTGTGTCTCAGGTCCCAGCTGGAACTGGAAAGCATCATTCCAAATTTGTAACCAACAAATGATGTCCCAAACCTGGCAATGAACAATGGCAAATGGCGAATTCCCTGCTAAAGCAGGAACGTCTCTTAAATAAGCTAATTTTTCAGAGAAGCCAAGCAATGCCATTTCCCCTCAGAAATCAACTCAAAACTTCTGCAGAAGTAAAGTGGTGTCATACACTCTTGTCATGCTAGAAAACAGTTTTGTAGGGATACTGAGGTACTACTATGGCAAAATATATCTGTGCTGAGAAAAGCTTGTGTTTGAGCATTCATGGACAGAGGCTGAGGTGGAGCATCAGAGATAGAGATGAAACCTTACTTCTTCTGACATTATTGATAAAATTTAGAAGGCTGCTTTATAGCTCAGTACAACCAGGATTTCACAACTCATTTCTAATCTTTTGATGTAGAGCAGAGACAGCAATTCAGGGTCTGACCATGACAGAAGTGACTTCCTCTTCTCCTAGTTACCCTGGCACTATTCTTTGGAGGAAACTCAACACCTTACCAAATATACACTTGATTTACACTATTTCTCTCTCTCTCTCCACCCCTCTTTTAATCAATAAATGCAAATATACAACAGGGGAAATTTCTTTCCTTTGTACTTACATCAAGAAATGAAATTATAATTTTTCTACCAAAAATATATTTTTCTTTCAGAAGTTCTCCTTTGATTCATGTGGTTTGAGCCAGGCTATCATATGAAAATTAGCTCTTTATTCAATATTTTTGCATTATCAATAATACAGAACTCAGCAAACATTAACCGTGTGTTTGGCTTCTGAGAGGGAGAGAGGGAGAGAGAATTGACAGACACCATAAGAACCCCAACTTGTGGTAAATTCCTGCAAGTGAATCAGGTTACTGCAGTCTGTAGAGATGTGGTTTGTAGACAATTACAAAATCTGGTGGGTAAGATATCACAAATTCACTTCTAATTTTCTGTTGCTGTGACATCTATGTTTTAATTATATCTTACTTTCTATTGTTCCTACAACTGTACCCAGTCTAAAATAATTCTGTGTGATCTCTCTGCATTCAACAGCTGTCTGGATTTGGATCCAGCAGAGACATAAATTGAAGTCCAACAAAATGAATGTGTCCTTTGGTTACAAGGAGTAAATCTTAGTTTGGAAAAAAGTTCATAGGCCTAAGGCTATTTTTTCTGTAGCAAATCATATCCTTTTAAAAACAGTTTTTACTTTTGTTTTTCATAGATGCAACTAGAATGAAAAGGAAAATATTTCTATTGCCTATTCACTGAGAAAAACCTTTCTAAAGGTCTTAGGGTAC
This sequence comes from Lanius collurio, assembly GCA_020086605.1. Lineage (NCBI taxonomy): Eukaryota > Metazoa > Chordata > Aves > Passeriformes > Laniidae > Lanius > Lanius collurio. The sequence goes on from JACBWW010000005.1 coordinate 34,505,816, forward strand.
CAAAGAAACACCAAATGCAAAAGTAAACTAGTCATAAATCAACAAATTAGCATCAGTGTAGGTTAAACATTAAGATTTTTCTCTTTGTGTGGATGATTGTTCAGCACTACAGAAAAACCTTGATTTTAAATTTGAAAGCAAAATATGAGTGACTGTGGCCATGACAGTGTAAAAGGATGAATAAAAATAAAAGAGACTAAAAGAAAAAGCAAAACTATCAAGTTAAGTGTACAGCCATTATTGGCTAAAACTTCCAATTTTAGGCCAATATTTTTTAAATAGAAAGCAAAAAATCCCAACTAATTATTTTGAAAGTCTCTTTCTTTTCATGCCATTTTATGAGAACATTTTTAGGGAGTACTGGCAATGTTTAATCTTTTATCTTAAGCAGAAGATTTATGTATGCAACTGGTAACTACCCTAATGAGCAAAAATCCAGCTTTCACTCTTCCTGTGGAAACCTCCTACTTACAGGTTTTCATAAAACTTTGATTATGCCAATTTTTATTTTGTGAAGAAACTAGCAATATGTCTTTCTTGCTCTCATTCACTTAATTATTGATAAACTTGCCCTTGCCTGGTAGAGCCAGTGTTAATGCTTTTGCCTGAAGCACCACAAAATGCTACCTGATTGAAATGGTGCTGAAAGCTGGATTATGTGCTGCTAACTTACATAAGTGAGGAAAGAGCAACTTAAAATTGCCATAGAATGTAAGCCTAATTTCCAAGCTAATACTGTTTGCAATTTTTCACTGTTGTCTTTTTTTGTGAAATTCGTTTTATCTTTTAACACAATCCTAATTTTGAAGGTTAAGAATTCATTGACCAACTGTTTTGAAATTGCAACAGGAAAAGTTGAAATATTCCATCAGGAATACATGCATCATTAAAAAGCTCTATGTAAATATAAAACCAGGAAGTATTCTGTTAGCATTAAATGCTTAGTTCTTCCTATAAATATGAATTTATCTCCATATACCTGTGTTCTCAAATTTTTTTTACATTTGCCACTAACTTTTAACATATGCCATAAATTGATCTGTTTTTTTCATTAATATGCCTAGGGAGCTATTGAACATAAACGAAACTATTTAAAAGAAGCTTTTCAAAAGTTACTTATCATTTTCAGTTGCCAAAGTTTAAACTTTTATTGTTCAGATATTTTGGCTCTTCAATATTCATTTTATATAGTTCTACTTTCCTAGTTTGTTACCTAAAACCAGATCAGCTTGTAAAAGTATGGGATGTTAAAAAGAAAATTCCATGAAATGAGGGATCTCATATGTCGTAGACATTGCCAGAAATTTTATGTTTTTGGCTTGAAAGAAAAATTACAACATCAGGGAAAAAAATACCAAGTTTTCATATAATTTTAAAATATAGGTCACTGCCTGAAACCTCTCTTGGATTATTTATTAAGACCTTTATAGTAGTGGCAGGGTCTGAGTCCAAACTTCAAACCAACCAACCATTCTGTCCCTGCTTTCAAAAGGTACAAAGCAGTAAAAGGTGTTTGCATGGCACCTATTGCTGGGTTGTCAGAGACCTAACACTTTTCAATCTCCTCATGAGAATGCTGTGAGGCTGGGACTGGCCATTTAGTCATAGATTGAAAAGTGGGGGCCAACGGCAAGATCCACAAGTGGCAATAGAAATCTTGGAGGGTCGAAGTATTCCTGGCCTCTGGTGGCCACGAGACCACAGCCTGGAACAAGGCACCTCAAAGCCAAGGGAGGGCCAGCATGAATAAGGGATTCACAACAGCCAGCACTGGAAGGCTACAGTAAGAGAAAAAGTCTAAATTCAGCCTCTGGTATCCCAGCTGAGCAGGATATTCATTTGGAAGAGGACTCTGCTCCAGAACCTGATTATGCCCTTTGTAACTTCAGATAAAGATTCAATTTAACCCTTGGATAAAAATTCTACATAGGATCTTGCTCAAGGACCAAAGTTCAGCTCTCTCTTTTCACACAAAAATTACCAGGTTACAAGCATGCTATTTTCCTGTCCTAGTGAATTTTGAACTTTAAAGTGGTCCTTAACTGAGTGGGGAATGTTTCTCCTAACAGCTGTGTGATTAGGATGCAGAAAATGCAAGCTTGAAACTCCTCTGATCAAGAAGCATGGAGTATCTCTTTCTGCTTGCACCCTCCCACCATGATCCTGAGTGTCTCTCCTTCCCTCCTTCCTCCCTCCACGCTGTGAACTGGGCTGCTCGGCCAGCACAGCTTCCGTGAGACACCCACACCCATGGGAACAAGGGAAGCTGGGTTATGCTCACTGTACCACAGTGTGCTCAAAGCCACTGTCCAGGGTTTTGTTTAGGTTCAGTCTCCTATAATTTGCTCCAATTCATCTACAAGTGCATCTGATGGTGGTGTGAGCATGTCCTGCGCAGGGCAGAAACAGGGGCAGCTGTGCAGGGTACACAGCAACAAGTACTGCATGGTCATGGCACTGTGGGATGTATTCATCCTTTAGATGTACATATGTGGGTTCCCATACAAAAAAACTCTTGATGCTTTTATTTAGAAGGACTTCTTTATCTGCTAAGACAACTCACCCTGCTACTTACCAAAACACAGTCACTTGGATGTTTGCCCAAGTGCAAGCACAGACTGCCTCCCCGGAAATTCCCTTGCTCCTGAGGCAGCAGCTGGTTCTCCCAAGGCCGCTGGGATCCTTCAGGGTTTCTTCGCTCAGACTCCCCCTCAGTGCCTGGCCAGATGAAATGTCAAAAAGGCAGACTTGGTATTTTTTGTTGTTGCCTCCTGTGCAGCAGCAATCCATCACACACAGCTGGCTGCTGAGCTACTGCCTGGTAGCAGTTGTGGGACAGACTCTAAGGGCAGGTATGATCTCCAAACATTTGACTTTGGGGCTGTTTTCTGGGCTTTGGTGAGAAACTCATCTGTGGTAGCAAGGCCAAATAGCACTGACACAAGGACCTCAGGCCTCTCTGTGCCCTTCTTTGTGTAATGTCTTTAATAAGAACAAAAGCAGGTTTTGCTGGCAGTAACACAGTCACTGGGAGATACTGTCAGCACTGTGTACTTATAACACCTAGAAAAATGTTACTTTTGTTCATCCAAATATAAAGACAACTCAAAAGCTTTCTGTCTTCCTTCAGAAATTAAATCCCTCAAGCTTCCAGTAGGATTTTGGAAAGGAATAGTTTTAGAAAACAAAAATAACAAAACCCTTTAACCTTATATAAGGGATTACTAAAACCCACTGATTTTTAGTAATCCCACTTTACGCTCCTAATCTTCAAAACAATTTTTGCAAATAAGATCAAGCTCTCTTAAATCACATATGTTATTCATTTCACCTTACTGTCATCTCCTATATTGTATTTGTGTAGTCTGGGACAATCCACTAAATTCTCACAAGGTAAAAAAAATAGCGTTTTGGAAGGAAAGTCTTAATCTTGCATTATTTTTGTATCAAGTGCTCTTAACCATACACCCAACCTTTAGATGTTTCATTGTAGATGAGAGTGAATCTTCAGACATGTCTGAATGTGTGTTTTCTTTTTACATTCAACCTCCTCACCCCTTTTCTCTTTCGCATACCCCTTCTGTTGAGAAAGGATAAACTGCTACAAGAAAGGCAACATGGACTGAGAAATTAACCCACAAACAGCTGTTAAATTTAAGCATTCACAGCTCTTTCAGGGAAAGGAAAAACTCCCACCCTAGCTAAAGGAAAAGGACACAACACAGTGAAATGAAATAGTCTCTTCAAAGGGTTGGAGGGCATTTAATTTTCAGGAAACTCCCATATGAGGGTTTTTTTACTCATACGTGATTCAAATACTCAAAAATATCTTACTTACTTCCCGTGTAATAAAACTACTCAGAAGAACACAGAGGAGATGCTGACATTCATTGCTGCTTTCCAGGGCAGTGGATTGTCCCTTGCCTCAGCTGCTCTGACAACAGGACCTGTGACTGGAGAGAAATAACATGGCAGCCCCACGGCTGCCAATACTCTGTGCCAGCCAAGCCCGAGCTCCAGCGCTGTGTGGAGGGCAGAAGGGTATGTAACAGGCTTTACATTTTAATTCATTCTTGTTTACCTGGATATTTAGTGTCCTGAATCTTTCAAAATATTTTTAAGATTGATATGTGAGAAAAATCCTTTTTTATTGTAACTACAAAAATATTTAGGTGAAAATTTCCCAGGGATGAAAATCAACCGCTGTCCATAATTCAGCCTCGTATGCAGACACAATTGTCTGGTGCCGTTTCACAGAGGATCTTAGGTCACACCACTGGAGTTTCAAGACCTATGGTGTATGTGGTTATCAGTCTGACCTGCAGTGAGTACACAGGGACAGCAAATGGAGGACGTATTTGCATTGTTGTCACAGTTTTATCTCATATGCAAGTTGGTTTTCTTCTGCTGCATACCTAATGCATGGCATTGCTTGTGCACACTAATCTTACCAAGTCTTCTTGCACATTCTTTTCTTTTAGTGAAGCTTCTAAAGTGATTGCTTGGAAATACAAGGTCTCCTTAATAAGCATGCTATGACTGTTAAACTGTTGAGAGAGAGCTCTGATCTGAGGCTCAGGTACCTTACTGAGGATACAAGTATCCAGAAAGTAAGTAATTAATCGTTATAAAGCTCTTTAAAGTGTATTGCCTAGGTAAGAAAATAGTAACTAAAAGTGGCATTTTGATAAAATCCAAGAGCATTTCCATATAGACAAATACAAAAACATAGTCTTTCAATTAACATTTTCTCCTTATTTTCTGATAAATTTCTTGCCCTGCATAAAGGACTTTATTGCCATTTTGCTTTATTTCTGCCTGTGGTTTTCTCTGTTACTATAGAGCTGTGGGTTACTCCTAGAATATTTTTCAAAAAACAAATATTGCTTTTTATGACTGAGAAGAAGCTTGATTAGCTTCTCATGTACAAAACAAGCTCTTCTGGATTGACCACAGAGAAAAATACTCAAGAATTTGATTGCTTTTCTTTGGTCTTTGATTTCCATGGACATCAGGCTGCTTTGACAAGCAATCACCCTTTGGTCAGGCAATTGAAGGACAGTGGAGGAAGAGTATGCCACTATGGAAGTGGATTACCAGGGTATTTCTGAGAGGATTTGCTCCCATTTCCACCTCCTGAATCTGACCACTCACATTCATGAGTGTCAAAAACAGGACAGCATTTGTAAAGGGTCCATTAAAACCAAGGATATGAAATGAGTGTCTATGAAGCTTAATTTCTTACTTCAAATTCCATGATATTCTAACTCTTGAGGTCACTGATCCATTCTAGTGTCAGATGACTGCCAGATCCTGCGTGAGCTACATTACCACCTTGAGAGAAAAACCTCTGTAAAACTAATAGTGCTTGTTTCCCATTCTGCATCTTTTACAGAAGTCTCCTGACATTGCCTGATAACCTTTGCTGCTCTGTATAAATCTGCTGAATTACCCCTGTTACCTTTGCACAGATGTCCATTTAACTGGTTTATTCTTTTAAAGTCATCACTCTAAAGCATGATCCCCCTTTGGTATATTTCTCCTATCTCTTTCCGTCAGATGTTATTTTATCATAACTTTGTAGTGATTGTAATATTGTGTGACATTTTGCAATAGCATTTTTACTTCTTTTACCAAATGAATGAATTAATGTAGAGCCTGGATCAACTCCTTTGTGTCAATGCAACTTAAGACAAAGAGAGACTCTTCATACCAAAGTCAGATGAAAAAAAAATGGTTCCCATCTTGGCCGATAAGATCCTGATTCTGCCTTTGATAAGTCAAACTTTGAAATTACGTGGCCCAAGCGATGTAGTAGAAAAAGAATTTTTTTCATTTGCTCACTGAAAAAGACTTTGGTCTGTGTTAGTTAGGTTTAAGCAACCTGGACCTTTCATAAAGGAGCTGTTGAGAAGCAGGAAGATGTAATTCTTGCGAACAAATACGTGTTTATTTCAAAAGAGATTTTGATAACCATCTCTAAATATTTATATTTCCTCAATTGTGACTTTAGTTTTGATTTATTATATACCTTGTCTCTAAGTACTACAGAGATCACTGACATCTCAAACTGAAGATATCATAGTTTCCTTAAAATAAGCAGGAGGTTTCAATGCTGGAAACAAAAGGAGATGCCAAAAAAAAAAAGCATGAGTGACAAATGAAAGGGAAAATGTCGTCAACCCAAGTGAGGACACTGAGGTGATCTGGAATGCTGTTTGATTTACATTTTTGTTTGCTGAAGTTCGCTAAGAACAGAACTCATTTATGTGTCCACTCAAAAGGGGCTCAACTAACCTGGGAGCCTCTCTCTTCAAGGGTTTTGAATATTCAGCTTGTGTAACTTTAATCTCTGGAGTTCAAAATCCCTTACAGAGGACATCTTTGCTGTTGACATGGACAGAGGAATTGAGTGCACCCTCAGCAAGTTTGCTGACCACACCAATCTGTGTGGTGCAGTTGCCTTGCTGAAGGGAAGGGGTGCCTTCCAGAGGGACCTTGACAGGCTTGAGAGATGGGCTTCTATGAACCTCATGAAGTTCAACAAGGCCAAGTGCAATGTCCTGCACCTGTGTTAGGGCAATCCAAGTCACAAATCCAGGCTGGGCAGAGAATGGACTGCAAGCAGCCCTGGTGAGAAGGATTTGGGGCTGTTTGTGGACAAAAAGCTCAACATGAGCCAGCAGTGTGCACTCACAGCACAGAAAGCCACCATACCCTGGGCTGCATCAGAAGCAATGTGGACAGTAGGCTGAAGGAAGTGATTTTCTCCCTCTACTCTGGTGAGACCCTGCCTGGAGTACTGTGTCCAGCTCTGGGGTCCTCAGCAAAAGAAAAAATGCTGACTATTGGAATGAGTCCAGAGGAGGGCCTATGAGTGGTCACTGGGCTAGGGCACCTCTCCTATGAAGACAGGCTCCGAAAGTTGGACCTGGAGCAGAGAAGGCTCTGGGGAGACCTTCAAGAAGTCTTCCAGTATCTGAAGAGGGTCTACAAGAGAGATTGAGAGGGACTTTTTACAAGGTCATGTAGTGATAGGATAAGGGGGAATGGTCTGAAAGAGGGTAGGTTTAGATACTGGGAAGAAATTCTTTTCTCTAAGGATTGTGAAGCTCTGGTAGAGGTTACCCAGAGAAATTGTGAACTTGCCATCCTTAGAGGCCTTCAAGACCAGGCTGGATGGGGTCTGAGCAACCTGGACTAGTGGAAGGTTCCCTGCCCATGTCAGGGGGTTGGAATCAGAGGATCTTTAAGGTCCTTTCCGACCCAAACCTTTCCATGATTCTATGACCATGCTAAGACATAAACAGTATAAATCTGTGATTACATCTTTTAATTTAAATAGGAGGTGTTAATCTCTATACCATTGTCAGATTTCAACTTTGGTAGCTGGAGGCTGTTTTCATGTGCTTCTCTATTAGTTTTATATGGGGAAAAAAAAGATTAAAAAAAGCTTACTTATCTTTCTACTTTTAATGAATGTGAAGGGAGACATGCAACAATTAACCGGTGTTGTGCTGTGTCCTTGATTTGTGTTCACTTCAGCAAGTGATGAATTAAGATGTAAAGTAAATGCTCTTTTTGGCTGAAATGCAGCACATGGAAGACAAACTGTGTTTTTAAGTGCAATCCTTCTGTTTTTCTCGTGTTTCAAAGAACAATGGCAAAATGTGGCAGATATCTCTTGGTCACTAACTTGTATTCATTTGTCAGTGTTTCCGAAATACATTTATGGTCACCCAAAAGGAGCACTTCTTTCCTACCTGCATCATAATTAAGCCTTCAAAAATGCTTTCTAATTTGCTTTCTAACTCCAAGCTGCTTTTGTTTCTTATATTAAAATTGATTTGTTTTCCAAAGCTCATCTGTAAAATTATAGTCTTTCTCTATAAGAGAAATCCATTTCCCTGGCTGAGTTCCAGCTGATTTCACATCATCATTAACTGCTATTTTAGTTTGTGAGCATATAAAAGTGTTTGAACTAAGTTGTTTCTGTGTTGTGGTTTAACCTGGCAGGCAGGTGAACACCACACAGCCATTCACTCACTTTCCCACAGGGATGAGGGAGAGAATCAGAAAATAGGTAAAACTTGTAGAAAAAGACAGTTTATCAGAATGGAAGAAGAAGGGAAAATATTAATAATAAGAATAAGAAGTACAAGTATACAAAGGAAGTAATGCACAGTGCAATTTCCCAACACCCACTGACTGATGCTCATCCCATCCCAGAGAAGCAGCCCCTGCCCCCCACAAATTCCCCCCAGTTTTATTGTTTAGCATGATGCCATATGGTTAGGAATTTCCCTCTGGCCAGTTGGGGTCAGCTGTCCTAGCTGTGTCCCCTCAGTCTCTTGTGCCATCTTCCTCTCTGGCAAGAATAGACACTGAAAAGTCCTTGACTTAGTGTGAGTGCTGCTCAGCAACAATGAAACCATCAGTGTGTTACCAATATCATTCTCATCCTGAATCCAAACCAAAACACTGTACCAGCTACTAGGAAGAAAATTAATTCTATCCCACCCAAAATCAGGACCCTTGGTTTCATAAAAACATAAGACCACCTGCAGTGAAACAACACTCAAGTTGGTGTAGACATGAGAATGCATGTACATGCACAGAAACAGTTTCATGAGGCCTTATTTTGCTTTATGATGTCTTAGCAAGAATAGTCAGTCATATGTTTGTATTTCATACACAGTAAACAGGAAAATTTTGAAGTGCTGAGGTTAAGGTTGTTCTGGCTGAGTAGATTCTCTTTCAGTCTGCTTTTAATATCAGCAGTCTTTTTTTCTCCTCCACTTTAAGCTCTAAGGGAAATGAGATGCAGACTGTCTCATTCTTAGGCAACTCCATATATATGTGCTAATTGAATCAAATAAATTTTTCATCATAATAAAAAATTATATTTATTATGTTGGCTCAAAAAAATTCTCTGTAGCTGTGCTTAATGGCTTTTTACTGTAAGATATATACAAATGTATTAAGACAATTCTTTGATTTTTGTACAAGATTGATTTTTTACTTTTAAAAATGGGTGAAGGAAAAAGGGTTCTAACAGGTTATTATTTACTATATACTGCAATTAGCAGTATATAGAAAGTTGGCCTCAATAGCAGGAGGGATATATATTTTGCTTATCATTGAGAAATACTACCCAGAGTTTAGTCATATAAAAAAGTACCATTGAGTCATATGTAATTAAGAACAGGAAATATTAAAGGGCAATATTTGCTGAAGTACTTAAAATTCAGCTGTTAAAACAGGAATTTTAACTTATAATTTCTTAATAGTATTTTAGACTTAAGTAGTGTTTTGAACTTACAGGTGTTTAAATTTCCCAAGTGTGGTTAATTTTTAATGATAGGTCTTGTTAAGAAGTGAATTCCACTGTGCTTACGCAATCTTTCAAAGCCTTTAAGCTATAATGGAATTTTTCACACAAAATATTTGCAACAGAAGACAGTGAAAACATCTGTCTGTGTGGAAGTGTTGTTCTTTGTCTGGTAAAATTATAACCTTGTGTATGTCTGATCGTTTAGTCATCCTGTAGACAAATGCCCCATCAACTTGAACAGTACATGACTAAGTCTTGTGCCAGACTTGTAAAAAAAGTGAGATATGGCTTACTCTGCACACCTAAGCCATCATGTTCCTCATTATTGCATAGAGATAAGTACAGAATCTTCCCTGGAGCCTTTTGTTCAAATCATATTAAATACACATGGCACATGCAACTATAATGAGTTCCTCTAATTGTATAGAAATAAATGTGTCTATAGTTACTCTACATTCAATTACACTAAAAGATTATTTTAATTCATCAGAACTCTTGGGTTAGTTGAAGGACATAGGTTTTCTTCCTGGGGCTAAACACCACTTATTTTAATCTTCAAGTCCTCCAAGCATTTGCTGAAAATGAAGCTGACTTGCCAAAGGTGGACTTTGAAAGATGCTTTCTGATGGCTTGCATACCACAACAGAATGTGTTTGGCCACCTCTCCACAAGGGCAGTTTGAAAAGAGGGTAGGATAGCTACAGGTACCTACAGAATTCATTTTTTTTTCTTTTGAGGAGAAGAAAAAGAAGAATTGGGGGTTTTTTCCAGGTTTTACACATCTCACATCATGATTGAACCAATGGTTTGAAGCAGATTGTTGGATGCAGATGAAATCTTAATGAATGGATGCAGAGTGTGTGTACAGTTGTGCTGATGATGTGCTAAGCATCCACCAGCCTGAGGTGCATCAGATTACAAGAAATGCACACCTATCTTTCTACCTAAGATCTTCTTCAGACAGATGAGAGAGCATTCCCTTCAAAATCCCAGCACACAATCTCCAGAGGATGACTACTGATAACTGTCCCATGATGACTGCAAACAGACTTTAGAGCTCTCTCTCAGAGCTAGAGGGCAGGGACCACAGGTTACACATACTGCAGTCTTAGTTTTCATACCTTTCAACAAAGCTGTGATTTTACTGTGGAAGACAAAGACAGAGTTAAACAAATTTGTCTGATTCCAGTGATACCGTCCTGATGTGGCTCATACCTACTTGAACAATCAAAGACTTTTTCACTGTAAGCTAATATGGGCACTATAATTGACTGATACCTTTAAGAATGACCTCCTCTATTGATCTGTCTTCCTGTACAACCACAAGTCCACTTCAGCCCATTTCTTTCTTTCCCACTTGCAGCAAGCCTTGACTATTCTCTTAGCAGCCTAGGTTAATTTCTGTAGTGGAACAATCTTCCCCAGTGTGATGTTGCTGTCTTTCTCATTCCTGATTTGGAAATGGGCTGAGTGCAGTCTCATCAGTCTTGTGATGGTATTTGAAGTATGTCAGGGCCTTAACAGTTGCCTGTTTCATACTGCTGATTGCTCTAAAGGAATCTGCTCTAACTCCTGTCAGCTACTTCGCATTCTCAGAACATCAGGACAACAACTGTAAGAGCATGCTAAGGCCCACCTGATATTTTCATATGGTGCCCAGCATCATGGCATTTTCAGACTAGAGCTGCCACTTTAAGACATGATCATATCTAACTTCTTTCTTCTGGTAAGGGTTTACTAAATGACTTCACATAGTTGCCCTCCATCTCCAGACCTGGCCAGTGAGGTACCCCAGAGAAGACTTGAAAATTCGGTCATGGGTCCACTCTTTGTGTGTATGTACCTGTGTAGGTATAGAAAAATTGCAAACCTCTAAAATGCTAAATCATTTAACAATGTAGATTGGGGTATGTGTATGTGTTTTGCTCTAATTTTGACATAATAAAAAAATGGGAAAGAAATCTTGATCTTTGATGCTCTGCAGTGTTTGAGACTTTGGAAATGTTTGCATGACTCTTCATACCTAAATTGCCAGTGAATGCACAGTGTTGGCAAAAAAGACATCTGTGCATCATGTTCATTGGCATTGGACATGGTTCTTTTCTCCTTTTTTCCATGGAAGTTGTTGTCCTGATATTTGAAATCAGTAGTAGATGAGATCAAATATAGTTAGGAGAAAACAGCTATGAGAATTCTAGTCACACTAGAATGAGATAAAAACATCCCATCTGCCAAATTAGTGTAATTAATAGCTGAATATGCTCCTTTGCAATTCCCATGTGCTGTGATAACAAAATGGTGTCATATGTTACTAGAAGACAAGCAGTCTGTATTTTCTACCAACTGCTGTATGTGTGTAACTTGGTAGAGCCTGTTTGTTATTCTGCTAATGATGTGTTAGGTTTTTACAGAAGTGTTCTCACCCACATTACAAGCTAATGATGCCCTTGCCAGTGAATATCTGAGAACTGCTTTTTAAATAGATATGCATCAAGATACTACAGTGATGGGTTTATGAAATAGAGATTAAAGACACATGGATATAGACAGGCTGGAGAGATTAAGAGATTTTCCAAACTAAAAGAATTGTTGCATAAAACCTCAAGTTAACCTATTTTAAAATTAAAACATATTCTAAGCATGGACTGTCTTCCTAATTGTAAATAATCCTATGCATATGTGTGTCTGTCAGAGAGGGAAAGAGAGAATATCCAACCAGTCCTTCCATGGATCCAAGGATCCTTGACTTCTATGAGTCATGTTATGCTTGATTTAAAGAGGTTTCTTTTGACACGATGTGAAAAGCTGGAAACCCCCTTGCGTGTGAGAGAAATGCTTATGCAATACAAGCATGAACAGCAGCTGTTAAAGAATTTCCTCTATGAAGCAGCTTTGAGAAGTCCAGGACAGGAGTTAGAAGAGCCTCTATGTGCTCAGTGCTAGTTTTAATTTGTTTGCTACCATACATAATCTATCAAGGGCTTCTCTGCAACCCACAATGGGCTAGGCATAGGAAGTTGAAGGCATTGTCATGCCAGTTCTTGGTCCTAACCAAGAGGAATGAAGGTATGCTCATCTGAAATTCTTTCTCTTCTGTGGAAAGTATCATTGGTACACTGTTGTGGCTTATTTTTAATCACAATGGGTTAACAGTGAGAAGTGGAATCAATTTTCAAAACTGTGACATTCCTGGCAGGAATAGATAAATAGATAAATGTGTTATATGAGTGTAGTCCAAAATGCCTCTACCACATAAAATCTCTAAGAAAAGCTTTGGAAATATATCCTTAAATATGTCATCTTGTGCAGTCTGAGTTTCATTTGCATAATCAAATATTCAAGGTGGAAGTGGTAAAACATCAAACTCCAAATCAAATTAAGAAATGAAACAACAAAATCCCAGTTTACAGGATGTCAACTACCCTGAGTGCCCAAGGAGGTAGGAGAAGCTGAGTATTTATGTGCAGAGAATGGGGCT